>CM029017.1:56303177-57523176 GCA_016801055.1 Panax notoginseng | reverse complement strand
TTGAAGATTGATTATGGAGAGATTATAATTAATGACTTAATGATAGAGAAGAGAGAGAAAGTTAAATAAAAGGAGTGAGATGAAAGGGAGAGATACACTTACAGATAGAAAGAGACAAGTCAGTTTGCATGGAGAAGAAGAGGAAAAGTTGTTTTAATTAACATTATTGTATTTGTAGCTTAATTGAAGGAGAGAGACTACAACACATAAGGGGAAAATATGAAAATTGGAACTTATATTAATTATAAAGTAATGATATCCTTAATATGTGTGTTTTATGTAATAAAGACTAATAAATTGGAATGGAGGGAGTCTATTACAATCTAACTAGCAGTAGAATTGTCAAAAGCACCAAGCAATGTACACAATTGACAACATCATCTACCCTCACAAATGCTTGACCAATAATGTTAAAATCAGCAACTTAAAAGTCCTTCATAACAAATCTGCTTAATTCAGAAAATTCTAGAAGTCAGTAATTTAAATGTATTTGGCAGATTTAGATTCATGCACTTATGGACGGTTCATGCATCATAGATTTATGTATTTGCAATTAACACATCAGATCTTCCAATATCAAAACCATCCTCTATCAGCAGTATCAAAGCAGTCTCTTTAGAATCAGATGGCTATGCCAATTAATCCCAGCATGCTATTACAATACTTTCCAAGTAAAGTTTCCATTTTTTGCTAAGCATAGCTATTGGAGCAGCCAGATGCAGACCAAGGAAGAAAGGATATGGGTGCGGGTGCGGGTGCGGGTGCGGGTGCGATACAGGCGCACGACATGGGGATATGAGGGTTGGTCAAATTTAAAAATATGAGGATTTGGGTGCCGCAAGGATACAACTAACATTTAATTATTAAATATATATATATATATATATATATATTCCTTCCGTCCAATTTTACTTGTCCTAGTTTGAAAAAACACGCCTAGAGAAAAAGATTATTTCCAAATTACCCATCTAAACTACTTTATTATCATTTTTTTAATTTTAATTAATCTTCTACTCTTTCTTGAAATAATAAAATAGAGAGGGAGGAAAAGGAGAGTGGTTGTGCTTCCAATGTCAAAGTTAATAGTGTTAATTAGCAAAAAAATAATAATTTAATAGTGTTACTTTTTACAATGTATGTCATGTTGTTTTCAATGGATTTTTTTATAAAGTTAAATGAGGATAGTATTGAAAAAAAAAGGTCAAAATAGTATTAAAATGGAAAGAAGACAAATATATTTGGACAAACGAAAAGAAAATTAGAACAAGTAAACTTGGACAGAGGGTGTAATAAGTAATTTGGTTTAACTTAATAAAAAACTATTTAAGATATTCTTTTACCAAGATAATATCACTTATATTTGCTGAGCCCAAATAGAAGTGGGCCAACTTATATCATCCCCACTTTTTCAAACTTATAAAAGAACCTAACCCTAGAAGTGGGCCTTTGACTAAATAACACATTGAAGGTACTTTAAAATATGCTGTACATAATTACCCACAAAGCAAGCTGGACAACCACTTTAAAATTCGTGGATGATATTTATTAGTCTCTCTCTCACACACATGTTTGTCCTAGATATGCATCTATTCTATTCAAATCCAAATAGAAAACAAGAAGCCAATGAAGCCAAACTCGAAAAAGATGAAGAAAGAGAAAGAGAAGAAAGAGAAAGTGTGAGAGACTAACTGAATCACCGATTGCCTCTTCCAAAACAGCAGAGTCGTGCGAGCCTACTGCCTCCCCTTCTCTTAATTTTTCTTTTTTTTTGGCGGGGACACGGCATTACGGCAATGCTTAACCCTGTGCGCACCCAGCCGCACCCCTCATGTACCCGTACCCCCGGCATACCCCGTGCACAGTTTTCCACTAATCTCACGCACCCATGCATCCTAGATAAGGACTTTCTTTGTTTCTCAAGATCTCTGGGAAATAGTTGAAGTGGGATGTGAAGAACCCACAATCATTATCATTGTCAGGACAAGCATTGTAACAGCACATGGAAGCTTTGAACAAAAGATACAAGCACTCTTCGCTACCTTCAAAAAGGAGTAAGAATATCAATTTTTCCAAGATTTTCACCTTGATATAGGCAAAGGCTTCATGGTAGATCTTGCAGAAAGAACTCCAAGGTTTTGATAAACTTGTTGCTGTCAAAGTCAAACTTCAGAACTTGTGGAGGGACTTTGATCACTTGAGATTAAAGAAACCGAAAAAGGAATGTGATTTTTTTTAATAGGGTGGCAGAGATAGCTAAACAAATTAAAAGTTATGGTTATACCGTTCACAACATGAAAATTGTTGAGATTTCTAAAAAGATTACCACAAAATTTGAGCATGTTCTTCCAGCCATACAAGAATCTGAAGACTTGTCTAATTATCTGTGAAGAGGATCCTCATATACGACAAAGCGCGAAGACTATGGCATACAAATAAAGAAAATAAGCACGTTGGCTGCGTCAATATTCAATAGTGACTGGAATGATTCACTCGATGATAGAAGGAATACTTCAAGCTAAACATTTTATACGGGCAAAAATATCATTTCATGGTCAGCAAAGAAGCAGAACATATATCATCTGCTGAGGCAGAATATCTTTGCTGCTAATGCATCTTGTTAGGTAATTTTGTTCAGAATATATTTTGAAAGATGTATAGCAAGACCAACACTTTCTTACAACCAATCTTGTGACAACATATCATCCATTGCCATGATCAAGTACCTGGTGTTTCACAAGTCACAATCGCACCATGCACATTCAGGTCTGTTGCCATTACATTAGATAATTGGTTGAGAATGGGGAAATTGAACTCAAGTTTTGCAAGACTGCAAAACAGATGGCAGATATCTTTACTGAACCAGTTTTTTTTTAAATAGATAAGTTCCTCAACTTTCCCACATAGTTGTTAAGGCGTTAAGTTGAAAGACAACATGCATTTCCCAGAGATCTTGAGAAACAAATAAAATCCTTATCTAGGACGCATGGGTGCGTGAGATTAGAAGCAAACAGTCCTATCTAGAACGCATGAATTATTTACAACATGCATTTTATATATAAATAAATACATTTATGTATATATATTATTTATTTTTCAATTCACAGGTACACTGAGCATAAAAAAAAATTACCCACAAGCATCTTAAATATTAGAGAAACTGATATTTCCACATATATTTTTGATATTTTCATATAGTCCTCTTTCACATGAGAAGAAAGTGGGTCCCACCTTCACGTGAGAGGGGACCATGTGAAAATATCAAAAACTCGTGTGAAAATAGTGCTCCTCATTAATAACACTACATTAGTGCATTACAATTCGTAGATTGAAAACATATAATCTTAATATTTATTTATCATACATATATAATATAATATTAATATTTATTTATCATACATATATAATATAAAATTAATATTTATTTATAAGATATATAGTATAATATTAATATTTATTTATCATTCATATAATATAATACTAATATAAACTATGTGCTGCAATTTACAATATATTAGTAGTACACAACTATTCTGTATGTTGAGTGCTTTGTTTGCTTACAGAGTCAAAGTCCACTCATGAGTCAAAGTCCTCGGTCATTGCCATCAACAACATAACACGTGTTGATGTATGGTGTAATTTGTGGTGTAAGCCAACTAATATATGCAATAAAGCCATAGACCATTTAACTTTTACCGAGTGTTGACTAGTGACTACTGACAACCGACTCTTGTAAGGAATAAGTACATAAATTATAATATAGATTATATATACTTTCAAATACATGGAGAGAGTCCTGTTGCAAAACAAAACTAAAAGAATAGTAGATGAAAGAGAATTTACAACATAACAGATAGGAGAGAGACACAATCGAAGATCAAGGAGAGGGACATCGCAAGAGAAGATGGGACAAATGACTGAACCACTATTTTTTTCTTCTCCTCCTTTCTTTGTTTTTTCTTTTTCATTGATTTGGTTATTTCTCACAATGATACAGTACGACTTTCGTCCAAGGCGACGCCTAGTCGTCTTGGTTCAACGACTTGGGGAACAAAGTGCTCGCCTTTGAGCCATTCACCAAGTTGCACCCTCGACTAGTTCCTTTCGCACTGCCTGGGCGCTTAGTTGTCGCCTAGTCGACGACTAGGAGACGACTTGATAACCATGCTTTCCAGTCACGGAGTCACAAATTTTTCTCAGAGTTTAAGGGGGAACGTCAGAAGTTAATTCAGAAAATTCTAGAAGTCGTTAAGTTAAAATTGTTTGGCAAAATTCAGATTTATGCAGTTATAGAACGTTCATGTATCATGGATACATGTATTTGTAATTGATGCTATGCACTAAGAGAATTCCTGGAAGCCCTATTTGAATAGATATTGTAGACAGATTCTGATACAGAACAAAAACACAATCAGATCTGCCAATATCAAGACCATCCTCTTCCTAGAATTTTAGCTAGGACTTTTCCATCTTCTGTGGTTTTCCATCAAAATCAGTATTTACCACGATTCTCACATCTTACATCATACAGAATTTCACCGTGAATCCTACTGAAATGATGGACATCATGACTTCGTGAACCCAGATGGGGCATGAAGAGAGCATAACAGAGGTAAAGAATATAGCAATTTTAACACACTATTAGTAATACTTTCATTTAGATACTTACATCCTTTTTATCCTGAGGCAAAAGAAAAGGATCCCTAACGCTAAGTCCAGCCACAATTGTAAGAACAGGATCAAAACAACGAAAGATAACACCCATGATTAACATTTTCCCTAGCTTGGGATCCAATGGAAGCATTGCCAGAAACTCTCCTGATGGAAAGTAAAAATTAGAAAGAGAGAGTTAATGAAATTATCAATTCATTAGCACAACAATTCAGTCATCCAAATTTTTGTAGTCTAACCAAGGTGGGTAAGATTCTCGCTCTCATCCAATGCTCCAATCATCTTCAAAAAATCAACAGCATTTTGAACCTATAGAAAATGAAGTTCACTCCTTATCACGTACAGAGAGATGAGAGAATATATAGCACATCATTGCACTAAAAGAAAATTAAAAAAGATTCACAGTTTCTGCTCAACAATCTTGAATCTTGAATGATGTTACCAACAGTATAGTTAGTTCAACTAGTTTCTGGGGCCTTAAGGATTCTATTGGCTAAATACACCAACAAAATGCTAACCTGCACGTGTACTATGCACAGAAATTTCAATAAAGGTTTCTTTTTTAAGAAAAAACATTGTATCCATGGCAGACACATAGTTGATACAAACACATTACGGGGCACTCTTGAACACATGGATGCATCTTGGACAAAGACATTACAGGACTACCAAACTGTCCAAACATCAAATGTCAACATATGAAGTCATATTAACATGCATAAAATATGTGGTTGCTAAAAGTGAACCATAATACAAGTTCTATTAAAAGAAATGTAACATAAACAAAGATTCTACGGACTGAGAGTGCATGGTAGGGAAAAAAGAAGTGAACAGAGAGCACCAGGGGAGACCTATCGGCCATCGGCAGTCCCCCCCCCCCCTCTCTCCCCAAAAGAAAAAGAAACAAATCAGACCAATATCAAGAAAACCTGATACGAATGTCGTGCAAGAACTTGTATATACAAACATGGGTCCCTCCAAGTACCCAAAACACACTGAGCCTTTATTTGCCAAAACAACATAAAGAATAAAACACATTCCCGACTTCATAACCAGAGTGTATAAGTAAAGTAAAAAACAATGTGAATCTTTTAGCCTCACTTTAAGCTCCGAAACAATGCTATACAGAGTTTGTAAATTAATTACAAACAGACTGAACATTTTGACAAAAATTATAATTACGGCAATTTCGATGCTGGATGATGTGTTACTATGTTAGAGTGAATGTGGTGGTGCCGTGGTGTCATTGCAGCTTCTAGTGTCCTCAAATCGCATAGTAATGTGGTGAGACAAATACCCTTAAAACTCTATAATTGGCCCCCTACCCTTGAAATAAAATTAAAATAAAATAAGAGGGGGTGAGGGGGGAGGGAGTACTGCTCTGATGTGAACCTCTTGCCCCCTGTCTCACCTACAAGACATTAAATGTTTATTCTGAAAACTATTGGACATATGCAAACAATACATAATGGATAAAATTACACAATTCACAAAAATATCTTTCCTGATTAAATTCATAATATGCAGAGACAGAAACAAAAAAAGGAACCAGATGAAGAACAATGATGAAGCACTTCTACAAATTCTGGAAGACAAAAACAGAAAAGAAAAGGGAACAGAATGCCTTCAGTTTGCCTTGTGCATTAGAAAGATGCACTTTCATAACCTAAATTCTGGTGAAGGGTGCAGAAACTCCTTCAATATGCACATCTGGATGTCAAGCTCTAGTTATTGGCCACAAAACCATGAAATTAACTTTTGCAGGTGCATACCAATTGCAATTCAGAGGTTAATCCCGCCACATCACATTCTATTCTCTAAAAGTGGGGGGGAACTTCTTTCCGCCTTTTCCCCCTCTCACCTTTCTCAGCTTGAGTGTAAACACTACTTGAAGACAATTTATTACTGATTAAAATATTAATTTTGTTTTGTACGTGACCGCTAAAATCTCCCTTCCCTATCGTCTTTTCCAACTCCAATGCAATGAAAAACTATACGATAAATTGTTTCATTGTCCATACAATTCCGAGGTAATATGTAATAATAAGTATTTAACAAGTATTTAACATCCCACTATTATTAATAATAAGAGATTTAACAGGAATTTAATTCATAAACATAAAAGATTAAAAATAAAACGTGTGCTTCACACGGGATCCTGGCTAGTTAGGATTACTATCAAGAATTCGAATCACTTGTTGAAGTTAGTCTCTTACTAATTCAATATATATACACACATATATATAGGAATTGATATTTCCACAAGTAAAATTATAATTTCATAATGTCCTT
This sequence comes from Panax notoginseng, assembly GCA_016801055.1. NCBI lineage: Eukaryota > Viridiplantae > Streptophyta > Magnoliopsida > Apiales > Araliaceae > Panax > Panax notoginseng. The sequence continues at coordinate 57,516,216 of CM029017.1, read as the reverse complement.
CTCACATGGGTCCAACACTTGTGTTAGAAGGAACTTGTAGAAATATCAATTCCCTATATATACATGCACACATACATAAACACATATATATAGGGCAATGATCTATAATATATATTTGCTATGGATTAAAAATGGGCAAACACCATATATACCATCCATTCCAAATATCAACGGCCAAAATTAAAAAGGGAAAACCGGTGTCCGCTAGTATTCCTAGCGGACGAACTAACGGACCAAATATGACGAATATAACCCCAAGTCAACGAGGTCAACTAAAGTCAACACAACAATTTTTGGTCCGGTCTGCTAGTAATACTAGAGGACGAGTTATTTTAATTAATAACCCCAAGTCAACTAAAGTCAACACGTAATATCAACAATTTTTTAAACAATCCGCTAGTAATACTAGCGGACGAGTATTTTAATTACAAATCCCAGTCAAACTTTTAAATCCGATTCAACACAAATTGTTCATCATAATTCCAAATCCGAGTCAACAGTTTTGTTCATCATAATTCCACCCCAGATCAGAATTATATTATACAAACCTACCCTATAATCCTTCAATTCCATATATATATATATATATATATATATATATATATATATATATATATAGGAGATAGATGGTGTATAATACTTAATATTTTTTTTGCCCTTCCAAGTTAACCAAAATATTATACCTGCCTTCAATTGGCATCAAAGAAGAAAACTACACAATTAATCAAACAAGTCTTCGCACCTCAACATCGTCGCGGTAAGTTTTCAATTATGTCCGAAGATATGTTTAATTCTAGTTTAACAAATTCTTCTCATGATAATATTGACAATGATAATATTGGTGTTCATCATGAACCAATCGCATATTAACGATTCAAAAACTCCATATGAGGGTTTGATTTTTTCTACTATCCAAAAAGTGAAAGAATTTTATAAAACGTATGCACGTAGTACTAGATTTGAAATAAAAATTGGGGCAAGTCATAAAAATGCTCGCTCCAACAATTTGTCCAACAAACTTTTTACATATAACAAAGCTAGAAAACCAATTGAAAGAAAGAAACAAGACGTCGATGAAGTTGAGGGTAGTAAGGTCAAAAGAAAAAGGGATTCTATAGGTCGCACGATGTGCAAAGCTAGAATGTTTGTTGTTCATCTAAAGAAAAAAGATACGTGGAAAGTTTCAAAAATTGAGTTGACTCACAATCATGATTTGGTGACTCCGAGCAAGAAAAATCTCATTCAAACACGGAAAAATATAACTCCTATTGCTCGAACTTTAATCGAAACTTTAAACAGTGTTGCAGTTGGGCCAAGTAAAATGATGTATGTTTTTAGTGAAATAGGAGGGATGAAAAATGTAGGTTTTAGTGAAAAGGATATTCGGAATGTCGTGCGAGATATAAGACGTGACGCAATAGATTCAAACGATGCCCAAGTAGCATTGAAGTACCTGAAAAAACTTTCGGCGGAAAATCTTCTATTTTTTTTTTCATATCAAACAAGATGAAGATAATCGAATCGCATGCATTTTGTGGACAGAGAACCGGTCAATCATAGCTTACAAAAATTTTGGGGAAGTCGTGACATTTGATACTACTTATCGAACAAACACGTAATCCATGTCGTTTGTTCCGTTCATGGGGGTAAATCAACATTATCATTCCATCTTGTTTGGTTTTGTACTGATTAAGAATAATACAGAGAATACTTTTGTATGGGTTTTTGAAACATGGCTTCAAGAGATGAACAAGGCACCGGTTACCATTATAACTGATCTGGACAAAACTTTGAGCAATGCGATTGCTAGGGTTCTTCCTAAAACACACCATGCACTTGGCACATTGCATATTAGTAACAAATTTCCAGAGAAATTATATACCTTGAATGATGAGTACACAACATTTAAACATGATTTTAACTAATGTATTGTAAATTAACTGTTACGAATTTTGGGGAGCGATGGAAAAAGCTAATGATAGATTACGAACTGCATGACCATGATTGGCTCCAATCATTTATGAGCTTAAGAACAAATAGATCAAGGCGTACACAGAGAATTTTTTGCAGCGAGAATGACGACTACATCCAGGAGCAAGAGAATGAACAGTTTATTGGATGACTATGTGAATGCGACAATGAGTACCAAGGAATTTATCGTAAACTCAGAAAAAGCCATTGAGAAGTAGGTTATGAGAGAGAAAAGTTGACTACGCAACTTGTCATCGAACGCGAACTATTACTTGAATCACTGTTGAAAACGCATGGAGCGACTGTTTATACAAAGGAGATGTTTAGACGCTTTCAAATTGAGATAATAAAATCTCATAACTACATAATATGGAAGGTTCAACATCTAACAACACTGGATACGAAGTCGTATGCAGTGTACAGGGCAAACATCGTTGAATAATCAAATATGTACTTTATTGTTGTCACTAATGTTCCACGCTCGCACCTCAAATTTGAAGTTTTGATGCCGATCGATGGGTTGTTGGTCACGAAATCGCCAAAGGATGGTGTAAAACTTAGGTCTGATTTTTGCCCCAATTCGTTTAACAGCGAGGTTAAAAGAGTGATGGGGACTGATATGCGTCTACTAGATTTACTAGCGGAAGGTGTAGTTTTTTGTCGAGTAATATTTGGCCTTCATTGCCTTGGGGTTATATTTGGTCTGCTAGTCCGCCCGCTAGCTATACTAGCGGACGCCGGTTTCCCATTTTTAATCTTGATCGTTGATATTTGGAACGGATGGTATAGATGGTGTTTGCTCATTTTTGATCCATAGAAAATATATGCTATGGATCATTGACCATATATATATATATATATATATATATATATATATGTGTGTGTGTGTGTGTGTGTGTGTGTGTGTGTGTGTAGACACACATACTACTCTTGAGATATGATTCCAAGTACATTTGTCTTAGAGGAAAAACTAAAAGGTTTATTGCTTATGATCAGAACTCAAAGAGTATTTAAGGAATAACCTGGACAGCTTTTTTCTCCTAACGAGTTTGTCTGGGATGGAGATAAAGAAGACAAAGAAGAAAGGGGGGAAGAGAGAGATTTTCTTAAATGCAGTCTTGAACTATGCAAGTTTTTTTCCTGTATTTTTAAATTTCATTCTGGTGAACTCCCAACCAAGTTTGCTATTTGGCAATGACTTGAGAGTATGTTTTCTTAATTTGATTAGCTAATATGTTAGATGCTTAATTTTAGGGAGGGGTGAAGGTGAATTACAGACTAAAAAACAATTTGCACCCCAAATTTTATAGCAAAGTTGAGGTTTGCACCTTAATATTTAAAATGTACCTACTTACACCTTAAACATCACTTTTTAAAACATATTCCACCCTTCAGGTCATCACCAGTTAAAAATGACTGGAAGTTCCAATCATGCAATAGTTTAAGGGGAAAAATTGGGGTAATAGATTAAAAAAAACTAACAATAAAATAAAACAGTAACAAAACTTCCAAATCCCAAAATTCAAGCCCTAACTCCCATCTTTCTCACTCCTTAACATTCATCTCATTCTTCTCCTTCATCATTGAAATCTTTCTTCTACTTTAATACCACCGTTAGAGTAGCAACACCACCATCTTCATAGCACATCCATTATCACCCTAGAACACCTAATTAAACATTCAAGAAAACAAGTTAATCAAGGATTCCGTATCGGGTGGCCAGAGGGAGCAAGAAAAATTGTGGGAAATTCAAGACAAGGGTTAGATAGTTTGTGGAGTAAATCGATTCGGAGAGGGCAACTATGAAGGCGAGGAAATTTTTGCAAGTGGGTGAGGTGGGAAGTGATTTTCTTGGAGGGGATTCGGAAATGGAATGGAGGAAAAAAAATAACTTTCTATAAGTAGGTGCTGTAGGACGGAAATTGTTGAACAAATAATTAATTGAAAAAAGCGAAATCAACAAAGAGAATTAAAAGAACTAGTAACAATTGAGTCTGACATGACTTACAAGCATATTTATAAGAAAATAAACTCTAACAACCCTAAGTCCAATAACAATTGAGCCTCTAAATAAATAAACCAATAAATAACAAAAGTAAATAAATAAATAGACTAACAAATAAATAACGAATTATCCACAATGACGATGTCTAATGGATCGATCCCTATTAAATCTCCCTGGTTGCAAAAATGAAGTCTCGAAAACCTTGTATCTCTAAAAAAGGTCCGGATCAAGCCGACAGAACTCCCAAGCACTAATCCATTTACATTCATCCGGGGCCTGTTCCGCCACTTTACCAAAAACCTCTATTGTACAACCCGCTCACACATCCTCAATAACATCTTTTGTACGCTGTGTAGGAACAATAAGAGGTGTATGTGGAACAGGTAAAAGAAAAACAAGTATAGGCTCATCAAAGTTAGAACCTGCAGGTAAAATAGGGGAACTAGGAGAAAAAGTGGAAAATTGGGTGGAATCATCAGAAGGCCTATGATAAGGAGTAAGGTCTTCTACATTGAATACAGGACCAATATCCATATGACTTGGAAGATTCAACTCGTATGCATTAGCACTAACCTTCTTTCGAACTAGGACCCATCCTCTTAAGATGCACTTTCTTCCATGCAATGTTCTAAAAAGTGCTACGCGGAAGGCGGGCGGTCAGGGAGGCCTAGCACCTAGGAGGCCTAGGCGGATTTTTTATTTGAAGCAAATTTTAATATTTTATCTTATATTTATCCAAACAAAACAGTAATATAAAGCAAAATAATCTATAATAAATATAATAAAGGCATTTGCTTAAAGTTAAAACACATATCCATATTGTCAATGTCAAAGTTCAAACACAAACATGCAATTGTTCAAAGTTCAAACACAAACAAATTAATATTAATTTCTTAAAAATCAATTTGAGATATTTTTAAATTTAAATAAATGTTATTTTTAAAAATTAGTATGAAGTTTATTGAACGAGACATTTAATATTATTAATTATGAAATTATTTTTATTTGTGTAATCTTCAAAATTGAGAACTTAAAGAAAATGACAAATACCATATGCTAAGTATGGCTAACATATATTTAACGTATTTGTTTTATTCATAAACAAGATTGCTATTAAATAATAAAATTTAAATTGTCCGCCTTGCCCGCCTAATTTCCCGCCTAGAGGGATTTTTTTCCGCCTTGGACCTAGGCAAGGCGCCAGGGGGGCCTAGTGCCTCGGCGGCCGCTTTTTAGAACACTGCTTCCATGTGCTAGGAGATAATCTCTCAGCACGGTGTCGCAATATCACTCGATCATTCTCATTAAACTTTTGATACCTGCGATGAAGATCTTTAGCAGACTTATAATTTTCATTGTTAAAATTAATTTTATTTCTTATCTCAGCATGCAAATCATGAATGTGATGCGCAAAAGACTCTGCAGACTCACTAGCCCTATATGCAATGGGAAGATGAGCTAAATCAACAGGTTTCCTAGGTTGATAACCAGTGTAAGCCTGAAAATGACTTACTCCAGTTAAACGATTAACTGAGCTATTATATTCAAACTCAGCCATATGTAAATTCTTATTCCATTTAGACACATGATCAGCCATAAGACAACGTACCAAATCACCTAGACTTCTATTAACAACCTCAGTCTCACTATCGGTCTGTGGATGATAAACCATGGAAAACTTAAGTGTGGTATTAAGTTACTTCTAGAGAGTTTTCCAAGAATAACTCATAAATTTCACATCTCTATTAGAAACTATAGTCAATGGTAACCCACGCAGTCTCACTACCTAACTAAAGAAAATCATGGCAATATGTGAGACATTATTAGTTTTGTTGCAAGGAATAAAATGTGTCGTATTAGTGAAACGTTCCACTACAACAAAAATTGAATCATGACCCCTCTGGGTCAAGAGGTCCTCGGTAACCCCAAGACAAAATCCATGCTAAGATACCCCCAAGGTGCATGGGAAACCGGAAGTGGGGTGTACAAACCCGTGTTCTGTTTCCTACCCTTAGCAGTCTGACATGTAACACGAACTACATCTCTCGAGGCTATGCCAAAAAAACCTATCATCAACAATGGCGATGGTCTTATCTCAACTAAAGTGTCCATCTAATCCTCCCATGTGTAACTCACAATAAATACTCACGCATCGATGTACTAGGAATACACAAATACAAAAATCACTAGAGCGTGGGGAACTAGGGTTCTGTAGGGCAGCATAAATGTCACTAAAGTCTCGACAAGTAGGGTACTCCTGGATATTGCGCTCAAATCCCACAACCTTCACTCTCAAAGAGTTGACAAGGATAGACTCCCTAGTCAACGCATCAGAAATTATATTATTTGTCCCTTTGCAATGCTTAAGAACAAAAGAATACTCCTGAATAAACTCTACCCACCTAGCGTGTCGATGACTCAGCTTCTTTTGGGAGCTAAGGTACTAGAGTGCCTGATGATCGGAGTAAAGAGTAAAATCCCTATGCAACAAATAATGTTGTCAATACCCAAGTGTTTGGACTACAACATAAAACTCCCTATCATAGGTAGTGTACTTTTGTCAAGCCTCATTCAATTTTTCACTAAAAAATGCTATCGGATGATCCTCCTAACTAAGCACTCCCCTTGTCCCTACACCTGAAGCATCGCATGCTACTTCAAACACTTTACCAATGTCTGGTAACACGAGAACAGGTGTTTGTGTCAACCTATTCTTGATTTCCACACAGGTTTTGGTAGCTGATTTAGACCAAACAAACTCTCCCTTTTTCAAATCATCAGCGATAGGAGTTATAATGGTATTAAATCCTCTAATAAACCTCCTATAAAACGTAGCTAGTACATAAAAGCTTCGAGCTTCGTGAATATTAGAAGGTTCAAGTCATTCATCAATAGCCTTCGGGGTCGACAGAAACCCCCTCTTTAGAGATTACAAACCAGAGAAAAATGACCAACTCCTGAACAAAATAACACTTCTTCAAATTAACATAGAGTTTCTCACGTAGAAGAATTACTAGAATCTCTTGCAAGTGATGTAAGTGCTTACTATAAATGAAGATGTCAACAAAATAGACCACTACAAACTTGCCTATGAAAGGACATAGCACCTGATTCATAACTCTCATAAAATGTGTTGGGTGCATTGGTTAAGCCAAAAGGTAAGACTAACTACTTATAAAATCCATCCAGTGTCTTAAAGGCAATCTTCCACTCATCTCCCTCTCAGCGCGGATTTGGTGGTATCCACTCCGCAGGTCTATTTTAGTGAAAACACGAGCTCCACTCATCATATCTAGCATTTCATCAAGCCTAGGTATGGGAAACCTATACTTGATGGTGATTTTATTTATCGCTCGACTATCATAACACATCCTCAAACTTCCATCTGCCTTAAGGGTGAATAAGGCTGAAATGCCACAAGGGCCAAGGCTTTGTCTAACAAAGCCCTTCCTCAACAACTCACCTACCTGTAGTCTCGTCTCAGTCTACTCTGTGGGATGCATCTTATAATGCGGCAGGTTAGGTAAAAAAAATCCCGAAACAAGGTCAATGGCATGCTGGATGTCCCTAAGAGGTTGTAACTCACTAGGCATAACATTGGCAAACTCATGTAGAATCAGCCTAACATCACTAAGAATCTCTCTAGTACTCCTCTCACGAACATCTCTCACCTCTCTAGCTACCACCGCATAAACAACCTTCTCGTCCAACACACTCCGCTCAAACTCCTTTCTATTAAGAATATAGAGTGATTTGGTTTGTTGGGTAGGTAAGCTAGTCTCCTTTGGTTGACTCTTGGACGACACTCGGTGTCTCACAGGTGCTTATGATATTTTTGCCCCTTGTGTAAGCATGTGTTCGTACTCCCATAATGAGTCACATCACAGTCATATAGTCAAGGTCGCCCTAGTAGAATATGTGCAACATCACACCAAATACTCTCTTAATAGCCCTGGAGGTTGATCGGCACTAGACATCTCTTTGACACAAGAATGGATGTCTTGTTGACCCAAGCAACATTAAAAGGTTAGGGATGTGGTTCTACCTTTAGCTTCATTCGTGGTAAAGCGAACTCAGTAATCACATTTAAGCAACTATCCCCATCGATGATCAACCTAAAAGAGACACCACCTACTTTGTTGTAGGTCTGGAAAATGGTACTTCTTCTCCTCCAATCATCCTCTCCTATGACTCGTGAAAACGCACCTCATGACACCTACTGATTACGTATCTCCCTCATCAACCTCCTCATCCTGGGAGTCATACTCATCCTCAACTTCAACTTCAACCCCGACAATCAAAATAAAATCATCTTATATAATATTAGTTGTTATTTTTATTGAAATATATATACAATAATTAAATGTTAACTAAAATTATATTACTACTTGGATAATATAGTTTAAGAAAAAAAATCTAATTATATTATTTTCACAAATTAATTTGTAACTATTATTAAAATATGTGAAGTTATATTTCAAGTACGATTTTATTATTAGTAGGCAGTATAATTTTAGATGAAAACTATTTTCTTACGAAAATCAGCTTATCAAATATTAAACAATATTGTTATTAGAATATATATATATATATATATATATATATATATATACATTAACCAATAATTTGATTCAATTATTAAATTAAAAATTAAATATTGAAAACAAATTACTCTTTTAAATAATATATTTATAAAAAAAATACAATAAGAATTAAACATCTTAATCATATAATAAGGCGATTTGAAATAAAGATAAGTAATTTAATTTTACAATTAAACAATCTTAAGAGCATCTTATCTAATATTATTTTGTTATTATTATTATTAAATTGTAAGTATGATTATATTACAAATATAAGTACGATTTTACTATTGTTACTTATACACACACACACACACGCATACATATATATATATATATATATATATATATATATTAATTATTAGAAAACAATGTTATTATAAGGATATCTTATATAATATTAAATGGTTACTATTATTAAAATAAATTGTGTAGATATAATATATTAACCAACAATATTATTCAATTATTAATTAAAAAAATAAAAATTAATTTTTCTATCCAATAATAATTTGTTAAAAAAAATAAAAACTTCAACATTATCATAATTTCGTTCAACAGAGTAAACAATTATAATAAATAATATATATTTTACAAAAAAAATGTTACCATTATTAAATAAGATTTTAATGCTACTTAGATATAATATCGTTTGAGAAAAAAAAATTCATACAAATTATTTTAAATAATTTGAATTTGTTACTATTATTAAAATACAAGTATAATTATATTTTAAGTATAAGTATAATTTTACTATTAACTAAATAATATATTTAAAATGAATCTATTTTCTTAAGATCATCTTACATAATATTAAATTGTTACTACTATTATAATTTAAGTACTACAAATATACTATATTAACCAATTATTAATTATATTATTAAAGAAACTTTCTGCTAAAAGGAATTTTTAAAGAAACAAATAAGATCTCGTGCTTTGCACGGGGTGTAGTGCTAGTATTATTATATTTATTAATGATATATCAATTTAACATTGAAATGTCCTTTTTACCCCTAAAAAGTTGTATGACATGAGCTCCCGGTCATTTTTGAAAGGTCGAGTGTCTGAAGGATAGAATGTTTCAAAAAGGTGATGTTTAGGGTGCAAGTAGGTATGTTTTAAAGATTGGGGTGCAAATCACAACTTTGCTATAAAATTTAAGGTGTAAACTGTATTTTGGTCGTGAATTACATTACACTACTTTGAATTACATTACTTGTTGTATCCACGACCTGCATCCTTTTATGTCATATCTCGTATCTTATTATTTACAAATAGGCAAGTCCCACACGGTCACGCCTAGACACTTTCGGCGCCCGAGTCTTGTACCCCACCCGCTGTAACACACCTTTTCAATAACCGTAAATGATATAATTTCGTAAGTGAAAAAAGGAAATAAGTGACTGCTGGCAAAAAAACAATTAGCAATCTTATACAACATGCATTGTAGGTTATACCATAAGTTGATAAGCACAACCAACAATGCAAGAAGTACAAGACTTCTGATGTTTTTTTTGTCAAGAGTCACTTAATTCCCAAAAACCCGTTTCAATAATACCTAGGATCTTATACCTATCTGCTTAGTTTGTAGCTGAAAGAATGATCCATAGTCCACAGCAGTTTCCGAGATTCAGAGAAACAGACCTTGTTAAAAGATATAAACTATGGTTGACACCTCTCAATCAAAACAGATTATATAACCAAAATGACCAAAAGATTTAATGGATGTAGATTACTTACAGCCAATGGTTCTGGTGGCTGCAGAGCAGCTGACAAAAATTCTCCAATACTACCAACCTGCAAACTTTTAATTTGCAAGCAGAGAGAGTTCAAGGGAGTTCTCAAAAGTTCAGGAAGTTGATAATCAGCAAAAGCTTCATAAACACATCGAGGATATAGGTGGTAGCACTCGCCTGACTGCACACGGCCTGCCCTACCTCTTCTCTGCAACCCAAATAGAACACAACAAAACAAGATGTTCAATGGAAGATACAGACGCAAGCAGACATAAGTAATTAATAATTTAAATAAATTCACAAAACAAAGAAGAACAGTGTGCGGAACACCCCAAGACAATTTACAACTTTACAAGGAGAACGATTATAACATCTAATGCAAACTTCCAACTTTAAAACATTCATAATTCTGGTACATCACACTAGCACATAAAGTCATGAACGAGCAAGTCCCACGTACTAAAGTATGTTTCTAGTTATAAACAAGTTTTCACATTCTAAAGTGTGTTTCCAATCAACATGGATGTGACAAAGCATTAAATTAAGGGTATTTTTGTCAGTTCACTTATTTCATTAATGACACTTTCGTCATTTCACCATTTTATTTCATCTGCTTGGTCTCTTCTCCCAAATTGAGCCCCTAAGTCCAGAAATATTCATATTTTACTGTTCTAATTTAATAAAAAAAGAATTATCCTCTAAATTATTTTTTTAATTCTTAAGATTAATTACACATAAATTATGTAATACGCACGCAATGCGTGTGCGCCAGCCTCTAGTATATATAATCAGAATCCAAAGAAAAATTGTGCTCAAAATAACAATGTTTAACATCTGCAGTAGAGTGGCTAATATTGTTCCACATATCCAATAGATCAAGAGTTTAAAAACAAGTTACTTGCCGAGCCAACGCCCAGCAGTGCCCTTTATGTCTACAAGAAGTAAGCAAGAGAGTAGAAGGTAACTTACTTGCCGAGCAGAAGCTTGCGATATCCAAGACGGTAATAGACAAGGAGTATTATTCAAAGCATCGTAAGTGGTTTCCTTGGCTTTTCCACAATCAACCACAAAAACCACATCATTGATAGTAATACTTGCCTCAGCCATATTTGTAGCAAGTACTATTTTACGTACATTTGGAGGTGGCCTCTCAAATATGAGTTTCTGGAAACATTATAACTGAAACTAGTGAATAAAACAATATGCAGCATGAAGCAGTGCATAAAACGAAAATGGAATCACATGAGTCTATCTTCCAATTTTCTCGCTTCCTCATTATCTTCTAACAGAGTCATTTCAGCATGTTGAGTGTAACCACAACAATTTTTTAACAATGGCATAATAATATTCAACTTAGAAAATTTATTAAAAGAATTGAAAAGAAAATCAATACCTGTTCCGCTGTTGCCATGGAACCGTGGCATGTAAGCAACAAAACCCTGTTAGGGTCTCCTAACAGAGGATGAGCTTTAACTTGATCCCTCAGACAACTAATATCCTCCCAGCCAGTCATAAATACTAATACAGCCCCAGGTCGTTCCTTTCGACATATATGGCATAAAACAGCCTCAATAAGATTAAATCCAATACAATCAGGTGTCCAACAAGACAGAGAATCACGTGCTCTGGAGCTATAATTCTCAAAGCTTGATTTGTTCAGAGTATCCTGTGAAAACAAAAACAAGACTAATTAGGAATCCCAATAAGCCTACTGTAGAAAGCTTTAGATTTCATTGCCATGTGTATATCTTCTAACCAACACATCTTAAAAGTTTATACTCTCTCCGTCCCCCAAAGAATGTATTAAGTATAGTTTTCTCGCAAATTAAGAATATTAAATTAGAGGAAAGTATTAAAAAAATCCAACTTTACCCTTATATTTTGGCTTTAACACAATAATAGTGGATCCTGTAAATTATGACACAAGTACACAGCATTTTAGTCTTTTCTCCACACTGATGTACTTAAGCTATTCTTTTGAAAACAACTTTTGTTAATTGAGTCATTCTTTGGAGGATAGAGGGACTATATTGTTGTTTTCCCCCGAGAAAAAAGAACAATTTAAATGATAGAACTATATATATATATATATACACACACGCACGCGGACACACATAAACAGTTGCATTATCTACTAATTAGCACATCCTCCTTAATGGTTGCTCGTGTAACAAACAAATCACATTCCCATGGCTGTTGGCATAGTGAACACTACGATGCCATGTGGATAGAAATTAACGCAAACGACTTATGCATGGAGAACTTCTCGATGTTAGCTGGCAAGCACAAGCTCCCATTTCTGAGGGCAACCCCAGGACCCCTGCTGAAGGTTTTAATTCATTGCTAGTGAGCCACGCTCTAATTGCAGGCATAGTTGTTAAGGCGACGCCAAAATCTGGCCGATGCAAGCAAGGCGCAGGGGAGGATTGAAAGTCGGGCGCCTAGGAAACATAGGCCTGATAGGCGTCGCCATGGACGACGACATAGACGAGCTGTCGAGCGCCTTGCTTTGTTGGGCCATCTGAGTTAAAAAAAATAACAAAACGACGTCGTTTTGTCATGCCCTAAATCTAATCGCAATTTTCAGCGATAGAGTAGACTGTAGAAGTAGAAGATCAGAAGGGGCAAAGGGGGGAGTGATCGAGAGAGAACCGACCGGCGACTCGACGAGGCAACGCAGCTCCGGCGAAGGCGAGATTACTCAGGTATGGTTTTCTTTCTTCTCTTTCTTCTTCTCTGCATATGCGACCGTGACGACGAGCTTCTTTTTTTTGGTTCGCTACTCTGCTTCTTTGCTTCTGCAGTTGCTTCACTTTTTTCGTTTCTTATATGTTTATCTTATTGCTTGCCTGCTTCTTTTTGCTTGCCTCTTTTTGCTTGCCTGCTTCTTTTACACTTCAGTCCCCACTCTCCACAATTTGTCAGACACATACACAATTATAAATATATGTAAATATATATATATATAAATTTTTATATATATATATTTATGTTTTATATATGTACAGTACACTGTTTTTTTCCAATGTATAGATGAAATGTTGGATGATTTTTTTTCAATATATAGATAAAATGCACTGGATATTATTAATTATTAAGTTTCATAATTGTGCAGTGCACTGGATGTTTTTTTTCCAATGTATAGAAGGAATGCAGTGATTGTTCAGTATAGATATTGTATATATGTATAAGTAATGTAACTTCATCTAATTTAGTGTACATCCAGTGCATTATTACTGCAGAATTTGTGTTATTAAATGTTGTCTAATTTATTTTTAAAAGGAGATGGAATTTGTCTTATATATATTGAATCATTGATACAATTTGTCTTATATTTTTTATTTGATTGTATTGTGTAGACACTAGACAGTAAAATGGCAGAAAGTTCGGGGGCCGATAATTATGATATAACGAAGGACCCTAAAAGAAAAGCTAAATCGAACGATCTGAGTTGGAAATATGGATATTGGCCGAATTTAAGTAAGGATATAATGCAATGTATCCTTTGTGGAAGGCAATGTCGTTCGGAAATCAAAAGGTTGAAGCAACATTTAGCAGGAAATTTTGGAGATGTAGCAAAGTGTCCCAAAACAACAGAAATTATAAGGGAGATGCAAGCGGCTTTGAATAGTAGAAAGAGGAACAAGTCACTTGAGTTAGATGATGTAGTAGAAGTGCAAGAAGAGCAATCATCAGCTCGTCCAACTCCAACCACGGCTTCCAATACTTCTTCTAACGCTATCCTAAGTTCTAAGACGACTTCTAAAAGGAAAAAAGTTGTATTTCAATTCCAAAAGCCACAATCAAAAGCTCCAACAAAGACAAATGAAGCACTTCTAAGGAAGACTTTCGAAGAAGTTGTAAAGGAGAGGCATAGCAAGTGTTTGAGCCAAACGAGTATTGAAAGTCGTTTGAGGACACCAGAGGAAAATGAGAGAGTCCATACGCACATTGCTGACTTTTTCTATGAATGTGGCATATCATTCAATGCTATAAATTAAAGGAGATTTGAAGTAATGATCGAGTCCATAAGGCAATATGGGTCGGGTTTAAAGCCTCCAACGTATCATGAGTTGAAGGTTCCTTTACTTGAGAAGGCAAAGCAGAAAACCGATGACTTAAAGAAGAAACATGAAGTTGCTTGGAAGGAATATGGTTGCATACTCACGTCGGATGGTTGGACAGATAATAGGGGAAGAGACTTGTTGAATTTCCTTGTTAATAGTCCGGAGGGGACTTATTTTATGGGTTATGTTGATGCCTCCAGTCAGTCGCAAGATGCCACAATGTTGGCAAATCTACTTGATAGCAAGATTGAGAAAATTGACCCCGAGTATGTTGTTCAAGTGGTCACAGACAATGCCTCTAATTACAAGGCAGCAGGGCATATACTAATGGAGAGGAGGCCTACACTGTTTTGGATACCTTGTGTCGCTCACTGCCTTGACCTTATGCTAGAGGAGATAGGCAAGTTGAAGCAATTCCAGCTCACAATCACAAATGCAAGAAGAATCACAACATTCATTTATAGGCATGGTCATCTTCTTAATGCAATGAGGAAAAAAACAAATGGGAGGGATCTTGTGAGACCCGAGTTACTAGATTTGCTACAGCTTTCCTCACCTTGCAGAGTTTGTACAAGCATAAAGATGCATTGAGACATTTGTTTATAAGCGAGGATTGGTCAAAATCAAAGTTGTCGGCTACTGAAGCAGGAAAGAAAGTATCTGATACTATTATTTCAACAACATTTTGGCATCATGTTGAGGATTGCATTAGGGCGTCACAGCCACTTCTTATAGTCTTGAGGATTGTTGATAGTGATGAGAAGCCTGCCATGCCAGAAGTTATTGTTGTGATGGAATGCGCAAAGAAAAAAGAATCAAAGATGCATTTGATAACAAACAAAGACTGTATAAGAAGATGATTGAAATTGTTGAGCGGCGATGAGAAAGTCGAATGGCGCAAAAATTATATGGGGTTATATTGTTTCTCAATCAGGGTAAGTACTTTGATATCAAAGAGGAACGTCGGCTGTTTGCTAATAGTTTACGAGATGACTTCAATGACGTTCTTGCAAAATGGTGCCCGAGCTAGATTTGCTAGACAAGATGAGCAATCTAGCCGACAACTATGATGCTTCTCGAGATACTTTTGCAAGAGAAATGGTGATTAGGCAATGGAAAATAAAGAATTCTCGTAAGTATATTAAAATATATATAAAGATATAAAAGCTAAATTATAATAATAATTTATATACATTCTTCCTTTCCTCTCTTTAAAAATATTTATATTTCTTTTAAATGTTTGCTAGTTGATTGGTGGAATGCTTTTGGAGCGCGGGCTATTGAGCTATCCTCGTTTGCAAAAAAGATTTTAGGCCTCTGTTGTTCTTCCGGTTGTGAGTGCAATTGGAGTACATTTGAGTTTGTAAGTACTTTCTAATTTCTATTGTTAGTTCAAATTTCAAAAGCATAAGTCATTCACTACTAATACTAACTATTTTTTATATAATTAAAATTTTATCATTAATATTATTATTTTTTGTTCTATTTATTTTAGATTCATACGAAGAAGAGGAATAGATTGGAACACAAACGATTAAGTGACTTGGTGCATGTACAGTACAATCGATAGATCGTCTCAAAGTTCCAAAAGAGGCGTGAACTTGGAAATAATTTTGATCCATTAGCCATTGAAGACTTTGAATGGGGTAATGAATGGTATCAATAATGAGGACGATGTTGTTCATCCCAAGGAGGATCTTACATGAAATGATGTGGATCGAGCAACCGGTGCATCCAACACGCTTGAGGGTCGCAATCTTTCAAGGAGGGCTCGTGCTAATCCTAGTAATAATAATAATCTCATGACGTACTCTCGACGTGGTGGTAGTTCAACTTTAAGGGAATCAAGGTTGATGGATTCCGACTCCGATAATGAAGTTGATGAAGAAGAGAGAATTCCAAATGAGGATGAAGATGTGGAGGATGACTTTGGAAAAAGATCACCACCTACGCCTTTGAATGAGAGTAGTTCTCGTGGAAGATATAGAGATGACCTTTTCCTTGATGATTTTGCTTGAACGATGTTTCTAAACTAGTGTAAAGAGTAGACATTATTTTGGCTTGTTATGTAGTGTTTTATTAATTATTAGACTACATATTTGTGATAGTTGGTTGCAACTTTATTTTCTATGTGGTGTTTGTTGAATTCATTTCTTTTACTAATTTTTAATATCAAGTATTCTGTTTTTGGATTGTTATTGCTAAGTATTTATATAATTATGTCTTTAATGTTATTCCATAGTGTTATGTTTTGAGTTTTAATGTATATGAAATTTTATTGTCAATATACTTATTAAGTAAAATAAATAATTTATAAATTGCACATTGTAAAGTAATTGTCGCCTAGGCGTCCAGGCAGTCGGCTACCGCCATGACTCGCCGTGCCTCTGTGACAACTATGATTACAGGACCTCTGTGCTTCAGTCTGATACAGATTGAGTCGTGTGTCACCCAAAAACCTCACAAGGCCTAGCTGTGCAATTGTTGGCACAGATACCTAGACCCATACTTGGGAAACCTAAAGGTTGCTACAACAGGTTGCTCAATTTGAGTCTCTCTTTGGGCTAGATGGGTTCACTCTTCTATTATGAAAGACCATAATTTCTGGATCATAACCATCCCTAAGGATTGTTCTTGGATTTGGAGAAAGGTACTTCAATTTAGAAATCTTGACGGACAATTTATTAGTTACAGTATTGGGGATGGATCTAATACCAGTTTGTGGTCTGATCCTTGGCTTGCTCATGCATCCTTAGCGCCATCATTAAGCTTGGTTTCCTTAACTGATTTAGAAGTTCATGCTAAGTTTAGTTCTCTTATTGAGAATAACACTTGGTTTATGCCTTCTTCTAATCCTTGAGAGTGAGCTTCCAAGGACTAAAATGAGTAAACTTCACATGAGTTGGATTACCTAATTCTAATGAATGCCAAACTTGCTTCTGATCACTTTATACCATGGTCAATTTAACTCTAAAGAAAATACAAAAGTAATGGCTTACCAAGGACAGGTTTTCTGACACAAGGTTCCCCCGCAATAATGAAAAAAGAGAGAAATTAAACATTAAAAGTTCGTGAGACTTGGTATAGTTCATCCATTAAGCAATGCTATGGTTGCATCAAAACTGTAATAGCTCATGAAACAAGTTCAGATTAAAAGTTAATGTAATTCAGAGACGAGAACTGGATTTGAAGGGTAGTGAATACCTCAACAAGAGCAGTGATCTGGTTTTTCTTTTTCCGTGGTACAAGCTGTCTTTGTGTTTTCCACACCTTTTCTTGGCCATAATCATCAATTTGGTTAAAAGAAGTCAACTTATATCCAGTTATTTCCAACACATCTTCCAAAAAATGTGCTCTCACTGGATATGTGAAGCCCTACATTTCACAAGACATGTAAAAGAAAGCAGAAGAATTTTAAAATGAAATGATCCTTTAACATCAGGAAAGGGTACAAGAATGGATACAAATGAGAGTTTATACAGAAATATAATCAGTGGTAAACAAATCCTAATTCAAGTTGTAGAAACTGTGTTATAGAAAATATTAAACAAGTCCCCTCGGAAGTCTAAGAACATGAAACTTTATATTTTTTTTTATTGGTAATCTAATAATAAACTAAATAAAGGTGCATCTCGAGTTCAAAGACTTCCTCACTTAATACAGAAGTAAACACACTTTTATGATCCCACCTAACCTTACACCAAGTTAAGCTACTATACACATCAATAAATTTTGAAAATGTAATGATACGATGCACAACAATTGACATTTCCGTTAAACATGCTAAATATCTTATACCTCAGACAAACTTAAGTAGCTTACCGGAATGTGAATCATCGGCGCACCCCCAAAATAAGTTGAAAATAACTCAGCATTCAAAGTAGCACTCATTAAAATCAACCTCAAATCTCGACGACGTGGAAGAAGATCCTTCAACACAATTAATAGGAAGTCTGATAAATAAAGAGAAAAAATGTGTTATAAAAAGTGAAATATTAGCTCTTTAATGCGAAAGCATAAAGGACAACCAATTGTATCCGAACTGCACCTTCATTCATGCCTCGCTCGTGAATCTCATCAACAAAAACATGGGTTATACCACTCAGGTTGCGATCGCTCAACAGCCTTCTTAGCAAAATTCCGCTGGTACAAAAAAGCAGATGGGTATTTTTTCCTTTCATTCCCTCTAATCGAACTTTATAGCCAACCTATCAAAAAACCTTTGTTGTCGAAATAGTAATAGAAAAGTTTTCAAGCAGGAAAATACATTTTTAGCAAACAAAAATTCGTTGGACAGATATGTAAATTAAGCAACAAAAAATGGAAAGGAGCAAAAGAAGCTCACTGAGTCACCAAGAGGCTCTCCTCTTTCTGTAGACACTCTCTCTGCTACAGCCATTGCAGATATTCTTCGAGGCTGTGTACATATTATATTACAGAATGCCGCCCGACCAGATTCTGTTTCAGACTCTAATATGTATTGAGGAAGTTGAGTGGTCTTCCCACATCCAGTCTCACCAGAAATTACTATAACCTATAATTGAAAACTAATTAGATAAAATAGTAAATACGCAAATGCGTCAATAAAGAAATATAAATTTATGGATTTCCAGAATAGTATGTATTAAATTATTTCCTTCGTTGTTAACTAAATCCAACCAACATAAATTATAGAAGAATAGGGTCTGGGTATGATTGCGGAAGTCAAACCTCAGAAATTTGCAAGTAGTCTTTGCATCTTCTCTCATCTTAAACCCCCGCCCTCAGAACAAATCGAAATCATACCTAGGCATAGTCTAAGCAACTTAACAAAGGAAAAAAGATGCCCATAACTCCTAAGCAATAGGACAAGAAATTGAATCTTCATAGGGATGAAGAACAAAGATCAAGAAAGGGAACCATAATAAACCATCTAATTAAAGCATCAAAAATACATTTGTCAAGACAGTAGGTGCTATGTATCAAAAGTGCAAAAGGGCCTAGCTATTATTTCAGAAGTCAAACCTGATTTTGCGCAATTGCTTGGAGCAGCCTTTCCTTCTCCTTGAATGCAGGTAGCGATCTTCGTAAACTAAGCATCTTCTTGCCTTCAGGTGACTCCTACAATTACAAAAAGGCACACAATCACAGAAAGAAAGTAAAAGCGGCATGTGCAGAAATCCTAAAACTAAACCATTATATTATGGTTTAAAATTTAGTATAGAAGCAATAAACAATATACAGAAATTAATTTCACATTTAACAATTAAAATAAAATAAATTATAACATTCATACTCATAGTAAGGCAAATGCAGAATAACCGGTTTGGCAGGGCAAGGCCTAAGCTCCACCTATAGATGCAATGTCAGCAGACGGCTCATTCTAAGTCTGATGCTAGGATCCCATAATAATCTGGTGAATATAGTGCAATTACATCTGTGCTTTACAAATTTAAAAAAGAAATGCAGCTTCTTTGGGGAGATTAGATACACATTCTTATATGTATTGCCATTATGGGAATTCACTAAAGAATTAATTTGGATAAGAGCAAATTACCAGTTCGTAAGAGGCCCAACAAAGAGTATGTTAAAAGAGAGAACATTATGTGGGTTTCAAAGATGACCTTCTTGAGACATTGCAAAATTAAATTTGGAGTATTTTAGGTTTCAATGCTGCTAGTAGGCCTGCAAACGAACGAACCGGTACGGTTCGGTTCGAGTTTGATGCCTTGCCTAGTCGAGTTCGCACATGGTTTCTCTATCGAACATGTTCGCGAACCATGTGGTTCGTTTCGTCTTTATTCGCGAACAGGTCGGATTCGGTTCGGTTTAAAAAGTTCGAGTTCGGTTCGTGATCGATTCGAGTAGTTTGATTTCTAACATGGATTCGAGTAGTTCGATTTCTTACATGTGAAATTTATTAACCGACTTGGAAGTTGAAAATATAATCAGTCGACGTGGTTCGTCAAAATGTTCGCAAATTTGATCACGTTCGCGAACGACCATGTGTTCGTGAACGTTTGTGGACTGTTCATATTCGCGAACTCGATCATGTTCGCGAACTGCTAACGATCGAACTCGTGTTGGTTCGATCATGTTACTCGAACATGTTCGAGTTCGACTAATAACATTCTAGTTCAATTCGAGTTCAACAAAGTTCGAATCGGTTCGGTTCGTTTGCAGGCCTAGCTACTAGTTTGTCTTATATTATGTTTATTATGTCTTTAGCTAGTGAGGGTATCTAGTAATTTTCTTTTGGGGTTGTTGGGCTGGAATGTTAAAATTGTAGTTCTTGATTACGTACGTAATTCAAGTCAACTTGGGATATGTTTACATGTAAAAACCCAAGAAAGTGTCTAGGACAATTCAAAGTCAATCATGGGCGCCAAGATTACATGGTCATCATGCCTTAGGCTCTCTCTCTCTCTACTCACGCGCACACACAAACACACACACGCATATACATATATATTCAACTTTCTTCGATTTTGAGCATGAGATGTGATGAAAGACCCATAGGGCAGCACCACCATGAGGCCAAATAAGTTGGGGCCGACCCTAGGGAGGTTGGGGCCGACCCTATGGGGTTTCCCTAGCCTTAGACCTGACAATTTAGGCCCAAGCCCACGGGCCGGGCCGGGCCGCGCCGGGCCGCCCGTAGAAACATGGGCCGCAATATTTCAGCCCAGGAAAATGCGGGCCATTTTGGCCCGGCCCGTGGCCCGCGACTTATTTTTTTTTTAAACAAAATGTTGCTACTTGTGGGTTATGAGGCTTAAACACAAGACTTGTAAGCAAATAAATAAGAGTTCAAACCAACTGAGTTACAATAACTGTTTGTTTTTAATGCAATCTTCAATATATTGTTTATTTACTTTTGTTCAAATTTTACTATTCTTAAAAAGTAAAACCTAAAATTGTTCCAAACCGAAAACATATTTACTTATATATCTAAATACTAGTAATAACAATCGTTTTAAAATGGAAGATTTTATTGAATTTTTAAAATTAATAAGAAATAAGTAGATCACATTAACTCTTGGGATATATAGAGGGAGAGTTGGGGGAGTATATAACTGGATTTAATTAGGTGGGATATCAGATTAGTGTGACTAACACACACTACGTACGTACTGCTGCTAAAATCCACAGTTAGCTTTTAGACCACACTTTTTACTCACTCTATTCTTTGTCTTTAAAACCTACTACAAGTTTTTATCAATTTCTGTTGAACAATTTTGTTAATTGAAATTTGTATTAGTAGTTTGTTAAATTCAACTGTTTGTTTTTAATACAATCTTCAATATATTATTTCTTTACTTTTGTTCAAATTTTACTATTCTTAAAAAAAAAAAAAGGAAGAACCCCGCGGGTTGGCCCGGCCCAACCCGGGCCACGGGCCTTACAATATTAGCCCATCAAAACCTGGGCCATTTTGGGCCGGCCCGCCCGTTTGTCAGGTCTACCTAGCCCCATGGTGGTTCCCCCTCACTTACCTCTCATTTTGACCCTTTCTTGCATTCCTTCTTGAATTTGACTAAGTATTGAACTTGAAGTGTGTTGGGAAGTCATGTGGGCACCTCCACCATGTTGGGGCCGACCCATGTGAGGTTGGGGCCGACCTCCATGAGGTTGGAGCCAAACCTATAGGGTGCCTTAGCCTCATGGAGGTTATTTCCTTGCTTTTGGCCCTTCTTTGTACTCCTTGAATTTGGCTAAGTATTGAACGTGAAGTATGTTGGGAAGTCTTGGGGGCACCTCCACTGTGTTGGGGCCAACCCATGTGAGGTTGGACCAGACCTTATAGGGTGCCTTAGCCTCATAGAGGTTACTTCTTTGCTTTTGGCCTTTCTTTGTACTCCTTGAATTTGGCCAAGTATTGAACTTGAACTGTGTTGGGAAGTTATGGGGGCACATCCACCATGTTGGGGCCGATTTTTTTTAATTAAAATTTTAAAATTCCAATCTTTTCCAATTTAGTTCAATTGAGCTGTCATGTCATAAATTGATGACATGGTTTCAATGGGTGACATTTTTCAATTACCTTTTTGTTGTCATTTTAATGAATTAAAAAATTAAAATAATAATAAGCATATTAAAATCATAAACAACTAAATAACACAAACAACACTAAACTAACATAAAAATAGATACATTATAAATAATAAATAGAAATTGATATTTTTACACGACTTTTTAATATTTTTACATGAAAAGTGTCGTTATAGATAGTGACGGTTTTTACTATAGGACATATAGCGACTGTTTTCATGTAGAAATACCAAAAAAGTCATGTAAAAATATCAGTTTCCATAATAAAAATCAAAATGACCATCACCCGTCATCGATCGCCCAAGGTTGGGGCCCACCTTATAGGGTACCTTAGCCTCATGGAGATTACTTCCTCAATTGCTCCCTTTTTGGCCACTTGATTACATGCATGACCTCCTCTTTCCCCTTTCTTTCTTGCTTGTTTGTGGGAGTATGAAGTGTGTGTCTTGTGGTGGCATAGGGCCTCTCATTGTGAGAATTGACTATTTTCTTGTCAGTTTCCCATACTTGGCCAATTTTGGTCTTCTTGGTAGAAATGGCTAATGCTTTGCCTTGGCTCTCTCTTAGGCACTTATGATAGATCTTGAGGGCTGTGAATGAGGATGCTAAGCCCTTGGGAGTCGATGTGCCATAGGGTAGTGGCCTCCCGTGTGGAGCCCGCCGGGAGCCATTCTGAGCTTAAATTTCTTGATATGGACAAATCCGGGGTTAATTATCACTAATTATGACTTAATTAAGA
The DNA here is from genome assembly GCA_016801055.1 of Panax notoginseng. NCBI lineage: Eukaryota > Viridiplantae > Streptophyta > Magnoliopsida > Apiales > Araliaceae > Panax > Panax notoginseng. The sequence continues at coordinate 57,493,081 of CM029017.1, read as the reverse complement.
TAATTAACCCTTTGATATATACCCGGGATACAATGTTCATAGATCATAAGTTTCTTTAAGTTTAGTCTCATTAAGAATTTGTTCACAAGAGTTACTGTATCATGTCAGTCGCCACTGCACTGACCTTGTGAACATGCATCTTGTATTCTACTGTGGCAAGCTTTTCCCAAAATCTGTGACATGGTTGGATACCTACACTTAGGACATGATTATGAATGTGATACTTCTAAAGTTCTTTTTTATGTATCCAATTTTAAATATAAAATTCTTGGTGACAAGAACTGTAACTTGTGGGTACTTATCTTAACGTGTCTTCTTCGTCCATTCCAAAATTAGTTTCTTGTTTCATGGTGTGTGTGGCTCATTATAGATTTTGTTCTTATATATAAGTAGTATAGCTGAAAAGTATAACTTGTCAAAGATAAATTTTATAAATAGATATATTCAGGAATGAGGATATTCAAGTATGCAAAAAGTATGTTATGAAAATGTGATTGTGTGCCACACATACTCAAAAAGAATAGGACAACTAACATGAGGTAGTATTATCTTAAAGTAAAATTATTAGATGAAACAATGAAAATGATCTGTCCTAAAGTATAGTTATCTTGTGTCTTTTATGTTTTAGAAAAACATGAGTACGGGTAAGGAGGTTATTGAGATAAGTTCTGACTCTTATGATGCTGAAGGTTAGCCAATTTCACTAGTTTCTAATGATGTTCAGCGGGGCAAATTATGTAGCATGTTCATCTGGAGACTCTGGACATTGCTGATGATGAAGGCCTTCTCATCGAGTTTTCAATTGTAATGTAAAGGCTGAATGACATAGCGACTAAGAAAAGAATATGACTATAGTATATTAGTATTCCATTTTGAGTTTTTGACTCTCAGATCCCAAATCCCATTTCCCATTATCCCATATCCTCTTTCCTCTCCGGCCTCCGCCTCTCAGTTTCGATTTCGCCGTCTATTTCTCTCCGCCTCTCTCAGTCTCTCAGTCTCCGGCCTCTGCCTTATCCTTGGCAGCTCCCTGCGAGTCGACGACTCTGTTCTTCAACCTTCAAGATCCCATGGCTCGATTTTGTAGAGATCTACATCTTTGATGACATCTAGATCGATTCTTTTCGAAGCAATCTTTTTTCTAAGGTAGTAATCAATAAGTTCTTCATCTGTATTTCTGTAGGGTGGAATCTAAAACAGGGAGGGACATGGGAAAAAGTAGTATTCATATGTAATGGTTTACAATTCGGTAATGGTTCTTTTTTTGATTGTAAATGATAACAAGGAGCACAGGTTCGGTTATTAACCGAAATACCCGAATTTACAATTCGGTTATTGTCAAATTCGATTAGTAACTCGGATAGTGAAATTATGATTATTTTAGTATTCGGTTATAACTGAATGACCTATTCGGTTCGGTTATAACTGAATGATCAGTCCTAATGAAGACTAATGATTAAACCTGTGAACGGTGAAGAAACTGAATTAATGACAATGACGTATAACGTTAAAAAGTCGAGTTAATGATTATAACTTGGATAACGTTCTGAGTCGAATGAACCGGACTTTATAAGATATGAATAAGGTAATGTAAAATACTTATCGCTATGGAAGCATAGTATTAACATTGAATAATCGTTCTGAGTATACAAAAGATTGTATGACTTAGACAATATTGAATAATACTGAGGTATGGCATTTAGTTGCCAGAAAGTCATAAGGAATGGGAAATCAACTTAACGAACATTATAGTTTTAATGGTTCGGATAAGTTAAGTTTAAGTTGTGGTACAATCATAATATTTAATGGTTGACATATGGGAGTTGGGCTAAACAATTCATTTAGAGAGCAAAGGTTAATACGAACTAGCAACCGATCTAACTCGTTGTGAAAGACTGTAGATGAGACGGAAAACTAGATTGTTGGTTGTTTGTGGGAAACCACTCAGAGTACCATATAGAATACTAGTAGAGACTCGATGTGTGCTAAGTCCTAGAAAAGTTATAAGAAGAAGATAAGAATGTAAATCATCAAAGATGATGATCGTATGAGTTAAGACATCTCCGTATGTCATAACCCTGTAAAACGGAAAAGAATGATGGTTACGTGAACTTAGGTTATAAACACGAACCATAAGGAGTAAAGTTAAGCTTAAACCAATGCGTAAGTCAAGTATATGACTAATTGGTGTATGTGTTATTTTCTTATGTGTTATATAGAGATTGCAATGAACAGTTCAGCGTAAACTATAAGATGTAGCTGTGCTTAAGGCAAGTTTCCTAACTTCATTCATATTTGAAATGAATGTTAGTTTCTTAAACTTTCTCTGATGTTGAACATGAGAAGTTTTACCTATGTGCAAATGTGTGATATTTGTACAAGGTGTTAGTATGTATGAGGCCTTGTGCCACAATTTTAACACTTCAGTGTTTCTGTGAATTGAATTGTTCAGTAATTGAACTGTTCTAAAGTGTAAAAGTTCTGGTTATACATGAACCGTTGTTAAGTCTGTGCTAATGATTCTAGCTGGACATAATGTATATGAAAAAGGTAGAAGAATGAAAGTATTTCGAGGTGTATGTGACTAATATTTTAAATGATAGGAATTAGAATTATTCCTATTATTCAATCTGCTTCATAACATTTGTTCAGTTATTGAAGTCTTAAAAGAATGTTTATATTCTTGATGTTGTTTATTCAACTGCTATGACTTGTTAGGCAATTGAATGATCACTCTTGCTTTAAAAAAAATATTTTTAGCAAACGATGTTAAAAAGAACTTAAGGATCTCGTAAAGATCAAGCTGACCGGTATCCAGACGAAGTGTCATTCAGTATATGAATGAGCATGAAGATTAAGCCAAGACTTGTAATGTAGAATAATTTAGACTAAAAGACAATTTGCACCCCAAACTTTACATACATGTTGACGTTTGCACCCCAAACTGAAAAATGTGTTTAAGTACATCCCAAACTTCAGTTATAGTCAACAAAAGACACACTTTATTCATTTAACCGATCAAAAGTGACCGGCTAAGGCACACGTGTGGATTTAGAGGGGTATTTAAGTATTTTCTATATCTTCTTATACTTCCCTTGCTGGAACAAGCTACCAATTAAGTCTTTTCCATATCCTCTACCTCCGCCCCCATTCTGCCCCACCTTTCAATCATACTCCTCCTCACTCTTCCTAATATTCATCTCACTCCTTCGACCCTGCAAATTCCTCCACCACTTCTCCCCTAACCGTCACATTGCCGTTTATGGCCAACGACAACGAAACACAATTTTTTGGAATATTTGGAAGATTGCACATCAGCTAAAAATATTTGGAAACACAATTTTTTGTTTGGACAGAGATGGGAAAAATCTATTAAATCACCATCGGCTCTGCAATAATTTGTAAATCAAACATTAGACCCCAGTAAGAGAAACAAAACAAAAACAGGGGAAGTAGAAAAAACTAAAACTTTTACTATTTGAAGGCTAGAAAAATGCTTGAATTGTCTTGGCAAAAGGCTTATTGATTTTCATAAGATGAGCTCTAATCATTTTCAACTACTGCAACTTTTCGCCAGGCCAAAATGTTTGATTGGCTTGACAAAAATTGTCCGCTTTTGACGATAACACTGGAGAAACAGAGGAACTAACAAAAAGAGATGACAAAAATTGAGATCTTACAATAACTAGAAGCCATCAAAAATTGAGGATAGTGGGACCCCTATCCCGATTTGCAAAACAAAAGTTTTGAAAAATGATCTAAGCCCAGCGTGGAAACCTGTATTTTTGAATATTCAACAAGTTGGAAGTAAGGTATAAGCAAATGCTTTTCTATGGGGGCTCACACATGCATTTACACAGATCTTTTCAGCATGGAACCTGTAATATTTCTATAGAGGCTCATGCAACAAACCACCCCCCCCCCCCCAAAAAAAAAAAAAGAAGAAAAAGTTAAAAATTTGAGGCTAGAAGTTATGAACTGGGTTCATAGGGAGATCTGTCATAAACCATTTATTAGTAGTCCATTTTTGCAATTACATACTTTGTTACTTTCCTGGAATGATGCTTTTACTAAATTTTCTATTTCTAGCTTCTCAGGAATTTTCATTTGCTTTATCTTTTTGTTTCATTGATGCAGGAAGCCCTTTAATTATAGAGTGCTTTAACTTCAATAGCAATGGGAAACACGATTTGATTGGGTAAACAGAGCTTTTTCATCTTCTAGATATGATTTCTGTGCATTGTCCAATGATGTACTGATTTTGCTTGTTTGTCTCATTCAGAAAAGCTGAGAAATCACTAGCTGACTTAGAAAAGCTACATTCCGCTGGGGATGGAGTGCAGTTATATTTACCAACCTCTATTGGGAACAATCATCAAAACAAGGTCCTAACATTCCTGGTGGTTTTTATCATACATATGTTTCAATAAATCTTTTCTTTCGCTCATAATATTTGTAATTTATCTCAGGTTTTAAAGAGCCAACTATTTGTGGATAAGTTTTCTGAAAGTGTGCAACATACATTCTTGGATTATTTGGCCGGTGGATGTGAACTGAACTTCATGGTTGCAATTGACTTCACTGGTACTCATTTTTACATGTCTCCCTATAAATTGTCGACTTTTTTTGCTGAATTATTTTTTTTTTTTAGTATTTTGAAGTTCATCTTTAATATTGGTGGGTGTGTTTGTAGTACACGTTAGTACGACACTCTTCAAGCACTTCACCACTATATCTTTCCACTCTGGTAATATTGGAAATCACCTATTTAACTTAACCCTCCACAGTGATGATCCAAGATAATCCAAAATTGTTGTGTTTTTCTCAATGCTCCTTGGCCTCCTTTACCTTTGTAGTTGTTTGTATCATTCATTGGCAACATTCAATTATAATACTTCAACATGGTCCGGATGTTCTGTACTTGGGACGTAATACTTCAAATTTTCAATCCATGTTTACAGCTTCAAATGGCAATCCGCGGCTTCCTGATTCCTTGCATTACATTGACCCTTCTGGAAGACCAAATGCATACCAGAAAGTGAGAAATCTGCTTCTTCTATGGTTTTCTTCTCAATTTCTTATCTGTTAAGAACCTATTAACAGCGTTCCAAATACTGTATGGAAGTCTTTCAAAATCTTTTGCAGCTTTTCTTTGTTACCGGTGAATAGCTTCTTGAGCATATATACTTCTTTGTGGTTAGAAATTGATTCCTTGAACGTAGTGTTGCCTTCTTCTGTGATAAAAACAAATCCAATTATTCTTGATTTTTGGCCCTGAAAGCAGCAGCAGCAGCACACCTCCCATCAAACGCTTGCCCCAAATCCAGAAACATATAGCAAAATAGGTTTAAAACTTATTTGAGGCAATTTGTCAAGCAGTTGGTGTGCACATCTGAAAATTCCTTTCTGTGAGACTCCCCCAAACTTGTTTCAGTCCAAAGCTTGAAGCTTTTTATCCACAATCACATCCCGATCCAATTTGTACACAAAGTTATAACAACTAACTCCCAATTGAGCCAACATAAACTCAATTGGGCAACCAATTCAATTATCCCAAACTCCCCAATACTTATTGCTAATTCAATCCATTACATGAAATTCCATGTATAAAACTATAACTTGTCAAAACTTACTTGGATTCTATGTTTAGAATAACACCCAATGAAAAAGATGATGACTTAGGCCAATTGATTGAACCCCCAATGAAAGTCGATGGTTGCCTTGCTTTAAAACTTTGTTTTTGGAATCCAAGTAAGAGATGGAGAGGTCGGGTTGTGCTTGATTCCTTCTTTGTTGTTGTTTGGAATAGATGAATTAGAGTGGGATTAGGAGAGTTGAAGGAGAATTATTCGACTGAGGGTTTTTGGGTTGGAAATGAATTAGAACTGATATAACATGCCTTGGTTTGGGGAGATACATCAGAGGGTGGAGGGTGGGAAGTAGAGGCAGATGATTGAGTTGGAAAACCAGAGGATGCCATTTGACATAAATATAATCTACCAAAATTACCCATCTGTAATAAACATTACAGGCTTAGCCGGTCACTTTTGACCGGTTAAGTCATCAAAGTGTGTCTTTTGTTCAGCATGTGTGAAGTTTGGGGTGTACTTGGACACTTTTTTCAGTTTGGGGTGCAAATATCAACAGAGGTGTAAAGTTTGGGGTGCATTTTGTTTTTTGTCAATAATTTATTTAAACTATAGAATAGTTTAATGAACTTTTATGTATCCTTGGTGGCGGATGAAAGTCACTCTTGTAAGATGTAAAGAATAATGTAATTATCATTATTTGTAATGAACGAGGTTATAAGGTATTAGAACCTGGAATTTGAGAATGTATGTTGTTATATTTAGCTATATAATAATGTATGTTTGGAATGAGATGTATTCGTGGTGTACGGAATCCGGGTGTGAAAATAGACCGGATTTCAGGGGGCGTCACAAAGACTGTTCTTTCCTTACTGTTCCCGACCAAGCCGATTGAAGAATTACTGTCACAAATGGCTACTTCGAGCAAGATGGATTACCTCTCTAACCTCCAGCAAAGGGTTAGGAAGGTTGTCCGAGAGTGGGATTTGGCGAGGGTCTTGAACTGGCAGATAGAGATATAGGGCGAAACAGACTCTGAAAAAGCAGTATTTACACCTAGATTAATATTGTAGTCACAATTTATAAGTGACAGATAGGTCATGTGCACGGCACATGGGGGCACCCCCATGGAGCCTATAAATACCCCCTCCTCATTCAAGAGGAGGTTGAAAACCTTGAGAACTTTGAAAGAGTTAAGAGCTTCTCTCTCTAGAATCCACTTTTCTCTCTAGAATACATAAGCACCAAGTTGCTCCCACCAAGAAGACCTACATTGTTGGCTTGGTTGGCTAAGTTCTATACTTAGTCTCCACAAGCCTCAAAGTTCACCTTCAATGACTTAGTCTCCACGGAGCCAAGTCCCCAAGCACACCCAAGCCCATACACACATACACTGCCCTAACACCAAGGGTTCTACCCCATATTGCCTCAAGTAGTTTTCCTGAGATCTCTCCCCTCGTCCACCACTCTGTCAAGTCCCGCATGCCATCGTGGAATTCTCACCTCACCCGATCAATCAATGAACCCAACCACAAGGGAAGTGTAATAGCATAGAACATTGTTTTTTTTTTTTGCTAAATTTGTTTGTGTATTAAAGCAAAAAACTTAGGATATTACAATAAAGATCAAATCATAGTCCTCTTCTCCCGAGAGGACTAAAACACCTAAAAAAGCCTAGGGAACAATTTACCTAACCTATTTATATTTTCCTCACAACTCACGGCTAGGCAAATGGAAACACTTAAAATACAATAAGACTGATTAGGCCCAATAGCCCACAACAATCAGCTGGAATGTAAACATGAATAAGCCCAATTGAAAACCAAATTCAGCATTTTGAAATAACAGCCAAGATCGAAGTCAGTATCAAAAGGAATCCAAAGTCAAAATAGAAAGGCACAAAGCTGAAGACTTCCCAAGAAAATCATTCAAGACCTAGAGGCCCAAAACTTTGACACTAAACAATGCCCAACCAGAGCTTGAGCCATGCACGGCCAGAGGAGAATGACCGTAGATCCTAGCAAACCAAGATGGATATCAGCTCAATCCATTAACTCACCCGCTAATAATAAACACCCCTAACTGATTTAATGAAGAAGATAGGCAATAACCACGCAAGAAATCAGCAGGGGAGACCATCCTATGATAGATAGCCTTCAATGCCGGAGGTTTTGGCTCCATAGCCCTCATAGCTGGTTTGGATGTAGTTACTTTTAAGCATGACTTGAGTTCAGGAAGAGAAATAGTAGACAAGGCAGCGATGTGTGAAAGTTGAACTTTATCAAGCACGATCTCAGTCTTGTCAAATCGAACTTCCTTAGTAGCACTAGATTCTGAGATAGGTGCCTTAGAAACAACCAGCGGAGTAGAAAAATTTGAGACCTTCTCCTTTCCTTTCCCCTTAATTGGAGAAGGGGGCGTCACCAGAGAGCAAGGAACAGAAAGGGGCTTAACCGGAGGAGTAGATGAATTAGCTTCTTGACTTTTCTCCACCTCTTTCTATTCAAACTTACGCTTCACATTAGCCTGCACCGATTTAGGTTTTGGCTTTGAAGAACATGTACTGTCAGAGTGCCCATAAGTTTTACAAAGCATGCATTTTCGAGGCTGCCAAGGGATATCCACCTTGATTTCATAAGGAGCACAATCCTCAATTTGAATCATGAAGGAATTAGGAACTATTGTGGTGGCCTCAATGTCAACACAAACTCTAGCAAAAGCAAGTTTGTTACCCTTCCTTGTATGTTCATCAAGGTACTGAGGCTTTCCAAAATGACTAGCAAGGAATGCAAAACCATCATTATGCCAAAGAGAAAGAGGAACATTATGAAATCAGATCCAAATAGGAATAGAAGACGGATCAGCCTTGACCAAGTCTAACCCTTGCTGCCACTGGTGAATGATCAAGAGAGATTTGCCAAAATATAATGGACCAGAATTAAGGATTTGAAGCAAATCATCCTCAGAGCTAAAAGTGAATATGTAAAGGCCATTTCCTTTGAAATACACTTTATCAACACAAGAACTCCAAATATTTTTAGCCCACTAGGTTGCAAAGTGTATAGATTTCTTACCACCAACAAAATATCCAACAAGAGAAAGAGACCAAGCATGCACACCCTGTTGGGAAATTTTAGTAGGGATAGAAACAATCTCACACTTCTTTAGAGGGTTGACCTTATGATGGAACAAGGAGCACCCACTAGCGTATGCAGAAGGGCAAGCCACATAGAACATTATTGTATTGCACTTGAAGTTTGTAATGATTAAGGATTAATGAAGATATCATTTTCTTAGTCAATCTTGTATATTAGTCTTTTAATTGTACTTTACATTTCCCGGTCTGACATACAAGCATTGTAATTTAGATATTCTGATAAAGTCCCAACTTCCGGCATATTATAGGTGGTTGAAAAAATGTTAAAAGATACTCGATTAAGTTAAGAATTAATCCTGCAACTCAGAAAGAGTAAGAGAGTGAAAGAACACTCGTACCACTTTCTTGTGTAAGCTTTCATGTCTTTCAGTTGAAAACTGAACCGAATACTCAACCTCTCTCCTGATATGAGATTCTGAATCATTCTTAGAGACTTTGATGAGTTCCACATATAACATAAGTTTATTATTGTTACCTACAGGCCAATTTTGAGGTACATGTGAGAATTCTGCTAATAAGGAAATTATTTCAGTACAAGGCATGCTTTATATATTGCTTGTGCAGTACATATTTTACTATTTTAGATATATATGGGCTGTTGGAGATAAATACTTAATTTTCATACCAAAATTAACCTTCCACTTTTTCCTGTTTGCTTATTTGGATTTTAAGAGAAAAAGGGACAAAGACAATAATAAGAGGGAGGGAAGAAGGAAGGAAGATTAGACTTGGACAATGAAATGGTTAGAGAAAACATGAGACCTAGATTTTTTATGGTGATTCTTTACACAAAATATACAAGTTTGGCTGACTAGAGACCAAGTTAAAACGAATGGATTTTCATGTAATGATATAGATGATACTAGCCCTATAAAATGAAGCAACAACTGACTTCCAAAAGAAAAGTGAGCTCGTAAATGAAAAATTAACAATCATTCAACATTAAGATAAATGTGAAAAAATCATAAAAGCAATAAATGCTAGTCCAAGTGATATATTCAAAAAGGTTCAGTTTTTAAAAATTAAACAACATCAAGCAGGCATAAGCTTCAAGATCTCCTTGCATTAACTGTTTACATGGTCATTAGGTAGTATATTGGTATTTGAACAACTGAGATGTACCTGCCAAGACCTCTGCATATTCTGCATTCTCAAACTCCGCCTCAGAAGAATCTTTTCCATAACGGACCCATCTAGGAACGAATCTGGATTATTATCCGCATTCACATCTTCAGCCAGCTCATTAGCTTTAGTGTTGGCTGAAGAGCTACTGTTCTTTCCAGAAATTAACTGCATTCGATCAAGATGTTCTTGAAGAAGACCCTCTACTCTTCTTTGCAAGCTCAAGGGAATAACAACCTGGAACAGAAGCCATTAAGTTTCAATTCTTTGTCCAATAAACACAGTTCCTCAAGCAAAAATATTACAAATTTCCCCACAAAGCAACAATAATTATCACCTCCCTTTGAGGCCGCTTATCATCAAGATCTGGTCTATAGTTAGGAAGAGGCACCTTGCTCGCAACTACCACTTTTCCATATAATTCACTGAATTGTAAGGTGAAGAATATATTTTTATCAGTATCAAATTATCAGAAATCTATGGCAGCCTACCTATAGTACGTGCTTTCTTACCAGTAAAGCCCCATTCTTTTGGCAAGATTAGATATTTGCTCATAGTCTCTTCGATCTCTTTTATCTCTGGACACAATTTCTTGATCTTTTTCATTGCGTAATAGCAAGCTAAGCTTCCATTTCCACTCATCAATGTTGGCCACTGAGGATGATGCCTACAATCAACACGCTATAGCTTTAAAAATTATATATATATATATATATATATCAAAATTTACTTTCATGACGTAATATATATATATATATAATGTATGAATTCTTATACAAAATATCAATAAATATGCTTACTCAAAAACAAATATTATACAATACTTCAGCATACCCCCAAATACATCTCTATAAATAAAAGTAAAAACTTCACCACCTACATACATCAGCGCGACAGTGAACAAGAATATAGATCGAAACATATGGTTGGGGATGGGGCGGAAATAGGGAAATGGTAAATATGGAAATTTTCAAGTATTTTTGAGCCACCATGCTCATCTCCTAGCTTTCCATGTAGAGAAGATAGCTTAGGCAGAACTTCACAAAAGAATTCTTGAATGAAAAAATTAAAACATTTTAGCTTCTTCAATCTCCTTCTCACTATATTAGCTTTATTCCAATCTTTGCAGAGGAAACAACACAAAGACAGAATAAGGAAAAATAGTGAAAACCAATGATCCTTTATTTTGGCAAGAAAAGCTGTGTATATATATATACAGACAGTAGTTACAGCGTCTAGTTACATACTTCTCCCCCCACAAAAAGAATGTCCCTTGCGACTTTTTACAGTTTCACTCATATAAAGGTTTGGCAACTGCAAATAAACATAGTTCTGGCAATTTGTAAACTGCAAATACACACATACATAAATAACAATAAAAAGTCTATTAGGTTTTGGATTTGTTTTTTCTATTGATAGAAAAAATTTAAAAGTATTATAATTTTAATTAAAAAAAAGGAACATATATTTATTAGATTTACTTTTTATTGGGGGAAGAAGTTTAAAAATATTGGAGATTATGAGACTGCTCTATTTTGTGAGAAAGCTATGAGAGTGCTTTATTTTTGTGAGGAGTTTTCTCTCAATTACTACTTTTATATATTATATAGATATAGATTACCATATAAATCATCTACTTAAAAAAATGACCTTCAGGCTTTTATCCTGTGTAATATATAAGATAACGTAATAAAGAATTCTATCATCCCTTATTTCCTCCTAAGTTTTAGGATTTTATTCCTTAGCACTCCAAACAATAGCATGTGTTTTTATAAGTCATTTTTCTACTGATATGCATGTATCCTAATTATATCTACTCAGAAAAATAGCTTATTAAATGACCTTAAATATACTCTGCCAAATTCATGCTCACTCACAAAATAGTTATCCATATAAATTTTGGGGTTCAAGGGGAAAGAATATATAGACTACTCTAGTTAACTAGGTAAATATCTTAACTTTTTGTTGTGAAATGTACGAGTACATTTTCTTCAAAATTTTGTAACTTTGTATTCCTTATAATGTAAATCTGTTCCATTATATTTTAACCAGATAAAATAAAAATTATAATTATTTTAGTTTTATCATAATTTATGGGCTAGGCGTAATTCATTGATCCTGGCAGAACAGCAGAAGCATAATTCTTTGAATGTTAAATTCTTGTTGCACAAGAAAAATAAGATCATCTAAACTAAAACCAAATAATCATTAAGCTAAGCATTTCAATTTCCTAAAACCCCAAAACCAATCCTCAGCTTAGACTTTAAAAAAATCACAAAAAATCCAATCTTTCTTGGATATTCCCTTTCCATTCCCCAAAACATATTTTAACATGAAATTGAATCATAAACAGTGCATAAATACATAGAATTCATTTGATACCGGATGATTCTCGTAATCACACTCGTATTCGTCGTCCGAAAACTGCTCCACAGCATACCCAGAAAAATTTCGGCGTCCTGAGAACAAAATTCCTGATAAAAATTGGCGAACATAAGTGAAACCGTTGACTGATAAAGCTCGTTGGTGGCGTATTTTGAGAAGAGTAAACAGGTCACTATCTGCCCTTGTTAAAAATTTAGATGAACAAAGATTAAGAGTGGAGAACAATGAGGATTTTTTGGTAGTGCATGTGAGGAGAAACCCTAGCCTGTATTGCATTCTCACATAGAAGATTGGGGCATGGCTATTATGATTTTGAGTATCGGCGGTGAACAAATGGAAGAAAGACGGAGCTCAGCGGGAAACACTAATGAGGGGAAATTAACTAGTTAAAAAATCTTGTGCAGGCAGGTAAAAAATATTCAAAATATTAATTATTTATACCGACTCAATGAGTGTAAATTTCTGTTGGAAATTAACTTCATTCAAGACTCATTTTCTTTTATTTCGTTAGATTATTCTGTGTTATTTAATTGTTAGTTTATTTTTATCAACAACTTTCAAAACCTCCAATTTGATTCACAAAGTATAAAATTATACTAATCATTCTTTGTGGGATAGTCTCTTTCTTGCACTATTACATAAATATTGTTCTCATTAAGGTTTTAATTTTGGTTATCTGCGACAATACACCAATGGAATTGGAAGTTGAAACCTTTGAAAGTCTAATTGAATATGGCCTATGTTTATGTTTACACGAGGACGTGTAAAAGCTAAAGTGCGGAAAAATTTGATAATTGCAGAATATTTTATGATTTTGATTCCTTTATGTTTAGTTTTATTGCATGTTTTATATGTACATAAGCTTATTAAAGTATTTATTGAATTTGAGAATAATTGGAATTGATTTTGGAGATATGAATTATAATACTTAGTTTTTAGTTGTTTTGCAGATATGTTTTATTATCGTTCGATGAGACCTCTACAATGTGTGCAGATGGATCTGCGTTTGTAGTGATGGAGGACACTGGGTGGACTTGACAGTCTAGCACTCGACGTTCGTTTGGTCTTGTGCTCTATGTTCGTAGTGTAACGCCCCCAAATTCAGATACATGTACCTCAAATCTGGTGTTTCACGATCTAACTCTAATAACATATTAATATCTCATACAACGGATCGCAACCATTACTAATTTGTTACACAACTTAAACCATAACATAACTTAATACATGTCATTAAATAGTATTAATACAATATGATTTTTAAATCCTAAAATAGAAGACTAAAGCTATTGTGACACCCTCAAATCTGGGTACTTAATTCTCATAGAATTTGGTGTTTACTATCCAAAACATTCACATCTAACTACTCACAATAAATAATACAATAGTAAAAAAAAGTAAATAAATAAAGCTTAAAAAACGTTGTAATAAGCCCTCCAGAAAAGTCGCGGTTAGCAGTGTTATCTATTAGACACATTTACACAACATTTTTAAAACGTTGTCTATTGACACATTAAACAACGTTTTTTAGAGTGTATTTGCACGTTACAAAAAAAATGTTGTGTATTTCTAAAAAACGTTTTTTTTAAATACATGTTTAATACAATTTATTCCCCAAGAGTTGCACAGGATGAATTACTCACAATTAGTGAATGATGTAGGAGTTTGTATTTCCAAACATCGATCTTAAGGAGAAAATAATATTATAAAAAGAAAAAGAACTATTTTAAATCGAATATAGTAATATTTAATATTACAAAAATAATTTGTGGAAGTGTTACAATGATCTAATTTCATATTATTAGATCATATTTCTCTTTTTTCCTATCCATGCAAGTGTATTTCTCTTTTTCCTTAACTCAAGGATCATGTAAGGTGCGTTATTGGCTTCCTCCCTTGGTTTTAAATGGAACACGCATAGCCTTTCTTCCCTCTTCCCTTAAATATGTCTCACTGCAAATAGAAGAAGAAAAAGTAAAGACATGATTACACAGAGTAAACTAGAAGCAACTGTATCAGTCCCAGCCAAACCCAGTCACAAAACAACATTGCACAAAATTTGTTACTCACCAGCAAGTCTTCATGTGGTTTCAGCAATTCAGTTTCAAAGGCAGCTGAATCCCAATCTAACTCATGCTCTTCTGCAATGTCCCTCAGCAACTTCAGTTTAACATCAAGAGCAGGAGCACGTACAGATAACAATTCTACGAGCTATACATAGGCAAAACAGAAATCATTGACAAGCAACTGTTACCATGCGCATAAAAAAGTGTGTATTTTTCTACTTAGAATAGAATGTAAAATATATTTCCGTGTGCCTCAAGTACTTTAGACAAGGGTTATAGGCTTAAACTGTATCAATCAAGCTACTTGAGAGATTTTCCAATATAAAAGAAAATCAGGGCAGTTAAGTTAGAGAGATAGCAATATCTGACCTGTCGTTTGACACCACATTCTGGCATTAGCTCTGTTGCAGCTGACACAAATTCTTTTCCATATTTTCCAACAAATAGCATCTGAACCTGGAGCAAATCTGCACATCTTGGTGCAGCAAAACAGTACAATCAGCTGAATATTGGGGAAAAAGCACCGTCTCATTAAATAAGAATCCGGAATAAATAAATGTATACCATATCTTATGGACAACATCCCTGCAACTGAAACTAGACACAGTCCAGCTAGTAGAAGATTTCCAAATCTTGTTAAATTTGTTGACACAACAACAATGGTCAAAAGACATCATCATCATTACTAGATAAGCTACCTGCATGAATTTCATAACCAATGAAGCAGCTTATATAGATTCTTTTACATGGACAAGACATCTATTTCTAAATTAGGTGGTCATCAAACTCAAACAAGAATTACAACTTGAACCAAATTGTCTAAAAGTAAGATCAAGTAATCAATATTCCATTCCAATATAAAACTGACAAATATCTTTTTTAGCTTGTTACTAAATTTCTAACAAAAACAAAAACTAGAATCACTCTTCAGAAAAAAATAGCCTCAGCTAGCAACCATCTTAGTTTCAACTAATAAGTGGATACTCCAAAAAAATTGTGTCAGCTAATCTCTCAGCTAGCAATAGTGCTCAAGGTAAAGTCATCTGGAACATTATTCATATAGATAACATGGTTCATATTTTCATTATCATTTCCATAATGACCAAAATATTTGCTTAAATTCATAGTTTCAACCAAGTGGATACTCCAAAAAATTTGTGTATGCTGCTCTAGTTGGCACTCAGAGGCTTGCATTCGAAAAAACTGAATAACTGATAATTGCTGCTGAATATCTCTACTTGCTGTAATCCATTTGGGAGGCAGCATGTACGTGAGTATGCAAAGAATTACTAATGTTTAGCATTATTCCTATTGAACTTTTTACAATTATTATCACATGAAAACATGGTTGCAAAGTTATAGATTTCAAGCTTACAGCAATTTGGTTGGTTTATTCTAGATTTCAAGCTCTTGCAACATTATTCATATAGATAACATGGTTCATATTTTCATTATCATTTCCATAATGACCAAAATATTTTATTAAATGCACTCTACTGATATCACTCCAAATTACAATACTTTCCTTGCCTATGTGAATTTTCTTAATTATTGAAAAAATATGAAAAAGCTTACTTGTTGCATTATCTGTGGGAACTCAGAGCTGAGACTTTTTCTTCCATTATCATCAAAGATTTTCTCTAAAGTTATGTCTTGAAGTGCAGCTAAGGTTGTCTCGAGCATGTCAAGACCAGCCCGGTTTGCAAAGGTAAAAACTGGCATCGCCTGCATGAATTGCAAGTTAATTGAAAAATATAAAGGATATTGTTGCTCTATTAACATTAGAACATCTCATTAGTCAACTTCTTAAACAGAGGCAGCCCAGTCAACTAACTTTGTACAGCTTAAACTTCAGAAAGAATTAGAAAGGAAACTAAAACTAACTACACCCTACTTGCACAACACACAATTAATGGTGTGCCCAGTGTGGATTTTATTGAAGGTTCAACCTGAAAAACTAAATTGAAGTTAAATATTGAAAACACATCCACCAAACATGCAACCGTTAAGCTTGTTTGTGGAACCGCGCTCTATCAAGCATCAATTCCTACTCAAGAGACAACATATCCTTGCAAGATATCCGGACTACTACATAAACTTTCTACTATAATATCAATTTTCTTAAGAAATTTTAAAAATAAAAAATCACATATAAACCTATATTAGCATCATCAGTGTGATACACTTGGTATCTCCATGTAATTCTTACCCGGTGAACTCTTGAATGGATGTGTACCAATCTCGAACTCGAAGAATTTAGAATGCTTTAATTAATTTGAAAAATAATTTAAAGATCAAGTGATAAATTTTATCCATAAGACTCCTTCGTGAGATGGGAAGGGAAGAGTAAACCACCCACCTTTAAGGAGCAACACATGATTGTATCTGCGTGGTGCCATAGAGTCCTCAGGATGGATTCACTTCCTTCACCACCAGATTTTAGTAGCTCCACACCCAAGTAACACTTATCAAGATAAAGAAGAAATCAATTTCACAGCTAGGCTGTTTAACTTTGACAAAGCTTTAATTGAGCTATAAATTACAAAAGGTAAAACCATCTCTAAAAAAAGTTGTTACTCTTGACAAAAAATGCAGTCCTGGCTTGTCAACCTTCTACGGTTCTACCAAGCAAAAAAGTTCAAGCTTAGGTTTCAAACTGAAAAAATCTCAGATAGGAGTCGACAACTTCAAGAAATAAAATTGTTTTTTTGAAAGGAAAATTAAGGTTCACTTCTATAGGAATCTAATGATGATAAATTATAAGAGGAGATCAGTTTTCTCTTATATCTTCTGCTTCGTACTCATTCTAACACTATCCCGTGTGCTTGTGCCTCAGAACTTAAAATCATCTTTATAGAGATGGAAAGTGGCAACATTAGAAGTACAAAGGCAAAGTCATCTGTCTGCACACTAGAACAGTATAATAGACAGACAATGGTAATGATTTGTTTAGCATAACATATAGTTTTGAATTGCAAAGGAAATTACACACGGAAGGAAAAAACAGTATCTTTAAAATTAAAAATTCTAGTACAAACAGTAAAAATGTTCTCAAGCAGCTCATTAAAGCGTGGGTGACCCTTGAAAGAAAGAACTGGTTCATGTCTACTACTGTAAACTTGCGTAACAGGATTGATCCTCCAATTTTTCCACACAGCCTTGGGAACATTTTCCATGCCATCGCAGCGATGAAGGAGCCTGTGGAGGAGAGCATAGCTTACGAAGTCTTGGTAAAACGAGTAAAAGATTATATAGAAATGGTGAATGCTGATTATGTGAAGAGGTTCGTGGATGATGAGTCTTTCAGTAACTAAGTACAGGGATTTTTCAAATTTGCAAAGAACTATGGTAAAGTGGAAGTGTAATCAACCAGTAGTTGGTGTAGATATCCTATATATGAACTTGATTTTGGGTTGGGGAAATCCATTTGGGTTGGCACTACTTATCCAGAGCCTAATAACACCACTTTCACGGATACTAGTGATGGTGAAGGAATAGAAGAATGGGTGAATTCTCAGAGGAAGATATGATCAAAATTGAGTAAAATCCCGACTTTCTGGCCTATGTTTCTTCCTGTCAAAGCCTTTGATCTTATCATGTTGATTTTTCATTTTAGCTTAGTTTTGAGTTCTGGATTCAAATGGAAGGCTCAATTTCGTTGTCCTGATAGATAATCCATTTCAATTAAATTGAGTTCTATCCTTATATGACTCATTTGAGACCTAAAATGTTTAGTGGCTAGTTTATATCTTAAATTTTAAGACTTTTTTAGGACTTTTTAATTAAGTAGTAAGCCTATAAAAGGCCTCTTTCAGTTCAGTAAATTAATGCAACGTAATCTGATTATCTTTGCTTCATATACTTGTTCTACTTCTTACATATTTGGCATTTCTTTTCAACCCATCATATTCTAAACTCAGCCTCCAGCTAACCTTGTAGCCTTATTCCCCCTTCTTGTCCCAATATTTCTAGTATGAGAGGCTGATTTCTTTCCACATGGGGGCATACCAAATATGGCAGCAGCCAATAGACGTTTTGTGAGCACAAGTCAACCCACAATTCCTATTTTCAAAACCGAGTGTTAAAAGTTGCGGAGAATAATAATGAGGATCTATTCATGTTTCAAGATATTTGGGATTCGATCGAAAAGGGTTATGTTGATCAAAATAAACAACTCGTTTGAAATTGAAACAAAAGAGACACCAAAGCATTGTTTTTCGTTCAACTAGATCATCATGAGACCATCTTTTCCAGAATAGCAGTCACAACTACTTCAAAGGAATTGTAGACAGCTTTGAAAACTGAGTTTTAGTTTCAAGGCTCTTCGAAGATAATCACTGTCAACTTCAAACACTTTACAGGGACTTTTGGGGTGAAGTAAAAATTTAAACACATAAACTATAAAATAATGATTATCATGTAAACAGGAATTAGGTTATCAGACATAAACTAACTAATTAAGAATTATGAAGATATGCAAAAGAATAAAATTACATCCTGTTAACTAATAAGTTTTAAACCTTAAAAAGCGGATATCCTACCAGGAAACAATATATATATATATATATATATATATATATATATATATATATATATATACAGTCAAGATTTAGTCCGGACGTCCGGATGTTGCCTAAAATACGAACTTTTCATTCTAACCGTGAGATGTATCCAACGGCGAGGAAAGGAGACGGACCAGTTGAGGAAAAAAATTCGCGGATCCTATTCGGGTCAAAAAAAGGATCCGGACTCTACGATCACTGGCTCATTCTCACAGCAGAATCCAAGCGACTCGCCGGACGAAGAAGAAAGCAAAGCTCGCCGGACGAAGAAGAAAACAAGTTCGCCGGACGATCTCGAATTCGCCGGACCCCAAGGTATTTTCTAATTTTGCTAACTAAATGAATGAAATCTAGGGTTTGTGTGTAATCTTATTGTATAGGATTTTGTAATTTTGAGTTGATTGTTGGATTCGCCTCCACCCAGATGGGTTCTTACTGCTCAAAGGGTTACTTCTCTTCCTGTATTTTGGGGGAGCCTCCATAATATTTTGGGGGAGCTTTTTGACCATGGTGATTTTGAGAGGGAGTATTAGAAATAGAATTGTTGTAGAATAATAGGTTACTCAGTTTTCTGTAAAGTAAAGAGATTTTGTTCGTGTTGATGATATCATTGTGATGGCCATATGCACAATAACAAAAACCTCCAATAGTTCGGCATATATTTAGTACGAACTCTTCAACACCTGCACTGCACTGACCTCCCAAAACATCCAAGATTCTTATTCATTGATAGCCTAGATTTCTATTGCTAATTACAGCAAAAAGAAAAATAGAAATCCTGTTCCTATAGAGTTGCAACTTTTTTATGCTTCTTAAAATAAAAATGCAAATAAACACCAGAGTTTCTGTGCAAAATCTGACAAGGTGAGTGTCCTTGTGGTGAGGCTCTCAATCCTGTTCTTTAAATCACCAGGTTTTGTTTGGATGACTTATTGTTTTTAACTTAGAAATCGATTTATAAGTTATTTCCAAACAACACCCTAAAACTCAGTAACAGTGTCAATAATTTTTAATACTCCCTCTCTTTCTAAATTATAGTAATAGGATCATTATTGACTGTTAAGTTGTTAATTTGAAATTTTTAAAACATTGCAATTTTATGGTGGTTTTGGCCGATAAGGTTCAACAAAGGCATGTCTACGTCAAGCAATATGAGTATTCAAACTCATGAGCATTCAAACTCATGTCTACGTCAAGCAATATGAGCATTCAAACATTGCTGTGTAGGAGGATTTTGTGGGAACATGTTATAGCTTAATTTTGTCTCATGGATGAGCAAGCTGTAACTATTTAATTTTCTAAAGTTGACTGTGGTTCCAAGTACTAAGCTATATACGTTTTTAGTTATTCTTGGCATATTCAGGGATGTACATTTGTAGTGATAATTGATTTTTGAATTTGGAGCAATAGATTTGTCTCTATGTTGTGTTTAGCTCAATTATTGTTCAATTCGGTTCTGTTAATAAGCTAGCCTATATATATATATATATGCTCAAGCTCAAGTTAATGTGTTGTAATTTGTTGACTACTCAGTACAGTACAGTAGAGTGCTAGGGAATGAAAGATAAATCAACTTCAGTAACTTGCCAGTATAGCAGAATGTTCATAATAAAGGTAACACTTACCACTAAAATAAGGTACCTAAAATCTGGAACAATCAACCTCTATCATATTTCTATTTTTTATTATTTATATTTTTGAGTTCTTTTTTGGTTTGGGTAGTAATATTTTTATTTAAGTTTCTAAATCCCATCAAAATTACTCTTACATTCCATTCTGGCAATAACTTCTTCCCAAAAATGTTGTAAATACATCGGCAAATTCCAGACCAACATTTATTGCATTATAGAACCAAAAGCTTTCATGTAAGAAACCTCAATGATATTTGCTCTAGGTTCTTGTATCAGATGACACAATTTTCAAGGAACAATGGAGTCTTGAACTGTAACAAATCAATAATAATACGATTGTATAGAAAAAAGTTGCATCAAATTGTTGCCTCTTTTAGTCTGAACTGAACTAAGCATGACTCTCAGCTTGCGCATTACTTGAGAACTCTTAAAACTGCACAGCCATATTTGCAACAAACAAAATCTGAACTCAGTAGCAGAATGCTTGTTATAAAATGTTCATAAAATTCATAAAGTTTATAAAATGTTCCTTAATATAAAGAACTGTACATAGCTTGCAACAAACAAGAGAAACAAACATACACAACAATAATAGCTTATATCATCAATTTGGAAGATTACATACACAACAATAAAATACAGAAAACTTTCAAACTCCTAAACAAGCACCAAAGAAACTAATGAAAGCTTTCCCTGCCACAAAGACTCCCATCCTGAAACAAAAAAATGTAATCAATGTCAACTAAAAGATGGAGACAAATTTGCAATAAGGAGACAAAATGTCAATCAAACAAAGACTTACAATCATCGTTAATGTCTACGTCCTCCTCATCGTACACTTCAACAAGTTTTGGACAATTTCTTTTGTCATGCGACACTCCCACAATCCCACAACCATTGCATTTCCTAGCTTTCTTGATAGCCTTCTCTTTTCCTCCCTTAAATCGTTTACCACAACCCTTTGTTCTTACCGAAGATGGTTCTTTGAGACTTGGTTGTTGGCTCTCAAGAGAAATGGGCATGTTGATACTTCTTTCCACGTCCATGCTACCATGATTCATGACGGCAAACCTTTTTTGAGTTGATAACAACAATTCAACTAACTCTCTTGTGTCATCTTCACTTAATGCAGTTTCATCAATAACATTAGACGCAATTTGGAAAAGACTACTACGCCTCAGTAACACAGAAGTATCACATATTTCACTCACACTCCCACCCAAGTCATCCATAACTCTATCACATTTCGCAGATTTTGTCCACCTCCGCAAGATGTACTGATTAGGTAATTCCATAACTTGTTTTTTTGTGAAATATGCCAACATATGTCTACATGGAATTCCATCTCTCAAACATCTGACAACTACATTTAACAAAATTTGATGACTTGTCAAATGAAAGCTTACGGTCATTAGAATCACTCTCCTTTACACTATGAACATTGTACATACAGTTGTTGTCATCTTTAAATGTACGTGTTACCACATACTTGCCACTTTCAAGCAGTTACTCTTGAAACTTGTAAAAAATAGTTCGTGTGTACAACTCACTCATCTGGTATTCCATTACCCTACCAGTTACTGTTTGTGGCTTTTCGTTGACATCCTTATGATCGAAGTCTAGTTCATTATGTCGCATTTTTGCAAGTCTCCTATTAAATCGCGTCACAAAATCCAACATTGAGTTTTGAGGAGACACATACTTCTTGAAAAAGGCATGAGCCCCTTCAACTCTTTGGCTACTAGTCATGTGGGCAGAAAAAATATGTCGTGAAAATGCCGGAACCCAACGCTCGCGGATTTCGTACATCTCCTGTAACCAATCATTCGTGTCAAATGTAGATTGCCCTACAACCTCCGCCCATCTTCTTTCAAACTCATCTGGGCTCTCAGATTTCCATATACAACAACTCAACTCACCATAATGTTCTTTGTAGGGAATTGGACCTAATTTTTCAGAAAACTTTTTCAAAATGTGCCAAATGCAATACCTATGAAAAGTATTTGGAAGCATAGACTGAATAGAATTTCGCATGGCCGGATCTTGATCAGTTATGATCATTTTGGGCGGGCTACTCGGCATAGCTTTCAACCATTCCTTGAAAAACCAATCAAAAGCATCAATCTTTTCACCACTTAATAATGCACACCCTAAAAGAGTTGTCTGCCCATGGTGATTAACCCCTACTATAGGTGCGAAAACCAAATTGTAGCGGTTCGTATTGTAAGTTGTATCAAACACAACAACATCCCCAAAACTTTTGTATGACTTTCTACATGTTGCATCCGCCCAAAAACAATGAATCATGACACCCTCCTCTTGCTCGAATGTAAAAGTAAAACCGGGATTCTTTTTTTTCTCATCCTTAAAATACTCGAACAACAGATTAGCATCATATCCCTTTAAAGCCCTCCTCCTATCTCTTTCAACATTATAAAGATCTCGTGTTGTACATTCAACATTTTCAAGACCTCCAGCTTCCATCTCTAAAATACTCATTTGTTGCCATGTTGGCACATTAGCTTTTGATAGTTGTTCTGTTAAATTTCTTTTGGCTCCCGTCACTACACGATGAGAGTGCAACAAATGTACTTTTCTTGGGGTCGTTAGAGGATGGTTATGACCCTCAACACGAGATCTGTTGAGTTTTGTTGGGCACAATTCTCCTCAACCCTTCTTTATAACAAACAAATTCCTTTCTAATTATTTCACCGTTAGGACTCTTCTTACTAGAATTTAACCGCGTACCAAATCCACTTTCTCTACCATAGTTGTTATAAAAGTTTTGGACATCGCCTAAGTTGGGAAAATGTTGCCCAATTTTCGGTATCAACTCGTTTTTAACTTGCGGAGTGTAAATTTGTTGAAAAGAATTACCAGATGATACCATGTCTATCTCTTCTACACAATGCTGCATTCTGCAAACACAACAAGTATACAACTTATAATCAACAAGCCAGCAGCCAAAAAGAATCACTGTGAAGGACTGTGCAGTTTGTAATTAAATGTATGCCATTTATATCAAAGAAGACATATGACAGGATCATATTGTCAAATTATTAAGAGTCGCTAAAAGTATTAAATGTATATTCTTTTCGTACTATTTATTATTATTTGGAGATGGTTTTTATTCAGAGGATCATATTGTCAAATTATTAAAGGATGGTTTTTATTCAGAAGTCTGTTGAGTCTGTATATATAGTTGAGTCTGTATTAGCAAGTTGAGTCTGTATTAGTAAGTTAGGCTCAAGAGACCCAAATGAAATAATCTACCTAGTATCCTAGTAAACTAAACCCAGAGACATAAAATGCAACAACATATGTTATTGAAACACTGTTTTTTTTTCTCGATACAGGAAGAGAACCCTTTGAGTTACAAAATCCTATACAATAAGATTACACACAAACCCTAGATTTCATTCATTAAGTTAGCAAAATTAGAAAATACCTTGGGGTCCGACGAATTCGAGATCGTCCGGCAAATTTGTTTTCTTCTTCGTCCGGCGAGCTTTGCTTTCTTCTTCGTCCGGCGAGTCGCTTGGATTCTGCTGTGAGAATGAGCCAGTGATCATACGCTTCGCGATTGAGAAGAAGCAAGAGTCCGGATCCTTTTTTTGACACGAATAGGATCCGCAAATTTTTTTCCTCAACTGGTCCGTCTCCTTTCCTCGTCGTTGGATACATCTCACGGTTAGAATGAAAAGTTCGTATTTTAGGCAACATCCGGACGTTCGAACTAGATCTTGACTGTATATATATATATATATATATATATATATATATATATATATATATATATATATATATGTATGTATATATGACAGAGAAAAGCCACTTTTCAGAGCATGGAATCCTTTGAGAATTGGAGGAAAAGTATTAGACCCTAATAGAATGCAGACTTCAATTGCAATTGCTAGGTGCTGTTTAAATGCAGCCAAAATGATAAATGAAGCTAATATATCAGTGTATTTTATCACCGCCTTTCTTGGAGTCTTGACTAGCAGTTAAAAACACCTGATGTAGCATACAATTATACAGCATCAATTGCATATGCACCATTATATTCCCAAATTTATAACAAGGAGCAAATTAAAGAACTTCAGCTTCAAATATCATTGATTAAATAGATTAATTTCTACATAATGCATGTCATCAAAAATAACTCGTACAACTTTCGTTCAATCAAAATAGAGAAGTAAACAAAGTAATAAACCCATAACTCGACTTAACGAGGTGCCTTCTTCTTCCCAGCAATCGCAACCTTCTTTCCCTTCAATGTCCGGCAATTGTTCTTTGTCCGCTGCCCTCTGCAGGGAATCCCTTGAATATGTCTTACCCCTTTGTAGCATTGAATCTCCTTCAACCTCCTAATATTAAGCGCATTGAATCGCCTCTACAAACTCCTAAAAAAAATTTAGATCCAGAAAATAAAACCTAATCAAAGCATATGCTCATGTGATGAAGGAGAAATTCAATTGTTGGTAAATTGTATAAACATATTGAAACAATACTTCAATGATATAAAATTTTCTTTAATTTGCTTGTAATAGTCGAATGTGTGACTTTATAAAATTGATAATGTGTATATTTTGAATTGTTGGATGCTTATAAAGGGAAATAAAATGGCCACCAAAATAACTTAGAACCCCATATCATCTAATAAAATATTTTACTCCCACTGTTCCACATAACAAGTTCCAGTTGACAATTTTTTTGTCCCACAAAAAAGAGTCCTTTTCATTTATAGTAGTAGAAACTAACATCATAATATACCACTGGACTAAACTGAAAATTACTACCCAAAATATACAATCACAAAGTATTATATTTACTGATAAACATAGAATATAATTGTAGAGTTTAACTTTGTATGAAACTCTAATTCTAAAAATATATGGAACTGATGGAGTACTAATTTGAGACTATATATGCAAACATATATAGAGGGAGCGAAAAAGAAAATTACGAGATCTCCTTCAATCATGTACTTGGAGACGTTCATATAGCATGAATCTGAAAATCTCACTTGACACAAAGCGTAATACTTAATACTCCAAGTTCTCATGAACAATACTTCCAAAACTTACTACAATTCATTAGCTTATAGCTCATAATCATTAATCGTGTAATCTTAATATAATATTAACTCTTAACACACGTTTTTCATTCAACTATAATCGTCTAATAAGGTTACACCAACAACTACCAGACTGTCCAACAAAAAAATAAGTTCTTAGCACTCTGTCACACCTGCCGGGGCGGGGGTTTTGAACTGCAGAACACCTGCCGGGACGGCATGCCCGCCGAGGCGAGGAATCATGAACTGGAAAGCCCGTCAGGGCGGCATTGCCCAAAAATGGATTCTGCAGCTCGCGAACAACCATGTTTACCAAACCAAAAACTCGATTTTCCACACACAAAGCTCTAAATTAAGCATATCCAAATGATATAGGCTTCCCAAAACCAACACTAAGCATGCATAACATGACTCTAAACAATAAAACAACTACAACAACCAAATTTAGACCTTTTAATTCTATGTTCTTGTTAAAACTCCATTTTTAAACATCCTTAACGAAATCAATCATCATGAATTTGTTTCTCAACCAAATCAGTCCATATAAATTGCATTCTTTTCGTATTTGAATTTATTAACAATAAAAACTATTAATTTGCAGATTGTTACACGAACTAGACATCAATTTTGACTCCAAAATCATACATATCGTATATATCACCAAAACCCAAGTTCATCATTTAAAAACATGTTTTCATGGATTTTGATACTCCAAAATCATTTGTAAACAACTTATAACAAATTATAAACCATCTATAACACATATAACAACCATTTTCACAAATCATTCAACCAAATTTTCAATTTTTCATGAAGAACTCAAGAACACATAAACTAAAAATAAAGAGTTATATGAGTTAGATTACTACCTTTAATCCTTGTTTATGCTTTGTTAGATGATGATTACAGAGACTTTGTTCAAACTCCTTCTTCCTTTGATTCTCAGAATTCTCTCTCAATTCACATAATTGCGCTCTATTTCTGAGTTTTAAAATGGACAGAAAAGAAAAGAAATGGACGAAAAATTTAAGTTTTCTTTCCAATTCTTATGTTTCTGAGTTTTTTAATAAACAGAAAAGAAAAGAAATGGATAGAAAACTTGGCCACTTTTCCTGCCAAAATTTTCCGTCCAAAATTGGTCTGATTTGGATGGAAAAGAAATTGGTATAAGTAATATTTTTATAATTCTCATATTATCCTCAATTTTTAATATAATAAATTTTAAATTATAATTCATGTCCTCAATTTTAAATTTTCTATTCTTTTTTTTAAAAACTCAAAAACAACACAAAGGAAAACTTTAAGTTTTCTATTCTTTTCTTTTCTGTTATAATTTAAGTTTTCTATTCTTTTCTTTTCTATTCAAAACTCAGAAACAGAGCGTCAGTTTCTCTATACGCTCTCTATTCTCTTCTTTGTGTTCTTCTTAGTCTTAGGCTTAGAAATAAAACACATAAATATAAAACTCACATAACATCTAATGATTTTGAATTTCCGGCTAACTCAATAAATCATTTGGGCCGTCTAAAGTTTGGGATAAATCCCACCGTCCATACAGTGCCGGAGGCATAGAACACAGCTAGTATATATATAATATGTAATTAACTTATCATATTAAAAGTTTTATCAGTTACAAAATTCAAAAGTCATAAGGCTTTGTTTGGCTAACACTATTAAACCCTCTTTTAATTTATTTAAATAGCCTTATTAAATTTAAATCACAATCCTTAATTATCCACATAATATTTGTTTACCCAACATAATTCTTAATATTTATTTAATAAATATTAATCTTCTAATTTAATTATTCCTTCAATTAAATTATTCTTCTAATTTAACAATTTTGTAATTTAATTATTCTCTAATTAAATTAAACATCATCACACTTGCATAAAATTATTCCATAACAACATCCCATCAATTATTTATTTAACTCAAAAAATAAATCAACTAAAATATTTATTTAATTCAATAAATATTTTAAATTAAATACAAAATTCTCGATCGTTACATTATTCCCTCCTTAAAAGGATTCTGTCCCCAGAATCATAACTCAATTAATACATCCCGTTACATTCTTCCCCCCTTAAAAAGATTATGTCCCCAGAATCGCTACACACAGGCTAAGCAAATAACTGAGGATAATATTTTATCATTTTGTCTTCGAGTTCCCACGTAGATTTTTCAGCATTGTGATTCCTCCAGATTACCTTAACAGAAGGTATTACTTTGTTTCTGAGTACTTGTTCTTTCCTGTCAACTATTTGAACAGAAACTTCTTTATAAGACAAATCTTTCTCAAATTGCAGCGGTTTATATTCTATAACATGTTTGTAGTCGGGCTTGTACGGCCGTAAAACGAAAACATGAAATACATTGTGAATGTGTACTAGATCTGGAGGTAAAGCCACCTCATATGCCACATCACCAACTCTACGCAATACCTCAAAGGGTCCTACAAACCTTGGACTCAGTTTTCCCTTCTTGCCAAATCGAATTTTCCCTTTCCAAGGAGACACTTTAAGGAAAACAAAACTACAGACTTCAAATTCTCAATTCTGCCGATGTTGATTAGCATATTTCTTCTGCTTGTCCTGAGTAGCTATCAATCTCGCTCTGATGACTTTGACAATCTTGGCGGTCTGTGTACCAATTCCGACCCTAGCAGTTGTCTTTCACCAACTTCATCCCAGCATAACGAAGTTCTGCACTTTCTGCTGTATAACGCTTTATAAGGCAGTATGCCAATACTCGCGTGGTAACTGTTATAGTAAGCGAACTCAACCAGAGGCAAATGGTTATCCTAATTCCCTTTGAAATCCATGACACAAGCCCTTAACATATCTTCTAATGTCTGGATCGTACGTTCGCTCTGCCCATCGGTTTGGGGATGGTATGTCGTGCTCATTCTTAACTGTGTTCCCATGCATTCTTGTAATCGTTTTCAGAAGTTCGATGAGAAACGCGGATCTCTGTCCGATACAATTGACACCGGAATGCCATGTTTAGACACAATCTCCTTCACATACAAGTTTGCCAGCTGATCTAGATTAAATTTAAATCTGATCAACAAAAAATGGGCTCATTTTGTCAGTTGATCCATAATCACCCAAATTGCTTCATAGCCCTTATGAGTCGTTGGAAGACCTACCACAAAATCCATCGTGATATGCTCCAACTTCCATTTTGGTATCTCTAACGGTTGTAGCAAACCACTCGACCTCTGATGTTCTGCTTTAACTCTTTGACAGGTCAGACACCTTGCAACACACTCATCAACCTCTCGCTTCATATTCGGCCACCAGTAATGTTGACAAAAATCCTGATACATCTTCGTACTCCTTGGGTGAATTGAATACCTTATATTATGAGCTTCATTCAAAATTGCTCCTCTAACTTCCAGTACTGATGGAACCCATACTCAACCTTCAAATCTAAGCAATCCCTCGGTATCGATTTGAATTTAACATATTCCCCATTGGACACACTCTTCCTGATCTTCTCACACTCCTCATCATGGAGTTGCGCTTCCTTTACTCTGTCCAGTAAGGTTGGATGAACTTCCATCTCAAATAGTTTTTTCTCCGACTCCTGCGGACACCTTACCTCCAACTCTAGTCTTGCCATATCAGCAATAAGCTCCTCCTGAGCGGTGAACAAAATCAATTTTTCTCAGCCTTTTTTGCTTAAGGCGTCAGCAACGACATTTGCTTTCCCCGGATGGTATAGAATTTCGCAATCGTAGTCCTTGATCAACTCTATACATCGCCTCTGTCGCATATTCAGATCCTTTTGTGTAAAGATATACTTCAGACTTTTATGGTTTGTATATATCTCACACTTATCTCCATAGAGATAGTGCCTCCAGATTTTTAAAGCAAATACCACTGCAGCCAATTCCAAATTGTGAGTCGGATATCCTTTTTTGTACTCCTTCAACTGACGCGATGCATCCACAATGACCTTGTCGTTCTACATAAGCACACAGCCTAGTCCCATATGCGATGCATCACTGTACACCACAAAATTTCTTGTGCTATCCGGCAGCGATAACACAGGTGCCAAACTCAACCTCTTCTTCAATTCCTGGAAACTCTCTTCACATTTCTCCGTCCAAATGAACTTCACCGCTTTCCTAGTCAAATTCGTCAATGGAGTAGCGATTTTGAAAAAGTCTTGAATAAAAAGCCGATAATAACCTGCTAACCCTAATAAATTTCTTACTTCCGACGGTGTCTTCTACTGATCCTAGTTTATCATAGCTTCAACTTTAGATGGATCTACCGAAATTCTGTCCTTGTCAATTGCGTGCCCAAGAAATTGCACGCGTTCTAACCAAAATTAACATTTTGACAACTTCGCATATAATTTATCTTTTCTTAACGTCTCCAACGTTACCCTTAAGTGCACAACATGCTCCTCCTTGCTTTTGGAATATACCAAAATGTCATCGATGAACACCACAACAAACTTATCCAAAAACGGTTTAAACACCCTGTTCATCAAATCCATAAACGCTGCAGGTGCATTTGTTAAACCAAATAACATTACCAGAAACTCATAATAACCCTATCGAGTTCTGAATGTCGTCTTCAGTACATCCTCCTTTCTCACCTTTAATTGATGGTACCCACTTCTCAAATCTATCTTCGAGAAGTACCTAGCTCCCTTTAGTTGATCGAACAAGTCATCGATCCTTGGCAACGGATACATATTCTTAATTGTGACCTTGTTCAATTCTCTATAATCAATGTAGAGCCGCATTGATCCGTCCTTCTTCTTAATGAATAATACCGGCGCTCCCCACGGTGATACGCTCGGTTGAATATACTTCTTGTCTAACAGTTCTTGCAACTGCACCATCAACTCCTTCATTTCCATTGGAGCCATTCGGTACGAGGCTTTCGATATCGGGGCAGTCCCTGGTGCTAAATCAATCACGAACTCAATCTCTCTGTCTGGCGGAAGTCTCGGCAAATCATCTGAAAACACATATGTGAAATCTCTAACAACCGGTATCTCTTCTAGTTTCGCCCCCTTCTTCTGAGTATCGACTATGCATGCTAAATATCCTACACATCCTTGTCTTAATAACTTCCTGGCTTGCATCATCGTCAGACAACTCGCTTGTCTAGGCGACTTGCTGCCATAAAATACTACCTTAGACGAAGTCGTAAGGTTTACACACTTCTTTTGGTAATCAATTATTGCCCCATAATTGAATAGCCAATCCATTCCCAATATAACGTTAAATTCCCCAAGTTTAATAGGGAGTAAATCTACCATCATCACGTTCCCCTTAATGTTTACCCTACAGTTCTTCTGTACAAACCTAATAGGAATTACCTTCATATTCGCAATCTCAATGTTCAAAGGGCAATCTAATTCCTCCTTAGACAACTCTAAATTCTTAGCAAAATCATCGGATATAAATGAACAAGTAGAACCCGAATCAAATAATATGTAAGCATTAATACTATTGATCGGAATGATACCTGACACCACATCCTTTGACTGCATAACATCCTGCACGGTCATGTTGAAAGTTCTGGCGGTGGGTCGTTTCGATGTCGCTGGTCTAGAGATAGTCAAAGTACCACCATTGTTTCTTCCCTTCCTCCACCTGCTCCTCCCGCTATCTTCTTAGGACAATCGCAAGGCAGATGATCCCTCGACCCGCACGTGAAATAAGCACCCTTCTTCGGACTAGGGAAATTTGGCGCAATATGGCCCTCCTGACCACAGTTGAAACACACCCTCTTACCCTTTAGGCAAACACCTATGTGATTTTTCCAGCAGGTAGCAAAAACTTCAAACTTTCTCTCTGCTGATTTCCCTGCTGACCTCCAATATTTAAATTTTCATTCCACTTCCTTTTCTGATTGCTTCTTGGTGGCTTCTTTCTGTTTAAGATATACGCTTATTAGAACACTTAATCAATTCCTTAAATATTGAAGACTTAACTTAATTATTTAAGATCAACACTTAACACATAACATCTTTAATAAACTCTGATATTTTATTCATTAACAATTTTTAAACATTAAAAAGATAGCATATGCTATTTACATCAACTGTCCCGATGTAAAGAAAACTCCAGGACTACATCACCATATCCCATTATTCATATAAACTTTTGGGATTTACACCTCATTTACTTTCATAACTATTTAGATAACTTATCTTTCATCCTATCATGACCTACTAAAACTAAGACGTCGCACAGCTTGTGACGAATGAGATTTTATAATTAATTTCTAATATTTATTGAACTAAATAAATATTTTTCGATGATTTAATTATTGGATTAAATAATTAATTGATGCAGTTATGGTAGATTAATTTAATTATATGTGTTATATTTATTAAATTAATATGGAGAATTTTATTATTCGAAGTATGTGATTATGTGAGCTTATTGTATTAAAAGTAATATTTAATAAGCCATGTTACTTAATTAATATAATTATTAATTATAGAGTTAATAATTTGACATTATTAATTAATGAATTTTTTTTAATTATATGATTATGCAAATTTATGAGAGATTATTATATGTTATTTAATTAATTTAAATAAGATATTTAAATTGGGTGTGACAAGAATTAAACTATATGATAAAGCGTTATTAAATTAAATGGTTTTTGAAATCTATTCTAATTAACCAAACGGAGCCTTAATAGGAGTTATGGGCAGTTAACCCATGTTGGGTAACTAACCATAGTGCGCGTCAATTGCTTGATTAATATACGTATTCTCCTTCTTCCTTTTCATTATCTGGCTAAGTCTGGCATATAACAGAGAGGGAACAGAGAGAGAGTCTAAGAAATTGGTTTAGAGAGTTTGAGAATTGTTAAGGAATACTTTAATTCATCTCCTATTATTTTATCTACGCTTGGGTAATCTCTTTAACTCAGTTTTTTTTACGTCATTTAAAGTTTCCATGAATATGACTCCTGAGTCTTCTATAAAGTCTCTGTAATTGAAATTGTGAGAGTTATGTGCATATATGTGTAAGATGTCATTTTAATGTGTTTTAATACGTATTATATATAATTCCTTATCATCAGTTCATAAT
Source organism: Panax notoginseng (assembly GCA_016801055.1). Taxonomy (NCBI): domain Eukaryota; kingdom Viridiplantae; phylum Streptophyta; class Magnoliopsida; order Apiales; family Araliaceae; genus Panax; species Panax notoginseng. The sequence continues at coordinate 57,460,415 of CM029017.1, read as the reverse complement.
TTTATGTCGTTAATCTGATGACTTACTATTTCAAAAATATACAGAGTTTGGGTTTTTGGCTTTATGGCCTTATACGTGATTTTAGTATGTCAAACATAAATGTTTTCGTAGATTTTACACTCGTATATTATTGTGCATGTTAATACGAAGAGACCAAACTTTAAATGAACGAAGTTGGCTTTATAACGAATCCGTGGCGTTGAATTTTAGGAATTTATGTTAAAAACTTCAAGAACATCAAGAATAGAGGAAAATTTTATGTTTTAATTCTGTGATTATATGTTTTAATGGGTTAAAATCACTTTATAGATGTTGTATTATGATTATACATGAATTATAACATGTGGATATGTCTAAATTCGTGTAGTAATAAATTAAATTGGAGTTTTTGGTTGTGTTCTGCAATTTTCGCGAATTACAGAACAGTTTCTGGTTCGCCGCGCCGCGGAGCCAGACTCACGCCTAAACATCCGCGCCGCAGCGCCACCGCGCCACAACGCCAAGATTCCAGCCGCAGCGCCACAGCGCCGCAGTGCCATGTGTCCGGCTGCAGCGCCACGGCGCCGCAGCGCGAAGATCAAGTATTACAGTGGCGCTGCAGCGCCACTCTCCAGAATGTTCAGAAATATAATTTTTTTTAAATGTTAAGTCTAGCAATGTGTTAGTAACTTAATATAATGAACATGTAAACATGTTAGAAATATAATGAAATGATAAAATAGTTGTTTAACATGTAAATAACATAATTACATGTGAATTGAATTATTGAATACATAATTAGCTTGATAATTCATGAAGTGCAAATTATGTGACAAAGTGGTAAATTGATTAAGTATAGTTAATAATCAAAGTAGACAAAGAGAATTAGTTTTTGATGATTAGTTAAGTTATAATTAACTGGTATTGTGAATGTGAATGGTATGTAGGATTTAATCCAAAGAACGTGATTAGTTAAAGTATAATCTACGCACGAGGCAAGTTTCCTAACCCTACTTGTCATTATTGTTCAAGCTTATTATTTATCTCGAGTAAATTATCATTACTATTATTCAAGTTCAAATGTTATATTAAAGATTTATTATCTTTTCAAAGCATGATTCAGTTATACAATAATTATCCTATTGTATACTTCTTGATATTATTATTCAAATTGAATATCATTATTGTTGAACCTTATTAGACTAGTGAAACCTTAATGATTCAACTAGTCCATAGTTGATGAGCATTCTAAATTTCAGAACCCTTGATGAATTATCCAAACCAAACTTCCTTTGGTGCAGACTCGAATGTCAAACTGAGATGAACAACCCTGTATAGGGGATTATTTACGCTTTAGCGTTAAGATATTGTGCACAGTATGGTACTAAGGGTTGATCCCCCTAAGTATGAGAAGAAGGTCCATAGTCTTATGACTGTTAAAGGTTTCAAGTATAACTCTTGTTAACCTAGGACATAGTTCAAGGTCTTATGACCCTCAGAATTCTTTTGATTCGTGTTATTCACTCTTGATTCAAAAGTTGAGTTTTTATTCAGATGTCTTGATTTATTCGCATGTTATTATACTGTTATTTCATTTTTTTATACTTGTGGGCATTTGTGCTCACTCTTGCTTAATAATAACATTGCAGTTAAGAACGAAAGAATTGATGAACCTTCCACTAGTAAAGGCAAGGGCAAAATTAGCAAGTGACGAAGACCTGTTGTTTTATTTGACGATGTATTTGTTTAAGACTTGAGTTAATGTTATTGTTTAAGACTTATTTGTTTATGATTCCGCACAGATGTTTAAGGTTAGTTTAACCTGGGATTGTATTATTATTATTTAGATGTTGTAACCCTTAAGGGAAGATTTTAATTCTATCTATTGCATGGTTTGCATTTTTTTTATTATGGGTAGATAGATAGATGATATTTGTACAGTGAACACCAAATCCCGTGGAATCGAAGTACCTGGATTTGGGGGTGTCATAGGTTAGTATCAGAGCCCTAGGTTATGAACCTTAGGTGGGGGAATAACCTTAGGTAGTAGCCTTATAGAAAGAAGATAGTAAAGGAAAACTCTTATCGAGTTTTAAGAAATGAATTTTTGGTAATTCATTGAAGATAATAAAATACATTATGTGTTAATTTATGTGCTCGTTAGTACGACTTAGTAACTAAAACTTAAAATTTTGTTGTCAGGATGACGAATGTTGGAGAAGCTTGTCAAGCTGGGGAGGAAGAACCCCGATTACCTATAGTACCTACAGAGGAGGATCCCCGAGTCATACATGTTGTTAGGAAACAGTTAGTTCAGAGGGAGTCATCTCCATTGATCACCGTTGTTGGTCAGGAGTATGAGCCCGAGACTGATCCTGAGGAGGATCCTGAGGAAGAGTTTGATGAGGAAGAGGAAGAAGAGGAGTTACCATGGTACACCATTGATGCGGAGATGTATGACACGTTATACGACCGTAACGTGGAATTACAAGACGAGGTTCAGGAATTGACTGAGCGAGCGACTGCTCAGCAGTCTACTTTAGAGGAGAAGGAGAGGGAGATTTCGACTCTTCACACACGATTGGGAAATGTATAATGGAATTTGGTCCATGAGAAGGGTCAAACCGAAGATAAGACCGAGGAGATAGAGAAGCTAAAAAAGGAACTGAAAGAAACCTCCGGAAGACTGAAAATAGCAGAGGAAGGATGGGTAAGAGAATCACGTCGAGCTGATCGTGCAGAAGATGATAGTCGTGCAAAGAAGGCAAAGGTTGAAGAGACATACTCCATACTTAATCATGCAATGGATGAGGTTTAGGAACGAGTTTTGAGATACCCCATCCAGTTCAAAGGACTTCCGTCGTATATGCTGGATCGCAGGACGATGTCTCGTATCATGGATGAGGAGCGTGACAAGGCTATTTAGCACCTTGATAGACAGGATTAGAATCCATTTAATTATGTGAAAGACTTAATTATTTTTTATATGTAAATTCCGATGTGTTTATGAACGAAGGAACATGTTAATATTTTAAATCCTGTGGATTCTTTATTCCAGGATAGTTGATGTAAATAGCAGTTATGCTATAGTCTGATGTTAAAACTTTGAGTTGAATTAAATATATTAAGTTGTTTGAGATGATGTGTTAAATTGTTGAGTAATGCCTTAACTATTTAGAGAAATAAATAAAGTTCTAATAAGCGTTTATTTTATCAGAAATATGACGCCAAGGAGAAGACAACAACGTCAACCGGCTCAGAAAGAGTCAACCAATAATAACAATAACGCCAACGCTAATCCTGTTCAGCAGTTGGTGAACTTACTGACGGGAGCAATGAACAATTAACCTCAAGCTCCACCAAACACAACGTTTAAAGACTTCAAGGCGGTGGGACCGCCAGAGTTCAAAGGTTCCAGGAACCCAATCGAGGCTCAAACGTGGGTTATGGAATTGGAGAAAGTATTCGACGTTGCTAGGGTTAGAGAAGACCAGAAGACCGCTTTCGCAACGTTTATGCTGAAGTCTGAGGCTAGAAAGTGCGAGGAGGTGAAGGTGTAATTACGTGGGAGAGATTTAAAGAAATGTTTTTCGAAATGTACTTCCCAACTAGTTCGCAGAATCAGATGGAAATTCAATTTCTGGAACTGAAGCAAGGAAACATGAGCGTACCTGATTACGCGGCTAAATTCGATGAGTTGGCAAGGTTTGCCCCGTACCAAGTACACACTGATGAAAGAAAGGCCAGAAGATTTGAACAAGGACTAAAGCCTTGGATTTTTAGTAAGGTGTCAATGTTTCAGATAAACACATTTGTCGGAGTACTGGAAAAGGCCATCCTCACTGAAGGTGGAAGCGATGCAGTGACCATGTACAATAAAGAGCAGAAGAAGAAGAAGAGTGAAGGTGAAGGAAATAACAAGACTGGTGGGAGTATCACTAGGGGTAGTCATAATCAGAAGAGGAAGTGGACGGATAACTCGTCAGCTGGAAGTTAACAAGGAGGGCAGAAGAAGAAAATTGAAGCGTGCTCAAACTGCAGAAAAGCTCATCTGGGAGTTTGCATGAAAGGGAAGTGAGTGTGCTATAATTGTGGTCAGGAAGGCCACATAGCACCAAACTGTCCAAACCCAAAGAAGGGTGCTTGTTTTAACTGTGGTTCTAAGGATCATCTAGTAAGAGACTGCCCCAAGAAGGGATCAGGAGGAGCATTGCAAGGAGGTAACCGTGGAAATAGCAGTGGAAATACCTTAACCATTACCGGACCACCTGCAACAAACCGACCGACCGCCAGAACTTTCAATATGACAGTGCAGGACGCAATCTAGTCTCGTGATGTGGTGTCAGGTATCATTCCGATCAATGAAATTAATGCTTATGTTTTATTTGATTCGGGTGCTACTTGTTCCTTTATATCCGAAGACTTTGCTAATAGTTTAGATTTGCTTATGGATGAGTTGGAATATCCCATGAATATAGAAATTGCGAATAAAGAGATAATTCTTGTTAAGTACGTGTTTAAGAACTGTAGGGTGGATATTAAAGGTAATATCATGAACGTAGATCTTATCCCTATTCGGCTTGGGAAATTTAACGTTATTTTGGGTATGGATTGGTTATCCAATTGTGGGACGGTAATTGACTGCCAGAAGAAACGTATTAACTTTATGACTCCGTCAAAGGTTGTGTTTTATGGTAGCAAGTCGCCTAGACAAGCGAGTTGTCTGACGATGATGCAGGCCAGGAGGTTGTTAAGACAAGGCTGTGTAGGATATCTAGCTTACATAGTCGACAGTCGAAAAGAGAATCCGAAGGTAGAAGAGATACCGATTATGAGGGACTTCGTCGATGTATTTCCAGACGATTTGCCAGGACTTCCACCATATAGAGAGATATATTTCGTGATCGATTTGGCGCCCGGAACCGCTCCAATATCGAAGGCACCATACCGAATGGCACCAGTAGAGATGAAAGAACTGATGGTCTAACTACAAGAATTGCTAGAACAAAAGTATATTCAGCCGAGCGTATCGCCGTGGGGAGCGCCGGTGTTGTTTGTGAAAAAGAAGGACGGATCGATGCGGCTCTGCATTGACTACAGAGAACTGAACAAGGTCACGATTAAGAATAGATATCCATTACCAAGAATCGACGATCTGTTTGATCAATTAAAGGGAGCAAGATACTTTTCCAAGATAGACTTGAGGAGTGGTTATCACCAACTGAAGGTGAGGCCAGAGGATGTACCGAAGACAGCGTTCAGAATGCGATACGGTCACTACGAATTTTTAGTAATGTCGTTTGGTCTAACGAATGCTCCTGCAGCATTTATGGGACTAATGAATGGTGTGTTCAAGCCGTTTTTGGACAAATTCGTGGTGGTATTTATAGACGACATTCTGGTATATTCCAAAACCAAAGAAGAACACGGAGAACATTTGAGGTTAACGTTCGAAGTATTGAGAAGGGAGAAGTTGTACGCTAAATTTTTGAAATGCGAATTCTGGATCGAGCGAGTACAATTTCTTGGTCACGTGATCGATAAAAATAGAATTTCAGTATATCCATCCAAAGTAGAAGCCGTGATTAACTGGGAACAACCGAGAATGCCGTCAGAAGTAAGAAGTTTTCTTGGATTGGCGGGATATTATAGAAGATTCATTCAAGGTTTTTCCAAGATCGCAACTCTGTTAACGAATTTAACTCGAAAAGCTGTGAAATTTGTTTGGACGGACAACTGTGAGGAGAGCTTTCAAGAACTAAAGAAGAGGTTGAGTACGACACCTGTGTTATCTCTTCCGGATGATACAGGCAATTTTATTATTTTTAGTGATGCGTCGCATAAAGGACTTGGCTGTGTGCTAATGCAAAACGGTAAAGTCATCGCGTATGCATCACGACAATTGAAGGATTACGAGAAGGGATACCCGACTCATGATTTGGAGTTAGCTGCAGTGGTTTTTGCTTTAAAAATTTAGAGGCACTATCTCTACGGGGAGAAGTGTGAGATATATACGGACCACAAGAGTCTGAAATAAATTTTCACACAGAAGGATTTGAATATGCGTCAAAGAAGATGGTTAGAATTAATTAAGGATTACGACTGTGAGATTTTATACCATCCGGGTAAAGCGAATGTAGTTGCTGACACCTTAAGTAGAAAGGGTCATGAGAAATTGATGATGTTGACTGCTCAAGAGGAGCTAATCACAGAAATGGAGAAACTGGAGTTAGAAGTGAAGTATCCAATGGAGATTGATGAGAAGCTATTTTAGATGCAATCTGGTACAACTTTACTAGATAAAGTGAAGGAGGCTCAGCTTCAGGATGATGAATGCAAAAAGGTGGCAAAGAAGATATCCGAAGGGACCGAACCGAGATTTAAGATGGATAAGGAAGGAATACTGAGATTTGAGAGTAGAATTTGGGTACCGCCAGTACAAGAGATTAAGAAAGATATTTTAAGCGAGGCTCATAGTTCACGATATTTGATTCACCCTGGTAGTACCAAAATGTATCAAGATCTTCGACAACATTTTTGGTGGCCGAATTTGAAGCGTGATGTTGTAGAATGTGTTGCCAAGTGTCTGACCTGTCAGAAAGTGAAAGCGGAACATCAGAGACCGAGTGGATTGCTACAACCGTTAGAGATCCCAGAGTGGAAATGGGAACATATTACAATGGACTTCGTGGTTGGCCTTCCGACAACTCAGAAAGGCTACGACGCAGTATGGGTTATCGTTGACCGACTGACGAAATCTACACACTTCCTTCCGATCAAAATAAGATTTAACTTAGATCAGTTGGCCAGACTATACGTAAAAGAGATTGTTTCGAGGCACAGAGTTCCGGTATCAATTGTTTCAGATAGGAATCCGCGCTTCACATCAAATTTTTAGAAACGTCTTCAGGAATGCATGGGTACGCAATTGCGAATGAGTACATCTTACCACCCTCAAATACATGGACAGAGTGAGAGAACGATTCAGACATTAGAAGATATGCTAAGAGCATGTGTGATGGACTTTAAAGGAAATTGGGATGATCACCTACCATTAGTAGAGTTCGGCTACAACAACAGTTATCACGCTAGTATTGGCATGCCGCCTTATGAAGCTTTATACGGCAGAAAGTGCAGAACTCCGCTTTATTGGGATGAAGTTGGTGAAAGACAATTGCTAGGGCCAGAATTGGTACAACAGACAGCAGAAATAGTTAAAGTAATCCGAGCACGACTGGTAGCGGCTCAAGACCGACAGAAGAAATACGCTGATCCACATCGTAAACCTATCGAGTTTGAATCAGGTAGTTATGTTTTCTTGAAGGTCTCTCCCTGGAAAGGGAAGATCAGGTTCGAAAAGAAAGAGAAATTGAGCCCAAGATTCATTGGACCCTTTGAAGTACTGAGAAGAATCGGAGAAGTTGCGTATGAGGTAGCCTTACCTCCAGCACTCGAGAATATCCATAACGACTTCCATGTTTCTATGTTGCCACCCTACACGCCTGATTACAAGCATGTAATTGAATATGAACCCCTACATTTTGAGAAAGACTTATCTTACGAAGAAATTTCTGTCCAAATTGTTGACTGAAAGGAACAAGTTCTGAGAAATAAAGTTATACCTTCAGTTAAGGTAATTTGGAGAAACCACAACGCTGAAGAAGCTACGTGGGAACTGGAAGAGAATATGATGAAGAATTACCCTCATTTATTTACTTAATTATTTGTAAGCGATTCTGGGGACAGAATCTTTGTAAGGGGGGAGAATGAAACGGGTCGAAATTTATTGAGTCGTGATTCTGGGGACAGAATCCTTTTAAGGGGGGAAAGATGTGACGAACGAGATTTTATAATTAATTTCTAATATTTATTGAATTAAATAAATATTTTTCGATGATTTAATTATTGGATTAAATAATTAATTGATGTAGTTATGGTAGATTAATTTAATTATATGTGTTATATTTATTAAATTAATATGGAAAATTTTATTATTTGAAGCATGTGATTATGTGAGCTTATTGTATTAAAAGTAATATTTAATAAGCCATGTTACTTAATTAATATAATTATTAATTGGAGAGTTAATAATTTGACATTATTAATTAATGAAAAAAAAAATTAATTATATGATTATGTGAATTTATGAGAGATTATTATATGTTATTTAATTAATTTAACTAAGATATTTGAATTGGGTGTGACAAGAATTAAACTATATGATAAAGCGTTATTAAATTAAATGATTTTTGAAATCTATTCTAATTAACCAAACGGAGCCTTAATAGGAGTTATGGACAGTTAACCCATGCTGGGTAACTGACCATAGTGCGCGTCAATTGCTTGATTAATATACGTATTCTCCTTCTTCCTTTTCATTATCTGGCTAAGTTTGGCATATAACAGAGAGGGAAAAGAGAGAGAGTCTGAGAAATTGGTTTAGAGAGTTTGAGAATTGTTAAGGAATACTTTAATTCATCTCCTATTACTTTATCTACACTTGGGTAATCTCTTTAACCCAGTTTTTTTTACGTCATTTAAAGTTTTCATGAATATGACTCCTAAGTCTTCTATAAAGTCTCTGTAATTGAAATTGTGAGAGTTATGTGCATATATGTGTAAGATATCGTTTTAATGTGATTTAATATGTATTATATATAATTCCTTATCATCAGTTCATAATTTTATGTCGTTAATCTGATGACTTGCTATTTCAAAAATATACAGAGTTTGGGTTTTTGGCCTTATGGCCTTATACGTGATTTTAGTATGTCAAACATAAATGTTTTCGTAGATTTTACACTCGTATATTATTGTGCATGTTAATACGAAGAGACCAAACTTTAAATGAACGAATTTGGCTTTATAACGAATCCGTGGCGTTGAATTTTAGGAATTTATGTTAAAAACTTCAAGAACATCAAGAATAGAGGAAAATTTTATGTTTTAATTCTGTGATTATATGTTTTAATGGGTTAAAATTACTTTATAGATGTTGTATTATGATTATACATGAATTATAACATGTGGGTATGTCTAAATTCGTGTAGTAATAAATTAAATTGGAGTTTTTGGTTGTGTTTTGTAATTTTCGCGAATTGCAAAATTGTTTCTGGTTCGCCGCGTCGCGGCGCCAGACTCACGCCTAAACATCCGCGCTGTAGCGCCACCGCGCCACAGCGCCAAGATTCCAGCCGCAGCGCCACAACGCTGCAGTGCCATGTGTCCGGCTGCAGTGCCACGGCGCCGCAACGCGAAGATCAAGTATTACAGTGGCGCCGCAGCGCCACTCTCCAGAATGTTCAGAAATGTAATTTTTTTTAAATGTGAAGTCTAGCAATGTGTTAGTAACTTAATATAATGAACATGTAAACATGTTAGAAATATAATGAAATGATAAAATAGTTGTTTAACATGTAAATAACATAATTACATGTGAATTGAATTATTGAATACATAATTAGCTTGATAATTCATGAAGTGCAAATTATGTGACAAAGTGGTAAATTGATTAAGTATAGTTAATAATCAAAGTAGACAAAGAGAATTAGTTTTTGATGATTAGTTAAGTTATAATTAACTGGTATTGTGAATGTGAATGGTATGTAGGATTTAATCCAAAGAACATGATTAGTTAAAGTATAATCTACGCACGAGGTAAGTTTCCTAACCCTACTTGTCATTATTGTTCAAGCTTATTATTTATCTCGAGTAAATTATCATTACTATTATTCAAGTTCAAATGTTATATTAAAGATTTATTATCTTTTCAAAGCATGATTCAGTTATACAATAATTGTCCTATTGTATACTTCTTGAGATTATTTGTGACGCCCCCAAAACAGGTCCATTCCACCCAACCCATTCTGAGTCGCCAAATACATGGTACAGAAACAACTACAACTTTATTATTACAATTGTCGTGCAAAATACGACAACACATATACTGTGAGTTTAAATACAAATATTGTCATCTAGACAGTATTCATACTCAATTAAGTCCTCATTATACTTATTGATATACTATTTTACAAAATAGTGAGGACTACTAAAATAACTGTCTTGAACCATCATTCCATACCCCGACTAGTACTCGCTATATTCTCGCCTCCTGAGAAGAAAATGGAACAACAAGGAAAAGGGTGAGCTCAACTAGCCCAGTAAAGAATATTATGACTAAGATAATATACAACAAATTATCGTTAGTCTTCAACAGGGAAAAATCTAATAGAATACAATAGACAACAAGTTTTAAATCAATAACTGCAGCGGAAACAGCAAACCATTAGAAGAGTCAAGTAGAGAATGAGTTCTACTATCTTCTAAGATTTAAAAGTCCATCATCAATATTTTATCCCTGTAACAACAATCAATAACCATCTTTAATCAAATATTCATCTTTGCACTACAGGCCAAAGATATTCATTTGTATCACCAGTCGATCATGTTCATCTCAGCACCTGTTCATCTTTGCACTACGGGCCAAAGATATTCATCAGAAATCATCAATCTTTGCACTACAGGCCAAAGATATTCATCAGAAATCATCAATCTTTGCACTACAGGCCAAAGATATTCAATTATATCATCATTTAGGACTGAGGATGATGAAAAATATTTTAAAGGAAACGAATCCAGTGAAGCAAAAGAACAAATATTAGGGATTCGTATTACAGTTTATCCATGTCCAAAAATACCTCATAAACAATCATAGTGGAGTAAAATTCAAGAATGATCAAAACATGGATACAATCAAAGCTAGTATCCAGAATAGATATTTTGACGAAAAGAAGAAATTTTCATTTTTTGGTGAATAGTAACTCGTGAATAGTAACTCGTGAATAGTAACTCATGAATAGTAACTCATGAATAGTAATCCCGACATGAAAAGTTCCAAATTTGATAAAAAGTTCAGATCAATACTTCGACATAATGATATTGAAGAAAATAATATCATTTAAGAAGAAATAACATCCCTTACCTCAGCAAAAACAGTACTTCTAGTTGAAACACCGGATATAGGCTATGACTTGAACTTGTACCGTATAGCAACACTCAAAGTATCAAATACTCACAAGAATACGCTCGATATAGAGAGAGAAATAGAGAGAAAACTTCAGTTTCTGGTGTGATTTTCAATTCTAACCTAAGCACCTATTTATAGGAAATTGCTTAGAACACCAAAGTAGAAAATTAAATATAATAATATTATATTTACAAAATTGTCAAGCCCACCTAAGAAATCTGATTTCGGATCATGTATAACACATGTGAGCCACTCAATTGCAACAAAAAACGTTTTTCTTAAAAAAAACATTTTAAACTCCAAAAATCAATTATTTCGAAACTTCAGAACTTCAATAATTCGTAATAAATAGCCATTTTATTAGAAAATTTGAAACTCGCGAGTTTTTATAGGAAATTCAATTCTCTACAACTTTGCAGAAGAAAGTTTTTCCAAATTCCAAACAGAAATTGACCGAAATCCACAAACGGGCGATTTTACAGTCAATAATAAATTTTCGGTCAAGAATTGTGTCCACCAACACACAAAACATGTGCTAATCATTTAATGCCACAAAAATACTCTTCCTCCTCATATACTCATATATCCCACATTCATTGTAAAAATATCATCATCAATATATTATTAAAATAATATATTTAAATGAATTATTTTATCAGAAAAAGATAAAATATTAATTTTTAACAATTGTCACATTAAAAATTTTCTCCATCTATATCCACATAAAATCAATATTTTTCTCATCATATAAATCAATAATTAATTATACATAAATAATATTACAGAACCACAGTACTGGCAACCAGGCCGTTCCCAGGAAAGAGGGGGCTTTCCAATAAGGATCTCTCCTTACTGGCGCGCAATTAGATTTCCAAACCTCTCCTTAGACAGAACTTCCTAGACATTGCCAATAATGTTATCTAATAATATTATTCAGATAATATGAATTATTGTTTCGATAATAGAAAATACTGTGTAGTGACAATTATTAAAACAACAGTAATATAAAATATCAACGCAGTAATTATTGAATCAATAAAATATAATATTGAACAGTAATTACTGTAACAATTATTGAGTAGTGCCTTCTTACGTAAGAATCAATAATTGGTGCAATATCGTGTGCTACTGTGCAACAACGCGTATTACTGTGCTTTAACCACCGGGTATTCCAACAGTATTAACGGTAACAACTACGCCGTTATTTATAAACAACTTGTTTTTGTCGTTTTCTTCATCCAATCGCTTTCCGTTATGGGGCCCACAAAAGACTGCGCCGTCGTACGAATATTCTCCGACAGTAAGAATATTCCACGACCAAGCGAATATTCCCCGACAACAATGAATATTTTATAACCACTTGCTTATTTAAAATATTTGCGCATTTCACCCATAACTAACCACATTAATCAAATCAACCCTTACTATTTCAAAATAATAAATAGAGGAAATTAAATTTTATTTATTAATAATTTGGGGTCTTACAACCTCCCCTCCTTATGAAATTTTGTCCTCGAAATTGACATACGTACCTGGTGTTTCGAAAAGATGAGGATACCTCGCTTTCATTTCCGTTTCCAACTCCCAGGTCATTTCCTCAATAGCATGATTTCTCCACAAAACTTTAACTTGTGGTAAGACCTTCGTGCGTAGGACATGCTCCTTCCTATCCAAGATCTTGACAGGTACCTCTTCGTACGTTAAGTCTTCAGCTATCTCGTTTGGTTCTAACTCAATAACGTGGTTCGGGTCGTCCACATATTTACGTAACATCGATACGTAAATAACGTTATGAACACGTGACATACTTAGCGTTACGGCGAGTCTATAGGCCACAGTTCCTACTCGATCGAGGATTTCAAATAAATCGAAGGCTTGAGCTTTCTTCTCTTCATCGACTCTTACTTCTAGAATAACACATTCTTGCACCTTCTTCTTTATATTCATCAGACCCAGGTCTGTAGCTTGAGCGGTTTTAATTTTATCGATAAAAGTCGATTTTACTCGTATATCATCACGTGGGTCCCTAGAGTCATTAACTCTATCTCTATCATTTATAAATTATACAAAATAGGTCTTTGTGTTCAACAATATCGCACTCGTACTCGCATACGATCAATGCGTCAGCTACCACGTTTACTTTTCTAGGATGGTATTGGATGGTGTGATCAAAATCTTTCAATAGCTCGAGCCAACGTCGGTGTCGCATGTTGAATTCTTGGAAGCTCTTCTCGCATTCTTCGCTCCATACGAATCTGATATCCTTCTTGAGTTAGCTGAGTTAATGGAGTAGCGATTCGAGAAAATTCTTACACGAATCTCTGATAATAACCATCTAAGCCTAGAAAGCTACGTATTTCGATTACTGACTTAGGTTGCTCTCAACTGTGACTCATATCCCAATCTTGGATAGCACGTCATAATGACACCTATCAGTTTACTACCACACGAATATGGTATCCCCTACGGAGAGTCTGGCTTCAGTGCATTCCACAAAGGAAGTCACCATATAAAGGTTCGGGTACAAACTTCTACAGTTAGGTTTTTAACTCCTGAAGTTCAATAGGAGTCATTCGATATGAAATTTTAGATGTGAGTTTTGTACCGGGTTCAAAGTCGATACAAAATTCAATATCACGCTCTGGGAGTAAGCCAAGAAATTCTTCAGGAAATACGTCAAAAATTTTACTAACAACAGAAATATCATTCAAATCTGACGTATGACATGGCTAAGAAAGCTTGACATCCGTTTTTCAATAAACGAATGACTTTACGATTTGATATGAAAGAGTTTGACTTCAATGGTTTGGTTGCTTGAATTTGAATAACAGGTTGCTTAGGAATATGAAAACTAACAACCTTACGAAAGCAATCAATTTTAGCATGATGAGTAGTTAACCAATCAATTCCTAAAATCACATCAAAAGCAAGTATCTTTAAAGAGATAAGATCAAAAGGTAATGTGATGGTGCCAACTTGGATCAAACAAGATTTATAAACAGTGGATGTGATGAAAGTTTCCCCTAACGGAGTCTCCACAGATAAATCAAAGTCTAATTTCTCCGGAGTTAAGTTTAAACGTTGAGCACAAGCAGGAGAAATAAATGAATGGGTAGAACCGGTATCTAATAAGGTATAAACTTCGCAAGAATTTATAATTAACTAACCCGTGCTAACTTCGTTCGGGTTCCTCGCATTCTGACCAGTCACGAAAAACGCTCTTCCAGGAACCGTAGACTTTGACTTTTCTGGGACAGCCTTTTGAGTCACCACCCCCGTTGGACTTGGTTTCGCTACAGTGCAATCTCGAGCGATATGTCCTTCCTTTCCAAAGTTATAACATACCTTAAACTGTTGTGGGCAGTTTGGGCTGATATGTCCTTCTTTTCCGTACTTATAGCATATGACTGGTGGTCGCTCTCCTCCCTTGGAACCAGTTGCTGCTGGTGCTGACGTCTTCGTATTATCATTGTTGAATCTCCTCTTTTTAAAATCTCCTCCCGACTCGCTTCTTCTATTCTCATGGTCACGATTACCACCAGAGTGGTTGCCGCTCTTGTCCGTATTTTTCTTTCTCCACTGGTTATCGTTGTTCTGATGACTGCTGTCACCGGTATAATTCTGGTTGTGGTCCCTCGATTGACCATACTCGCTATCTCGCTCTAATAATTGAGCCCTGTTGACAACATCTGAATAAAGAGAAAATTTATGAGAAATGAGATATTGACGTATGCCGGGTTTCAAACCTCTCAGAAACATCCGCGTCATACGTTCCTCATTCTCTACCAAATGAGGTGCAAACCTGGACAACTCTACAAATTTTGCCTCGTATTGGGACACCGTCATGTTATTCTGCTCCAGTCTAATAAACTCTACCTCCTTCATATGATGAATACTTTCAGGAAAGTACTTGTCATTGAATAGTTTCTGAAATGTCTCCCAAGACATGTTGAGTGCGGCTGGATGTGTACGCTTCACAGACTCCCACCAGTAGTCTGCCTCGCCACGGAACATAAAGGTAGCGAATGGAACCTTCTGTTCCTCCGTGCATCCCAAGACATCGAATATCTTGGTAATTTGCTTGACCCACGTCTCCGCCTTAATCGGATCCGGCTTTTCCCAGAATTCTGGTGGTCCCAACTCTTTGAACTGCTTGGCTGTGACAAGCCGCGCATTGCTATCATTTCCACCCGTATTTTGTACACGAGTCTCCCTCGTCTGGTTTTGCATGAACTGAAAAAAAACTACTAAACATCCCGTCGTTCATCGTCTGCTCAGTGGTGTTGTTTACAGGAGGAACATTGCCAGCCTGTTGCACGTTCTCCTCGTTGGTGAGAAAAGGTGTCTTCACGGTCTCATTTACTCCACTGTTAACATTCTCAATCGACATTCTCAAATACTGCCATAAACAAGGGTTAATTTAACAAATTAACAAATCACATAATATCCCTATATTATGACCGACCAACAAATAAGCTTAGGTAGGACACACTAGCGAAGGATTTACTCGTCTCTCCTCTCCTAGTTCTATTCCCCGATCTCCTCCAGAGATCATATCCCTAAGCTCTGATACCAACTGTGACGCCCCCAAAACAGGTCCATTCCACCCAACCCATTCTGAGTCGCCAAATACATGGTACAGAAACAACTACAACTTTATTATTACAATTGTCGTGCAAAATACGACAACACATATACTGTGAGTTTAAATACAAATATTGTCATCTAGACAGTATTCATACTCAATTAAGTCCTCATTATACTTATTGATATACTATTTTACAAAATAGTGAGGACTACTAAAATAACTGTCTTGAACCATCATTCCATACCCCGACTAGTACTCGCTATATTCTCGCCTCCTGAGAAGAAAATGGAACAACAAGGAAAAGGGTGAGCTCAACTAGCCCAGTAAAGAATATTATGACTAAGATAATATACAACAAATTATCGTTAGTCTTCAACAGGGAAAAATCTAATAGAATACAATAGACAACACGTTTTAAATCAATAACTGCAGCGGAAACAGCAAACCATTAGAAGAGTCAAGTAGAGAATGAGTTCTACTATCTTCTAAGATTTAAAAGTCCATCATCAATATTTTATCCCTGTAACAACAATCAATAACCATCTTTAATCAAATATTCATCTTTGCACTACAGGCCAAAGATATTCATTTGTATCACCAGTCGATCATGTTCATCTCAGCACCTGTTCATCTTTGCACTACGGGCCAAAGATATTCATCAGAAATCATCAATCTTTGCACTACAGGCCAAAGATATTCATCAGAAATCATCAATCTTTGCACTACAGGCCAAAGATATTCAATTATATCATCATTTAGGACTGAGGATGATGAAAAATATTTTAAAGGAAACGAATCCAGTGAAGCAAAAGAACAAATATTAGGGATTCGTATTACAGTTTATCCATGTCCAAAAATACCTCATAAACAATCATAGTGGAGTAAAATTCAAGAATGATCAAAACATGGATACAATCAAAGCTAGTATCCAGAATAGATATTTTGACGAAAAGAAGAAATTTTCATTTTTTGGTGAATAGTAACTCGTGAATAGTAACTCGTGAATAGTAACTCATGAATAGTAACTCATGAATAGTAATCCCGACATGAAAAGTTCCAAATTTGATAAAAAGTTCAGATCAATACTTCGGCATAATGATATTGAAGAAAATAATATCATTTAAGAAGAAATAACATCCCTTACCTCAGCAAAAACAGTACTTCTAGTTGAAACACCGGATATAGGCTATGACTTGAACTTGTACCGTATAGCAACACTCAAAGTATCAAATACTCACAAGAATACGCTCGATATAGAGAGAGAAATAGAGAGAAAACTTCAGTTTCTGGTGTGATTTTCAATTCTAACCTAAGCACCTATTTATAGGAAATTGCTTAGAACACCAAAGTAGAAAATTAAATATAATAATATTATATTTACAAAATTGTCAAGCCCACCTAAGAAATCTGATTTCGGATCATGTATAACACATGTGAGCCACTCAATTGCAACAAAAAACGTTTTTCTTAAAAAAAACATTTTAAACTCCAAAAATCAATTATTTCGAAACTTCAGAACTTCAATAATTCGTAATAAATAGCCATTTTATTAGAAAATTCGAAACTCGCGAGTTTTTATAGGAAATTCAATTCTCTACAACTTTGCAGAAGAAAGTTTTTCCAAATTCCAAACAGAAATTGACCGAAATCCACAAACGGGCGATTTTACAGTCAATAATAAATTTTCGGTCAAGAATTGTGTCCACCAACACACAAAACATGTGTTAATCATTTAATGCCACAAAAATACTCTTCCTCCTCATATACTCATATATCCCACATTCATTGTAAAAATATCATCATCAATATATTATTAAAATAATATATTTAAATGAATTATTTTATCAGAAAAAGATAAAATATTAATTTTTAACAATTGTCACATTAAAAATTTTCTCCATCTATATCCACATAAAATCAATATTTTTCTCATCATATAAATCAATAATTAATTATACATAAATAATATTACAGAACCACAGTACTGGCAACCAGGCCGTTCCCAGGAAAGAGGGGGCTTTCCAATAAGGATCTCTCCTTACTGGCGCGCAATTAGATGACCAAACCTCTCCTTAGACAGAACTTCCTAGACATTACCAATAATGTTATCTAATAATATTATTCAGATAATATGAATTATTGTTCCGATAATAGAAAATACTGTGTAGTGACAATTATTAAAACAACAGTAATATAAAATATCAACGCAGTAATTATTGAATCAATAAAATATAATATTGAACAGTAATTACTGTAACAATTATTGAGTAGTGCCTTCTTACGTAAGAATCAATAATTGGTGCAATATCGTGTGCTACTGTGCAACAACGCGTATTACTGTGCTTTAACCACCGGGTATTCCAACAGTATTAACGGTAACAACTACGCCGTTATTTATAAACAACTTGTTTTTGTCGTTTTCTTCATCCAATCGCTTTCCGTTATGGGGCCCACAAAAGACTGCGCCGTCGTACGAATATTCTCCGACAGTAAGAATATTCCACGACCAAGCGAATATTCCCCGACAACAATGAATATTTTATAACCACTTGCTTATTTAAAATATTTGCGCATTTCACCCATAACTAACCACATTAATCAAATCAACCCTTACTATTTCAAAATAATAAATAGAGGAAATTAAATTTTATTTATTAATAATTTGGGGTCTTACAACCTCCCCCCTTATGAAATTTTGTCCTCGAAATTGACATACGTACCTGGTGTTTCGAAAAGATGAGGATACCTCGCTTTCATTTCCGTTTCCAACTCCCAGGTCATTTCCTCAATAGCATGATTTCTCCACAAAACTTTAACTTGTGGTAAGACCTTCGTGCGTAGGACATGCTCCTTCCTATCCAAGATCTTGACAGGTACCTCTTCGTACGTTAAGTCTTCAGCTATCTCGTTTGGTTCTAACTCAATAACGTGGTTCGGGTCGTCCACATATTTACGTAACATCGATACGTAAATAACGTTATGAACACGTGACATACTTAGCGTTACGGCGAGTCTATAGGCCACAGTTCCTACTCGATCGAGGATTTCAAATAAATCGAAGGCTTGAGCTTTCTTCTCTTCATCGACTCTTACTTCTAGAATAACACATTCTTGCACCTTCTTCTTTATATTCATCAGACCCAGGTCTGTAGCTTGAGCGGTTTTAATTTTATCGATAAAAGTCGATTTTACTCGTATATCATCACGTGGGTCCCTAGAGTCATTAACTCTATCTCTATCATTTATAAATTATACAAAATAGGTCTTTGTGTTCAACAATATCGCACTCGTACTCGCATACGATCAATGCGTCAGCTACCACGTTTACTTTTCTAGGATGGTATTGGATGGTGTGATCGAAATCTTTCAACAGCTCGAGCCAACGTCGGTGTCGCATGTTGAATTCTTGGAAGCTCTTCTCGCATTCTTCGCTCCATACGAATCTGATATCCTTCTTGAGTCAGCTGAGTTAATGGAGTAGCGATTCGAGAAAATTCTTACACGAATCTCTGATAATAACCATCTAAGCCTAGAAAGCTACGTATTTCGATTACTGACTTAGGTTGCTCTCAACTGTGACTCATATCCCAATCTTGGATAGCACGTCATAATGACACCTATCAGTTTACTACCACACGAATATGGTATCCCTACGGAGAGTCTGGCTTCAGTGCATTCCACAAAGGAAGTCACCATATAAAGGTTCGGGTACAAACTTCTACAGTTAGGTTTTTAACTCCTGAAGTTCAATAGGAGTCATTCGATATGAAATTTTAGAAGTGAGTTTTGTACCGGGTTCAAAGTCGATACAAAATTCAATATCACGCTCTGGGAGTAAGCCAAGAAATTCTTCAGGAAATACGTCAAAATTTTTACTAACAACAGAAATATCATTCAAATCTGACGTATGACATGGCTAAGAAAGCTTGACATCCGTTTTTCAATAAACGAATGACTTTACGATTTGATATGAAAGAGTTTGACTTCAATGGTTTGGTTGCTTGAATTTGAATAACAGGTTGCTTAGGAATATGAAAACTAACAACCTTACGAAAGCAATCAATTTTAGCATGATGAGTAGTTAACCAATCAATTCCTAAAATCACATCAAAAGCAAGTATCTTTAAAGAGATAAGATCAACAGGTAATGTGATGGTGCCAACTTGGATCAAACAAGATTTATAAACAGTGGATGTGATGAAAGTTTCCCCTAACGGAGTCTCCACAGATAAATCAAAGTCTAATTTCTCCGGAGTTAAGTTTAAACGTTGAGCACAAGCAGGAGAAATAAATGAATGGGTAGAACCGGTATCTAATAAGGTATAAACTTCGCAAGAATTTATAATTAACTAACCCGTGCTAACTTCGTTCGGGTTCCTCGCATTCTGACCAGTCACGAAAAACGCTCTTCCAGGAACCGTAGACTTTGACTTTTCTGGGACAGCCTTTTGAGTCACCACCCCCGTTGGACTTGGTTTCGCTACAGTGCAATCTCGAGCGATATGTCCTTCCTTTCCAAAGTTATAACATACCTTAAACTGTTGTGGGCAGTTTGGGCTGATATGTCCTTCTTTTCCGTACTTATAGCATATGACTGGTGGTCGCTCTCCTCCCTTGGAACCAGTTGCTGCTGGTGCTGACGTCTTCGTATTATCATTGTTGAATCTCCTCTTTTTAAAATCTCCTCCCGACTCGCTTCTTCTATTCTCATGGTCACGATTACCACCAGAGTGGTTGCCGCTCTTGTCCGTATTTTTCTTTCTCCACTGGTTATCGTTGTTCTGATGACTGCTGTCACCGGTATAATCCTGGTTGTGGTCCCTCGATTGACCATACTCGCTATCTCGCTCTAATAATTGAGCCCTGTTGACAACATCTGAATAAAGAGAAAATTTATGAGAAATGAGATATTGACGTATGCCGGGTTTCAAACCTCTCAGAAACATCCGCGTCATACGTTCCTCATTCTCTACCAAATGAGGTGCAAACCTGGACAACTCTACAAATTTTGCCTCGTATTGGGACACCGTCATGTTATTCTGCTCCAGTCTAATAAACTCTACCTCCTTCATATGATGAATACTTTCAGGAAAGTACTTGTCATTGAATAGTTTCTGAAATGTCTCCCAAGACATGTTGAGTGCGGCTGGATGTGTACACTTCACAGACTCCCACCAGTAGTCTGCCTCGCCACGGAACATAAAGGTAGCGAATGGAACCTTCTGTTCCTCCGTGCATCCCAAGACATCGAATATCTTGGTAATTTGCTTGACCCACGTCTCCGCCTTAATCGGATCCGGCTTTTCCCAGAATTCTGGTGGTCCCAACTCTTTGAACTGCTTGGCTGTGACAAGCCGCGCATTGCTATCATTTCCACCCGTATTTTGTACACGAGTCTCCCTCGTCTGGTTTTGCATGAACTGAAAAAAACTACTAAACATCCCGTCGTTCATCGTCTGCTCAGTGGTGTTGTTTACAGGAGGAACATTGCCAGCCTGTTGCACGTTCTCCTCGTTGGTGAGAAAAGGTGTCTTCACGGTCTCATTTACTCCACTGTTAACATTCTCAATCGACATTCTCAAATACTGCCATAAACAAGGGTTAATTTAACAAATTAACAAATCACATAATATCCCTATATTATGACCGACCAACAAATAAGCTTAGGTAGGACACACTAGCGAAGGATTTACTCGTCTCTCCTCTCCTAGTTCTATTCCCCGATCTCCTCCAAAGATCATATCCCTAAGCTCTGATACCAACTGTGACGCCCCCAAAACAGGTCCATTCCACCCAACCCATTCTGAGTCGCCAAATACATGGTACAGAAACAACTACAACTTTATTATTACAATTGTCGTGCAAAATACGACAACACATATACTGTGAGTTTAAATACAAATATTGTCATCTAGACAGTATTCATACTCAATTAAGTCCTCATTATACTTATTGATATACTATTTTACAAAATAGTGAGGACTACTAAAATAACTGTCTTGAACCATCATTCCATACCCCGACTAGTACTCGCTATATTCTCGCCTCCTGAGAAGAAAATGGAACAACAAGGAAAAGGGTGAGCTCAACTAGCCCAGTAAAGAATATTATGACTAAGATAATATACAACAAATTATCGTTAGTCTTCAACAGGGAAAAATCTAATAGAATACAATAGACAACACGTTTTAAATCAATAACTGCAGCGGAAACAGCAAACCATTAGAAGAGTCAAGTAGAGAATGAGTTCTACTATCTTCTAAGATTTAAAAGTCCATCATCAATATTTTATCCCTGTAACAACAATCAATAACCATCTTTAATCAAATATTCATCTTTGCACTACAGGCCAAAGATATTCATTTGTATCACCAGTCGATCATGTTCATCTCAGCACCTGTTCATCTTTGCACTACGGGCCAAAGATATTCATCAGAAATCATCAATCTTTGCACTACAGGCCAAAGATATTCATCAGAAATCATCAATCTTTGCACTACAGGCCAAAGATATTCAATTATATCATCATTTAGGACTGAGGATGATGAAAAATATTTTAAAGGAAACGAATCCAGTGAAGCAAAAGAACAAATATTAGGGATTCGTATTACAGTTTATCCATGTCCAAAAATACCTCATAAACAATCATAGTGGAGTAAAATTCAAGAATGATCAAAACATGGATACAATCAAAGCTAGTATCCAGAATAGATATTTTGACGAAAAGAAGAAATTTTCATTTTTTGGTGAATAGTAACTCGTGAATAGTAACTCGTGAATAGTAACTCATGAATAGTAACTCATGAATAGTAATCCCGACATGAAAAGTTCCAAATTTGATAAAAAGTTCAGATCAATACTTCGGCATAATGATATTGAAGAAAATAATATCATTTAAGAAGAAATAACATCCCTTACCTCAGCAAAAACAGTACTTCTAGTTGAAACACCGGATATAGGCTATGACTTGAACTTGTACCGTATAGCAACACTCAAAGTATCAAATACTCACAAGAATACGCTCGATATAGAGAGAGAAATAGAGAGAAAACTTCAGTTTCTGGTGTGATTTTCAATTCTAACCTAAGCACCTATTTATAGGAAATTGCTTAGAACACCAAAGTAGAAAATTAAATATAATAATATTATATTTACAAAATTGTCAAGCCCACCTAAGAAATCTGATTTCGGATCATGTATAACACATGTGAGCCACTCAATTGCAACAAAAAACGTTTTTCTTAAAAAAAACATTTTAAACTCCAAAAATCAATTATTTCGAAACTTCAGAACTTCAATAATTCGTAATAAATAGCCATTTTATTAGAAAATTTGAAACTCGCGAGTTTTTATAGGAAATTCAATTCTCTACAACTTTGCAGAAGAAAGTTTTTCCAAATTCCAAACAGAAATTGACCGAAATCCACAAACGGGCGATTTTACAGTCAATAATAAATTTTCGGTCAAGAATTGTGTCCACCAACACACAAAACATGTGTTAATCATTTAATGCCACAAAAATACTCTTCCTCCTCATATACTCATATATCCCACATTCATTGTAAAAATATCATCATCAATATTTTATTAAAATAATATATTTAAATGAATTTTTTTATCAGAAAAAGATAAAATATTAATTTTTAACAATTGTCACATTAAAAATTTTCTCCATCTATATCCACATAAAATCAATATTTTT
Organism: Panax notoginseng; assembly: GCA_016801055.1. NCBI lineage: Eukaryota > Viridiplantae > Streptophyta > Magnoliopsida > Apiales > Araliaceae > Panax > Panax notoginseng. Next base: position 57,437,120 of record CM029017.1, on the reverse strand, counting down.
CTCATCATATAAATCAATAATTAATTATACATAAATAATATTACAGAACCACAGTACTGGCAACCAGGCCGTTCCCAGGAAAGAGGGGGCTTTCCAATAAGGATCTCTCCTTACTGGCGCGCAATTAGATGACCAAACCTCTCCTTAGACAGAACTTCCTAGACATTACCAATAATGTTATCTAATAATATTATTCAGATAATATGAATTATTGTTCCGATAATAGAAAATACTGTGTAGTGACAATTATTAAAACAACAGTAATATAAAATATCAACGCAGTAATTATTGAATCAATAAAATATAATATTGAACAGTAATTACTGTAACAATTATTGAGTAGTGCCTTCTTACGTAAGAATCAATAATTGGTGCAATATCGTGTGCTACTGTGCAACAACGCGTATTACTGTGCTTTAACCACCGGGTATTCCAACAGTATTAACGGTAACAACTACGCCGTTATTTATAAACAACTTGTTTTTGTCGTTTTCTTCATCCAATCGCTTTCCGTTATGGGGCCCACAAAAGACTGCGCCGTCGTACGAATATTCTCCGACAGTAAGAATATTCCACGACCAAGCGAATATTCCCCGACAACAATGAATATTTTATAACCACTTGCTTATTTAAAATATTTGCGCATTTCACCCATAACTAACCACATTAATCAAATCAACCCTTACTATTTCAAAATAATAAATAGAGGAAATTAAATTTTATTTATTAATAATTTGGGGTCTTACAACCTCCCCTCCTTATGAAATTTTGTCCTCGAAATTGACATACGTACCTGGTGTTTCGAAAAGATGAGGATACCTCGCTTTCATTTCCGTTTCCAACTCCCAGGTCATTTCCTCAATAGCATGATTTCTCCACAAAACTTTAACTTGTGGTAAGACCTTCGTGCGTAGGACATGCTCCTTCCTATCCAAGATCTTGACAGGTACCTCTTCGTACGTTAAGTCTTCAGCTATCTCGTTTGGTTCTAACTCAATAAGTGGTTCGGGTCGTCCACATATTTACGTAACATCGATACGTAAATAACGTTATGAACACGTGACATACTTAGCGTTACGGCGAGTCTATAGGCCACAGTTCCTACTCGATCGAGGATTTCAAATAAATCGAAGGCTTGAGCTTTCTTCTCTTCATCGACTCTTACTTCTAGAATAACACATTCTTGCACCTTCTTCTTTATATTCATCAGACCCAGGTCTGTAGCTTGAGCGGTTTTAATTTTATCGATAAAAGTCGATTTTACTCGTATATCATCACGTGGGTCCCTAGAGTCATTAACTCTATCTCTATCATTTATAAATTATACAAAATAGGTCTTTGTGTTCAACAATATCGTACTCGTACTCCCATACGATCAATGCGTCAGCTACCACGTTTACTTTTCTAGGATGGTATTGGATGGTGTGATCAAAATCTTTCAATAGCTCGAGCCAACATCGGTGTCGCATGTTGAATTCTTGGAAGCTCTTCTCGCATTCTTCGCTCCATACGAATCTGATATCCTTCTTGAGTCAGCTGAGTTAATGGAGTAGCGATTCGAGAAAATTCTTACACGAATCTCTGATAATAACCATCTAAGCCTAGAAAGCTACGTATTTCGATTACTGACTTAGGTTGCTCTCAACTGTGACTCATATCCCAATCTTGGATAGCACGTCATAATGACACCTATCAGTTTACTACCACACGAATATGGTATCCCCTACGGAGAGTCTGGCTTCAGTGCATTCCACAAAGGAAGTCACCATATAAAGGTTCGGGTACAAACTTCTACAGTTAGGTTTTTAACTCCTGAAGTTCAATAGGAGTCATTCGATATGAAATTTTAGAAGTGAGTTTTGTACCGGGTTCAAAGTCGATACAAAATTCAATATCACGCTCTGGGAGTAAGCCAAGAAATTCTTCAGGAAATACGTCAAAAATTTTACTAACAACAGAAATATCATTCAAATCTGACGTATGACATGGCTAAGAAAGCTTGACATCCGTTTTTCAATAAACGAATGACTTTACGATTTGATATGAAAGAGTTTGACTTCAATGGTTTGGTTGCTTGAATTTGAATAACAGGTTGCTTAGGAATATGAAAACTAACAACCTTACGAAAGTAATCAATTTTAGCATGATGAGTAGTTAACCAATCAATTCCTAAAATCACATCAAAAGCAAGTATCTTTAAAGAGATAAGATCAACAGGTAATGTGATGGTGCCAACTTGGATCAAACAAGATTTATAAACAGTGGATGTGATGAAAGTTTTCCCTAACGGAGTCTCCACAGATAAATCAAAGTCTAATTTCTCCGGAGTTAAGTTTAAACGTTGAGCACAAGCAGGAGAAATAAATGAATGGGTAGAACCGGTATCTAATAAGGTATAAACTTCGCAAGAATTTATAATTAACTAACCCGTGCTAACTTCGTTCGGGTTCCTCGCATTCTGACCAGTCACGAAAAACGCTCTTCCAGGAACCGTAGACTTTGACTTTTCTGGGACAGCCTTTTGAGTCACCACCCCGTTGGACTTGGTTTCGCTACAGTGCAATCTCGAGCGATATGTCCTTCCTTTCCAAAGTTATAACATACCTTAAACTGTTGTGGGCAGTTTGGGCTGATATGTCCTTCTTTTCCGTACTTATAGCATATGACTGGTGGTCGCTCTCCTCCCTTGGAACCAGTTGCTGCTGGTGCTGACGTCTTCGTATTATCATTGTTGAATCTCCTCTTTTTAAAATCTCCTCCCGACTCGCTTCTTCTATTCTCATGGTCACGATTACCACCAGAGTGGTTGCCGCTCTTGTCCGTATTTTTCTTTCTCCACTGGTTATCGTTGTTCTGATGACTGCTGTCACCGGTATAATCCTGGTTGTGGTCCCTCGATTGACCATACTCGCTATCTCGCTCTAATAATTGAGCCCTGTTGACAACATCTGAATAAAGAGAAAATTTATGAGAAATGAGATATTGACGTATGCCGGGTTTCAAACCTCTCAGAAACATCCGCGTCATACGTTCCTCATTCTCTACCAAATGAGGTGCAAATCTGGACAACTCTACAAATTTTGCCTCGTATTGGGACACCGTCATGTTATTCTGCTCCAGTCTAATAAACTCTACCTCCTTCATATGATGAATACTTTCAGGAAAGTACTTGTCATTGAATAGTTTCTGAAATGTCTCCCAAGACATGTTGAGTGCGGCTGGATGTGTACGCTTCACAGACTCCCACCAGTAGTCTGCCTCGCCACGGAACATAAAGGTAGCGAATGGAACCTTCTGTTCCTCCGTGCATCCCAAGACATCGAATATCTTGGTAATTTGCTTGACCCACGTCTCCACCTTAATCGGATCCGGCTTTTCCCAGAATTCTGGTGGTCCCAACTCTTTGAACTGCTTGGCTGTGACAAGCCGCGCATTGCTATCATTTCCACCCGTATTTTGTACACGAGTCTCCCTCGTCTGGTTTTGCATGAACTGAAAAAAAAACTACTAAACATCCCGTCGTTCATCGTCTGCTCAGTGGTGTTGTTTACAGGAGGAATATTGCCAGCCTGTTGCACGTTCTCCTCGTTGGTGAGAAAAGGTGTCTTCACGGTCTCATTTACTCCACTGTTAACATTCTCAATCGACATTCTCAAATACTGCCATAAACAAGGGTTAATTTAACAAATTAACAAATCACATAATATCCCTATATTATGACCGACCAACAAATAAGCTTAGGTAGGACACACTAGCGAAGGATTTACTCGTCTCTCCTCTCCTAGTTCTATTCCCCGATCTCCTCCAGAGATCATATCCCTAAGCTCTGATACCAACTGTGACGCCCCCAAAACAGGTCCATTCCACCCAACCCATTCTGAGTCGCCAAATACATGGTACAGAAACAACTACAACTTTATTATTACAATTGTCGTGCAAAATACGACAACACATATACTGTGAGTTTAAATACAAATATTGTCATCTAGACAGTATTCATACTCAATTAAGTCCTCATTATACTTATTGATATACTATTTTACAAAATAGTGAGGACTACTAAAATAACTGTCTTGAACCATCATTCCATACCCCGACTAGTACTCGCTATATTCTCGCCTCCTGAGAAGAAAATGGAACAACAAGGAAAAGGGTGAGCTCAACTAGCCCAGTAAAGAATATTATGACTAAGATAATATACAACAAATTATCGTTAGTCTTCAACAGGGAAAAATCTAATAGAATACAATAGACAACACGTTTTAAATCAATAACTGCAGCGGAAACAGCAAACCATTAGAAGAGTCAAGTAGAGAATGAGTTCTACTATCTTCTAAGATTTAAAAGTCCATCATCAATATTTTATCCCTGTAACAACAATCAATAACCATCTTTAATCAAATATTCATCTTTGCACTACAGGCCAAAGATATTCATTTGTATCACCAGTCGATCATGTTCATCTCAGCACCTGTTCATCTTTGCACTACGGGCCAAAGATATTCATCAGAAATCATCAATCTTTGCACTACAGGCCAAAGATATTCATCAGAAATCATCAATCTTTGCACTACAGGCCAAAGATATTCAATTATATCATCATTTAGGACTGAGGATGATGAAAAATATTTTAAAGGAAACGAATCCAGTGAAGCAAAAGAACAAATATTAGGGATTCGTATTACAGTTTATCCATGTCCAAAAATACCTCATAAACAATCATAGTGGAGTAAAATTCAAGAATGATCAAAACATGGATACAATCAAAGCTAGTATCCAGAATAGATATTTTGACGAAAAGAAGAAATTTTCATTTTTTGGTGAATAGTAACTCGTGAATAGTAACTCGTGAATAGTAACTCATGAATAGTAACTCATGAATAGTAATCCCGACATGAAAAGTTCCAAATTTGATAAAAAGTTCAGATCAATACTTCGGCATAATGATATTGAAGAAAATAATATCATTTAAGAAGAAATAACATCCCTTACCTCAGCAAAAACAGTACTTCTAGTTGAAACACCGGATATAGGCTATGACTTGAACTTGTACCGTATAGCAACACTCAAAGTATCAAATACTCACAAGAATACGCTCGATATAGAGAGAGAAATAGAGAAAAAACTTCAGTTTCTGGTGTGATTTTCAATTCTAACCTAATCACCTATTTATAGGAAATTGCTTAGAACACCAAAGTAGAAAATTAAATATAATAATATTATATTTACAAAATTGTCAAGCCCACCTAAGAAATCTGATTTCGGATCATGTATAACACATGTGAGCCACTCAATTGCAACAAAAAACGTTTTTCTTAAAAAAAACATTTTAAACTCCAAAAATCAATTATTTCGAAACTTCAGAACTTCAATAATTCGTAATAAATAGCCATTTTATCAGAAAATTTGAAACTCGCGAGTTTTTATAGGAAATTCAATTCTCTACAACTTTGCAGAAGAAAGTTTTTCCAAATTCCAAACAGAAATTGACCGAAATCCACAAACGGGCGATTTTACAGTCAATAATAAATTTTCGGTCAAGAATTGTGTCCACCAACACACAAAACATGTGTTAATCATTTAATGTGACGCCCCCAGAATAGGTATACAACACCCATTCTGAGTCACCAAATACATGGTACAGAAAGCAAACTACAACTTCAAAAATACAATTGTCGTGCAAAATACGACAACACATACTGTGAGTTTAAATACAAATATTGTCTTCTAGACAATATCCACACTCAAATAAATCCTCATTACAATTATTCAAACACTATTTTACAGAAATAGTGAGGACTGCTAATACATCTTTCTAGAACCATTACTCCATACCCCGACTAGATCCTGCTATGTTCTCACCTCCTGAGAAGAAAAATGGAACAAAAAGAAAAAGGGTGAGCTCAACTAGCCCAGTAAAGAATATTATGACCAAGATAATATACAACAAATTATCGTTAGTCTTCAACAGGGAAAAATCTGATAAAATATAATCGACAACAAGTTTTAGATCAACAACTGCAACGGAAACAGCAAACCATTAGAAGAGTCAAGTAGAGAAAGAATTCTACTATCTTCTAAGATTTAAAAGTCCATCATCAATATTTTATCCCTGTAACATCAATTAATAATCATCTTTAACCAAATATTCATCTTTGCACTACAGGCCAAAGATATTCATTTGTATCATCAGTCGGTCATGTTCATCTCAACACCTGTTCATCTTTGCACTACAGGCCAAAGATATTCATCAAGTAATTATACATCTTTGCACTACAGGCCAAAGATATTCAGTAATATCATCATTTAGGACTGAGGATGATGAAAAATATCTTAAAGAGAACGAATCCAATGAGACAGAAGGACAAATAGTAGGGATTCGTATAACAGTTTATCCAAGATCAATAATACTTTATAATAATCAATTGTGAAGCAGAATTCAAAAATAAAGATCAAAACATGGATACAATCAAAGATAGTAACCATAATAGACATCTTGGACAAAAAGGAAAAATTTTATTTTTCGGTGAATAGTGCCGTATTCGTGAATAGTGTCGTATACGTGAATAGTACCGTATACGTGAATAGTAACCCCGACACAAAAAGTTCCAAATTTGATAAAAACTCATATCAATATTTCAGCATAATGATATTGAAGAAAATAATATCATTTAAGAAGAAAATAATATCCCTTACCTCAAAATATCAGTACTTCTGGTCGGAATACCGGTATAAGGCTGAAAGAAACTTGCTCTGATGAATAGAAACTCTCAAAGTATCTAAATACTCACAAAATACACTCAATAATCTAGAGAGAGAAAGAGAGAAAACTTGTTTCTGGTGTGATTTTCAATTCTAACTTAGCCTTCTATTTATAGGAAAATTTTGGTAGGTTTGACCTGCAACCTGATGGCTTTACCTGCTACTATTCCCACCCACCACATTTGAAATATAATTCAGCACATTTCTTCACCAACCACAAGTGGGGCCCACCAATTCTAGAATTTTCCACCAAAATGATAAACTCCGAAAATTCAACAATTTCTGAACCAGTCATCTTGTAAAATTCGTAATAAATCATACGTTCATTTTTAACGGTTCAAAATTTGTGGACATATACTCAACTTATATATGTATAACATATCCAAAAATTACCACGATCCAACGGTCGGATTAAAAATTATAACCCCCGCAAACTATCTCAAAAACCCTGATTTTTAATACCTCCATTCCGACAAAAATACTGACAAAAACCTCAACATTAACTCCTTCATTTTTAACCACAAAAATATATCCCTCATTTATATCCACATAAAATAAATATTTCCTTATCATATGAATCAATAATTAATTATTCACAAATAATATTACAGAATCACATTTATGACAACCAGGCCGTTCCCAGGAAAGAGGGGGCTTTCCAATAAGGATTTCTCCTTACTGGCGCGCAATTAGATGACCAAACCTCTCCTTAGACAGAACTTTCTAGACATTGCCAATAATGTTATCTAATAATATTATTCAAATAATATGAATTATTGATCTGATAAATGAAAATACTGTGCAGCAACAATTATTGAAACAACAATAATATAAAATATCAACGCAGCAATTATTGAATCAATAAAATAAAATATTGAATAATAACTACTGTAACAATTATTGAGTAGTGCCTTCTTACGTAAGAATCAATAATTGGTGCAATACCGTGTGCTACTGTATTTTAACCACCGGGTATTCCAACAGTATTAACGGTAACAACTACGCCGTTATTTATAAACAACTTATACTTGTCGTTTTCTTCATCCAATCGCTTTCCGTTATGGGGCCCACACAAGGCTGCGTCGTCGTACGAATATTCCCCGACAGCAAGAATATTCCACGACCAACCGAATATTCACCGACCAAAAATAAATATTTTATAACCACTTGCTTATTTTGCAAAATTTGCACATTTCACCCATAACCAAAGTATTATATCAAATTAACCCCTTATTATTCACAATAATATTTAGAGAAAATTTGATTTTATTCATTAATAAGTTGGGGTCTTACAACCTCCCCTCCTTATGAAATTTCGTCCTCGAAATTGACGTACGTACCTGATGTTTCAAAAAGGTGAGGATACCTCGCTTTCATTTCTGATTCCAACTCCCAGGTCATTTCTTCAATAGCATGGTTTCTCCACAAAACCTTAACTTGTGGTATAACCTTCGTGCGTAGGACATGCTCTTTCCTATCCAAGATCTTAACAGGTACCTCCTCGTACGTTAAATCTTCAGCTATCTCGTCTGGTTCTAACTCAATAATGTGGTTCGGGTCTTTAACATATTTACGAAGCATAGATATGTGAAAAACATTATGAACACGAGACATGCTTGGAGGTAATGCGAGTCTATATGCCACATTTCCTATTCGCTCAAGAATCTCAAATGGACCAACAAATCTTGGATTGAGCTTTCCTCTCTTCCCAAATCTTGTAACTCCCTTCCATGGTGCAACACGTAACAATACATGATCCCCAATATTAAATTCCACGTCCTTCCGATGAAGATCCGCATAACTCTTTTGTCGATCCTGTGCCGTTTGTATACGTTGTCGAATCGTTTGGATCTTCTCTGTAGTAATGCGTACCAATTCTGGTCCCAACAATGTTGCTTCACCCACCTCGTCCCAGCATACTGGAGAACGACATTTTCTTCCATACAACGCCTCAAATGGAGCCATACCTATGCTCGCCTGATAACTGTTGTTGTAGGAGAATTCCACCAATGGTAGGTACTTATCCCAACTCCCTTTGAGATCTAAGACACAAAGTCTTAATAGATCTTCAAGAGTTTGAATAGTCCTCTCTGATTGTCCGTCCGTTTGAGGATGGTATGCTGAACTGAATCGTAAATCCGTGCCCATAGCTTTCTGCAAGCTAACCCAAAATCGTGAAGTGAATCTTGGGTCACGATCCGAAACTATGGATACTGGCATGCCATGCAATCTCACAATCTCGTTCACGTACATACTAGCAAGACGTTCAAGGGAATAAGTCTCACGTATCGGCAAGAAATGAGCGGACTTGGTTAATCTATCAACAATAACCCAAATCGCATCTATGCCTTGAGAAACCTTGGGAAGACCTGTAACAAAATCCATAGTAATGTGTTCCCACTTCCATTTCGGAATCTCAAGTGGTTGCAATGGACCCTTTGGTACTTGATGCTCCGCTTTTACACGTTGACAAGTTAAACATCTCGAGATAAACTCCGCGATCTCTCTTTTCATATTGCTCCACCAAAATGTATGTCGAAGATCGTGATACATTTTGGTACTCCCAGGATGGATTGCAAACGGTGTGTTGTGTGCCTCCATCATTATTCTATGCTTCAAGTCAAAATCGTTAGGAACACAAAGTCTGGAGTTGACTCGAAGTATTCCTTCTTCATCGATTCTTGCTTCTGGAATAGCACCTTCTTGCACTTTCTTCTTCATACGCATCAGCTCTATATCCGTAGCTTGAGCAGCTTTAACTTTATCGATTAAAGTCGGTTCTACTCGTATATTTGATATCATCATGTGGGTACTTGGAGCCTTCATCTCTATCTCCATCCTTTGCAAGTCATACAAAATGGGCCTTTGTGTTAAAAGCATTGCACTCGTACCCGCATATGATCTTCTACTCAATGCGTCAGCTACTACGTTTGCTTTTCCAGGATGGTATTGGATGGTATGATCGTAATCTTTCAACAGCTCAAGCCAACGTCGTTGCCGCATGTTGAGTTCCTTTTGGGTGAAGAAATATTTGAGGCTTTTATGATCTGTATAGATCTCCACTTTCTCCCCATACAGGTAGTGTCTCCAGATCTTCAACGCAAAAACGACTGCTGCCAACTCCAAATCATGAGTAGGATAATTCCTCTCATATTCTTTGAGTTGTCGTGAGGCATAGGCTATGACTTTCCCATGTTGCATGAGAACACATCCTAACCCTTTGCCTGAAGCATCGCTGTAGATAACAAATCCATCCGAACCAGATGGTATTGTCAAAACAGGTGCCGAAATGAGTCTCCTCTTGAGTTCTTGGAAACTCTTCTCGCATTCCTCACTCCATACGAATTTTGTATCTTTCCGAGTCAGCTGAGTTAACGGAGTAGCGATTCGAGAAAATCCTTCCACAAATCTCCGATAATAACCAGCTAAGCCCAGAAAGCTACGTACTTCGGTTACCGACTTCGGTTGCTCCCAACTTTGTATGGCTTCAATCTTCGCCGGGTCGACAGATACTCCATGTTTTGACACCACGTGCCCAAGGAATGCTACTTCCTCAAGCCAGAACTCGCATTTCTTCAGTTTGGCATATAGCTTGTTTTCACGAAGCCTTTGCAGTACCAGCTTCAAATGGCGCTCATGATCTTCACGGCTTTTGGAATAGATGAGGATGTCATCAATAAAGACAACAACGAACTGATCCAAATATTCTTTGAATACACGGTTCATCATATCCATGAAGGCAGCAGGAGCATTAGTCAATCCAAAAGACATTACTAAGAATTCATAATGCCCGTACCGAGTTCTGAAGGCAGTCTTTGGAATATCCTCAGTTTTAATCTTCAGCTGATGATATCCAGAACGAAGATCGATCTTTGAAAAGAATTGTGCTCCTTGCAACTGGTCAAACAGGTCATCAATGCGAGGTAGCGGATACCTATTCTTGATGGTGACATGGTTCAATTCTCGATAGTCAATACAAAGTCGCATACTCCCGTCTTTCTTCTTTACGAATAAAACAGGAGCACCCCAAGGAGACGTACTAGGACGAATAAAACCGATGTCCAACAACTCCTGTAGTTGGACTTTTAACTCCTGAAGTTCAATAGGAGCCATTCGATATGGGGTTTTAGAAATGGGCTTTGTACCGGGTTCAAGGTCAATAAAGAATTCAATTTCTCGTTCCGGGGGTAGACCGGGAAGTTCTTCAGGAAATACATCGGAAAATTCTCTAACAATAGAAATATTATTCAAATCTGACTTGTCTTTGTTCAAATCCATAACATGGGCTAAGAAAGCTTGACATCCGTTTTTCAATAAACGAATAGCTTTGTGGCTTGATATGACAGTGACTGATTTTAGTGGTTTAGTAGTTTGAATTCGTATGACAGGTTGGTTAGGAATATGAAAACTAACAACCTTACGAAAACAATCAATTTTAGCATGATGAGTGGTTAACCAATCAATTCCTAAAATCACATCAAAAGCAAGTATCTTTAAAGAGATAAGATCAACAGGTAATGTGATAGTGCCAACTTGGATCATGCAAGATTTATAAACTGTAGATGTAACGAAGGTTTCACCCAACGGAGTTTCAACAGATAAGTTAAAGTCCAATTTCTCCGGAGTCAAGTTTAAACGTTGAGCACAAGCAGGAGAGATAAAAGAATGGGTAGAACCGGTATCTAGTAAAGTATAAACTTCGCAAGAATTCAAGATTAGCTTACCCGTGATCACCTCGTTCGGGTTTCTCGCGTTTTGGCCAGTAACGACAAACGCCCTTCCAGGAACCGCTGATTTCGACTTATCCGGGATAACTTTTGGAGTCACCATCCCCGCTGAACTTGGTTTTGCTACAGAACACTCTCGAGCTATATGACCTTCCTTTCCACAGTTATAACATACCTTGGATTGTTGTGGGCAGTTTGGGCTGATATGTCCCTCTTTCCCACATTTGTAACATACGACCGGTGGTCGTTCTCCTCCCCTAGAAACAGTTGATGTTTGTGCTGACGTCTTCACGTTATCATTGTTGTACCTTCTCTTCTTGAAATCTCCTCCCGACTCGCTCCTTCTATTATCACGACCACGATTACCACCAGAGTGGTTACCGCTTTTGTCCGAATGTTTTCCTCCCTGCTGGTTTTCATTGCTTCGATGACTGCCGCCACCGGTATGACCCTGGTTGTGGTCCCTCGGTTGCACATACTCATTATCTCGCTCTAATAATTGAGCCCTGTTTACAACATCTGAATATAAAGAAAATTTATGAGAGATAAGATATTGCCGAATCTCGGGTTTTAGACCTCTCAGAAACATCCTTGTCATTCGTTCCTCATTTTCGACCAAATGAGGTGCAAACCTGGATAACTCTGCAAACTTCGCCTCGTACTGGGACACCGTCATGTTGTTTTGTTCCAGTCTAATAAACTCAACCTCCTTCATATGACGAATACTTTCAGGAAAGTACTTGTCATTGAACAGTTTTTGAAATGTTTCCCAGGACATGTTGAGTGCGTCAGGCTGGGTACGCTTCACAGACTCCCACCAGTAGTCTGCCTCACCGCGGAACATAAATGTGGCGAATGGAACCTTCTGTTCCTCCGTGCATCCCAAGACATCAAATATCTTGGTAATTTGCTTGACCCACGTTTCCGCCATGATCGGATCCGGCTTTCCCTTAAATTCTGGTGGTCCCAATTCTTTGAACTGCTTAGCTGTGACAAACCGCGCGTTGTTATCATTTCCACCCGTATTCTGCACACGAGTCTCCCTCGTCTGATTTTGCATGAACTGCAAAAAGCTCCTAAACATTCCATCATTCATCGTTTGCTCGGTAACGTTGTTTACAGGAGGAATATTGCCTTCCTGTTGCACGTTCCCCTGGGTAGTGATCAAAGGTGTCTCCACGGTCTGATTTACTCCATTATTAACGTTCTCAGCTGCCATTCTTAAATACTGCCATAAAACAAGGGTTAATAGTCATGTCATATATTATCCCTATACTCTGACCGACCAAATAAACACCAAATAAACTTAGTCAGGTCATACTAGCGAAGGAATTCCCCGTCTCTCCCCTCCTAGTTCTTGTCTCACATCTCAGCCAGGGATCATATCCCTAAGCTCTGATACCAACTGTGACGCCCCCAGAATAGGTATACAACACCCATTCTGAGTCGCCAAATACATGGTACAGAAAGCAAACTACAACTTCAATAATACAATTGTCGTGCAAAATACGACAACACATACTGTGAGTTTAAATACAAATATTGTCTTCTAGACAATATCCACACTCAAATAAATCCTCATTACAATTATTCAAACACTATTTTACAGAAATAGTGAGGACTGCTAATACATCTTTCTAGAACCATTACTCCATACCCCGACTAGATCCTGCTATGTTCTCACCTCCTGAGAAGAAAAATGGAACAAAAAGGAAAAGGGTGAGCTCAACTAGCCCAGTAAAGAATATTATGACCAAGATAATATACAACAAATTATCGTTAGTCTTCAACAGGGAAAAATCTGATAAAATATAATCGACAACAAGTTTTAGATCAACAACTGCAGCGGAAACAGCAAACCATTAGAAGAGTCAAGTAGAGAAAGAATTCTACTATCTTCTAAGATTTAAAAGTCCATCATCAATATTTTATCCCTGTAACATCAATTAATAATCATCTTTAACCAAATATTCATCTTTGCACTACAGGCCAAAGATATTCATTTGTATCATCAGTCGGTCATGTTCATCTCAACACCTGTTCATCTTTGCACTACAGGCCAAAGATATTCATCAAGTAATTATACATCTTTGCACTACAGGCCAAAGATATTCAGTAATATCATCATTTAGGACTGAGGATGATGAAAAATACCTTAAAGAGAACGAATCCAATGAGACAGAAGGACAAATAGTAGGGATTCGTATAACAGTTTATCCAAGATCAATAATACTTCATAATAATCAATTGTGAAGCAGAATTCAAAAATAAAGATCAAAACATGGATACAATCAAAGATAGTAACCATAATAGACATCTTGGACAAAAAGGAAAAATTTTATTTTTCGGTGAATAGTGCCGTATTCGTGAATAGTGTCGTATACGTGAATAGTACCGTATACGTGAATAGTAACCCCGACACAAAAAGTTCCAAATTTGATAAAAACTCGTATCAATATTTCAGCATAATGATATTGAAGAAAATAATATCATTTAAGAAGAAAATAATATCCCTTACCTCAAAATATCAGTACTTCTGGTCGGAATACCGGTATAAGGCTGAAAGAAACTTGCTCTGATGAATAGAAACTCTCAAAGTATCTAAATACTCACAAAATACACTCAATAATCTAGAGAGAGAAAGAGAGAAAACTTGTTTCTGGTGTGATTTTCAATTCTAACTTAGCCTTCTATTTATAGGAAAATTTTGGTAGGTTTGACCTGCAACCTGATGGCTTTACCTGCTACTATTCCCACCCACCACATTTGAAATATAATTCAGCACATTTCTTCACCAACCACAAGTGGGGCCCACCAATTCTAGAATTTTCCACCAAAATGATAAACTCCGAAAATTCAACAATTTCTGAACCAGTCATCTTGTAAAATTCGTAATAAATCATACGTTCATTTTTAACGGTTCAAAATTTGTGGACATATACTCAACTTATATATGTACAACATATCCAAAAATTACCACGATCCAACGGTCGGATTAAAAATTATAACCCCCGCAAACTATCTCAAAAACCCTGATTTTTAATACCTCTATTCCGACAAAAATACTGACAAAAACCTCAACATTAACTCCTTCATTTTTAACCACAAAAATATATCCCTCATTTATATCCACATAAAATAAATATTTCCTTATCATATGAATCAATAATTAATTATTCACAAATAATATTACAGAATCACATTTATGACAACCAGGCCGTTCCCAGGAAAGAGGGGGCTTTCCAATAAGGATTTCTCCTTACTGGCGCGCAATTAGATGACCAAACCTCTCCTTAGACAGAACTTTCTAGACATTGCCAATAATGTTATCTAATAATATTATTCAAATAATATGAATTATTGATCTGATAAATGAAAATACTGTGCAGCAACAATTATTGAAACAACAATAATATAAAATATCAACGCAGCAATTATTGAATCAATAAAATAAAATATTGAATAATAACTACTGTAACAATTATTGAGTAATGCCTTCTTACGTAAGAATCAATAATTGGTGCAATACCGTGTGCTACTGTATTTTAACCACCGGGTATTCCAACAGTATTAACGGTAACAACTACGCCGTTATTTATAAACAACTTATACTTGTCGTTTTCTTCATCCAATCGCTTTCCGTTATGGGGCCCACACAAGGCTGCGTCGTCGTACGAATATTCCCCGACAGCAAGAATATTCCACGACCAACCGAATATTCACCGACCAAAAATAAATATTTTATAACCACTTGCTTATTTTGCAAAATTTGCACATTTCACCCATAACCAAAGTATTATATCAAATTAACCCCTTATTATTCACAATAATATTTAGAGAAAATTTGATTTTATTCATTAATAAGTTGGGGTCTTACATTTAATGCCACAAAAATACTCTTCCTCCTCATATACTCATATATCCCACATTCATTGTAAAAATATCATCATCAATATATTATTAAAATAATATATTTAAATGAATTATTTTATCAGAAAAAGATAAAATATTAATTTTTAACAATTGTCACATTAAAAATTTTCTCCATCTATATCCACATAAAATCAATATTTTTCTCATCATATAAATCAATAATTAATTATACATAAATAATATTACAGAATCACAGTACTGGCAACCAGGCCGTTCCCAGGAAAGAGGGGGCTTTCCAATAAGGATCTCTCCTTACTGGCGCGCAATTAGATGACCAAACCTCTCCTTAGACAGAACTTCCTAGACATTGCCAATAATGTTATCTAATAATATTATTCAGATAATATGAATTATTGTTCCGATAATAGAAAATACTGTGTAGTGACAATTATTAAAACAACAGTAATATAAAATATCAACGCAGCAATTATTGAATCAATAAAATACAATATTGAACAGTAATTACTGTAACAATTATTGAGTAGTGCCTTCTTACGTAAGAATCAATAATTGGTGCAATATCGTGTGCTACTGTGCAACAACGCGTATTATTGTGCTTTAACCACCGGGTATTCCAACAGTATTAACGGTAACAACTACGCCGTTATTTATAAACAACTTGTTTTTGTCATTTTCTTCATCCAATCGCTTTCCGTTATGGGGCCCACAAAAGACTGCGCCGTCGTACGAATATTCTCCGACAGTAAGAATATTCCACGACCAAGCGAATATTCCCCGACAACAATGAATATTTTGTAACCACTTGCTTATTTAAAATATTTGCGCATTTCACCCATAACTAACCACATTAATCAAATCAACCCTTACTATTTCAAAATAATAAATAGAGGAAATTAAATTTCATTTATTAATAATTTGGGGTCTTACATTATTATTCAAATTGAATATCATTATTGTTGAACCTTATTAGACTAGTGAAACCTTAATGATTCAACTAGTCCATAGTTGATGAGCGTTCTAAATTTCAGAACCCTTGATGAATTATCCAAACTAAACTTTCTTTGGTGTGGACTCGAATGTCAAACTGAGATGAACAACCCTGTATAGGAGATTATTTACGCTTTAGCATTAAGATATTGTGCACAGTATGGTACTAAGGGCCGATCCCCCTAAGTACGAGAAGAAGGTCCATAATCTTATAACTGTTAAAGGTTTCAAGTATAACTCTTGTTAACCTAGGACATAGTTCAAGGTCTTATGACCCTCATAATTCTTTTGATTCTTGTTATTCACTCTTGATTCAAAAGTTGAGTTTTTATTCAGATGTCTTGATTTATTCGCATGTTATTATACTGTTATTTCATTATTTTATACTTGTGGGCATTTGTGCTCACTCTTGCTTAATAATAACATTGCAGTTAAGAACGAAAGAACTGATGAACCTTCCACTAGTAAAGGCAAGGGCAAAATTAGCAAGTGACGAAGACCTGTTATTTTATTTGACGATGTATTTGTTTAAGACTTGAGTTAATGTTATTGTTTAAGACTTATTTGTTTATGATTCCTCACATATGTTTAAGGTTAGTTTAACCTGGGATTGTATTATTATTATTTAGATGTTGTAACCCTTAAGGGAAGATTTTAATTCTATCTATTGCATGGTTTGCATTTTTTTTATTATGGGTAGATAGATAGATGATATTTGTACAGTGAACACTAAATCCCGTGGAATCGAAGTACCTGGATTTGGGGGTGTCACACAGCTTCTCTGCGCTCTTCCACTATGATACGAAACATCGTCCTGTAATCCAGCATATACTATAGTAAGTCCTCGAACTGAACTGGGTGGTAAAAGACTCGGTCCTGGGCCCTATCAATCACTGAATGGAAACTGTAGTCCATCTCATCCATCTTGGCCTTCTTCATTCGAACCTTGTCTTCACCACGATATGCATGCTGAGAAGCTTTCATCCACGCGTCTTCCGTTCTCGGACGCTTAGCTGACTCCTCTTTCAGTTCACTCTTCATCTTCTCATCCTCAGCCAATAGCCGCTCTTTATCACTCTTTTTTTGAACTAGCTTTCATTCCATGTTTCCAAGACATTCATCAAGATCTTCAATCTTGTCATCCCTTTATTCTATAGCAGTCTGACGTATGTCTTCCAACTCCTCCAAATCCCTGACTCTATCCTGCAGTTCGATGTTACGATCGTATAACTCATCGTACATCTCAGCTGCAATAGAATTATGTGGTATCTCTTCGGAATCCTCTTCCTTTCTAGCCCTTACCTCCTCAGAGTTCTCATTCGAATCAGAATCAGGCGCATGCTCCTAACCAACAACTGTGATCAATGGACATGGCTCCCTCTGCATCAACAACTCCCAAACGATATAGATGTCTTGGGTCTCATTATCCCTAGGCACTCGGGTCTCTTCCTCCCTAACCTGGCTGGATCCTCCTACATTTGCCATCCTGACAACAAAGTTTTAGGTTTTTAGTTATTAGTTGATACTACTTGATACGCCTCAGTACTCACGAGCACATAAGTTGTTAACACATAAGCACATAAAGTATTTTATTGTTTATCTTTAATGATTTCTTTAATTGATTTCTTAAAATTTGATAAGGTTGCTTCCTAAGGTTTCCCCACCTAAGGTTCATAACCTAAAGCTTTGATACCAACTTGTGACACCCCTAAATCTGGGTACTTCATTTCCACAGGATTTGGTGTTCACTGTCCAAAACATTCACATCTAACTACCCACAATAAAGGATAATAGCAGTATATAAACTTAAATAAACATCCTCCCCATTAAAGGGTTACATAACCTCAACAAATAAATCCCAGGTAATCTAACCTTTAATACATCAGATGCGAAAACATAACATATTTAAATAAGTCTTATTACATAACATCTTCAAATAAACTAAACAAGTCTTCATCACTTGTTCATCTTGCCTTTGCCCTTACTAGTGGATGGATCGTCATATCTTTCCACTTTAGCTGCAATGTTTTTTATGCAAGAGTGAGAAAAACAAAGGCTCACTAGAACAATAATGTATAACAACAGTATATGAATAAACTTAGCTGAATAACATAACTTTTTCTGTCAATGATAATCAAGAACAGAAAGCTCAATAAGAAATTTGACTTTTGAATCAAGAATAGAAAACAAGATCAAAAGTAATCTGAGGGTCACAAGACCATGAACTATGTCCTAGGTTATTAAGTATTTCTACTTAAACCTTTAACAGTCGTTAGACTATATAGACTTCCCTTCTCGCACTAAGGGGGATCAACCCTTCGTACCATGTATTGTGCACAAACATCTTAACGTTATCGCATAATATAATCTCCTGTAATAGGGTTGTTCATCTCAACTTTGACATTAGAGTCCGCACCAAATGAAGTTTGATTTGGCTTAACCTCAAGGTTAATTTAGAGTTTAATGTTTATCAAATAAGGACTAGTTGAATCAATAACCATTCAACAATTTGGTAACAATTGAAGTTCAAACGATGATTTATAATCAAGGATTAATCAATAATAATTCATGATTGAATGACAATGTATATCAAGGTAATGCTTCCAAAAGAATTAGAAAGCCTCATTTGAGGTCACAGACTTGAACAATTCAAGCATTGGATAATGAGAAACAAGAACTAAAATCTTGCTCATTATTAGATTAAGGTTAAAGAACTTGAATAACTATAAATAAGTAGGGGTAAAGAACTTTCACAATGATAATTAGTTAAGAATAGGAAACTTGCTTAACAATATCGAGTTAAGGATATAAAACTTGCTCAACAATATCAAGTTAAGGATAGAAAACTTGCCTCATGCGTAAGCTATTTAATTACCATACACGTTCACCAAATATCCTATGTTAGTTCTCGGAAGCACAATAGTTATCTAGAAGAGGGGGTTGAATAGATATTTAAATTCTTTTCGTTTTACTTTGTTAGTTTTGATAATGATTCAAACTCAATGGAATTAAGATTTGTTTGTTTTCCCTTTTAGATATAGTGAGTTAATGAAAGTGAGGCAGTTATAGCAGTTATAGCAAGAATGTAAGAGACACAACAATTTTAAGTGGTTCAGAGCACTTAAAGCTCTTAGTCCACTCTTCTACTCCTCGAGTAAGAAATCCACTAAGGATATCTTTTACACTTTTTGAATCTCAATGATTCCTTCTAGACCAGCAGTCTATGCACTTCTTAGTTCACTTTTGAACTCTTTAAGTCCAGCAGACTTGGTTCGTCACAGTTCACTTAGAACTCTTCAAGTCCTTCTGACTTGGAACTTCTTACTTCACTTGATTGGTAGTTAATGAGTTCTTGGTTGGCGCTACTCAGTTGCTGTTAAGCACTAGTTTGAAAGAACTGAGTAGCTGAGCAAGCTTTCTCTTTTTAGATCGTAGAGTTGAGCGTTGAGTGTTCTTCAGCATTTTGTTCAATGCTTGCTTAGTTGAATCATCTTATGATGTTTTGCATATATGTGATCCTTGAAAATGTATCCGTTGAAGACATCCGTTGAGGCATTAAATGCGTTTGACATTTCTAAACTTTGATGGAGACTACAGCAGACTACTTTCTCACCTAACACCTGAAAAGGTGGTTTCCTCTGATCCATGGTACTTTCCTTAGCTTCTTCAATACTTTTCTTTGTTTTATACTAAGGATATCTTTTGTGTCATTGGAACTGGTGAGGACTTCAACGTTTATAACCAATTCCATATTTGTTGGGATTTATCCTTAAACAAATAGGCAAGGCTCGATGCTTCTGACATAGACAGATGATGCTCTACAATTTTAATCGTGGTGTCTTGCCACCTTGGTGCTTGATCCGATACTTAGCAAATGAGAACACTACGATTTCTCTTAAGGACTTGGTACACTACGATCTTCACTTGTTTGTCTTGCAGACTCTACGTTTCCGAGAGCACACTACGATCTCTGAGTTGGCTCGACAAACGTTTGGACCACTCTACGATTTTTGGAGAGGCCCTTCAAGGCAGACACACTACGATCTTCGATGCTCTACGATTCTACCTTGGCTTCTACAATCTCTTGATCAGCTTGATAGACTACAATTTTGTTAAAGCCTATCTATTACATCTTAAGACATAGATCAACCTAACATCTTTGATCTCTTCATCTATTCATTCAGTTATAGAATGATAAACATTAAAAGCTTAGATCAACCTAACAAATTTGATCTATCACTAAGTCCTTGTACATATATTATTTGAAGGACTTTACATATAATCATGAGTATTTACTTTAAATATCAAATCAAAATATGCAGTCTCCCAACAATCTCTCCCTATTTGATATTGACATAACCAAGGAGATTTGTGCCATGATTATTAATTTCTAGATGCAGTTGTAGGAAAGTAAATATGACTTAATATTTCAGTGAGCAGCTGAAATTTCTAGAGAATAAGCATGAATTTATTGATGTTTGAAGATAGATATTATAATTAAGCTTAGTTACATCAATAAGAATTGAATTTCAACTTATCTTTATTTCTTCGGCCTTTTGCCTCGTGGAGGATTGACATGCTCCTCAGCTCTTCTTTTTCTGCTCGCTTCGTCTCTCCTTGCTATATCTTCCAGCTCGCTTTGACTTAGTCTTTCATTATGATCATGCCTATTCATGAATGCAGGATCTCCAATTGGCATTCTTAGGCCTGTAGTGGTCACTTCTTGTGAGCTGGGAGACGACCCTTAACTCCTTAGTGGTTGGGCCATGATAATTTACTGCTGGTCAGATTGTGGAGTCTGATGACCACATCGTTGAGTCTGATGGTAAGGCTATCTTGGAGGAGGGCTCCTTGATGATTGAGCTATGAATGTGCCTCTTCCTCTGCCCTTGCCCTTTTGTCCTTTTCCTTTATTCTCCCCCTTTATGTCAGCATCAAGGGCTCGAATGTCGTCAGATAGGCGAGTCATGCCTTGGACAAGATCGTTGAGCTGACTTTGGGATTGAGCAATGTCTTCACGGTTTTCTTTAATGAGAGCATCAGATCGAGCTTCCCTTATTTGGAGGATGTCCAGGATATTGTCAGTCTGCTTCATTTGGCCCACGGAAAATCCTTGGAATTCTTTCAATGCAGTTTGGAGATTCATGATGCTGTCCATCATAAGGGTGTTCTGGGATTCCTGAGTTTTCTGTAAGATAAGAACATCATCCCTGTGTCTCTTAGCAGCTTGAAAGTGGATTTGATCTCGGTCATTTATGCTCTTAAGCATCTCTTTTATGATCTCCCTAAGCTTCTTTGTGAGCTCAGAACTTAGGGTGCTTGGGAGAGCATTGGCAGCATTGATCATTTTAGTCAGCCTCATGTGAACGAGTTTAGAGTGAGCTTCAAAACTGTCTTCTATGTCCTTGGTCACTTTCTTGGACGCTTCTGACAACTCAGTTTTGGTGGGTAGATCTGAAATGAGTTCAAAGAGTTGTGGACTGTTTGGAGGAGGGGCCCTTGTGTATTGATCTTGCATTGTGT
Source organism: Panax notoginseng (assembly GCA_016801055.1). Classification (NCBI taxonomy): domain Eukaryota; kingdom Viridiplantae; phylum Streptophyta; class Magnoliopsida; order Apiales; family Araliaceae; genus Panax; species Panax notoginseng. Next base: position 57,415,227 of record CM029017.1, on the reverse strand, counting down.
AGATAGTAAGATCAAGGTTGAAGTATTCATTAGAGGATGAGGAGGGAATATCTGATGGAGGGGCTGGTGTTTGAGCTTCAGGAGGAGGTGACTCTATGATTTGAGCGTGTGACTCTACGATTAGGCTCGAGTCAGTAATCGTAGAAATGATAGGATATTGGATCAAAATAAAGTTGGGCATATTTGGTTCATCAATTACAAAATGTTGGGATTATGTAACTGGGAATTGATTTAGTGGATTGAGGATCACTTCCAATAATTTTGGCAATTCATAGAATTGGTTAAAGAATGATGGTGGACAGTGATTAACCCTGAAAGAGATTGGGATAGATTATACCTTATGCCCATTTTCTGAAGAAGGGCCATTTGTGATCAGCTTTCGGGCAAAGTTGAAGTTGCCTGAAAATCCATGAGCTAGCACTGAGATTGCTGGATATGCTTTGAAGCTCCAGAATATGTGATCCCAGGAGTTGAGAATTTGGGCTCTATGAAAGGGCATCATAGGTAGATAGGAGAATAGCTGATTGTAGTTAGCTCTACTATAACCATCACAACCCACATCTATAATCTCGACCTCATCATCTTTTTCTTCTTCTCTGTCTTTATTTGAGGATTCCACTACATCAATTACCTCATTTTGATTATCTTGCTCAGGTGCTCTCTCATCCTTCTCTGGTGCAGCCTCTTCTGTCATAGAAATATCATGAGGCTCCCCCTCAACATGATCATCCACTTTCATTTCAAATAGCTCCCCCTCAGCTGGAGCATTCTCTAGAGTGAGAACTTCTGGTAGCTCCTCCTTAGCCTGAGCTGTGTCCTTTTGACTTGCTTCGGATAGCTCCTTCTAAGTAGCTATCTTCTTGTCTTCTTCTTTAAGTACTCCTTCATTGACAAGGATGTACTTTTTGTCCAATTTTCTTCTTGGTTTCTTAGGCTGAGCCACAACCTTAGGACTTTCTTCAGCTTCAACTCTGAATGGTCGATCATCTTGAGTGTCTGTTGTAACAACTTCTTTGGGAGTTGGGTCCAGTCTGGTCTTTACGATCGGTAGAGACTCTACGATCGAAGAGACAGAGGGCTTCTTGGACTTATGACTGTGTTTACTCTTTTTAAGCAGCTGAGAGATGGTAGCTCTATCTTCATCTACCTCAGCCTGCTGTTCTTTTCTTCTCAAGGTTCTCAGAGTTTCAATGTCAGAACACTCTTGAGGTACATCAGTGGTTGATCCTTGAGGTTCCTCTACCATTTGAGCCTTCAATTTTCTTTTTCCCTTGCTTTTTTTGACTAAGGCAATGGGTTCTTCCTTGTTGATCTCTTCTTCTTCTTCTCCAGTCTCCTTGACAACCGACATTTTCCCCGGAATCCCGGACTCTTTTGCATCTCTAGTTCTACCACTGGACTCAGACATCATTCTTACATTCTCTTCTAGATTCCTTTTCCAGTTCTCAAACAGCTGCTGGGTCATTCTTCTGTTCGAATTGATGGACTCTCCTTCATCATCCCCAATCTTATCACCCAAGGCTGACTGTAGGATGATGCTTATGAATCGCCCGTAGAGCATTTTCCCAGAGCTCTTTGACTTCTTCGAGCTGAGTATCCATTTCCCAATCCAGTCAAGTAGTAGGGCTCCATAGTTGAGTTGAATCCCACAACTAATGGCTGTCATGAGCTTAAGCTGCACTTCATTTACAGAGTCATGGCCAGAGCTCTTGCAACATATGCATTTCCCAACAATGTTTGCCAAAAATTCATACCTTTGGGGGAATTCTTTCTTTTTGTACTCTTTGACAGTAGGGAACTTCTTGTGATGCATCTTCTTTAAGCCTTCATGAAAGTCGATGCCCTCTATGAACGAAAATCCTTTCGATTTGAAACCTAGGGCTAGATTTATGTCCTTAGCTTTGAGCTTGATTTCCACGTCCCTGACCCTCGTAGTGATGATGTCATTCTCGAACGCTCCATTTCTATAGAACTCCTTTATTAGCTTAGGGTAGATCCATGTGCTCGTACCCAGAGCTTCTTCAAGACCAGCTTTTTTTTATCAGTGATAGAGTTTTGTGAAATTTGGGGTCAGCTGTCTTGAACTCATTGGAACAGAGTCGGTAACCATAGATGACATTTGAAGCTGCCATTGATTTCTTTGCACTGAGTTTGGTTGATTGAGCTTTTTGGAAAGTTAGGGTTTCTGCTTGTAGAGAGAGAGAGAGATAGTGATGAGCTTTTTGAACTTTTGATTTCAAAAAGGTGTTTTCAAACTATACTTGTAACTTCCCTCTCTCCATTAGCTTAGTGGGGCATGTATCAAATTCTGCTTGGCTCTACGAATTTAACTGATGAGGAATATACTGATTTGCCCTTAGCTCCTTCTGAGCTAATGTATCCTTTGGGAGGACTACGATCGTTGAGGTAGTCTTTATGATTATCGAGTCTGCACTTCGATCATCGAGACTGTTCTATAATCGTTGAGTCTGCTTTGCAGTCGTCGATTCTACTCTGCAGTCGTCGAGTCTGTATTGCGATCGTTGAGTCTTCTCTGCAATCGTCGAGTCTGCTATGCCTTCGTCGAGTCTGTGCTGCAATCTTTGAGTCTGCCCGGATCCTTATGATTAACTTTTGACTTGGCATTCTTCTCGGTTTAAGGCAGCTCAAGAAGGGCCAACGTCATAGAGTGAATCAAGGGTTAGGTTTGTTCCTGAGGTGCTTGTCAGAGAGATTGCTTTATTTTGTTGAACTTTGTCATCACAGGATGCTCCTTTGTTCTGTTGATGGAGCTCTGCCATCGTTGAGTCTGCACTGCGATCGTTGAGTCTGCACTGTGATTGTTGTCATTCAAATTACTGCAGCTCTACGATCGTGGACTTCCTTTGGTCATGTCTACGATTTCGAACATAGCCTTTATATCTGCATGGTTAGTACAAACTAGAGCATAAATTTCATGGTTGTAAATTTAGCATACCTAGCTCACTTATTAATTTGTTCAACCTGGATTCATCTAGAGGCTTTGTAAAGACATCATCAAGTTGATTTTCAGTAGGGATATATTGTAAAGATATGGTTCCATTTTGCACATGATCCCTAATGAAATGATACCTTATTTCTATATGCTTAGTCCTAGAATCCATGACATGATTATATGTTATTGCTATGGCACTTGTGTTATCACAGTGAACAGGTATAGATTTGATTTCAAACCCATAGTCTGCTAGCTGATTTTTTAACCGTAAGATCTGAGCACAACAGCTGCCAGCAGTAGTGTATTCAGCTTTTGCAGTTGAAGTAGATACTGAGTTTTGCTTCTTGCTAAACCAGGACACAAATCTGTTTCCTAGCAGCTGACAGGTGCCACTGGTACTTTTTTTGTCGATTTTATACCCTGCAAAGTCAGCATCTGTATATCCTGTTAGTTCAAATGAGGACTCCTTGGGATACCAAAGCCCCAAGTGAGGTGTGCCTTTGAGGTACCTGAAAATCCTTTTTACAACAGTTAAGTGTGATTCCTTAGTATTAGCTTGAAATCTAGCACATATGCATGTTACAAACATTATGTCTGGTATACTGGCAGTTAGATATAGAAGAGAGCCTATCATACCTCTGTATTGAGTTATATCAATACTTTTATCTTTTTCATCTTTGTCAAGCTTGGTTGCTGGAGCAATTGGGGTTTTCATGGGAGATGCTGATTCCATGCCATAGTTTTTAAGTAAGTCTTTAATGTGCTTGGCTTAGTTTATGAAAATTTCTTCATCAGTCTGCTTTACTTGCAGTCCAAGGAAGAAGTTCAGCTCACCCATCATGCTCATTTCAAACTTGCTCTGCATAAGCTTGACAAATCTCTTACATAGCTTTTCATCAGTAGAGCCAAAAATAATGTCATCAACATATATTTGAACTAATAAGACTTTGTCTTTATACTATCTAAGAAATAATGTGGTATCTACTCTACCTCTAGTGAACCCATTTTCAATTAGAAAGTTAGTTAGTGTTTCATACAATGCTCTAGGTGCTTGTTTAAGACCACATAAGGCTTTGTCTAATCTATAGACATAATTAGAAAGAGATGGATTGATGAAACCTGGAGGTTACTCTACATAGACTTCTTCTTGAAGTTCACCATTCAGGAATGTACTTTTGACATCCATCTGAAAGACCTTGAATTTCATGTGAGCAGCAAAGGCAAGGAAAATTCTGATGGCTTCTAATCTGGCAACAGGTGCAAAGGTCTCATCGTAGTCAATGCCTTCTTCCTGGGAATAACCCTTGGCTACCAGTTTTGCCTTATTCCTGGTTATTACTCCATCTTCATCCATCTTGTTTCTGAAGACCCACTTGGTTCCAATGACAGGATGATTCTTTGGTCTTGGAACTAATCTCCATACTTTGCTTCTTTCGAACTGATCCAGCTCTTCCTGCATGGCTTCTATCCAGCTGGAGTCTTCCTGTGACGCCCTCAAAATAGGTATACATCACCCATTCTGGGTTGCCAAATACATGGTATAGAAACAAATACAACTTCAGTAATACAATTGTCGTGCAAAATACGACAACACATATACTGTGAGTTTGAATACAAATATTATCTAATAGACAGTATACAAACTCAAAAGGAGTCCTCATTACAATTATTGATACACTATTTTACAAAATAGTGGACTACTAAATCAACTATCTTGAATCATCACTCCATACCCCGGCTAGTTCCTGCTAAATTCTCCCATCCTGAGAAGAACAATGGAACAAAAAGGAAAAGGGTGAGCTCAACTAGCCCAGTAAAGAATATTATGACTAAGATAATATATAACAAATTATCATTAGTCTTCAACAGGGAAAAATCTGATAAAATATAATAGACAATAACTTTTAGATCAACAACTGCAGCAGAAATAATAATCCATTAGAAGAGTCAAGTAGAGAATGAATTCTACTATCTTCTAAGATTTAAAAGTCCATCATCAATATTTTATCCCTGTAACATCAATCAATATACGTCTTGAATCAAATATTCATCTTTGCACTACAGGCCAAATATATTCATTTGTATCACCAGTTGGTCATGTTCATCTCAACACCTGTTCATCTTTGCACTACGGGCCAAAGATATTCATTAGGTAATCATTCATCTTTGCACTACAGACCAAATATATTCAGTAATATCATCATTTAGGACTGAGGATGATGAAAAATATCTTAAAAAAAACGAATCCAGTGAGATAAAAGAACAAATATTAGGAATTTGTACTTCAGATAATTCAAGTTCAAAAACGCTCCATAATAATCATAGTGGAGTAAAATTCAAAAATAAGATCAAAACATGGATACAATCAAAGATAGTAACCATAATAAACATCTTGGACAAAAAGAAATTTTTTTTATTTTTTTGTGAATAGTGCCGTATACATGAATAGTGCCGCATACGTAAATAGTAACTCCGACACAAAAAGGTAAAAATTCTACAATAAAATCTATACCAATATTTTGGTATAATGATATTGAAAAAATAACATCATTACGAAAAAAAATAACATCCCTTACCTCAAAAGAACAGTATTTTTGACCAGAATGTCAGAAACTTGCACTGAATAGCAACTCTCAAAGTATCTAAATACTCACAAAATACGCTCGATAATATAGAGAGAGAGATAGAAAACTTGTTTCTGGTGTGATTTTCAATTCTAACCTAAGCACCTATTTATAGGAAAATGTTAGCACACCGAAGCAGACTTGACCTATTACCTGATGGCTTTACCTGCTACTATTGCCACCCACCACATTTGAAATAAAATTTAAGCACATTTCTCACCAATTATAGGCGGGGCCCACTCATTCTAGAATTTTTCACTAAAATGATAAATTTAGAAACTTCAACAATTTCTGAACCACTCACCTCTTAAAATTCATAACAAATCATACGTTCATTTTTAACGGTTCAAAATTTGTGGGCATATGCTCAACTTATATATGTATAACATATCTAAAAATCATAACGATCCAACGGTCAGATTAAAAATTATAACTCACGCAATATATCTTAAGAACACTGATTTTTCGAATTATGAGTCCTTCTGACCAGTTTCCTTCATTTATAACCACATAAAATAAATAAATCCATCATTTATATCCACATCAAATAAATATTTCCTTATCATATAAATCAATAATTAATTATTCACAAATAATATTACAGAATCACAATAATGACAACCAGGCCGTGATAATGCTATCTAATAATATTATTCAAATAATATGAATTATTGATCTGATTATGGGAAATATTGTGCAGTGATAATTATTGAAACAACAATAATATAAAATATCAACGCAGCAATTATTGAACCAATAAAATAAAATATTGAACAGTAATTACTGTAACAATTATTGAGTAGTGCCTTCTTATATAAGAATCAATAATTTAAAAATACTGTATAATACCGTGTGCTACTATGCAACCACGCGTATTACTGTATTTTAATCACCGGGTATTCTAACAGTGTTAATGGTAACCATTACGCCGTTATTTGTAAGAACTCAAATTTGTCATTTTTTTCATCCGACCGTTTTTCGTTATGGGCCCATAAATGGTTGTGCCGTCGTACGAATATTTCCCGTCAGAAAGAATATTTCACGACCAAACGAATATTCCCCGACAACAATGAATATTTTATAACCACTTGCTTATTTTATAAAATTTGCACATTTTACCCATAACCAAAGCATTATATCAAATTAACACCTTATTATTCACAATAATAATTAGAGAAAATTCGATTTTATTCATTAAAAAGTTGGGGTCTTACACTTTCATAGCATCTTCGATCTTCTTGGGTTCCATTTGTGACAGAAAGCTCAAATAGAAATACTCATTTTGGGTGGCGGCTCTTGTTTTGACTCTTGCATTTGGGTCTCCAATGATTAAGTCTTGAGTGTTATCTCTTGCCCATTTATTTCCTGTTGGAACATCTGTTCTGATGCCTTCTTGTCTAAGACCTTCATGATTAATTTCTGCTTCTTGATGTGGAGGTTCGTTGTCTTGTGTGAACCTCTCTACGATCTCATTTCCTTGCTTAACAATTTCATTGTCTGGATCTACGATCGTGGTGTTAAGCTCGACGACCTCATTCGTAGTGTCTGGACTGTCGTTCGTAGTGTCTTGAGACACTGTTTTGTCCAGGTCTGTTTCATCAAAGATGATGTGGATCGAGACTTCAACACTTAGTGTCTTTTTGTTGAACACTCTATAGGCCTTATTGTCTGTGGCATATCCGATAAAGATTCCTTCGTCTGACTTGGGTTGAAACTTTGTCAGATACTGCTTTTTATTGTTGAGAATGTAGCATGCACAGCCGAATACATGGAAATAGCTGACATTTGACTTTCTTCCTTCCCACAGTTCGTAGGGAGTCTTCTTAATCGTAGAGTGTATCAGCAATCTATTCTGAGTATAGCATGCAGTGTTGACGGTTTCTGCCCAGAAGTATTCAGGCAGATGGGCTGCTGCTAGTAGAGTTCTTTCAGCCTCTATCAACGTTCTATTCTTTCTCTCAGCTACCCAATTTTGTTGAGGAGTTCGTGGAGCTAAGAAATTGTGACTGATGCCATTGTCTATGCAAAACTGGTCCATTTCAGAGAAGTCGAATTCTCTGCCATGATCACTCCGTATAGCCTTGATTTTCTCTCATTTCTCGTTCATCACTAGTCTGAACATCTTGATCAGTTGGGAGCTTGTTTCATCTTTCGAGTTTAGAAAGAACACCCATGTGAATCTGGTGTAGTCGTCCACTACGACTAGTGAGTATCTCTTCCCTCCAAGGCTCATTATTGGAATTGGCCCAAATAGATCCATGTGAAGCAGCTGCAGGGGCTTATCAATTGAGTTGGCAGTTTTGCTCTTAAATGGGCTTCTAGTCTGCTTTCCAAGTTAACAGGCATTGCACGACCTTTCTTTGATGAAGCTGAACTTGGATAAGCCTGCTACTAGATCTTTTGAGGTCAGTTTAGACATGCTCTTGAAATTGAGATGAGACAGTCTTCTATGCCATAGCCAGCTTATTTCTTCAGATGCTTTAGCCAGAAAGCATATTGTCTCGTCTGAGCTTAGTTGTCCAAGATTTACTGTGTAGACATTTTCTTCTCTTGTTACGGTTAGCTTTATAGCAGATGTCTTCAAATCTCTAGCTTGACAGTGATTGTTGAGGAATGTTACTTGATGACCTTGTCGTAGAGTTGACTTATGCTCAGAAGATTATGTTATAGTCCTTCCACATAGGCTACTTTACTGAAGGACACTGCACCATTTCCAGCTGAGCCATATCCTCTTGTCTTGCCAGAGCCGTTGTCTCCAAAGATGACTGAGGGACCCTCCTTTTCTATGTAGTTAGATAGAATGGCTTTGTTCCCAGTCATGTGCCTTGAGCATCCATTATCCAGATACCAGGTTGTGATCGTGGAGCTCTGTTCCTGTGGTAACATTAAACTTTCATTTTGGTACCCATACTTGCATGGGTCCTATTTTGTTAGTACCCTTGGGAACCCAAATCTGCTTGATTTTGGGTCTCACATGCATAGGATTATAATAGCATATTGCAGCCTTGTGACCAACCTTATTGCACACAAAACATCTAATATGATGCATGCTTGTGTGTGTATGAGGATTCTTCCTCCATTTGGATTTTTGTGGGTTCTTAGTCATCCTTCTATTAAACTGATTCTCCTTCTTCCATGTGTCCTTGTGTTTCATGATTTGTGAGGAGCGTACCTTTTCTCTACTGTTCCTTCCCAGTTGGCTCGTGGAGTTGATTTTACTCGACTTTACGATCCTTTGAGGTTGGAACATAGTGGCTGGGTTACTCTTCTCTTTTTTGAAACTCAGGCCAACATGAGATCCTTTATTCCTTGGAATATGGATTGAATCAGAAGAGCAGGGTTGAACTAGTTCTTCCTTCTGTGAGGATTTCACAAATATAATGCTTCTACTAAAATTTGGAGCGTTACTAGTTCTAGTTTCCTTTACCTTTTCCACACATGGCTTTGAGGTGGATTCCCCAAAGCCTAAACCTGTTTTGTCAGATGCACTTCTCTGACTAGAGAGCAGGGAGTCCATGGATGAAGATGATTTATTCTATGTAGAGATTTTCCTTTCTAGTTCCTCAATTTTAGAGGTTAGACTTAACTCTCTTTGTGCGTTGAGCTCATTAGTCTGTTTTAAGAGCTTATTCTCAGCTTCAAACTTGGAGAGAGAGTTAGTACTTAGAAGGGCTGTTTTCAGTTCTTCCTGAACTTTCTCTTTCTCCTTTTGAAGAAGTGAATAATCTTTGGACAGAACTCTGAACCATTTCATGTATTGATGCAGATCAGATGTTATGCCATGCAGTGCAGTTCTTAAATCATCAATGTCTACATCAGGAGAGTTAAAGTCAAATACCTCATCTATACTTACTTCATGAATGTTGGAGTTCTTTTTATCCTTTGCATGCTTTGCCATCAGGCAAAGATTTTCTATTTGAGGATCTTCATCATCTCCAGATTCGAGAGTTGAGTCATTGTCTGAGTCACTCCACGATTCTTCGGCTACAAGACCTTTGTCTTTCTTCTGAGGTCTTTTGTTGCCTTTGAATTCCTTCTTTGAATGTGATTTCTTCTTCAGTTCTTCTCTAAGAGGTTTGTTGCAGTTTGCAATGAAATGGCCAGGCTTCTTACAATTGTAGCACATATCGTTTATCTGCTCCTGGCTACTGTAGTTGTTGACTTTCATTGGTTTGCTGATTCTGCCTTGACGCATGAACCTTCTGAGTCTTTTTACCAGCATTGCAAAGTCCTCATCATCATCTTCATCGTAGTCAGAGTCATTTTCAGTGTTGACTTTAGAGATGTTGTCAGTTGCCCCTTTATCCTTCTTTCTTCCTTCAGATAGAGTTTCTGCTCGTTGAGTCAGTTCCAGTTCATATGTAAGAAGGTTGCCATATAGCTGTTGAACAGTCATTTCGTGGAGATTCTTTAACTCTCTGATAGCAGTGGTTTTGGCATCCCACTTACTAGGTAGGACTCTCATGAATTTTATGATTAGATCTTTATTTGGATAGATCTTTCCATAAGCTCGTAGAGAGTTGAGCAGTACGTTGAATCTTTCGTAGGTAGAAATGACGTTTTCTCTTTGAACGCATGCAAACATCTCATATTACTGAGTCAGGAGAGATTGCTTATTTTCTCTGACTTCTTCTGTTCCTTCATGCATGTTGAGCAATCCTTCCCAAACCTCCTTTGCTGTTTTGCTGTTGACCACATTTTCGAACAGATCATCTTCTAAGGATTGGAACAAAATGTTCTTGGCCTTTTTGTCGAGTTGAATAACTCTCTCTTCGTTGTGTGTCCATTCTTCTTTGACCTTGATCTGTATTCTGTTTGGGTCGTCTGTAGTTGGTGTAAGCTTTGTAGGAACGTAGGGCCCATTCTTAACAGTTTTAAATAGATCTTCATCTATTGAATTCATGTATGCTTGCATTCGAACTTTCCAGTTGGCGAATTGTCTTTGTTGCACATAGGTGGCTTGCTGCCTCCTCTAATCTTTGATTCGCTTATCAAATATGACATTGGATCTACTTAAGATTTGTAGGCTATTTGATTGAACCTGCTCTGATACCAACCGTTAGTTCCTAGAGGCACAATAGTTATCTAGATGGGGGGGTTGAATAGATATTAAAATTCTTTTCGTTTTACTTTGTAAGTTTTGCTAATGATTCAAACACAGCAAAATTAAGATTTGTTTGTTCTCCCTTTTAGATATAGCGAGTTAATGAAAGTGAGGCAGTTATAGCAGTTATAGCAAGAATGTAAGAGACACATCAATTTTAAGTGGTTCAGAGCACTTAAAGCTCCATGTCCACTCTTCTATTCCTCGAGTAGGAAATCCACTAAGGATATCTTTTACACTTTCTGAATCTCATAGATTCCTTCTAGACCAGCAATCTAGGCACTTCTTAGTTCACTTTTAAACTCTTCAAGTCTATCAGACTTGATTCTTCACAGTTCACTTAGAACTCTTCAAGTCCTTCTGACTTGGAACTTCTTACTTCACTTGATTGGTAGTTAACGAGTTCTTGGTTGGTGCTTAACAGTTGCTGTTAAGCACTGGTTCGAAAGAACTGAGTAGCTGAGCAAGCTTTCTCTTTTCAGATCGTAGAGTTGAGCGTCGAGTGTTCTTCAGCATTTTGTTCAATGCTTGCTTAGTTGAATCATCTTCTTTTGTTTTGCATATATGTGATCCTTGAAAATGTATCCGTTGAAGACATCCGTTGAGGTATTAAATGCTTTTGACATTTCTGAACTTTGATGGAGACTTTTCTGCACATCTTCTGATTAGCATTCTGGCTCATTGACACAGCAGACTGCTTTCTCACCTAACACCTGAAAAGGTGGTTTCCTCTGACCCATGGTACTTTTCTTAGCTTCTTCAATATGTTTCTTTGTTGTATACTAAGTGTAAGACCCCAACTTTTATGAATAAATATTAATTTTCTCAAAATATTTTTGTAAGTATTATGGTATAGATTTGATATAATGTTATAGTTGTGGGTAATATTTATAAATTTTGCAAAATAAGCAAGTGGTTATAAAATATTCATTTTGTCGGGGAATATTCGTTTGGTCGTGGAATATTCTTGCTGTCGGGGAATATTCGTACGACGGCGCAACCATTTATGGGTCTCATAACGGATAATTGTCGGATGAAGAAAACGACAAGTTTGAGTTTTTACAGATAACGACGTAGTTGTTACCGTTAACACTGTTAGAATACCCGATGGTTAAAATATAGTAATACGCGTGGTTGCACAGTAGCACATGGTATTGCAGAGTATTTTTGAATTATTAATTCTTACGGAAGAAGGCACTACTCAATAATTGTTACAGTAATTACCGTTCAATAATTTATTTTATTGATTCAATAATTGTTACCCTAATATTTTATATTATTATTGTTTCAATAATTGTCACTGCACAATATTTCTCATTATCATATCAATAATTCATATTATTTGAATAATATTATTAGATAGCATTATTGGTAATGTCTAGAAAGTTCTGTCAAGGAGAGGTTTGGTCACCTAATTGCGCGCCAGTAAGGTGAAATCCTTATCGAAAAGTCCCCTCTTTCCTGGAAACGACATGGTTGTCATAATTGTGATTCTATAATATTATTTGTGAATAATTAATTATTGATTTATATGATAAGGAAATATTTATTTTATGTGAATATAAATATTGGATATATTTATTATGGTTATAAATGAAGGAATTAATGCTGAGGTGTTTTGTCAGTATTTTTGGCGGAATAGAGGTGCTGAAAATCATCCGTATGTGGATTTTGGACATTTTCTGTTTGGAATTTGGAAAAATTTTCTTCTACAAAGTTGTAGAGAATTAAATTTCCTATGAAAAATACATGAGATTCAAATTTTTTGATAAAAGAGCTATTTATTATGAATTATTGAAGTTTCAAAAATAAATATTTTTTTATTAAAAACATGGGTGGGCCCCACTTTTGGTTGGTGAGAAATAAAATGTGCTAAAATTTTTATTCAAATGTGGTGGGTGTGAATAGTAGCAGGTAAGACCATCAGGTAGCAGGTTAGTCTACTATGGCGTTTTAAGCATTTTCCTATAAATAGGGTGCTTAGTTAGAATTGAAAATCACACCAGACATAAGTTTTCTCTCTTTCTCTCTTTATATTATCGAGCGTATTTTGTGAGTATCTAGATACTTTGTGAGTTGCTATTCATCAGTGCAAGTTTCCTTCAGCCTTATACCTGATATTTCAGTCGGAAGTACTGTTATTTTGAGGTAAGGGATGTTATTTTCTTCGTAAAGGATATTATTTTCTTCAATATCATTATGCTGAAATATTTATATGAATTTTATTGTGGAATTTCTACCTTTTTGTGTCGGGGTTACTATTCATGTATACGACACTATTCACGTATACGACACTATTCACGAATACGACACTATTCACCGAAAAATAAATTTTTTTTTCCGTACCAGATGTCTATTATGGTTACTATCTTTGATTGTATCCATGTTTTGATCTTTATTCTTGAATTTTAATCTACAAAGCAGTATCATGTTGACAATTTGAACGTTATTGAATTCTGGATAAATTAAATTATAATTCTTTAAAATTTATCCTTGAACTTGTTTTATTGAATTCTTATCTCATTGTCATCATCTTGATGTTTATAAAATGTTAAAAGTCATCTGTGGCCTGTAGTGCATAGATGGACTTGGTATAATTATGACCAGGGATTATTCGGTATAATCATGACCGTAATGTTACAAATGATGTGGTAAAAGTCCTCATTGGCCCGTAGTGCATTGATGGACAGTTTTTGGTATGATTATGGCCATAAATTCTCTTCGGCCAAGTGTGCAAAGATGAATTATTTTATGACATGATCTTGACCGTTGATGAAAACACAATTATCTTTGGCCCGTAGTGCAAAGATGAACATGACCAACTGGTGATACAAATGAATATCTTTGGCCTGTAGTGCAAAGATGAATATTTGATTCAAGATGTATATTGATTGTTGTTACAGGGATAAAATATTGATGATGAACTTTTAAATCTTAGAAGATAGTAGAATTCATTCTCTACTTGACTCTTCTAATGGATTGTTGTTTCCGCTGCAGTTGTTGATCTAAAACTTGTTGTCTATTATATTCTATCAGTTTTTTCCCTGTTGAAGACTAATGATAATTTGTTGTATATTATCTTAGTCATAATATTTCTTACTAGGCTAGTTAAGCTCACCCTTTCTTTCACTATTCTCTTCAAGAAATGAGAATATAGCTGGGACTAGTTAGGGAATGGATTGACGGTCCAGATGGTTGCATTAGTAGTCCTCATTATTCTGTGAAATAGTGTGATAATAATTGTAATGAGGACTCCTTTTGAGTTTGTATACTGTATATTAGACAATATTTGTATTCAAACTCGCAGTATATGTGTTGTCGTATTCTGCACGATAATTGTATTACTGAAGTTGTATTTGTTTCTGTACCATGTATTTGGCGACTCAGAATGGGTAATGTATACCTATTTTGGGGGCGTCACAGTTGGTATCAAAGCTTAGAGATATGATCCCTGGCTAAGATGTGAGACTAGAACTAGGAGGGGAGAGACGGGAAATTCCTTCGCTAGTATGACCTACCTAAGTTTATTTGGTATTTAATTGGTCGGTCAGAGTACAGGGATAATATGTGACATGCCAATTAACCCTTATTTTGTGACAGTGTTTAAAAATGACATGCGAGAATGTTGAGAATAACAATGAAGCACATGAGACCGTTGAATCACCAACGATCAATATCCAGGATAATGTGCATCAGGAAGGCAATAATCCTCGTGTAAACAACAACACTGATCAAATGACGAACGACGGTACGTTTAGGAGCTTTATAGAATTCATGCAACACCAAACGAGAGAGACTCCTGTTCATAATGCAGAGGAAACACTGGCAACCCACGGTTGGTCACCGCTAAGCAATTTAAGGAGCTGGGACCACCGGAGTTTTTGGGAAAGCCAGAACCATTTAAGGCAGAGACGTGGATAAAACAGATCACCAAGATATTTGATGTCTTAGAATGCTTAGAGGAGCAAAATGTTCTATTCGCCACCTTTATGTTGCGTGAAGAAGCAGATCATTGGTGGGAATTTGTAAAACGTACCCAGCTTGACGCACTCTAGATGTCTTGGGAGAAGTTCCAAGAATTGTTCAACGACAAGTACTTTCTCGAAAGTATTCGTCACATGAAGGAGGTGGAATTCATCAAGTTGGAGCAAAACAATATGACCGTGTCGCAGTACGAAGCTAAGTTTGCCGAGTTATCTCGGTTTGCGTCCCACTCAGTTGATAACGAGGAGAGAATGACGCAGATGTTTCTGAGAGGTTTGAAACCCGAGATACGTCAATACCTAATTTCTCACAAACTGTGTTTGTATTCAGATGTTGTAAATTGGGCTCAGTTATTGGAGCGCGATAACGAGTCAACCCAACCAAGAGAAAGTAGCCGGCAAAATGATAATACCAGTGGTAGCAGTCATCGAAGTGGTGACAACAATCGTGGAGGAAATTATCATGCCAAGAATGGTAACCACTTCGGTGGTAATCATGGCCAAGATAATAGAAGTGAAAATTTCAAGAAGAGGAGGTTCAATAATTATGGAAAGACAGTAGCACCAGCACCCGTTTCAAAAGAAGAAGAACGACCACTGGTGTAAGATCCCAACTTTTATAAATAAAGATGAATTTTCTATAAATATCGTTTTTGAATATTATGGAGTGAAATTGATATAATGTTATAGTTGTAGGTAATATTTATAAATTTTGTAAAGTATGCAAGTTGCTATATAATATTCGATTGGTCGAGAAATATTCGTTTTAACAGGGAATATTCGTATGACGACACAATCATTGGTGGACCCTACAACAGAATTATTATCGAATTGAGAAAATGACAAAAATACTTTATGAAAATAACGGCAGAAGTTTTACCATTAATATTGTTGAACTACTCGGTAGTAATAGTACAGTAATACGCATGATTGCATAGTAGCACACAGTATTGATTATTGATGCTTACGTGATAAGTCACTCAGTTTTATTTTATTGGTATTATTAATGTAATAAAACAGAAAAGTTTTTTATATAAAACAGAATACTTTTATAAAGTTATTCGTTTTATTAGGCTAATAGTAAAATCTTTTTATATAAAACAGAATACTTTTATAAAGTTATCTATTTTATTAGACAATAATTAAAATATATTATATTTTATTATGTGTAGTGTTTGTATAGTGTCTGCATAGTATTTGCATAGTAAAATCTTTTATAAAGTTATTCGTTTTTTATTAGATTATAAATAGAATATATTATATTTTATTTAAAAGATTTTGCTTTAAATATGGACCGTCAGATTAAAGTAAATCAATCTAGACCGTTCATGAGTTAGTTACTATGCAGTCCATTTTTCTATAAATAGAATCTCATTCCTTCATTATTTTCTTACGAATTCATTGAAACTCTAGAGAGAGAAACTATAGAGAGAAAGAAGAAAAGTATTCTGCTACTTCACTACTCCGATATCAAGTTTCTTTTACGGTAAGGGATATTATTTGTTGGACTTGTAAGGAGTATTAATTTCTTTTATATTCATGAAGAGAACTTCTGTTATTCCATTCTTTATCATTCTGCTGGAATAACCAGTATACGCGGACTACCCTATACTTGGTGACATTCTTCTATTATTCCGTCTTTATTATTATTCTGTTGGAATATCCTGTCTGTGCGTTTTACGCTGGACCTGGTTCCGTCTTTACTATTATTCTGTTGCAATATCCTGTCTGTACGTTTTACGCCGGACCTGGTTCCATTATTCATTATTCTGTCGAAATATCCTGTCTGTGCATTTACGCCGGACCTGGTTCCATTATTTATTATTCTGTCAGAATATCCTGTCGGTGCGTTTACGCATGACCTGGTTTCATTATTTATTTTCCTATTGGAATAACCTGTCTGTGCGGTCTATCGCATGCATGGTGATTTCTTTTGTTATTCCATTCTTTATTATATTCAGTTGGTTAAAGTTTTGACTTTTATACTCCATGAAATTAGTGGAATATCCTTGATATTTGCGCTTCATCCAGTATCTTTTCATGAAAATATTCTTCCGAGCATTCTTGAATTTTACTCCACAAAGCAGTATCATGTTGACAATTTGGACGTTATTGGTTCCTGGATAAATTAATTCTTGAACTTATTTTATTAAATTCTTATATCATTGTCATCATCCTCATGTTTATATTCTGTTGAAAGTCATCTGTGGCCTGTAGTACATAGATGGACTTGGTATGATTATGACCAGGGATTATTCGGTATAATCATGACCGTAATGTTACAAATGATGTGGTAAAAGTCCTCATTGGCCCGTAGTGCATTGATGGACAGTGGTTGGCATGATCATGACCATTAATGAATACACAAATATTCTTGGCCCGTAGTGCATGGATAATTATGGTTGTGATACTAAAGAATATCCTTGGCCGTAATGCAGGGGTGATTCGATGATGTGGATTATTTTTTAAGCTGAGTCCCGGCGATAAAAGTCATGAAAAACCTTTTAAATCATAGAAGATAGTAGATTTTATTCTCTACTTGACTCTTCTAATGAGTTGCTTGTTTGGCTGCAGTTAAACTTGATGTTTGTTATATTGTATCAGTTTAACACTGTTTAAGGCTAATGATAATTTATTCTGCATTATCTTAGTCATAATATTTCTTACTGGGCTAGTTGAGCTCACCCTTTCTTTTATTGTTCTCTTCAGGAAATGAGAATATAGCTGGGACGAGTCGGGGAACGGAGTGATGGACCAGATGATAGTATTAGTAGTCCTCACTATTCTGTTAAATAGTGTGACAATAAATGTAACGAGGACTTATTCTGAGAGTGGATATTGTCTAGAAGACAGTATTTGTATTAAAACTCACAGCTCTCTTGTCGTATATTAACGATTGTATTTGTATTCTGTACCATGTATTTGGCGACTCAGAATAGGTGATGTATACCTATTTTGGGGGCGTTACAACTGGTCGTATGTTTCAAATGCGGACAGGATGGACACATCCGTCCAAACTGTACGCAGCAACCCAAAGTGTGTTTCAATTACGAAAGAGAAGGTCACCTAGCTCGATTTTGTCATATAGTGAAGTCAAGTCCAGCGGGGATAGTGATGCCAAAGGATGTCCTAGACAAGTCAAAGCCGGTAGTTTAAGTGAGAGCGTTTGTCGAGGAACCAGAACGAAGTTATCATGGGTAAGTTAATCATAAACTCTTGCGAAGTTTATACCTTATTCAATATCGGTTCTACCCATTCTTTTATTTCTCCTACTTGCGCTCAATGTTTAAATTTGACCCCAGTATAAACCCATATCTAAAACTCTCAAATATTTCTTCACCCAAAACGAACGTAATATGCGCCAAATATGTTGGCTCGAGTTGTTGAAGATTACGACCATACCATTCAATACCATCGTAGAAGAGCAAACGTGGTAGCTGACGCGTTGAGTAGAAGATCGTATGCAGTTACGAGTGCGACGTTGTTAACACAAAGACCCATTTCGTACGACTTACTCAAGAGACCCACGTGATGATGTTAAATATACGATTAGAACAGACTTTAATCGATAAAGTTAAAGCCACTTAAGCTACAGACTTAGAGCTGATGAATGTGAAGAAGAAGGTTCAAGAGGGCGTTATTCTAGAAGTAAGAATTGAAGAAGAGAGAAAATCTCAACCCTCGATTTAATTGTTCTATTTGAAATCCTCGATTGAGTAGGAATTGTGGCCTATAGACTCGTTTTAACACCAAGTATGTCGCGTGTTCATAACGTTTTTTTTTCATATCGATGTTACGTAAATATGTGGGCGACCCAAACCACATTATTGAGTTAGAACCGGACGAAATAGCGGAAGATTTAACGTATGAAAAGGTACCTGTTAAAATCTTGGATAACAAGGAACATATTTTACGCTCAAAGTTTATACCTCAAGAGTTAGAATCTGATGAGATATCCTCATCTGTTCGGCATACCAGGTACGTACGTAAATTTTGGGGAAAAAATTTCATAAGGAGGGGAGATTGTAAGACCCCAACTTTTATGAATAAAGATGAGAATCACAATCCATCGTTTGTATATATATCTCTCTCTCCATTTGGACATATTTTGAATAAAATTTAGGCCTAAATATGGTTTAATATCTTGAATTTATATTAAAAAAAAATAATTTTACTTTGGGGATTGTTTTTTTAATCAGGAAATTAAACTTTTAATTTTTTTAACATTTTCAATTAAGGGATTAATAATAGTCTTATATTTACTTTTTTTGGTACAAAAAAATTAATTAAATAAATGTTAAAATGAGACTCAATACACACATAAATATTTTTTAGTCACGTGTCGTTGTCATATCATCAATTTTCTGACGTGACACTATCAATTAAACGTAATCAGAAAAAATTAAAAGTTTAATCATTTAATGAAAAAAATTAAGAAGACAATCTTGAATGTGGAAAAAAATTAAAAATAAATCTTTTAATTGAAAAAATTGGGAAAACAATTCCCAAAGTGGAAAAAAATAAAAAAATTTAATCTCTTAATCGAAAAAATTGAGAAGACAATTTTCAAAGTGAAAAAAAATCTAAAAGTTCAGGGTATTAATATTTAGGCCTAAAATCTAATTCCCATATTAAGAGCATCTCCAACAGATGGACTATCTGCTAGACAATATTTAGTCCATCTGACATAAACAAATGTCCTTTAGTCTTCACTCCTTCCAGCAGATGGATTATCCTGTGGACTATCCCATGGACTATAATATAAAAAGATTAAAATAATCAATGAATTCAAAAAAACTCCAACGGACATAATCCAACAACCATATTCCAACGATCATATTTTAACGGCCATATTATAACGAATATATTTTAAAAAACAAATAGCATATATAAATATAAATCACATATAGTCTTTCATATTCACTCATCTTAACTTCATTCTTCCAGTCAAATAAGTTATTTTAAATATGTCTTGTGACGCCCCCAAAATTAGGTATACATCACCCATCTTGGGTCGTCAGCTACATAGTACAGAATATAAATACAACTTAATAATACAACTGTCGTGTACAATACGACAAAATATAAACTGTGAGTTTGAATACAAATATTATCTTCTAGAGAGTATTCATACTCAAAAGGAGTCCTCATTACATTTATTAACACACCATTACATAGAATAGTGAGGACTACTAACTAATACTATCATTCGGACCATCACTCCGTTCCCCGACTTGCCCCAGCTACGTTCTCATTTCCTGAAGAGAACAGTGAAAGAAAGGGTGAGCTCAACTAGCCCAGTAAGAAATATTATGACTAAGATAATGCAGAATAAATTATCATTAGCCTTCAACAATGTTAAACTGATAAAATATAATAGACATCAAGTTTAACTGTAGCGGAACAAGCAATCCATTAAGAGAGTCAAGTAGAAAATAAACTCTACTATCTTTTATGATTTAAAAGATTTTCCAACACTGTGATCGCTGGGACTCAACTTAATAAAATAATCCACATCATCGAATCACCCCTGCACTACGGCCAAGGATATTCGTATATTCATTAATGGTCATGATCATGCCAACAACTGTCCATCAATGCACTACGGGCCAATGAGGACTTTTACCACATCATTTGTAACATTACGGTCATGATTACACCGAATAATCCCTGGTCATAATCATACCAAGTCCATCTATGCACTACAGGCCACAGATGACTTTCAACAGAATATAAACATGAGGATGATGACAATGATATAAGAATTCAATAAAACAAGTTCAAGAATTAATTTATCCAAGAATTAACAACGTCCAAATTGTCAACATGATACTACTTTGTGGAGTAAAATTCAAGAATGATCAGGAGAATATTTTCATGAATAGATACTAGATGAAGCGTAAATGTCAAGGATATTCCACAAATTTTATGGAGTATAGAAGTCAAAACTTAACCAACTGAGTATAATAAAGAATGGAATAACAAAAGAAATCACCATGCATGCGATAGACCGCACAGACAGGTTATTCTTAACAGAATAATAATAATGGAACCAGGTCCGGCGTAACCGCACAGACAGGATATTCCGACAGAATAATAAATAATGGAACCAGGTCCGGCGTAAACGCACAGACAGGATATTCCGACAGAATAATAAAGAACAGTATAATAAATAATGGAACCAGGTCCAGTGTAAAACACACAGACAGGATATTCCGACAGAATAATAATAAAGACGGAACCAGGTCCGGTGTAAAACACACAGACATGATATTCCAACAGAATAATAGAAGAATATCACCAAGTATAGGGTAGACCACGTATACAGGTTATTCCAACAGAATAATAAGAAATGGAATAACAACAGTTCTCTTCATGAATAAAAAAGAATAACACCCCTTACCTTAAAAGAACTGGATATTAGAAAAGTGAAGTAGCAGAATACTTTTATTCTCTCTCTCTTATTCTCTCTATACTTTCTCTCTCTATAGCTTAAATGAATTCGTGAAAAATAATGAAGCCCTAGGCCTCTATTTATAGAAAAACTGAAGGTGGCTCTTGGTCTTAACGAAGGGTCAAATGACTCTTGGTCTTAACGAAGGGTCAAATGACTCTTGGTAATATTGAAGGGACAACTACTATTGACGAAAGTAATTACTATTAACCAAGGTAAATACTATTGACGAAGGTAATTACTATTGACCAAGGTAAATACTATTGACCAAGGTAAATACTATTGACGAAGGTAATTACTATTGACCAAGGTAAATACTATTGACGACGGTAATTACTATTGACGAAGGTAATTACTATTGACCAAGAGTCTCTTAGATGATGACATATGGGCCCCCCATAAAAATAACCAAACTTACCACAACGTCTCAATTATTAATTTAATAATATAACATATTATACAGATGATACTATGACAATAATTTAAGAGATATGATGCAGCAATTACTGTAGCAATAATTGAGTATAGCTGAGTGACTTCTCACGTAAGCATCAATAATCAATATCGTGTGCTACTATACAACCACGCGTATTACTGTACTTTTACTACCGGGTAGTTCAACAGTTTTAACGGTTTTAACGGTAACACCTCAGCCGTTATTTTTATAGAAAGATAATTTTGTCATTTTCTAACTACGACTATACTTCTGTTGTGGGGTCCACTAATGATTGTGCCGTCGTACGAATATTCTCCGACAAAAAGAATATTCCCCGACCAAACGAATATTTTAAAACAACTTGCTTACTTTGCAAAATTTATAAATATTACCCACAACTATAACATTATATCAAATTAACTCCATAATATTCAAAAATGATATTTATAGAAAATTTATCTTTATTTATAAAAGTTGGGGTCTTACAACCTCCCCTTCTTATGAAATTTCGCCCTCGAAATTAGGGTACATACCTAGTATGTCGAAGAGGTAAGGATACCTTGATTTCATTTCAGATTCTAACTCCCAGGTCATTTCCTCAACATCGTGGTTTCTCCACAAAACTTTGACTTGAGGTATAACCTTGGAGCGTAGAATATGTTCCTTCTTATCTAAGATTTGAACATGAACTTCTTCATACGTCAAATCCTCCGCTATTTCGTCCAGTTCTAACTCAATAATGTGGTTCGGATCTTCCACATATTTGCGTAACATGGATATGTGAAAAACGTTATGAACACGAGACATACATGGCGGTAAAGCGAGTCTATAAGCCACAGTTCCTACTCGATTGAGGATTAAAAATGGATCGATGAATCGAGGATTGAGCTTTTCTCTCTTTCCAAATCTCGTAACTCCTTTCCATGGAGCAACACGTAAGAACACATGATCTCCTACATCAAATTTCACGTCCTTTCGATGAAGATCAGCATAACTCTTTTGTCGATCTTGTGAGGTTTTTATACGTTGTCGGATCGTTTGAATCTTTTCTGTAGTCATACGTACCAACTCCGGTCCCAACAACGTTGCTTCACCCACCTCATCCCAGCATACTGGAGAACGACATTTTCTTTATACAATGCTTTCGAATGGAGCCATGCCAATACTTGCTTGATAACTGTTGTTGTAGGAAAACTCCACCAATGGTAAGAACTTGTCCCAACTTCCCCTGAAGTCAAAGACACAGAGTCTTAATAGATCTTCAAGAGTTTGAATAGTCCTCTCTGATTGTCCATCCGTCTGAGGATGATATGCTGAACTAAATCGTAAATCCGTGCCCATAGCTTTTTGTAAACTAACCCAAAATCGTGAAGTGAATCTTGGGTCTCGGTCAGAAACTATGGATACTGGCATACCATGCAGTCTTACAATCTCGTTTATGTACATACGAGCAAGACGTTCAAGTGTATAAGTTTCTCGTATCGGTAAGAAATGAGCAGACTTGGTCAATCTATCAACAATGACCCAAATCGCATCTATACCTTGAGAAACCTTAGGAAGACCGGTAACGAAATCCATGGTAATGTGCTCCCACTTCCATTCTGGAATTTCAAGTGGTTGCAATGGACCTTTTGGTACTTGATGCTCCGCTTTGACTCGTTGACAAGTTAGACACTTTGAGATAAACAACGCTATCTCTCTCTTCATATTGCTCCACCAAAATGTATGACGAAGATCATGATACATTTTGGTACTTCCAGGATGGATTGCAAACGGTGTGTTGTGCGCCTCCATCATGATTTCATACTTTAAATCAGGGTTGTTAGGAACACAAAGTCTAGAGTTGACTCGAAGTATTCCTTCTTCATCGATTCTTGCTTCCGGCATAGCACCTTCTTGCACTTTCTTCCTCATACGCATCAGCTCCAGGTCTGTAGCTTGAGCAGCTTTAACCTTATCGATTAAAGTTGGTTCTACTCGTATATTCGCCATCATCACATGGGTCCCTGGAGTCTTTAACTCTATCTCCATCCTTTGCAAGTCACACAAAATGGGCTTTTGTGTTGACAATATTGCACTCGTACTTGCATATGATCTTCTACTCAATGCGTCAGCTACCACGTTCGCTTTTCCAGGATTGTATTGAATGGTATGATCATAATCTTTCAACAGTTCAAGCCAACGTCGTTGTCGCATGTTGAGTTCCTTTTGAGTGAAGAAATATTTGAGGCTTTTATGATCCGTAAAGATCTCCACCTTCTCCCCATACAAGTAATGCCTCCAAATTTTAAGTGCAAAGACAACAGCTGCCAACTCTAGATCATGAGTAGGATAATTCCTCTCATATTCCTTGAGTTGTCTTGATGCATAGGCTATGACTTTTCCATGTTGCATGAGAACGCATCCCAACCCTTTGCTCGAAGCATCACTGTAGATGACAAATCCCTCCGAGCCAGATGGTATTGTTAGAACAGGTGCTGAAATGAGTCTCCTCTTGAGTTCTTGAAAACTCTGCTCACATTCTTCGCTCCAACCGAACTTTGTATCTTTCCGAGTCAGCTGAGTTAATGGAGTAGCGATTCGAGAAAATCCTTCCACGAATCTCCGATAATAACCAGCTAGACCGAGAAAGCTACGTACTTCGGTTACTGATTTAGGTTTCTCCCAGCTTTGAATAGCTTCAATCTTTGCCGGGTCAACAGATATTCCACGACTTGATACTACGTGCCCAAGGAATGCTACCTCTTCCAGCCAGAACTCGCATTTCTTCAACTTGGCATAAAGTTTGTATTCACGAAGCTTTTGGAGTACCAGCCTCAAGTGTTGCTCATGATCTTCACGGCTTTTGGAATAAATAAGGATGTCATCGATAAAGACGACCACAAAGTGATCCAAATATTCCTTGAATACCTTGTTCATCATATCCATGAAGGCAGCAGGAGCATTAGTCAATCCAAAAGACATAACTAAGAATTCATAATGCCCATACCGAGTTCTGAAGGCAGTCTTTGGAATATCCTCAGTTCTAACCTTCAGCTGATGATATCCAGAACGAAGATCGATCTTTGAAAAGAATTGTGCTCCTTGCAACTGGTCAAACAGGTCATCAATACGTGGCAATGGGTACCTATTTTTGATGGTGACATGATTCAACTCCCGATAATCAATACAAAGTCGCATACTCCCATCTTTCTTCTTCACGAACAGAACAGGAGCACCCCAAGGAGAAGTACTAGGACGAATAAAACCAATGTCTAACAATTCCTGCAGTTGGGTCTTTAACTCCTGAAGTTCAATAGGAGCCATTCGATATGGGGCTTTGGAAATGGGTTTTGTACCGGGTTCAAGGTCGATACAAAATTCAATTTCACGCTCTGGGGGTAAGCCAGGAAGTTCTTCGGGAAATACGTCAGGAAATTTATTAACAACAGAAATATCATTCAAAGCTGACGTATTTTTGTTTAGATCTGTGACATGAGCTAAGAAAGCTTGACATCCGTTTTTCAATAAACGAATAGCTTTATGGCTTGAGATGACAGCGATTGATTTTAATGGTTTGGTTGCTTGAATTCGCATAATAGGTCGCATAATAGGTCGATTAGGAATATGAAAGCTAATAACCTTACGAAAATAATCAATTTTTGCATGATGAGTAGTTAACCAATCAATCCCTAGAATCACGTCAAATGCAAGTATTTTTAATGAAATCAGATCGACAGGTAATGTGTGGGTACCAACTTGAACCAAACAAGACTTATAAACCGTGGATGTAATGAAGGTTTCTCCCAATGGAGTTTCAACAGCTAAGTCAAAGTCTAATTTTCCCGGAATCAAATTTAATCGATGAGCGCAAGTAGGAGAAATAAAAGAATGGGTAGAACCGGTATCAAATAAAGTATAAACTTCGTTAGAGTTTATGATAAGCTTACCCGTGATGACCTCATTCGGGTTCCTTGCTTTCTGGGAGTTCACAACAAACGCTCTCCCTTGCACAACCGGTTTTGACTTTTCTGGGACGGCCTTTGGTGCCTCCATCCTAGCTGAATTTGTCTTCGGTAAACGACAAAATCGGGCTAAATGACCTTCTCTTCCACAATTATAACATGCTTTGGACGGCATCGCGCAGTTTGGACTGATGTGCCCCTCCCCTCCGCATTTGAAACATATGATAGGTGGTCGTTCTCCTTCCTTAACGACAGGTGCTGGTGCTGACGTCTTTCCATCATTGTTGAATCTCCTCTTCTTGAAATACCATTCTTATTGTTTTGGCCCTGATTACCACCGAAGTGGTTACCATTTCTGGCCTGTTGATTCCCTCCACGCTTGTTGTCACCGCTTCGATGACTGCTCTCACTGGTATTATCATTTTGCCGGCTGCTCTCTTTTGGTTGTGTTGTCTCGTTATCGCGCTCCACCAACTGAGCCCTATTTACAACATCTGAATACAAACACAGTTTATGAGAAAAAAGATGTTGACGTATCTCCGGCTTCAAACCTCTTAAAAACATCCGCGTCATTCTTTCTTCATTATCCACCAGGTGGGACGCAAACCGGGATAACTCCGCAAATTTTGCCTTGTACTGTGACACGGACATATTATTCTGCTCCAATTTGATGAACTCCACCTCCTTCATGTGACGAATACTCTCAGGAAAGTATTTATCGTTAAACAGCTCTTGGAACTTCTCCCAAGACATCTTCAGTGCGGCAGGTTGAGTACGCTTTATCGATTCCCACCAGTAATCTGCCTCTCCTCGCAACATAAAGGCGGCAAAGGGAACCTTTTGCTCCTCGGAGCAACCCAAGACATCAAATATCTTGGTGATCTGCTTTATCCATGTTTCAGCTACAAGTGGTTTGGGTTCTCCCTTAAACTCCGGTGGTCCCAGCTCCTTAAACTGTTTAGCGGTGACCGCCAGAGAGTTTCCAGTATTTCCACCTACGTTGTGGACAGGAGCCGCTTTCACCTGTTGTTGCATGAATTGCATAAAGCCTTTGAACATTTGATCATTCATCATTTGGTCAGTGTTGTTGTTTGCATGAGGATTGTCACCTTCCTGATGAACATTATCCTGATTATTGATATGTGGTGAATCAATAATCGCTTGTGCTCCATTGCTATTCTCAACATTCTCAGATGCCATTTTCAGATACTGCCACAAAATAAAAGTTAATTGATATGTCATATATTATCCTTATATTATGACCGACCAATTAAATACCATGCAAAAAAACTTAGGTAGGTCATACTAGCGAAGGAATTCCCCGTCTCTCCCCTCCTAGTTCTATTCTCACATCTTAGCCAGGGATCATATCCCTAAGCTCTGATACCAACTGTGACGCCCCCAAAATTAGGTATACATCACCCATCTTGGGTCGTCAGATACATAGTACAGAATATAAATACAACTTAATAATACAACTGTCGTGTACAATACGACAAAACATAAACTGTGAGTTTGAATACAAATATTATCTTCTAGAGAGTATTCATACTCAAAAGGAGTCCTCATTACATTTATTAACACACCATTACATAGAATAGTGAGGACTACTAACTAATACTATCATTCGGACCATCACTCCGTTCCCCGACTTGCCCCAGCTACGTTCTCATTTCCTGAAGAGAACAGTGAAAGAAAGGGTGAGCTCAACTAGCCCAGTAAGAAATATTATGACTAAGATAATGCAGAATAAATTATCATTAGCCTTCAACAATGTTAAACTGATAAAATATAATAGACATCAAGTTTAACTGTAGCGGAACAAGCAATCCATTAAGAGAGTCAAGTAGAAAATAAACTCTACTATCTTTTATGATTTAAAAGATTTTCCAACACTGTGATCGCTGGGACTCAGCTTAATAAAATAATCCACATCATCGAATCACCCCTGCACTACGGCCAAGGATATTCGTATATTCATTAATGGTCATGATCATGCCAACAACTGTCCATCAATGCACTACGGGCCAATGAGGACTTTTACCACATCATTTGTAACATTACGGTCATGATTACACCGAATAATCCCTGGTCATAATCATACCAAGTCCATCTATGCACTACAGGCCACAGATGACTTTCAACAGAATATAAACATGAGGATGATGACAATGATATAAGAATTCAATAAAACAAGTTCAAGAATTAATTTATCCAAGAATTAACAACGTCCAAATTGTCAACATGATACTACTTTGTGGAGTAAAATTCAAGAATGATCAGGAGAATATTTTCATGAATAGATACTAGATGAAGCGCAAATGTCAAGGATATTCCACAAATTTCATGGAGTATAGAAGTCAAAACTTAACCAACTGAGTATAATAAAGAATGGAATAACAAAAGAAATCACCATGCATGCGATAGACCGCACAGACAGGTTATTCTTAACAGAATAATAATAATGGAACCAGGTCCGGCGTAACCGCACAGACAGGATATTCCGACAGAATAATAAATAATGGAACCAGGTCTGGCGTAAACGCACAGATAGGATATTCCGACAGAATAATAAAGAACAGTATAATAAATAATGGAACCAGGTCCGGTGTAAAACACACAGACAGGATATTCCGACAGAATAATAATAAAGACGGAACCAGGTCCGGTGTAAAACACACAGACATGATATTCCAACAGAATAATAGAAGAATATCACCAAGTATAGGGTAGACCACGTATACAGGTTATTCCAACAGAATAATAAGAAATAGAATAACAACAGTTCTCTTCATAAATAAGAAAGAATAACACCCCTTACCTTAAAAGAACTGGATATTAGAAAAGTGAAGTAGCAGAATACTTTTATTCTCTCTCTCTTATTCTCTCTATACTTTCTCTCTCTATAGCTTGAATGAATTCGTGAAAAATAATGAAGCCCTAGGCCTCTATTTATAGAAAAACTGAAGGTGGCTCTTGGTCTTAACGAAGGGTCAAATGACTCTTGGTCTTAACGAAGGGTCAAATGACTCTTGATAATATTGAAGGGACAACTACTATTGACGAAAGTAATTACTATTGACCAAGGTAAATACTATTGACGAAGGTAATTACTATTGACCAAGGTAAATACTATTGACGAAGGTAATTACTATTGACCAAGGTAAATACTATTGACGACGGTAATTACTATTGACCAAGAGACTCTTAGATGATGACATATGGGCCCCCCATAAAAATAACCAAACTTACCACAACGTCTCAATTATTAATTTAATAATATAACATATTATACAGATGATACTATGACAATAATTTAAGAGATATGATGCAGCAATTACTGTAGCAATAACTGAGTATAGCTGAGTGACTTCTCACGTAAGCATCAATAATCAATACCGTGTACTACTATGCAACTACGCGTATTACTGTACTTTTACTACCGGGTAGTTCAACAGTTTTAACGGTTTTAACGGTAACACCTCAGCCGTTATTTTTATAGAAAGATAATTTTGTCGTTTTCTAACTACGACTATACTTCTGTTGTGGGGTCCACTAATGATTGTGCCGTCGTACGAATATTTCCCGACAAAAAGAATATTCCCCGACCAAACGAATATTTTAAAACAACTTGCTTACTTTGCAAAATTTATAAATATTACCCACAACTATAACATTATATCAAATTAACTCCATAATATTCAAAAATGATATTTATAGAAAATTTATCTTTATTTATAAAAATGTTGGGGTCTTACATATCTCGTCAATTCGAATTAGCTATGTTGCACATGGATGAAGAAGAAGATGAAGAAGCTGTGAGATCCCAAATTTTATGAAATGAAAGTATTCAATTTTTTTATAATTATTATTTTATTTCGTAAATGGTTAAATTGATAAAAGGTTAAAGTTAAGGATGATATTTAGATTTTTTTTTTGTAAAATAAGCAAGTTGTTATAAAATATTCGTTTGGTCGGGGAATATTATTTTTGTAGGGGAATATCCGTACGATGGTACAATCATTGGTGGACCCCGCAACGAAATTATTGTCGGATCAAGAAAACGACAAAAATATTTTATGAAAATAACGGCGAAAGTTTTACCGTTAATATTGTTGAACTACTCGATAGCAAAAGTATAGTAATACGCGAGGTTGCATAATAGCACACGGTATTGATTATTGATGCTTACGTGATAAGTCACTCAGTTTTGTTTTATTGGTATTATTAATATAATAAAACAGAAAAACTTTTTATATAACAGAATACTTTTATAAAGTTATTCGTTTTATTATATTATAAATAGAATATATTATATTTTATTTAAAAGATTTTGCTTTAAATATGGATCGTCCGATTAAAAGTAAATCAAACTGGACCGTTCATGAATTAGTTACTATGCAGTCCATTCTTCTATAAATAGAAGCTCATTCCTTCATTATTTCTTACGAATTCATTGAAACTCTAGAGAGAGAAACTATAGAGAGAGTTCTTCTTCTGTAATCTCGAGCGTATTTCTTTAAAGTTTAAAAAAGATTTGAGCGTAGAAGATAGTACAAGTTTTTTTCAAGTATATTCTCGCCTTACCAGTCGGAGTACTCTTCTTCTTAAGATAAGGGATATTATTTGTTATACTCGTAAGAGATATTATTTGTTGTACTCGTAAGGGATATTATTTGTTGTACTCGTAAGGGATATTATTTGTTGTACCCGTAAGGGGTATTATTTTTTTTGTATTCATGAAGAGAACTTCTGTTATTCCATTATTTATTATTCTGTTGGAATAACCTGTATACGCGGGCTACCCTATACTTGGTGAAATTCTTCTGTCATTACAGTCTTTATTATTCTGTTAGAATATCCTGTCTGTGCATTTTACGCCGGACTTGGTTCCATCTTTATTATTCTGTTGGAATATCCTGTCTGTACGTTTTACGCCGGACCTGGTTCCATTATTTATTATTCTGTCAGAATATCCTGTCGGTGCGTTTACGCATGACCTGGTTCCATTATTTATTTTTTTGTGGGAATAACCTGTCTGTGCGGTCTATCGCATTCTTGGTGAATTCTTTTATAATTCCATTCTTTATTATACTCAGTTGGATAAAGTTTTGGCTTTTATACTCCATGAAATTAGTGAAATATCCTTGATATTTGCGCTCCATCCAGTATCTTTTCATAGAAATATTCTTCTGAGCATTCTTAAATTTTACTCTACAAAGCAGTATCATGTTGACAATTTGGACGTTATTGGTTCCTGGTTAAATTAATTCTTGAACTTGTTTTTATTAAATTCTTATATCATTGTTGTGACAACCCCAAAATAGGTCCATTCCATCCAACCTATTCTGAGTTGCCAAATACATGGTACAGAAAACAACTACAACTTTATTACAACAATTGTCGTGCAAAATACAACAACACATATGTTGTGAGTTTGGATATAAAAATATACCAAATGTGACACATGTCCCAACCGTGGACAGCACCTCATAATGACACCTTACATAAAGGTATAGTCAAAAACTGTTTTAGAAATTAGAATCTTTGGGAAGTGCTCAAGGAAACATTTGTACATGGGAGGCCATGCTTCTAGGTTGTGATAGATATCATATGGCCACAGAATTATCCTTGGTTGACCCAATATACCCCAAAGAAAAATGAAAAGATTACTATCACATTCTTCCCAATAGTGAGTCTTCTCTTGACTTATCATTATCTCCACTGTCTCTAATTGAGAATTATACTTCAAACAAACACCAAGATTATATAGGTAGTGCTCATAAATATACTCAGCAAGTGGATGAGCACAATCCTGTCTTATGATGACACAAGGTTGTATTTCATTAGACATCTTGCATGATAGTGGCAAAACATCCTTCTAACGTTGGGTTCGCTTCACCCTATATGATTCACCGAATATAACTACTAAATGATGACCATCGTTCTATTCCCCTGTTACCCCCATTCGACCCAGCTACACTCTTATTACCTGAAAGGAATTGTGAAACAGAAGGGTGAGCACAACTAGCCCAGTAAAAAATATCATGACTAGAGATAAATAAGTTATCAATAGCCTTCAACAAAATTAAATCAGAGATTTAGAACATGTGGTAGATGATAAAAATTTCAACCATAGTTGCAGCGGAACGAACAATCCATTAGAAGAGTCAAATAGACTACAAAGTCTATTATCTTCTCCATGTTAAAAATTCACCAACAATGTTTTATCCCTGTAACATAAATCAACAATTCTGGTCCACAATCATATGAATAACTCATATTCATAATTGTAGTACTAAATTCCTCTTCTCATCCTGGACGAAGATAATTTTCATCACCTATCTTTAACTGAAACATCAAAGATTATGGTTACACCAAATCACAGTTTATGTTCATAATCATACTAATAACTTCATCTTTGCACTACAGCCAAAGATATTCATTTGTATCACCAGTTGGTCATGTTCATCTCAACATCTGTTCATCTTTGCACTACTGGCCAAAGATATTCAACAACATGTCATCTTTGTACTACGGGCCAAAGATATTCATCAATAATTCATCTTTGTACTACTGGCCAAAGATATTCAACCACAAGTCATCTTTGCACTATAGGCCAAAGTTATTCATCACCAATTCATCTTTGCACTACAGGCCAAAGATATTCAACAACAGTTCATATTTGCACTACAGGCCAAATATATTCATCAACAGTTCATATTTGCACTATAGGCCAAATATATTAATATCTCAAAGAAATATATAATCATTTCAGAATTTATATAAACAATAATTATAATCATGTTGATCAATTCACCTTTGCACTTAAGATAAAGATATTCAATTATAAATTCAATGGTCATGATCATACCAGTCAACAATTCAACTTTGCACTACTGGCTAAAGGGAACCCATAGTCATGATCATACCAAAAATTTACCCATCTTTACACTCAAGTCAAAGAGAAATATCATCATTAGGGTTATAAAAATGTTATATATGATAATAAAATCAATATAATCAACATATAGATTTAATTTCAAGAGTAATATTCATAAATCAACTATAATTTGGTCAGAAAAAGAAATTAATTTTATCGTGAATAGTAACTCGTGAATAGTAACTCATGAATAATAACTCGTGAATAGTAACTCGTGAATAGTAATTCATGAATAGTAACTCGACATGAAAAAGGTAGAAATTCCACAATAAAATTCATACCAATATTTTGGTATAATGATATTGAAAGAATAATATTTCTTAAACTTATAAACAATTTATTTTAATTGTTTACACTTTACTAAATAATGCATTTAATCATCCTAAAATGCCAAACTCGTAAGATTTCATTACGAATAACCAAAACCCTCATCAAAAATCTGCATATACCTCATATAGGATTCTCAAGCCATAAAATCCTATTTTTTAATTTTATTACTTCACATAACATATTTAATTCATTTATGCATAACTAGTCTATTTTCATAAAAAATACCAAATCAGTTCCAAAAATATTTATTTTCTGGGATTTAGCAGAATATAGTCCCATATTGAACATATATTTTTCTCAAAATTTTTAAAACTCATTTACTATTTTTCATATGACCAAAATAGTCGAATATTTAGACATTTATCATAAATTGTAATTTTATCCAAAAATTCCGAAATTTACAGAGTACACTGATATTATATAGATATACTTCCAATAAAAATTTCATTAATTTTGGAGTTAACTACAAGGACTTATAAGCGGTTACTTTTAAAAATAGTCTTTTCTCGTAAAATTCATAACTCTTAATCTATACATCCAAAAATCACTATTTTTGGACACAATTAATAAAACTCATCAAAATATCATTTCAAATTTTTTCAGAATTTTCTGAAGGTCGGAAGAAGTACGAACTGAAAAACATAATAACCCTTAAAATCCCTTACCTCAAAAGAGCAGTACTTCTGACTTGAATATCGGATATAACGCTGAGCAACACTCAAGATATCTAAATACTCACAAAAATATACTTGATAATATAGAGAGAAAGAAAACTTATTTCTGGCGTGATTTTCAATTCTAACATAAGCACCTATTTATAGAAAAATACTATAACGCCAAAGGAAAAATACTATAACGTCAAAGGAGACTAAAATAATAAAATATTATTTTTCTTTTCTACACACCAACCATCCAAGACCAGCCATCCAAGCATGCCAATTCTGAAAAAATATAGCAGCCCACATGTTATTAACACCAACCAAAGTGGGTCCCGCCCTATAATTTAATAAAAACTATTTTATTTTTCGAAACTTCAATAATTCATAGAAAATAGTCCTTTTATTAGAAAATTTGAATCTCGCATTTTTTTTATAGAAAATTCAATTCTCTACAATTTTTCAGAAGAAATCTTTTCTAAATTCTAAACAGAAATTAACCGAAATCCATAAACTGACGATTTTACATGCTATAATCAAATTTCAGTCAAGAAATGGTGTCCACCGACACACAAAATATGTGTTAATCATTTAATACAACAAAAATACTCTTCCTCCTCATATACTCATTTATCCCATATTCATTGTAAAACTATCACTATTATTATATTATTAAATATAAAAATAAATTTTTTTATCAAAAAAGATAAAATATCATTTTTCAACAATTGTCACTTAAAATTTTTTTCCATCTATATCCACATAAAATTAATATTTTCCTCATTATATAAATCAATAATTAATTATTCACAAATAGTATTACAGAATCACAGTACTGGCAACTAGGCCGTTCTCAGGAAAGAGGGGGCTTTCCAATAAGGATTTTTTCTTATTAGCGCGCAATTAGATGACCAAACCTCTCCTTAGACAGAACTTTCTAGACATTGCCAATAATGCTATCTAATAATATTATTCCAAATAATATGAATTATTGATCTGATAATGGAGATGATGTGCAGTGACAATTATTGAGCGACAATAATATAAAAAAATCAACGCAGCAATTATTGAATTAATAAAATAAAATATTAAACAGTAATTACTGTAATAATTATTGAGTAGTGTCTTCTTACGCAAGGATCAATAATTCAAAAATACTGTGCAATACCGTGTGCTACTGTGCAATAACGTATATTACTGTATTTTAACCACCGGGTATTCCAATAGTGTTAACGGTAACAGCTACGCCTTTAATTATAAAAACTCAATTTTGTCGTTATCTTCATCCGACAGTTATTCTGTTATGGGACCCACAAATGACTGCGCCGTCGTACGGATATTCCCGATAAAAAGAATATTCCACGACCAAACGAATATTCCCCGACAACAATGAATATTTTATAGCCACTTGCGTATTTTGAAAAAAAAATTTATATATCACCCTTAACTTTAACTTTTATCAATTAAACCATTTACTGAATAGTAATTATAAGAAAAATTGAATACTTTTATTTCATAAAATTCGGGGTCTTACAATCTCCCCTCCTTATAAAATTTTGTCCCTAAAATTTACGTACCTGGTATTTCGAAAAGTTGAGAATACCTTGCTTTCATTTTAGATTGTATCTCCCGGTCATCATGATTTCTCCCTTGCTCATCTCCCGTGATAACTTCATTTGGGTTCCTCACTTGTTGGGAAGTCATGACAACCGCTCTCCCTTGAACTACCCGGCTTTGACTTGTCTGGGATAGCATTTGGCGTCATCACTACCGTTGGAATATACTTTTCTATAGGGCATATTCCTCCCTCAATTGCCTCGTCGTACTCCTGATTCATGATCTGAATCTTTAATCTTCGATCCATATCGAATTCAGGTTGACCGCTCTGTACAGGGTAATTCAAAACTCGATGTTGGGTTCTCCCAATTGCTTTCCAAAAAGAGAAATTCGTATCATCTATTTTAGCCTTCTTAGATCGGACATCGCTTTCCACAATATCCACGTGTCGTGCGGCTTTTGCCCATGCATCACTTATTCTCACTCGTTCAGTTTTTTCTTCTTGCAGCTCAGATTCCATCTTTATCATCTTATACTCTGACAAAGAATGCTTCTGTTCAAGCATCACATATCGGGTAATACAAGCTTGAATTATTGCATTCTTTTGCTCCACGACCGCCTGTCGTTCTTCAGCCTGCTCTTCTAACTCATAAATACGATTTTAAAATTCTACATTTTGATCATATAATACCTCTAATAAATTCTCCTCAGGTGCTTCTTCTTCCTCACTCTCAGCTGCTACCTCTGCGACTAGCTCGGGTGCAACTATCAATTCTTCACTCACCACATGAATTTCTCTAATTCCTTCTTCGCCTGACATCACATTATCCTCATTCACTCCATTGTTAACATTCTCAGCAGTCATTCTCAAATACTGCCATAAAATAAGGGTTAATTAAACAAATTAATATATCACATAATATCCCGATATTATGACTGACCAACAAATAAGCTTAGGTAGGACACACTAGCGAATGATTTACTCATCTCTCCCCTCCTAGTTATATTCCCCGATCTCCGCCAGAGACCATATCCCTAAGCTCTGATACCAACTGTGACAACCCCAAAATAGGTCCATTCCATCCAACCTATTCTGAGTCGCCAAATACATGGTACAGAAAATAACTACAACTTTATTACAACAACTGTCGTGCAAAATACAACAACACATATGCTATGAGTTTGAATACAAACACATACCAAATGTGACTCATGTCCCAACCGTGGACAGCACCTCATAATGACACCTTACATAAAGGTATAGTCAAAAACTGTTTTAGAAATTAGAATCTTTGGGAAGTGCTCAAGGAAACATTTGTACATGGGAGGCCATGCTTCTAGGTTGTGATAGATATCATATGGCCACAGAATTATCCTTGGTTGACCCAATATACCCCAAAGAAAAATGAAAAGATTACTATCACATTCTTCCCAATAGTGAGTCTTCTCTTGACTTATCATTATCTCCACTGTCTCTAATTGAGAATTATACTTCAAACAAACACCAAGATTATATAGGTAGTGCTCATAAATATACTCAGCAAGTGGATGAGCACAATCCTGTCTTATGATGACACAAGGTTGTATTTCATTAGACATCTTGCATGATAGTGGCAAAACATCCTTCTAACGTTGGGTTCGCTTCACCCTATATGATTCACCGAATATAACTACTAAATGATGACCATCGTTCTATTCCCCTGTTACCCCCATTCGACCCAGCTACACTCTTATTACCTGAAAGGAATTGTGAAACAGAAGGGTGAGCACAACTAGCCCAGTAAAAAATATCATGACTAGAGATAAATAAGTTATCAATAGCCTTCAACAAAATTAAATCAGAGATTTAGAACATATGGTAGATGATAAAAATTTCAACCATAGTTGCAGCGGAACGAACAATCCATTAGAAGAGTCAAATAGACTACAAAGTCTATTATCTTCTCCATGTTAAAAATCCACCAACAATGTTTTATCCCTGTAACATAAATCAACAATTCTGGTCCACAATCATATGAATAACTCATATTCATAATTGTAGTACTAAATTCCTCTTCTCATCCTGGACGAAGATAATTTTCATCACCTATCTTTAACTGAAACATCAAAGATTATGGTTACACCAAATCACAGTTTATGTTCATAATCATACTAATAACTTCATCTTTGCACTACAGCCAAAGATATTCATTTGTATCACCAGTTGGTCATGTTCATCTCAACATCTGTTCATCTTTGCACTACTGGCCAAAGATATTCAACAACATGTCATCTTTGTACTACGGGCCAAAGATATTCATCAATAATTCATCTTTGCACTACTGGCCAAAGATATTCAACCACAGGTCATCTTTGCACTATAGGCCAAAGATATTCATCACCAATTCATCTTTGCACTACAGGCCAAAGATATTCAACAACAGTTCATATTTGCACTATAGGCCAAATATATTCATCAACAGTTCATATTTGCACTATAGGCCAAATATATTAATATCTCAAAGAAATATATAATCATTTCAGAATTTATATAAACAATAATTATAATCATGTTGATCAATTCACCTTTGCACTTAAGATAAAGATATTCAATTATAAATTCAATGATCATGATCATACCAGTCAACAATTTAACTTTGCACTACTGGCCAAAGGGAACCCATAGTCATGATCATACCAAAAATTTACCCATCTTTACACTCAAGTCAAAGAGAAATATCATCATTAGGGTTATAAAAATATTATATATGATAATAAAATCAATATAATCAACATATAGATTTAATCTCAAGAGTAATATTCATAAATCAACTATAATTTGGTCAGAAAAAGAAATTAATTTTGTCGTCAATAGTAACTCGTGAATAGTAACTCATGAATAATAACTCGTGAATAGTAACTCGTGAATAGTAATTTATGAATAGTAACTCGACATGAAAAAGGTAGAAATTCCACAATAAAATTCATACCAATATTTTGGTATAATGATATTGAAAGAATAATATTTCTTAAACTTATAAACAATTTATTTTAATTGTTTACACTTTACTAAATAATGCATTTAATCATCCTAAAATGCCAAACTCGTAAGATTTCATTACGAATAACCAAAACCCTCATAAAAAATCTGCATATACCTCATATAGGATTCTCAAGCTATAAAATCCTATTTTCCAATTTTATTACTTCACATAACATATTTAATTCATTTACTCATAACTAGTCTATTTTCATGAAAAATACCAAATTCGTTCCAAAAATATTTCTTTTCTGGAATTTAGCAGAATATAGTCCCATATTGAACATATATTTTTCTCAGAATTTTTAAAACTCATTTACTATTTTTCATATGGCCAAAACAGCCGAATATTTAGACATTTATTATAAATTGTAATTTTATCCAAAAATTCCAAAATTCACAGAGTACACTGATATTATATAGATATAGTTCCAATAAAAATTTCATCAATTTTGGAGTTAACCACAAGAAGTTATAAGCGGTTACTTTTAAAAATAGTCTTTTCCCGTAAAATTCATAATTCTTAATCTATACATCCAAAAATCACCATTTTTGGACACAATTAATAAAACTCATCAAAATATCATTCTAAATTTTTTCAGAATTTTCTGAAGGTCGGAAGAAGTACGAACTGAAAAACATAATAACCCTTAAAATCCCTTACCTCAAAAGAGCAATACTTCTGACTTGAATATCGGATATAACGCTGAGCAACACTCAAGATATCTAAATACTCACAAAAATATGCTTGATAATATAGAGAGAAAAAAAACTTATTTCTGGTGTGATTTTCAATTCTAACATAAGCACCTATTTATAGGAAAATGCTAGAACGCCAAAGGAGACTAAATTAATAAAATATTATTTTTCTTTTCTACACACCAACCATCCAAGACCAGCCATCCAAGCATGCCAATTCTGAAAAATATAGCAGCCCACATGTTATTAAAACCAACCAAAGTGGGTCCCACCCTATAATTTAATAAAAATTATTTTATTTGTCTAAACTTCAATAATTCATAGAAAAAATAGCCCTTTTATTAGAAAATTCGAATCTCGCGATTTTTATAGGAAATTCAATTCTCTACAACTTTGCAGAAGAAAGTTTTTCTAAATTCCAAACAGAAATTAGCCGAAATCCATAAACCGGCGATTTTACAAGCTATAATCAAATTTCAGTCAAGAAATGGGGTCCACCGACACACAAAACATGTGTTAATCATTTAATACAACAAAAATACTCTTCCTCCTCATATACTCATATATCCCACATTCATTGTAAAATTATCACCATTATTATATTATTAAATATAATAATAAATTATTTTATCAGAAAAGATAAAATATCATTTTTTAACAATTGTCACTTAAAAATTTTTCTCCATCTATATCCACATAAAATTAATATTTTCCTCATCATATAAATTAATAATTAATTATTCACAAATAATATTACAGAATCACAGTACTGGCAACCAGGTCGTTCCCAGAAAAGATGGGGCTTTCCAATAAGGATTTCTCCTTATTGGCGCGCAATTAGATGACCAAACCTCTCTTTAGACAGCAATTATTGAATTAATAAAATAAAATATTAAACAGTAATTACTGTAATAATTATTGAGTAGTGTCTTCTTACGCAAGGATCAATAATTCAAAAATACTGTGCAATACCGCGTGCTACTGTGCAATAACGCGTATTACTGTATTTTAACCACTGGGTATTCTAACAGTGTTAACGGTAACAACTACGCCGTTAATTATAAAAACTCAATTTTGTCGTTATCTTCATCCGACAGTTATTCTGTTGTGGGGCCCACAAATGACTGCGCCGTCGTACGGATATTCCCGATAAAAAGAATATTCTACGACCAAACGAATATTTCCCGACAACAATGAATATTTTATAGCCACTTGCGTATTTTGAAAAAAAAATTCATATATCATCCTTAACTTTAACTTTTATCAATTTAACCATTTACTGAATAGTAATTATAAAAAAAATTGAATACTTTTATTTCATAAAATTCGGGGTCTTACAATTGTCATCATCCTCATGTTTATATTATGTTGAAAGTCATCTATGGCCTGTAGTGCATAGATGGACTTGGTATGATTATGACCAGAGATTATTCGATGTAATCATGACAGTAATGTTACAAATGATGTGGTAAAAATCTTTATTGGCTCGTAGTGCATTGATGGATAGTTTTTGGTATGATTATGGCTATGAATTCTCTTCGGCCAATGGTGCAAAGATGAATTATTTTATGGCATGATCAGGACCGTTGATGAAAACACGATTATTTTTGGTCCGTAGTGCATGGATAATTCGTGGTAGTGATACTAAAGAATATCCTTGGCCTGTAGTGCAGGGATGGTTCGATGATGTGGATTAATTATTGAGCTGAGTCTCAGCAATGAAATATTAATTCATGGATGTGATAGTAATGAATATCTTTGGTCATAGTGCAAAGATGATTTAATTAGTATGATTATGAGCAGAAATTGTAATTTGGTATAACCATGATTTTTGATATTTCAGGTGAATATAGGTGATAAAAATTATCTTCGTCCTCGGTGCGAAAAGGAATTCAGAATCACAATTATGATTATGAGTTATTCATATGATTGTGAACATGAATTGTTGATTGATGTTACAGGGATAAAACATTATTTGTGGACTTTTAACGTGGAGAAGATAATAGACCTGATGGTCTATTTGACTCTTTTAATGGATTGCTCGTTCCGTTGCAACTATGGTTGAAAAGTTTTATCATCTACCATATGTTCTAAATCTCTGAGTTATTATTGATGAAAGTTATTGATAATGTAATTATCTTTAGTCATGATATTCTTTATTCGGCTAGTTATGCTCACCCTTTTGCTTTACAATTCCTTTCAGGTAATAAAAGTGTAGCTGGGTCGAGTGAGGTATTAAGAGGATTAGAACGATGGTCTCTAGCTGTGGAGGTTCTCCCTAAACAGTATAGAAAAGTTAATTTAGTAGTTATATTTGGTGAATCCAATAGGGTGAGGTGAACCCAACTTTAAAAAGGTGTTTTGCCACTATCATACAAGATGTCTAATGACATACAACTTCGTGTTATCATAAGACAGGGTTGTGCACATCCACTTGCTGAGTATATCTACGAGCACTACCTATATGATCTTGGAGTTTATTTGAAATATAATTTTCACTTGAAGACAACAGATATAATTATATGTCAAGATAAGACTCACCATTGGAAAGAAGATGATAGTAATCTTCTCGTTTTTCTTTGGGGCCTATTGGGTCAACCAATGATAATTCTGTAGACATATGATATCTATCATAACCTAGACGCATGGCCTCCCATGTACGAAGGTTTTCTTGAGCACTTCCCAAAGATTTTAATTTCTAAAACAATTATTGACTGTACCTTTATGTAAGGTAACATTGTAAGGTCTTGTGGTCAAGGCACCACGAGAGTATTATATATATTTATATTAAAGCTCACAGCTTATCTGTTGTCGTGCTCTGCACGACAGTTCAACAGTTGTATAAATGAAGTTTATATTTGATTTTTATAGTATGATATTTGGCGACTCAGAATGGGTCGTGTGGACCTATTTTGGGGGCGTCACAGAAGCATATGGACAATTTTTCGGCATGGCTGCTATTGAAGAAGAACAATAAAATGTCAATAGGCATACATCACGTCATCGTGGTTCTGTGCAAGGTTGTATTACCATTGATCGTGGTAGACATGAAGGTCATAATCAACTTTTTCGTGATTATTTTGCTGAACATCCTACATACCCCCCGTATCTATTTCGGAGAAGGTTTAGAATGCGGCGCTCGCTTTTCCTCCGAATTCAAAGAGCAGTTGAAGCGTATGATTCATACTTTGTCCAAAAAATGAATGCTGCAGGACATCTCGGTTTATCTTCTCTACAAAAGATAACTGCTTCAATGCGGATGCTTGGCTATGGTGTTTTAACGGATTCCGTTGATGATTATGTGCGGATCAGTGAAAGCACGACTATATTGAGTCTTAAAAGGTTAGTAAAAGCAGTCATTTCAATTTTTGGTGATGAATATCTGAGATCCCCCAATAGTAATGACATCGTTAGATTGCTATCAAAAGCTGAAGAGCGTGGTTTTCCTAGGATGTTGGGGAGCATCGACTGCATACATTGGAAATGGAAGAATTGTCCAGTTGCGTGCCATGGTATATATTCTGGACATGTGCATGAGCCAACAATTATTTTTGAAGCGATGACTTCATACAATCTTTGGATATGGCATGCATTTTTTGGATTACCAGGCTCTCATAATGATATTAATGTTTTGGAGAGATCATCTATCTTCTCTGCTCTTACTGAAGGTCGTGCTCCACCAGTGAACTACTCAATTAATGGAAATGAGTACACGATGAGATATTACCTTGCTGATGGTATATATCCCCCATAGGCAACATTTGTTAAAACCATTTCGGCACCTCGGGGAAATAAAAGAAAACTATTTGCTAAGACTCAAGAGGCGCTTAGAAAGGATGTTGAGCGAGCATTTGGGGTACTGCAAGCACGTTTTGTGATAGTTCGTGGTCCTGCACGATTTTGGGATCAAACAACACTAAAAGAAATTATGACTGCATGCATAATATTACATAATATGATCGTTGAAGATGAACGAGATGAAAATCAAGAACCAACAACCTACGATACACATGACGAGATTCCAACTGTTGAAGTGTCTCATGAGCATACCCCACAATTACTTGAATACATTGAAGCAAATCATCGCATAAGGGATAAACAAGTTCATTCTAAACTGCAAGAAGATATTATTCAACACTTGTGGTCACTACATGGCGGAGCCTAATCCATTACATTCTACTACAATAATAAACAAATTATGATTCTCTAATAATAAACAAGTCAACTACTAGATGTAACTCTTTTCATGATTTTTTTCTTGCGTTGTTTGTAATATTCAGCTATTTCAGGCTCCATGTTAGCGGTGTCAATCATCATGATCCTTTCATCCTCTTGTGCTTTCATTATATTCAACTTCTCTTGCTCTTGAAAATATATTTTGTCCATGTTCTCTTGTCTCTTTTGTTGGTTCAATTTCATCTGATGCTCGAACTTCTCAAACCTCAACTCCATAGGTGTACTAGTACCACCGGTTCCTTTGCCCTTTTTAAATAATGCTTTCGAAGCCTTTCTTCCCATTGACCTCTCTAATCTTGCAGAGATTGTATCTTCAATATCATCGTCTTCACCCAAACTGACTTCTTCTGCGGTTGATGGAGAAGATGCTGCTGGACTTGACTTTCTATTACTTTTCTGTTTTTTTCCACTATTATCTGTTTTTCATTTCGGTGCATCCTTTAATATTCTCCAACAATGCATAAATCCAAATGCTTGATTTTGCATACTTTTGAACATCTCTAATGCTTGACATATCTATTGGAAAATTATTTACAAAGTATTAAATATAAAATATAAGAATAAAACTTAACGAAATTTTACATGAAAAAATTGAAATACCTTATCTTGTTCGCCTACAGCGCTTTGTTGCATTCTTTTAATTGAAGCATAATATCCACAAAATTTGTTTATC
This sequence comes from Panax notoginseng, assembly GCA_016801055.1. Lineage (NCBI taxonomy): Eukaryota > Viridiplantae > Streptophyta > Magnoliopsida > Apiales > Araliaceae > Panax > Panax notoginseng. The sequence continues at coordinate 57,371,616 of CM029017.1, read as the reverse complement.
GCGAGTTGAATTGTTGACCAACGTTTCGCCAAAGCAGTAGAATTGCGTTCAGACTCAAAATTCTTGTATTCGTGAAAGTATCCGTGAACTCTTTCCCAATATCTTCCATGTTTCTGATCGTTTCCTTGAATTGGATCCATGCTTACATTAAGCCATGCGGAAACAAGAAGGGTATCTTCATCAATAGTGTAATTTCCCTTTCGCCCTGTTCTTTTATTGGGCTCATTTTCGGGAGTCTGAATTGGTGCATCAGTTTGAATTGAAAATTCATCCAACAAATTTGGATCATCAAGTGAGAAACCTTCAGATAATAATGAAGAATAATACATCGGAGGACCATGATTTTTCGTCTAAAAAAAATTAAAGAGATATTATCAATAAAAACTAAAATTAAATATAATAAAAATAAAAACTATTATTAATAAAATACTTACAATTGCTAAATGTTAGAGTAGTTGATTGAAAGATATAAAATAAATTGAATTATTATACATATTTATAAATTTCCAATTAGGCTTTCAATTTCTATCCATTTGTACTTTTTATTACCGTTCTGATTTTTTTCTTCTATCCATTGGACTTGTACTTTCTATCCGTTCATCTCTTCTTCACTTCACTTTCACTTCTCTCAGACTTCATCTCCTTCTTCTTCGACAGAGCTTCTTCAACAGAGAGTTTCTCGTTCTTTTGTTTCTTCAATTTCTTCAACAGAGAGTTTCCCATTTAATTATATTAAATTATAATCTGCCTGATTTTTCGTTCGCAGATTTAGTCGTTTTGAGCGGCCGGAAAAGTTGGTCGACTAAATATAGTCCATCTGCTGGAGCGATTTTGGCATCCTAGACTAAATATAGTCTACGATTTTGGCAACTCCGGCCTACTGGAGTTGCTCTAATAACCATCAAGTGTTGACTTGTATTATATTTAATTAATAATTTTATGGCTTTTATTAATGCCTTTTTATGAATGATCATATTAACTTTTCATATAAAATCCTAAATTACTTCTCAAATTTTGAATTTAATTGGTATACACAATCGGTGGGTATTGAGCTGCCTGTATTCAACAATTCTCGAATTGTTTGTGTACACGACTTACATTTAACAAAAAATGAAAAATAATAATAAATCTGATTACTTAACTAGCTCTCCTTCTCTGTCTGTTTATCTCTCCTCTCTCTAATCTAGAAGAAGTAGCAATTTCTAATTAACTAGCTATTTTTTCCCCCAAAGGTTTGAAGGTAAGAACCTATATACCTATATATCTATCAATCGATTGAGATCCACTAAAAACATGCAACATTTGCTTTACTTTTCTATTTGTGTTATCCAATTGTTTGATCAATGTTTGATATATATAGTTCTTTTTTCCATTTTTCCTTTTATTTATTGTTATTACTATTTTTTATTTTTTTGTGTATTTGCGGTTTCTTCAAAATGTAGGAAGAAAAAAGAAACCAAAATCTTTGTCAGGGTATGTACTGAATGATGATCAAATGTGATTTTTTTAAAAAAAAATTTAAATTTTCTTTTTGGAGAAAGTAATGAATATCACAGATTGATCAATCCTTTGATTGCGCAAAAGATTAAAATCAAGTTCTAGGTTGAACTGTCAGTGTTTGCTATTATTTTTTTATTTGATTCTTTAATTGACGTCCTTCTCATTTCCTTAATTATTATTTTTTATTTTTTATTTTTTATTTTTTATTTTTATTTTTATTTTTATTGTTGGACATGTGAAAGAAGGCTCATTTTCATTTATGGTTTTTCATCAAGTTAAAACATGTTTTTTTGTATGGGAGTTGATATTAGCCCTACAAAAAGTATGGGAACATGTCAATTATTTTGTTTTTAACAAATATGCCCTTATTATTATATTAGGGTAAAATTCACGACATGAATTGTTAAGGGTCTATGTTTGTCTAAAATAAAATAATTGTATTGTCCCCATATTTTCCCTATTAATGTCACCTCTATTTTTTAATTATATTTTTTCTACTCTCTAGATATGCATTAAATAGATAGCCTCATATAATGAAAACAATCAGCCCTCATAAAGAATGATATCTTAATTTTCTTCTCATCTTTAATACCAATTTTCGTTAATTGTCCTGATTTTATGTTTTTTTTTAACTAATCCAAATCTTTCATATATTAGAAAATTGAAAAAAAAGAAATATTGTGTTTAGGAGAACTAAATTTTAGGGATCGCATACTTTAAATAAATTACCAAATTGAGGAAAAAATATATTTAAAGAATCAAATATTGGGCTTTTGGTTATTTATTTGTGTTTAAGTATACTTAATAAATTGTATTTTAATTCTTATAATTATACAAAATAAATTATAGATCTAATTATTTATTTTACATATTTAATGATGTCATATCCAATTAGTCAATTGAATTTATGCGAATTAATTGGGGATAATATCTTAATGAACAACCACTTAATATATGCAAAATCTTAAATTTCGGTGTGAATTTTTGAACTTATTTTATACTTTATCATTCATAAGTGTGTGTGTGTGCAGTGATTTGAATAAAACTATAACTTTTACTAATCACTAGAAATTTCATAAGGATCTTCTTTGTTAATTAGGAACAATTCTTTATTTCAATATCATTTAAAGACAGATGACTGACCAAGTACGCCTAAAAATATTGATGTATCAACTCAAAATATTTATGTATCCCTAAACAAGGGATATGTATGCTTCCATGTTTAAAATTTCTGAATGAATTTTTGAACTTTGTCCCTCATTCCTCTCTCTCTCTCTCTCTCTCTATATATATATATATATATATATATATATATATGTTGCATAATGATTTATAATTTTTCTTTTCAAACAAAGATATGTTTTACGTATGGTTAATTAGTCGATATCTCAAGAAGGACTATGAGATAAAAAGGAAAATGAATTTTTGCATACACTTTCCCTTCCAAAAATATTTTTGTAGATCTAAATATTTAATTCCAATATTGTTCATTCTTATATACTATATATGTTTTCTCAATAGTTTATGATTATGCTTATAGAACAAAGATATGTTTCTCCTGTCATTAAGAAGATATGATTAATTAATTTCAAATAAGAAATAAAATTTTCTTACTTTATGTGTTTAATTTGTTGATATCTCAAAATGGATTGTGATTATAGTTAATATGAAGTTTCATGTAAAAATATTTATTACAAATACGCTCATAGTACCAAATCCTCATCGAGTTACTTGAGAGAAAATGAGAGAAAAAGGGAAAGGATTTTCTTCTCAGATCAAGCACATAGAAATATACTTTCTCAAATATTCTTGCATATCTAAAAATTTAAGTCTATTGGTCGTGCAGAGAAATATACCGTGCAAGTCCAATGAAGCTAAGCAATTTGATAGTTTTGGGGCCTGTCTGTTTCTTCATTGTTCTGGTACAACTTCTACAAATAAACTTTGTTCTCTTATATGCGAAGCAGTGAAGTTTGTTCATTATCTTGACGAACTGATTTCACCACAGGGGGGATTCTTAGGGATTCCCTCATCATTTATAACTTAGGTGTTTTGAATTATTTATGATTTTTTTTGTATTGTTTGACTTAATATTTATTAAAACATGAAACTTTTATTATTTATTGGATGATTGTTGTTTTTCTCTTATAATATTTATCTTGGTGAATGTTCTATTATATATATATATATATATATATATATATATATATATATATATATATGTATGTATGTGTATACATGTTAATAATAAATGTTTGTGTCGAATCTATGAATCCCCGACTCCTAATTCCCCATCGTTTAAGATTTTATATCTCCGCACTTGTATTTGTTCTTTTAAGACCATATGTAATTTTTGAATCATGTATAATTTTTCATTTGGAATTTTGAGTTAGTAATTTGGCATCACTATTATTGTTGAATACTCCTCGGATATTTTCTTGAATGCTAGATAAATTTTTCCTGGTAGATTTTTAGTTACACAACCTTTGATTATGTATTTTAATATCTTATTAGAAGGAAATATTTAAATAAATGTGGCGCGCAGGCATCAACAATGATGTTGTTTCCCGGTGTGTTGCTTCCATTTTGGACCACTAGGGTCAGTACAATAAAAAACCAAGTGAAGTTGATCTCTGAGAGTCTGAACCAAGAAATACTATCGGAGATCGAAAGCAAAGCTAATTTGTTAGCTCCACTGAATTCATCTGCAACAGATTTAACAAGGATTGTAAAATCATCTCTCAATGAGACCGAACTTTCTTTTCCTATAATTGAATCCAAGGTATGTACGTATGTACGCAACTACTGTTAGATGTTAGCTAATTTTTTTGGTATTTCACACACACACACACACACACACACACACATATATAGAGTAAGGATCAAGAGTAGAACTCTTAAGTAGTAGAACTCCCTTAAATAATAGAACTTTATCAAAACGACGTCGTTTTGATAAAGTTCTATTATTTAAGGGAGTTCTACTACTTAAGAGTTCTACTTTTGATTCTTACTCATATATATATATATATATATATATATATATATATATATAGCCCGGCTCTCTCCAGCGAACTAGAGGAGGCGAACTAAGAGCGAACCGGTTATAGCGACGGTAGCGTCGCTGTAGCATAAAAAATCGACTTTCTATGCTATAGCAACGAAAAAAATCGTCTCTATAGCCGGTTCGTTCTTGGTTCGCTCCTTTCAGTTCGCTGAAGAAGCGGACTATATATATATATATATAGAAAAATGATCCATAGCAAGTATTTGCTGTGAATGAAAATTAGACAAATAACATCATAAACATTTATTCCATAAATCAAGGGCGCAAATTACAAATGGAAATTTTCCATACGCCAATTCGTTTTTCATAGACCATCCGCCAGACCAACAAGCGGATGGTTAAAAAAACTTCCCAGGAAATCTTGGATGATAAGGCAACAGCCTGTGTCAGGCAATAGTCAATAGTTTTTAAACTTCTCAGGAAATCTGGGATGATAAGGCAACAACATGTGTCAGGCAATAGTCAATAGTTTTTTAACTAAGAATCAGCTCACAGCTCCTTCCTTAGTCCTGACACCATAATAATAGCATCTCTCTGTTGCAAATAATTCTTTGGGCGCGTACGTTATACGCGCCAATTAAGGAAGGAAAATTGATGAATTAGAAATATATTAGCTAATAATTTTATGTTTCTTGTAAAACCTCTCTTAAATCAAGGATATATATATTTTGTTATTTATCTATACTCCTCATTTTAGCTAAGAATTTAGTTGCGATAATCACTTTAAAAATAACAAATTAAGAATATTATATTAATTTATAATTTTAAAATAAAAATATAATGAAATTTATTAAAAAAAAACTGATATTTTCATATATATTTTTGATATTCTTTCCTCACATGAGCATATAATGGTCTCATCTCTCTCGGAATCATGTGAAAATATTAAAAATAAATGAAAAATAGTGATCCAAAAAAAATTGTATCACAGTTTTGGACGGAGGTTTAATTTTACTTTTTTTTAATAATTGTTTTTACATATATTAGGTACAACGGTACAAATATATGGCCTTTATTAATTTCTGTGTTATTGTAAACATGTGGAAATTACAATGTAATAATAAAATCTCACTCACAGCTCCCTCGATGAAAATTACTTAATGAAATGCTAGTAAGGGAATTTGAAGCAAATGTTGGAAATTCGTTGATAGACAATAGTAGCAGTAGTAGTATATTTTTGTGAGAGAGCCGAAAATCTTTTACCAATATTCAATGACAGCCTGTGTCAGGCATGACCAATAGGTTAAAAAACATATTGACTATTGAAAGTTTTTTTAACCAATATTCAATGATATCAGTAGTCACATCATTATATAACCACCACATTCCTCGTTTCTCTCTAAATTATTTCTTTTCCTAACTCATTTCCGAATGCAGGTGGCTCCTTTGTTGTTTGAAGCATTTTCAACAATCCCATATCTCACACAAGTTTCGTTTATTGGATTGGATGATTTGCTATTCTCATACTACAAGAAAGGTAATCAACAACCCATTGCAGTGTATTCTAACTCCACTGTTATCAAACAAAATGCCACAACAAAAGACACTTGGTACTCTCAGCCAGTGAACCGCGACACTGGAAAGCGATATGGAGAAGCTATTACAAATGCAAGCTGGGGCCAGATCACCTTGAAAATTACAAAAGGATACGCTTCACTGGGAACTGCGTGGAGTGATTCTGAAGATCTTTTGTTCCTTAACAGAGTTGATGTGTTTGGAAAAGGCTCTATCTCATTAGGTTATCAAGTGAAATCGGTAGTCAAATTATTCTCTGGAATCCATGGCAATGGCGGAAGTTTGTATTTGGCCACTAAAGAGGGGAATGCACTTAGTGAAGGGATGATTCCAAACACTCGTATGGTTATTGATGGTAATTCGGTTGCATTTCAGTTATTGAATTCAAGTGGTGATCAAATAGGCCAAGTTGGTAACCTTACATGCCAACCGAATGACGGCAACTTAAGAGCTCAGTTCCTTAATATTTGGGAAACAATTTATATATTGTACTGTTCCCCTCTAAAAGTTGTTGGAGTGGAATTGGTATGTAAGCGTTTTCTAGTAATCAGTTTAGTACGATAAATTTCTTTCAAAAGAATAAACTGATAAAATTTTGTTTTCAGGTTTATGTATTGGCTATACCACACAAGGGATCACTCGAGAGCTTAGTGCACAAGAACTTCAAAATTGCCCTTGTGCTTCTTCTACTAACGCTTGGTGCTGTGTTTGTTCCCATTATTTGTTTTGTCGTTTTGATTGTACGAGAAAACAGAAGAGAGATGCAATTACATGCTGCTCTTATAAAACAAATGGAGGCAACTCAACAAGCTGAGAGGAAGAGTATGAAAAAGAGCAATGCCTATGCCAATGCAAGCCATGACGTTCGTGCTTCTCTAGCAGGCATTACTGGTTTGATAGAGATGTGCCGCGACCAAGTTGCTCCTAGATCCGAGCTGGAGGCAAGCTTAGCACAAATGGAATCTTGTACAAGAGACCTTTTAGGTAATGTAATATTTTATTTACTAATTATAAAAATGCACTTGCTCATAAGAATTAATAATGTACTTGTGTTTGTGTTTGTATATATAGGTATTCTGAATTCAATTCTTGATACAAGTAAAATTGAAGCAGGGAAGATGCAACTTGAAGAAGAAGAATTTGAGGTGGCACAACTACTTGAAGATGTATCTGATTTATTTCATTCAGTTGGCATGAAAAAGGGTGTAGATGTGGTATTGGATCTTAATGATGGCTCTGTTACAAAATTTTCTCGTGTCAAAGGAGATCGTGTTAAGCTTAAACAAATATTATGTAACTTAGTTAGTAATGCTGTCAAATTTACCTCCGAGGGGCACGTTTCTATACGATCTTATGCTAGGAAGCCGAGTTTTGAAAATTTAGTTCTTGCTACGTCGACTACTTGGAATAGTCCATTAACATGGTTATTATGCTTGTTCCAAAAAAAAGGCAAAGCATGCAATGATTACGAAACAATGAATGTAGTCCAACAAGATGAAAATATAATGGAATTTATATTTGAGGTAGACGATACAGGAAAGGGGATTCCAAAAGAGAAAGCGAAATCAATTTTTGAGGACTATGTTCAAGTCAAAGAGACAGCTCGTGGACAAGAAGGCACCGGCTTGGGGCTTGGAATTGTTCAATCTTTGGTACATATACTCTCTCTTTTCACAAAAAAAGTCTGATTTGCCATTTACTTTTGTTCCAAAAAAGGGTACTAATAGGTAACTAATTAGGTACTCATTTGCACGAATAAAATATTTTTTAATATATTTATTTTGGTAACAATCCAGGTACGTTTGATGGGCGGGGAGATAGAAATTACAGATAAGGGAGTTGGCGAAAAAGGAACTTGCTTCAAGTTCAATACCCGCCTCAGTGTATGTGAGGCTGGTAATGTAAGAGAATATGACAATGAGTCATATAGTAGTTACATATCCAGTGCATCATACGGGCAGAGTACTCTATTTCATAGCCCTAAGGTAGAAGCCTCCCGAGTTGTACTCTTCATCCAGAGTGAAGAAAGGCTTAAGGTAGCTAAGAAAACCTTGGAACGCCGTGGGATAAATGTGTACGCTATAATGCATTATGAGCTACTTTCTAGCACTTTAAGGAATATCAAACAGAAGCTTCTCCTTTTCCCAAACAATTCTTCCGGAAGATCTGATGTGAATTCGATAAGAAGTGATTGTCTAAGCCAAGGTATTTCGCAAAATTCTAGCACTAGATCAAAGGAAGTACATCTAAGTGTGCTAGATGGAACTGATCAAGCACCACCAACAAAAAGGAGGAATAGTATTAGAACTACAACGAGCTTCATTTTGATTGTTATTGATACAAATGGTGGACCTTTTCGCGAGCTCAGTAGGGCTGTGGCTGAATTCAGAAAAGATCTTTGTAATATTTGTAGTCGCGTTGTTTGGATTGATAGGCCAGGAGCTAGTAACATTCACTCTCAAGGACTCGACGAGGATAAACTGCCTCCAAATGATCTCATCATATTTAAGCCTTTTCATGGATCGCGTTTGCATCAACTCATAGGGATTTTACCCGAGTTTGGGGGAATAACACCAGTAGCTAATGTAGACACATTATATCAATTTGTAACCTCAGAAGCTAGTACCTCTAGGGCTCAAATGAGGCCTAACTTACCAATGAATTCTTCAGCTCAAAAGCATGGAGAAATTGAAGAAATTGGTGGTCCGAGCAATGAAAAACCTTTGAATGGGAAGAAAGTTTTGGTGGCTGAGGATGATCTAGTGTTACAAAAAATAGCTAGTTCTGTTATTTCAAAGCTTGGTGCAGCTGTTGAACTTTGTGTAAATGGTCAAGAAGCTTTGGAAATCGTCTGTAAAGGTCTAACTGATCAAAGGAATCGTGGAGCTCCTGATGTTCTACCATACGATTTTGTTTTCATGGATTGCGAGGTAAAGTTTTTCATTTCAATTTTTTTTTCTATGAAATATATGAATATTATTGTTCCGTGTATTATTGAAAATTATCATACTTCAACAATTTCATAGCTGCTAAATGTAAGGTGCTAAACTAATACCATGTGAATATAGAACATACATAGATAAGTTGTTGTACATGATAAAATGATTAATATATCTAAGTACTTAAGACTATTGTCCGGTGTTCTAAAAATCTCTACTACCACCTTGATTGGCTAAGAAAGTAGATCCCTCCAGGGGCGGAATTTGTTGTCTTATAAGATACTGTTTTTTCAATTTTTATGTAAAATTTGTAATATTTATGTCTACTCTAAACTAAATTAGTGTTACTTGAAACACAATGCGATTCAATTTGTGATCAAAGTAATAATGGTACACGGTACACTATATGCAAATACCAATAACACTATTTGCTAGATGAATAAGAGCATATGATAATTCTGTACTAAATATAATGTATCCAAATATATGCAATCGAAAGATAACTAAATCACACCCTTTAGAAAAATGCCTAGTCGATCCGTTAATTATGTTCCCCTTGATTTAAAACTAGAGAGATATTTTTTTATTTCTTCCAAAAATGTAGATGGATATTTAGTTTTGAATTATGAAGTGCACAAATTCTTAACGTGTCATACTTATATTATGAGTAGAGAGTACCATCCATATTACAAGTACTATTTTTCTATCTAATGTTAATAATATCTATGGCAAATAAAAAATATATATTAAAAATCATCATTTTAAAAATGTATCTTAAAATTAGGAATAGTAATAGACGCTCTTCTATCCACTTGCGTAATTATTTTAATAGTCAAATACAGTTTTTTTTTCATAGATTTGAGGTTGGGCTATAGGCTTGAATTTATTTTATCAGATTTATGGTGACGCAACCCTATAAAATTTTTGAGTCCGCGTGCCACTCTTTATCATGTGCATCTCTCTCCTTAAAGTATAATAAATATAATTGTATGTTTGATAGATGCCGATTATGGATGGTTTTGAAGCAACGCGGCGAATCCGAAAAGAAGAGGAACATTACGGTGTGCACATACCTATAATTGCTGTAAGTGCACATACAAATGGTCCAGAATTAAGAATGATGATACAAGCCGGAATGGATCATCATTTACCCAAGCCATTGAATCTAACTAAACTTATGCAAGTTCTAGTAGATATTAGTGGCAGATAATTTATTTTTTTTACTTGCATTGATATTAAGGGAACATATTTAGGTAACAATATTTTCACATAAAAATATGGTAGTTCCATAAAAGTCTCTACCAGTAATGTGGATTACAATCACTAATGTTGTGAGCGTAATCATGTATAGATATCATATTTTCATGTAAGAATATCAATTTTCTAATAGTTAATATATTTCCAGTTTTGTATCTGATGTTTGTAACAACAAATGGTGACAAATTATTTTGAGGAATTATTATTTTCACAAAAAAAATTTGATTTTTCACAAGGTTTTAATTACTCGTATGAATATGAGTTATTTATGTGATAAAATTTCTCTTGTGAAAATACTAATTCCCTTTACTTTCTCTATACTTTTGGTATTGAGACATCATTAATTTTTTGAAAATTTGGAATCCCAAGTTAGAAAAATTTGGTTATATTCATTTAATATATAGCATGTATTTGCTATGTGTCGATGTCGAGAAAAATTTCTCTTGAATTCCTCTTTTAAATATTTTTTATCCTTTATGTTTTTTACGTGGTTTGAATCTTGTTGAAAGGGTGAACTTAACAAAAGAGTTCGACATAAAATATCAACGATTTAAAAAGATTTAATTTTAATGATTGGGCCGATTAAATAGTCGCCAGTTGGTGTGATGTCCCCAATTTGAACACTCATATCTCAAATTCGGTGCATCACGTGCAACTTCTAATATCATAACAAAATCATTAACAATGGAATAATAGAATAATTTACATTGTTATAACATAAATATTCGTGTCCCAAGGTCTCGTGATCATTACTATAACGTTTCAATAATTAAACTTAAACATAAGTTTATCATTCCTTAATACATCATTATAATAATAATCATGATAGTTCTCCTACACTTAAAGGACTAAGTTATTCCATAGTCTTGTCCTTTCTTTTGTCTTTTCCTGAAGTACCGCCTTGCTCTGCCTTAACTATAATATTTTTAAGGAAGCAAGAATGAGCAACAAATTTGCCCAGCAAATAATATGACAATAAGAATAAACAATTATAAAGCTTGAATCTCAAAGGTATAACAATAAATGATAGTTCAAGAATAACAAGAAGTATCAATAGTTCTCAATAAGTGTCGCTATAGACTGAAGGATGTCGACAAGATTCAAAGGTTTAATTATTTCAAGGTTCAATAAGAATGAATACTGAGCAGTCGCTAGGGACTAAGAACTCTTGCTAGAATTAACAGTATTATACTGCAAATCCAATATAAACGAGTACAACAGGTGATCAACCTAAAATACCATACATTATTCATAACATTTAAACATGCTAGTATGTGCGCACGTTGATCTCCCGATAATTATATAATTTTTCCTACAATGAGGGTTGTTCATCTCAGTAGATTTACGAGAGTCCGAGCCAAGTCAATTGGCTTGGATGGCTTTCTAACACATGATAATAGTCTAGCCGAATCAAAGGCTTAGACAACTTTTATAATACATTTAATAACGATAAGTTCAATGCTTGCAACAACGTCAAGGTATACAAATATTTTTCGAATAGTAATAAATATTTGTTCGATATATATGGTTGATATGACAACAATTCGGATTATACAATATATACAGTGTAAGAATTAGGGAACTTGCCTGAGTCGTTGATTATATCCGACATTGACTTCTTATCCTTTGAATAATATATGTTTATCATAGTCATTCTAACGGTTAATCTCTATAATTTTCCACATATAAATCCAATTGATCTATCACATACCTCATATAATTAAGATTCACAAATCAATCTATTTAATTAATTATTCCTTTATTCATCACTCTCTTCATTCTATTTATTATTATTTACTTTATTTACTACAAATAAAATAATCTTCTATCTTTTACTTGTTTAATTAATGGTTCACAATTTAATTTATTTATTCATATACAAATAAATGATTCTTACTTTACTTGTTATCATTAAATTACTCTTTAAGTAATTTTCCTTAATTACTATTCATTAACTTTTACAATACACAATTACTTCATTTGCCACAAATAAAATAATCCTGTTATTATTTTACTTGTTTAATCAATTGTTCAATTTATTTTATTTATCCATGTCTCATTACATAAATAAAGTATTCTTACTTTACTTAGTATTATTTAATCACTCTTTAAATAATTTTCTTAATAATTATTCGTATTTTATTAGTCCACAAATAAAATAATCTAGTTACTAGTTTATTTGCTTAATCTATAATTAGAGCTATTAAAACTTTAATATTATTTAATTGTTTATTCTTCATTAATCCATAATTAATTTATAATTATCTTTCAATTTAAAATAATCTTTACAATTAAAATAATTCTTTAGTATTACTTTAATTGTTTACAATTTATTAAACCATATTTAAAATAATCCTTACTATTATTTTAATTGGTTAATCTAAGCCAAAGTAATTACTAATGTACAATTAATATCTCATTTTAATTGTTTATTAGTAACTCACAATTAATATTAATGATTATTTTATTTTATCTTGTTATTAATCTTATTTTATCTTAAAAAAAACAAGCTTTGACCCGTTTGACTCGACACGAACTGACCCAACTCAGAAATGGTCTAGCGCCTAGGCGCTTGAAATAAGCCTGGGATGAGCGCCTAGGCGCTCCCCAGCAGAATCCGAAAATCTAATTTTTTAACATTTTAATTTTTGACTCTTTTTGATTCAATTTTCCATAACTTGTTCATTTTATATCCAAATGAGTTCAAACCACTTCCATTATCTCATAAACTTACATATCTTCAATATTTGATATCTTTAAAAAAAAATTCAAAATATTTATTTAATCAAATTATTGATTTTTCTAAGTTAGGGTTCACACTTAAAAATGTTTTACCAGTTGTTTTGCTACAAGTTCATTTTATGACTGATTCCACTTGGGTTACGTTCATATTTCATAGATTCTCAACATAACATTTTCAAATTATACACATAGCTTACATATTTTATTTCACTTAACATCAAATCTCATGTTTTCAAGTATTATAACCTAGATTTCATGCTTTCATGCTCACATGCATTTCCTCTTGTTTCTTTGGTCATAAAATTTCATACAAGACATATACATCATAAAATCTCCTTCCAATATCCATCTTTATAACTTCGGATCCATCATGATTCCACAACACATAAACTCCCATAACTAAGCATGCATTTCTACCTAGAATCATATATATACCAACTTGTCTTACAAAAACTAAAGCTAGGTTCTGAACTTACCTTCTTGAATCTTTTATTTTCTTCTAGCAACAAAGCTTAATTGCTTCTCCACCTTCTTCCTTCTTCTTGAACTCCTCTTGAACCACCAAAGTGCAGAAGTTCCTCTATGTTTCTTTTACTCCCCTCAATTTTTCTCTAACTATCTCTATACTAGAACTTAGCAAATGGAAGCAACATTTACAAATGAACTTAGAACAACTTATTTATAGGCCAAACTCATGTACCAAATACATGTATAATACTTGTATTTTATACACCCAATATGTTAATAACTGTTCGTAAAAGTTTAGTTGGTAAAAAGGCTACCAACTCCCCACCAAATCTTGTACTTCTTCATGATTGCATCACATGGAGTAATCTTGCAAAGCTAAGTAAAAATTTTAGCATTTGGTTCTAATGGGAGCCAAAAATTTGGTGTAAGACCCCAACTTTTATAAATAAAGATGAATTTTCTATAAATATCATTTTTGAATATTATGGAGTTAATTTGATATAATGTTATAGTTGTGGGTAATATTTATAAATTTTACAAAGTACGCAAGTTGTTATATAATATTCGATTGGTCGGGGAATATTCATTTTAATTCGTACAACGGCACAATCATTGGTGGACCCCACAACGAAATTATTGTCGAATTGAGAAAACGACAAAAATATTTTATTAAAAATAATGGCGGAAGTTTTACCATTGATACTGTTGAACTGCTCGGTAGTAAAAGTACAGTAATACGTGTGGTTGCATAGTAGCACACGGTATTAATTATTAATGCTTATGTGAGAAGTCACTCAGTTTTATTCAATTATTGTCAGTTAATAATATGAATTATTTAGCGATAATGACGTTTTGTTTTATTCGTATTATTAACGTAATAAAACAGAAACATCTTTTTATATAAAATAAAATAATTTATTAAAGTTATTCTATAAATAGAATATATTATATTTTATTTAAAAGATTTTTCTTTAAATATGGACCGTCAGATTAAAGTAATCAATCTGGACCGTTCATGGATTAGTTACTATGCATTCTATTTTTCTATAAATAGCAGCTCATTCCTTCATTATTTCTTACGAATTCACTGAACTCTAGAGAGAGAAACTATAGAGAGAAACTATAGAGAGAGAGAGAAGAAGAGTATTCTACTACTTAACTACTTCCTTATTTCAGCTCTTCTTTAAAACGGTAAGGGGTGTTATTCTTTCTTATTCATGAAGAGAACTGTTGTTATTCCATTTATTATTATTCTGTTGGAATAACCTGTATACGCGGTCTACCCTATACTTGGTGACATTCTTCTATTATTCTGTTGGAACATCCTGTCTGTGTGTTTTACACCGGACCTGGTTCCGTTTTTATTATTATTCTGTTGGAACATCATGTCCGTGTGTTTTACACCGGACCTGGTTCCGTTTTTATTATTATTCTGTTGGAACATCCTGTCTGTGTGTTTTACACCGGACCTGGTTCCGTCTTGTTATTATTCAGTTGGAACATCCTGTTTGTGTGTTTTACACCAGACCTGGTTCCATTATTTATTATTCTGTCGGAATATCCTGTCTGTGCGTTTACGCCGGACCTGGTTCCATTATTTATTATTCTGTTGGAATAACCTGTCTGTGCGGTCTATCGCATGCCGGGTGATTTCTTTTGTTATTCCATTCTTTATTATACTCAGTTGGTTAAGTTTTGACTTCTATACTCCATGAAATTAGTGGAATATCCTTGATAATTGCGGTTCATCCAGTATCTTTTCATGAAAATATTCTTCTAAGTATTCTTGAATTTTACTCCACAAAGCAGTATCATGTTGACAATTTGGACGTTGTTAATTCTTGGATAAATTAATTCTTGAGCTTGTTTTATTGAATTCTTATATCATTGTCATCATCCTCATGTTTATAAAATATTGAAAGTCATCTGTGGCCTGTAGTGCATAGATGGACTTGGTATGATTATGACCAGGGATTATTCGGTATAATCATGACCGTAATGTTACAAATGATGTGGTAAAAGTCCTCATTGGCCCGTAGTGCATTGATGGACAGTTGTTGGCATGATCATGACCATTAATGAATACACGAATATCCTTGGCCGTAGTGCAGGGGTGATTCGATGATGTGAATTATTTTATTAAGCTGAGTCCCAGCGATCACAATGTTGAAAAACCTTTTAAATCATAAAAGATAGTAGAGTTTATTTTCTACTCGACTCTTTTAATGGATTGCTTGTTCCGCTGCAGTTAAACTTGATGTCTATTATATTTTATCAGTTTAACATTGTTGAAGGCTAATGATAATTTATTTTGCATTATCTTAGTCATAATATTTCTTACTAGGCTAGTTGAGCTCACCCTTTCTTTCACTGTTCTCTTCAGGAAATGAGAACGTAGCTGGGACAAGTCGGGGAACGGAGTGATGGTCCGAATGATAGTATTAGTTAGTAGTCCTCACTATTCTATGTAATAGTGTGTTAATAAATGTAATGAGGACTCCTTTTGAGTATGAATACTCTCTAGAAGATAATATTTGTATTCAAACTCACAGTTTATGTTTTGTCGTATTGTACACGACAGTTGTATTAGTAAGTTGTATTTGTATTCTATACTATGTATCTGACGACCCAAGATGGGTGATGTATACCTAATTTTGGGGGCGTCACAGTTGGTATCAGAGCTTAGGGATATGATCCCTGGCTAAGATGTGAGATTAGAACTAGGAGGGGAGAGACGGGGAATTCCTTCGCTAGTATGACCTACCTAAGTTTATTTGCATGGTATTTAATTGGTCGGTCATAATATAAGGATAATATATGACATATCAATTAACTTTTATTTTGTGGCAGTATCTGAAAATGGCATCTGAGAATGTTGAGAATAGCAATGGAGCACAGGCGACTGTTGATTCACCACATATCAATAATCAGGATAATGTGCATCAGGAAGGTGACAATCCTCATGCAAACAACAACACTGACCAGATGATGAATGATGGAATGTTCAGAAACTTTATGCAGTTCATGCAACAGCAGGCGAGAGCGGCTCCTATCCAAAATATAGGTGGAAACACTAAAAACTCTCGGACGGTCACCGCTAAACAGTTCAAGGAGCAGGGACCACCAGAGTTTAAGGGAGAGCCAAAACCACTTATAGCGGAAACATGGATAAAGCAGATTACCAAGTTATTTGATGTCTTAGGATACTCCGAGGAGCAAAAGGTTCCCTTTGCCACCTTTATGTTGCGAGGAGAGGCAGATTACTGGTGGGAATCGATTAAGCGTACTCAACCTGCCCCACTGAAGATGTCTTGAGAGAAGTTCCAAGAGCTGTTCAATGACAAATACTTTTCCGAAAGTGTTCGTCACATGAAGGAGGTGGAGTTCATCAAATTGGAGCAGAATAATATGACCGTGTCGCAGTATGAGGCTAAATTTGCTGAGTTGTCCCGATTTGCGTCCCACTTGGTGGATAATGAAGAGCGAATGACGCGAATGTTTTTGCGAGATTTGAAACCTGAGATACGTCAACATCTTATTTCTCATAAACTGTGTTTGTATTCAGATGTTGTGAATAGGGCTCAGTTAGTGGAGCGCGATAACGAGTCAACGCAACCAAAAGAGAGCAGTCGGCAAAATGATAATACCAGTGAGAGCAGTCATCGAAGCGGTGACAACAAGCGTGGAGGGAATTAACAGGCCAGAAATGGTAACCACTTCGGTGGTAATCAGGGCCAAAACATTAAGAATGGTCATTTCAAGAAGAGGAGATTCAACAATGATGGAAAGACGTCAGCACCAGCACCCGTTGTTAAGGAAGGAGAACGACCACCTATCATATGTTTCAAATGTGGAGGGGAGGGGCACATCTGTCCAAACTGCGCGATGCCGTCTAAAGCATGTTATAATTGTGGAAGAGAAGGTCATTTAGCTCGATTTTATCGTTTACCAAAAACAAGTTCAGCCAAGATGGAGACACCAAAGGCCGTCCCAGAAAAGTCAAAACCGGTAGTGCAAGGGAGAGCGTTTGTTGTGACCTCCAAGAAAGCAAGGAACCTGAATGAGGTCATCACGGGTAAGCTTATCATAAACTCTAACGAAGTCTATACTTTATTTGATACCGGTTCTACCCATTCTTTTATTTCTCCTACTTGCGCTCATCGATTAAATTTGACTCCGGAGAAATTAGACTTTGATTTATCTGTTGAAACTCCATTGGGAGAAACCTTCATTACATCCACGGTTTATAAGTCTTGTTTGGTTCAAGTTGGTACCCACACATTACCTGTCGATCTGATTTCATTAAAAATACTTGCATTTGACGTGATTTTAGAGATTGATTGGTTAACTACTCATCATGTAAAAATTGATTGTTTTCGTAAGGTTGTTAGCTTTCACATTCCTAATCGACCTATTATGCGAATTCAAGCAACCAAACCATTAAAATCAATTGTTGTCATCTCAAGCCATAAAGCTATTCGTTTATTGAAAAACAGATGTCAAGCTTTCTTAGCTCATGTCACGGATCTAAACAAAAATACGTCAGTTTTGAATGATATTTCTATTGTTAATAAATTCCCTGACGTATTCCCTGAAGAACTTCCTGGCCTACCCCCAGAACGTGAAATTGAATCTTGTATCGACCTTGAACCCGGTACAAAACCCATTTCCAAAGCCCCATATCGAATGGCTCCTATTGAACTTCAGGAGTTAAAGATCCAACTGCAGGAATTGTTAGACATTGGCTTTATTCGTCCTAGTACTTCTCCTTGGGGTGCTCCTGTGCTATTCGTGAAGAAGAAAGATGGAAGTATGCGACTTTGTATTGATTATCGGGAGTTGAATCATGTCACCATCAAAAACAGGTACCCATTGCCACGTATTGATGACCTGTTTGACCAGTTGCAAGGAGCACAATTCTTTTCAAAGATCGATCTTCGTTCTGGATATCATCAGCTGAAGGTTAGAACTGAGGATATTCCAAAGACGGCTTTCAGAACTCGGTACGGACATTATGAATTCTTAGTTATGTCCTTTGGATTGACTAATGCTCCTGCTGCCTTCATGGATATGATGAACCGAGTATTCAAGGAATATTTGGATCACTTTGTGGTCGTCTTTATTGATGACATCCTTATTTATTCCAAAAACCGTGAAGATCATGAGCAACACTTGAGGCTGGTACTCCAAAAGCTTCGTGAATACAAGCTTTATGCCAAGTTGAAGAAATACGAGTTCTGGTTGGAGGAGGTAGCATTCCTTGGGCACGTAGTATCAAGTCGTGGAATATCGGTTGACCCGGCAAAGATTGAAGCTATTCAAAGCTGGGAGCAACCTAAATCAGTGATCGAAGTACGTAGCTTTCTTGGTTTAGCTGGTTATTATCGGAGATTCGTGGAAGGATTTTCTCGAATCGCTACTCCATTAACTCAGCTGACTCGGAAAGATACAAAGTTCGGTTGGTGCGAAGAATGTGAGCAGAGTTTTCAAGAACTCAAGAGGAGACTCATTTCAGCACCTGTTCTAACAATACCATCTGGCTCGGAGGAATTTGTCATCTACAGTGATGCTTCGAGCAAAGGGTTGGGATGCGTTCTCATGCAACATGGAAAAGTCATAGCCTATGTATCAAGACAACTCAAGGAATATGAGAGGAATTATCCTACTCATGATCTAGAGTTGGCAGCTGTTGTCTTTGCACTTAAAATTTGGAGGCATTACTTGTATGGGGAGAAGGTGGAGATCTTTACGGATCATAAAAGCCTCAAATATTTCTTCACTCAAAAGGAACTCAACATGCGACAACGACGTTGGCTTGAACTGTTGAAAGATTATGATCATACCATTCAATACCATCCTGAAAAAGCGAACGTGGTAGCTGACGCATTGAGTAGAAGATCATATGCAAGTACGAGTGCGATATTGTCAACACAAAGGCCCATTTTGTGCGACTTGCAAAGGATGGAGATAGAGTTAAAGACTCCAGGGACCCATGTGATGATGGCGAATATACGAGTAGAACCAACTTTAATCGATAAAGTTAAAGCTGCTCAAGCTACAGACCTGGAGCTGATGCGTATGAGGAAGAAAGTGCAAGAAGGTGCTATGCCGGAAGCAAGAATCGATGAAGAAGGAATACTTCGAGTCAACTCCAGACTTTGTGTTCCTAACAAACCTGATTTAAAGTATGAAATCATGATGGAGGCGCACAACACACCGTTTGCAATCCATCCTGGAAGTACCAAAATGTATCATGATCTTCGTCATACATTTTAGTGGAGCAATATGAAGAGAGAGATAGCGTTGTTTATCTCAAGGTGTTTAACTTGTCAACGAGTCAAAGCGGAGCATCAAGTACCAAAAGGTCCATTGCAACCACTTGAAATTCCAGAATGGAAGTGGGAGCACATTACCATGGATTTCGTTACCGGTCTTCCTAAGGTTTTTCAAGGTATAGATGCGATTTGGGTCATTGCTGATAGATTGACCAAGTCTGCTCATTTCTTACCGATACGAGAAACTTATACACTTGAACGTCTTGCTCGTATGTACATAAACGAGATTGTAAGACTGCATGGTATGCCAGTATCCATAGTTTCTGATCGAGACCCAAGATTCACTTCACGATTTTGGGTTAGTTTACAAAAAGCTAAGGGCACAGATTTACGATTTAGTTCGGCATATCATCCTCAGACGGACGGACAATCAGAGAGGACTATTCAAACTCTAGAAGATTGGGACAAGTTCTTACCATTGGTGGAGTTTTCCTACAACAACAGTTATCAAGCAAGTATTGGCATGGCTCCATTCGAAGCATTGTATGGAAGAAAATGTCGTTCTCCAGTATGCTGGGATGAGGTGGGTGAAGCAACGTTGTTGGGACCGAGTTGGTACGTATGAATACAGAAAAGATTCAAACGATCCGACAACGTATAAAAACCTCACAAGATCGACAAAAGAGTTATGCTGATCTTCATCGAAAGGACGTGGAATTTGATGTAGGAGATCATGTGTTCTTACGTGTTGCTCCATGAAAAGGAGTTACGAGATTTAGAAAGAGAGAAAAGCTCAATCCTCGATTCATCGATCCATTTTTAATCCTCAATCGAGTAGGAACTGTGGCTTATAGACTCGCTTTACCGCCAAGTATGTCTCGTGTTCATAACGTTTTTCACATATCCATGTTACGCAAATATGTGGAAGACCCGAACTACATTATTAAGTTAGAACCGGACGAAATAGCAGAAGATTTGACGTATGAAGAAGTTCCTGTTCAAATCTTGGATAAGAAGGAACATATTCTACGCTCCAAGGTTATACCTCAAATCAAAGTTTTGTGGAGAAATCACGATGTTGAGGAAATGACTTGAGAGTTAGAATCTGAAATGAAATCAAGGTATCCTTACCTCTTCGACATACCAGGTACGTACCCTAATTTCGAGGGCGAAATTTCATAAGAAGGGGAGGTTGTAAGACCCCAACTTTTATAAATAAAGATGAATTTTCTATAAATATCATTTTTGAATATTATGGAGTTAATTTGATATAATGTTATAGTTGTGGGTAATATTTATAAATTTTGCAAAGTACGCAAGTTGTTATATAATATTCGATTGGTCGAAAAATATTCGTTTTAACAGGGAATATTCGTACAACGACACAATCATTGGTGGACCCCGCAACGGAATTATTGTCGGATTGAGAAAACGACAAAAATATTTTATTAAAAATAACGGCGAAAGTTTTACCATTGATACTATTGAACTACTCGGTAGTAGTAAAAGTACAGTAATACGTGTGGTTGCATAGTAGCACACGGTATTGATTATTAATACTTATGTGAGAAGTCACTCAGTTTGATTCAATTATTGTCAGTTAATAATATGAATTATTTAGCGATAATGACGTTTTGTTTTATTCGTATTATTAACGTAATAAAACAGAAACATCTTTTTATATAAAACAAAATACTTTATTAAAGTTATTCTATAAATAGAATATATTATATTTTATTTAAAAGATTTTTCTTTAAATATGGACCGTCAGATTAAAGTAATCAATCTGGACCGTTCATGGATTAGTTACTATGCATTCTATTTTTCTATAAATAGCAGCTCATTCCTTCATTATTTCTTACGAATTCACTGAACTCTAGAGAGAGAAACTATAGAGAGAAACTATAGAGAGAGAGAAGAAGAGTATTCTACTATTTAACTACTTCCTTATTTCAGCTCTTCTTTAAAACGGTAAGGGGTGTTATTCTTTCTTATTCATGAAGAAAACTGTTGTTATTCTATTTATTATTATTCTGTTGGAATAACCTGTATATGCGGTCTACTCTATACTTGGTGACATTCTTCAATTATTCTATTGGAACATCCTGTCTGTGTGTTTTACACCAGACCTGGTTCCGTTTTTATTATTATTCTATTGGAACATCCTGTCTGTGTGTTTTACACCGGACCTGGTTCCGTTTTTATTATTATTCTGTTGGAACATCCTGTCTGTGTGTTTTACACCGGACCTGGTTCCATTATTTATTATTCTGTCGGAATATCCTGTCTGTGCGTTTACGCCGGACCTGGTTCCATTATTTATTATTCTGTTGGAATAACCTGTCTGTGCGGTCTATCGCATGCCGGGTGATTTCTTTTGTTATTCCATTCTTTATTATACTTAGTTGGTTAAGTTTTGACTTCACTCCATGAAATTAGTGGAATATCCTTGATAATTGCGGTTCATCCAGTATCTTTTCATGAAAATATTCTTCTAAGTATTTTTGAATTTTACTCCACAAAGCAGTATCATGTTGACAATTTGGACGTTGTTAATTCTTGGATAAATTAATTCTTGAACTTATTTTATTGAATTCTTATATCATTGTCATCATCCTCATGTTTATAAAATGTTGAAAGTCATCTGTGGCCTGTAGTGCATAGATGGGCTTGGTATGATTATGACCAGGGATTATTCAGTATAATAATGACCGTAATGTTACAAATGATGTGGTAAAAGTCCTCATTGGCCCGTAGTGCATTGATGGATAATTGTTGGCATGATCATGACCATTAATGAATACACGAATATCCTTGGCCGTAGTGCAGGGGTGATTCGATGATGTGGATTATTTTATTAAGTTGAGTCCCAGCGATAACAGTGTTGAAAAACCTTTCAAATCATAAAAGATAGTAGAGTTTATTTTCTACTTAACTCTTTTAATGGATTGCTTGTTCCGCTGCAGTTAAACTTGATGTCTATTATATTTTATCAGTTTAATATTGTTGAAGGCTAATGATAATTTATTCTGCATTATCTTAGTCATAATATTTCTTACTGGGCTAGTTAAGCTCACCCTTTCTTTCACTGTTCTCTTCAGGAAATGAGAACGTAGCTGGGGCAAGTCGGGGAACGGAGTGATGGTCCGAATGATAGTATTAGTTAGTAGTCCTCACTATTCTATGTAATAGTGTGTTAATAAATGTAATGAGGACTCCTTTTGAGTATGAATACTCTCTAGAAGATAATATTTGTATTCAAACTCACAGTTTATGTTTTGTCGTATTGTACACGACAGTTGTATTAGTAAGTTGTATTTGTATTCTATACTATGTATCTGACGACCCAAGATGGGTGATGTATACCTAATTTTGGGGGCGTCACATTTGGCCATAGGGGATCTATTACACACATGTTGCATTTTTATTTTACCTTTTATACATTATGCTAGCTTATGCTTCCTACATATATATATATACACATATATATCTATACCTATATATATATATATATATATATATATATATATATATATATATATACAGAGAGGATCTCCAGCGGACCAAAAAAGCGGACCAATGAACGGACCAAGGCAAAAACACGCGGGTTTTAGGGTGCGGGTCGGTTCGACCCACGGGTTGGCCCTGAAATCCGCGTGTTTTTGCCTTGGTCCGTTCATTGGTCCGCTTTTTTGGTCCGCTGGAGATCCTCCCCGTATATATATATATATATATATATATATATATATATATATATATATATATATATATATATATATATACCCACACATATATAATTATACTTACCTTATATATAATGTATTCATATAATCCATGTACATTGGGTTTGTCCAAATTAATATTTGAATTGGGCTAGGTACATACACTTATACACATTGGGCTCAGACATTAACCTAGCAATTCAATTTCTTGGGCTAAATTAACTCCCAACTTATGTAAGTATGTTACATTATTAATGTTGGGCTTGGATATATCCTAGATCCAACACTTCATTAAGTTATCCATCAATTAATCTCATTAAAAAATTAATTATGCCACAAAAGGCTTAACACTTAAACTTAATTACTCATAACCAAACTTATCAACATTATCAATATATTTCTTAATCCTTTCATACATGATTCAATTTGTATTGAATTATTAGTCCCATGTTACACACACACACACACACACACACACACGCACGCACACACACACACACACACACACATATATATATATATATATATATATATATATATATATGCACACACATAATTGCAAATACCTTTATTTTATTACTAAAATTATTTATAAATTCTTGTGTATTACATCCTCTTCACTTATAAAAATTTCGTCCTCGGAATTGGTATAAGGTTACACAAATAGATGGAGATAGTCCCTCCTCATCTTATCATCTAATTCCCACGTAGCCTCCTCGGCGTTGTGGCTTCGCCAAATTACCTTTATAGAAGATATAGCTTTATTCCTCAATGTTTGCTCTTTCCTATCTATTATTTGGACAGGAATCTCTTCATACGTTAGATTTTTCTCTACTTGAATGGGCTCGTAGGAGATCACGTGCTTATAGTCAGGCTTGTAGGGACGTAACACGGAAATGTGAAACACATTATGAATGTGTGTTGGGTAAATTCTAATTACGCACAACACACAAGTTTACGTGGTCAACAAGTAATATAATGATAAAAAAAGAATCGTTCCAACAAAGAATAACAAGAAATTAATCCTAATAATTACCAGTTTTATATTAACTCAATTTTATTAAACTAATCAAAATTAATAATTATAACTAATAAAAACTAAAAATTAAAAATACCAATCAATCAACACAACTAAGAATCGTAATTTCAATCAAATAACGGATTAATACAACTTCACTTTAAGTCTCACTCTGATTATTACACCTTATTTCAGTTCAATTCATTATCCCAGTTTATTAATCAAGAACACTAGAACTAGTCATCTCTCGATGCACTAATACCATATTAACTTAAATTCACAAATTAGATAGAATTAAGCCAAACACCCTAATCAACTAATTCACTATATTTCTATGTGAATTACAATCAAATAAGGTTTAAGTTTAAGTTCTCTACCCAATTACATGTGATGTTAAGCATATTTGTATCCTAACATTCATCAAGATTCTATTCAAGCATAGAATTCAAGAACACATGCTATAGTGATTAAGTCTAGATTCATACATCATCTCTCGAATCTATACAAATCTACATAGAATTGGTGATCAAGCAATTCATGAATTAAAACACAAATCACAATAGATAAACTGAATGGATAGATTATCAAATTGAAATTAAGGCTACATAATCATCGTTTAACCATAAAGATCCATCATAAGCCTAACAAGTAATTTAGTTCATCACAAATGAAATAAACACTGAAATCATAAAAGAATCCATCATCCCAATTACAAAAACTGAATTAAAGAAGTAGAATGAATTCAAAACCACCCTTCTTCTTAGCTCCAACTTGTAATTTTTGTGACTCTGACCTTCAATCCTTCCTCCAATGCAATTTACTCAAATTAGGGCTCAAAATTGTTAATTTGATCGAATGTTGTTATCTTCTCTTGTTGTCTCTCTTAATCTCCAGCACAAGACACATATTTAGTCCACCCACTGACGCCAAACGGAGACCTAATCCATGCCAACTTGATTCCTTCACGCTGCTGCAGAACTCTAATAAAAACAGAACTCTTGCTCCTGACCCGTACCCCTGCCCCGGCGGGGGGTTTTCTTCTCTATAGGCCCTCCCCCGCGGGTGGTTCTTCTGTTATTGCTTAAGTACCCCCGCCTCGGCGGGGGTTTTGCTTGTAAATAGTCCACCCCGGCTGGGGATCTTTCTGCAGAAGCCATATTTTGCCCATTTTATGCCAAGTTCTGCCAAAAACACCACCATTTATGCCACACATGCTACGCCACCACACCTAAACATAGAACAAACATAAAAAAGTAAAAATGAACATGAATTTATAGGATTAACACAGTTTAAGATCGAATTAGAGGTCGATTCGTAGGTATAAAACGCATTCATCAAACTCCCCCAAACTTAAACCCGTGTTAGTCCTCGAGCACAAAAAAAAACAAAAATGCTATGCAATGCAATGTAATGGAATGAAATGTAACTAATCTACATGCTTACGAATCCAACAATAATGATAGAAACAAGTCTATTCAACCGGCCTCTGAGAAATCAAATAAACATGATAATACCTCATATCAAAACAAATCAGTAATTTCCCAATCAATCATCAAATCTTAAATTATTATTACAAATATAGTGTGTGTGTGTGTGCTCAACACCCATGCTAACTGATACACATTCAAATTTAACACATAACAGGTCTCTTTGAAGGCATCATATAGTGTAAACTTAAGAATTTCAAAGACAATCAAGATCTAACTAAAATCAAACAACTACCACTATCAAGGGTCAAAATAGGGTACTTATGCTTTATTTTTTCTCTATGGGGGCTTTTTGATCTTATTTCCCGTTTTATTCATTTTTATTATTTTTTTATTTATTATATACACATGGCTATGCAATGTCTTATTCCCTTAGGCTTTTCAATGCTACCTTAACGAGCTTTCGACCAACGACTCCCAGACAATTAAAACCTTAGGGCACTAGGTGTAAAGACAATCCCCTCAGACTTATTTACTTAAGTAACAAAGGCCACAAAACTAGATAAGCATGCCACGGTGTTTATTCTTTTTTCTTTTTCTTTTTTTTAGATAAGCCTAATATACCCCAAATTTCTCCCAAACTTAGGTTTTTGCTTAACTTTAGCCTTCACTGCCTATCCTTGTTTTTCTTTCATTCAAACTATCATTATCCTTTAGAGGTTCATTATGTATCAATTTGAACTAAATCAATTAACATAGTTGATATTACTGTGCTAACCTTATTATATCAGTTTCAAACAGGAAAAGATTCAATTCATAACAGAAAATCACATCAACGTTCTAATAGTCAATACTATACTTGTCTACTCAATTCCAGCCTCATCATTTGCCAAAATAGAATGTACTATCTAACAGCTGGACTCATGCAAGATAACACATTACTTAACTAAAAATTTTGGGATTTTTATTTAAATCTTTTTTTAGATATATAAAATGAAATAAAAAGAAATAGACATTACTAAAAACTATTTACCACTACACTATTATGCAATTACACTACATGAATGCAACATATAATGAACCTAAAACTAAACATGACAACTAATGCAAAACTATAACAACTAAATTAAAAATGTAAAAACTCTAAACTAAACTAACTAACTCCCCCAAACTTAACAATTACAATGTCCTCATTGTAGAAATAAAGCATTAAGTGTACGAGGACTTCCCTGGGACATGCAGACTTTTACCGTAGGTTCATTAAAGACTTCTCCAAGATAACTAAACCACTTTGCAGTTTATTGTAGAAGGATGCACAGTTTAAGTTTGACGAGGATTGCGTGTCTGCATTTGAACATTTGAAGAGGAGGTTAACTTCAGCACCAGTAATTACGGCACTGGATTGGGACCTACCATTCGAATTGATGTGTGATGCCAGTGATTATGTTGTGGGGGTTGTTTTGGGTCAGCAAAAGGAAAAGATTTTTCATTTGATATACTATGCAAGCAAGACCCTTACTGATGCATAGTTGAACTACACCACCATAGAGAAGGAATTACTGGCAATTGTGTATGCTTTTGATAAGTTTAGATCGTATCTGATTGGTACAAGGGTGATAGTGTACACGGATCATGCGGTAATTCGACACTTAGTGGCAAAGAAGGATGCAAAGGCTCGTTTGATCAGATGGATACTACTATTGTAAGAATTTGATTAGAGATTAAGGACAGGAAGGGAACTGAGAACCAAGTGGCGGACCACTTATCTCGACTGGAGAATCCGGGAAGGGAGGCAGATGACAAGGTTGTGAATAATGAATCCTTTCCAGATGAGCAGTTGTTTGTGGTGAAAGGGAAAGTGCCATGGTTTGCAGATTATGCGAACTACTTGGTGAGTAGGATGATTCCTTCTGACTTAGTTGGATTTCAAAAGAAGAAATTTTTGCATGATGTGAAGTGGTTTATATGGGACGAACCATATTTGTTCAAGCAATGTGCTGATCAGATGATAAGGAGATGTATCCCATATAGTGAGACTGAGGGGATTTTGCTGGATTGCCATACTTCTTTATATGGTGGTCACTACAGTGGAGAACGAACAACGGCTAGAGTGTTACAAGCAGGATTTTACTGGCCGACAATTTTTAAGGATGCTTACAGTTTCGTCCAGAGATGTGACAAATGTCAAAGAGTCGGGAACATTTCGAAAAGGAATGAAATGCCATTGAACACGATCCTCGAGGTGGAAATTTTTGATGTTTGGGGGATAGACTTTATGGGCCCTTTCGTTTCTTCATGTGAAAATCTGTACATTTTGTTAGCAGTTGATTATGTGTCAAAGTGGGTGGAAGTGGCAGCTCTTCCAACGAATGATGCCAAAGTGGTCCTAAGATTTTTACAGAGGAGTATTTTCACGAGGTTTGGGACTCCAAGGGCTATCATTAGTGATGAAGGCAATCATTTTTGTAATAGGTAGTTCACACCTTTGTTGGCTAAGTATGGGGAGAATCATCGCTGTAAGACCCCAACTTTTATGAATAAAGAATAATTTTTCTCGAAATATATTTTTTGAATATTATGGTGTGGATTTGATATAATGTTATAGTTGTGGGTAATATTTATAAATTTTGCAAAGTACGCAAGTTGTTATATAATATTCGATTGGTCGGGGAATATTCATTTTAACAGGGAATATTCGTACAACGGCACAATCATTGGTGGACCCCACAACGAAATTATTGTCGAATTGAGAAAACGACAGAATTATCTTTTTATAAAAATAACGGCGAAAGTGTTACCGTTAAAACTGTTGAACTACCCGGTAGTAAAAGTACAGTAATACGCGTGGTTGCATAGTAGCACACGGTATTGATTATTGATGCTTACGTGAAAAGTCACTTAGTTATACTCAATTATTGCTACAATAATTGCTGCATCATATTATTGATTCAATTATTGTCACAGTATCATCTGCATAATATTTTATATTATTTAATCAATAATTGAGACGACAAAATTATTTATATTATTATTTGAAATATTGATAATGTCTAGAAAGTTCTGTCAAGGAGAAGTTTGGTCATCTAATTGCGCGCCAATAGGGAGAAATCCTTATCGGAAAGTCCCCTCTTTCCTGGAAATGATCTGGTTGTTAAATATTGTGAGTTATAATATTAAGGATGAATAAGTTCATGTTGATTAAAGATAAAATTGATATTTCCATTGTGTTGGAATTATTTGTGTTAGTGAAAATCGACATTTATTTCGATAATAATTGATGTCTGAAAGTTATACTGACCAGTCGAGTAATTAATCGAATAAATGAGCAATTAATTGCTATTAATTCACATGATTATAACTATTTGTTCACATATGTGTACTATTGATTCATATTCTTGTACTATTAGGGGAGTTGGTGCAAGATTAATAATACTTACATGACAAAGTAAAAATTAGAGGTATAGATGGAGGTACTATACTGTAATTTGTATTTTCACATGATTATAACTATTGATTCACATGATTGAACTATTGATTCACATTATTTACTATTAGGGGAGGTGGTGCAAGTTTGATAATACTTGCAGGACTAAATTAAAAAAAAAAAAAAGAGGAAGGTATTATACTGTAATATTTCGATCCCTAAAACGTACAATTATCGAAACTATATTTTCCTATAAATAGAAACTCATTCTTCCTTCATTTCTCACCAATTCACTAAAGCTATAGAGCAATTATTATAAAGACAAATTATAGAGAGAAAGAAGAAGAGAAGTCTGTTACCTCACTATTCCAGTATCCAGTTTCTTCTAAGGTAAGGGGTATTATTCTTTCGTATTCATGAAGAGTGTTATTTTCTTTCAATATTTGTAAGGGTTGTTATTTCATTCTTTATTGTTATGTTGGAATAACCTGTCTATGCGAAGTACCGCATACATGATGAAATTCTTCTGTTATTCCATTCTTTATTATTCTGTTGGAATAACCTGTCTGTGCGGTCTATCGCATGCCTGGTGAATTCTGTTGTTATTCCATTCTTTATTATTCTGTTGAAATATCATGTCTGTGCGGATTACGCATGACCTGGTTCCATTCCTTATTATTCTGTTAGAATATCCTATCTGTGCGGATTACGCATGACCTGGTTCCATTCTTTATTATTCTGTTGGAATATCCTGTCTGTGCGAATTACGCATGACCTGGTTTCATTCTTTATTATTCTGTTGGAATATCCTGTCTGTGCGGATTACGCATGACCTGATTTCATTCTTTATTATTCTGTTAGAATATCCTAGATATTTGCGCTTCATCCAGTATCTTTTCATGGAAACATTATTCTGAGCATTCTTGAATTTTACTCTACAAAGCAGTATCGTGTTGACAATTTGGACGTTATTAATTTCTGGATAAATTAAATTATAAATCTTTAAAATTTATCTTGAACTTGTTTTATTGAATTATTATGTCATTGTCATCATCCTCATGCTTATATTATGTTGAAAGTCATCTGTGGTCTGTAGTGCATAGATGGACTTGGTATGATTATGTCCAGGGATTATTCGGTATAATCATGATCGTAATGTTACAAATGATGTGATAAAAGTCCTCATTGGCCCGTAGTGCATTGAGAGACAGTTGTTGGCATGATCATGACCATTGATGAAAACACAAATATCCTTGGCCCGTAGAGCATGGATAAATTGTGGTTGTGATACTAATGAATATCCTTGGCCGTAGTGCAGGAATGATGTGGATTATTTTTTTAGCTGAGTCTCAGTGATAAAACTGTTGATAAACTTTTTAAATCATAGAAGATAGTAGATTTCATGTTCTACTTGACTCTTCTAATGGATTGCTTATCCCGCTGCAGTTAAACTTGATGTTTGTTAGTTTAACACTGTTGAAGGCTAACGATAAATTATTCTACATTGTCTTAGTCATAATATTTCTTACTGGGCTAGTTGAGCTCACCCTTTTGCTTTCATTGTTCTCTTCAGGAAATGAGAAAGTAGCCGGGACTAGTCGGGGAACGGAGTGACAGTCCAGATGTCTGCCATAGTAGTCCTCACTATTTTGTGAGATAGTGGGAAAATAAATGTAATAATATTGAATTTGAGTTTGTATATTGTCTAGATGACAATATTTGTATTAAAACTCACAGCTTATATTTTGTTGTATTTTTCACGACTGTTGTATAATTAAGTTGTATTTGAACTTTGTACCATGTATTTGGCGACCCAAGATGGGTGATATATACCTATTTTGGGGGCGTCACAGTTGGTATCAAAGCTTAGGGATATGATACATGGCTAAGATGTGAGACTAGAACTAGGAGGGAAGAGACGAGGAATTCCTTCGCTAGTATGACCTACCTAAGTTTATTTGGTATTTAATTGGTCGGTAAGAGTATAGGGTTAATATGTTGCATGTCAATTAACCCTTGTTTTGTGGTAGTATTTGAAAATGACATCCGAAAATGTTGAGAATAGCAATGGAGCACGGGAGACCGTTAAGTCACCACAGATCAATATCCAGGATAATGTGCAACAGGAAGACAATAATCCTCAGGTAAACAATAACACCGATGAAATGATGAACGATGGAATGTTCAGAGGCTTTATGCAATTCATGCAACATCAGGCGAGAGCGGCTCCTGTCCAAAATATAGGTGGAAACACTGGAAACTCTCGGACGGTCACCGCTAAACAGTTCAAGGACCTGGGACCACCAGAGTTTATTGGAGAGCCAAAACCACTTAAGGCGGAGACGTGGATAAAGCATATCACCAAGATATTTGATGTCTTGGGATGCTCCGAGGAGCAAAAAGTTCCCTTTTCCACCTTTATGTTGCGAGGAGAGGCAGACTACTGGTGGGAATTTGTAAAGCGTACTCAACCTGCCGTACTGAAGATGTCTTGGGAGAAGTTCCAAGAACTATTCAACGACAAGTACTTTCCCGAAAGTATTCGTCACATGAAAGAGGTAGAATTCATCAAGTTGGAGCAGAATAATATAACCATGTCGCAGTACGAAACTAAGTTTGCCGAGTTGTCTCGATAATGAGGAGAGAATGACGCGGATGTTTTTAAGAGGTTTGAAACCGGAGATACGTCAATATCTTATTTCTCATAAACTGTGTTTGTATTCAGATTTTGTAAATAGGGCTCAGTTATTGGAGAGCGATAACAAGTCAACGCTGTAACGACCCCAAAATCCATACAAATTAAATCTCAACTTTAGTCGTTAACCATACATTAAATCTCTAATTTTACATCATTATTCGATATTAAACTTAATAAAATTGCGGAATATTTAAAACATTTATACACTTCCTTCTTTCATGCCCTGAATCGCAACCTTTACATTACATCTCTTTGATTCAATCTTATATCATGAATCGTTACAACAAAATGACTATACAAAGTCTTACATCATAACTAAATATCTATATACATTGGATAGTTCAACTTACAATTTAACAACATATTACGTTCAAAATATGAAATACCGAACTTTATACTATAAAACACAGTGAATTTCAAAAACACAGAGACTAAGGAATTATACTATAAAAGATATATGTTAAGATTATAATACATACCTTTTGTTGTTAAGAAATTCGTGTTAACCCTTGCTAGTCGCAGACAATCTTGCAACTTCAGACACCTTTTCCTCTCAATTTTTCTCTGATACTTCTCTCTCAAACTCTCTGTAATTCTCTTTCTCAGAAAACTTCTATTTTCTTCTTAGGCTTAAGCCAAATACATTATACGTAAACTAGAACTAACCCCCCAAACGCACGTCTTAATTCAAACGCTTAAAACCGACACTACTAATGGCCTTATTAAATTAGCAGTTACCAAATTAATATATATATATTATTTATATTATATTATTAATAATTCAAAATTTAAATTTCAAAAGTCATAAGGCTCCGTTTGGCAAAACTCTTTTTAAAGACTTAATATATTTAAGTCTTGTTTGGCAAAATAAATTAAAACTACTTTAATTTATTTTAATAACCATTTATAATATAGTTATTTGTCACACTTCTAATTAATTAAGTTTTCATACTTAATTTAATTAATTCTAATAACAATTCATTGCATAATATAATAATTTATTTAATCATTATAAACTCTCTAACTTAATTATTAAATTAAATTAGATTACTATTTCAAAATAATTACTTTTCTTAACTCATTAATTATTTATTAAACAAATAAATAATCAAATCGCATCAAATCAATTAAACAAATACTTATTCAACAATAAACACATCCATTAAATATTTATATAATTCAATAAATATTTAAATATTATAATAAAAATCTGGGTTGTTACATCATTCCCTCCTTACAAGGATTCTGTCCTCAGAATCACAACTCAAGCCACTCATTCATTACAATCTTCCTTACAAAGATTCTGTCCCCAGAATCGAAGACACAAATTACACAAATAACTCAGAGAAATCTTTCATCATTTTATCTAAATATAGATTTTATATTTCCTACTATATTCATTACCTAACAAATTCTAGGTTTCATTTCATAACTTTCATTTGAACTCAATTATATTTTGAGTATTATATATCTTTTAACTCGTTCATTTCCTTTTCTAAGGATCGTTATCATAAACACTCGGGAATCGCTATCATAAACACTCGGGATATTACAATCACCCTTTCTTCTAAAAATTTCGTCCTCGAAATTTTATTTATTAATTTTTATTCATTCATTCTATCAAAGTAGATTTTACATCACTACCTCATTCATTCATTGGCTTCTATAACCACTTTCTTTCCACAAACATCATTCTACAATTATTAAACTTTTCTATTAAAAGTTTCACTTTATTCTTTGATAACTCACATCCTTCTCACTTCAAAATCTCTTTTCTCACTTATTCAACATATTCATCATTCAGTGTCGTATTATATGACTCACTTCTTTCTAAGGAATATCATCCTTACCACATTCACCTTTTAGAATATCAAGAATCTTCTACAATTGCTCAATAATTGGGAAGCGATATGAATAAAAGGAATTTAAAAGATTCCAAATCATGCTGAGGGTCATAAGACCACGAACTATGTCCACAGTTGCAAGTAATCTTTCAACTTCAACTTTAACAGCCATAAGACTATAAGGACCCCCGTACTTAGGGTGTTAAGCCCTTCGTACGATGTATTGTGCACAAACATTTAAACGCTATGCATATGTCCATAGTTATAAGTAATCTTTCAACTTAAACTTTAACAGTCATAAGACTATAGGGACTCCTCGTACTTAGGGTGATCAGCCCTTCGTACAATGTATTGTGCACAAATATCTCAACGCCTCCGCGTAAACCCCTATAAAAGGGTTGTTCATCTCAGCTTTTCAACATCTGAATCCGCACCAAAATAATTTGGTTTGGCATAACTTCTCAAGAAACTCTTAAATTTCATGAACATCTTTCAATATTTGTCTAGCTGAATCAAATAGCATAGACCTCTACAATAACTTGGACATTAACCGAAATATACATATACATACATACATACATATGTATTCTCATATATTAAAGAAATCTCAAAAATCTTTTTATGACGTCATGATACCGCACTGTATTTACAGTCCGTTGAGAATTCCGTCATTTGGTAACTTTATCATACTACATCATACCATAGTGGGCTGACGATCCTTAGATCACATCCAACACTAGGTAATACTGCATTGATGACTCCATCATTTTTATCATCTTTGCACCAGGTTACATGATGCATTAATGATATAAAATATATTTTGATATATTGCAAATCATTTTTGTCTAGCCGAAGCAATTAGCATAGACATACGAATAACAGTATTGTTGTTAAAACTCATTGGTTCCATCATTTGATCCAATGTTTTTCAAGAAAATAAAAGTGTAAACATCAGCACAAAGTTAATAAATTTCGAAAGTCTAGCATAGCTAGTAGATTTAGAATACCTATGCTTCCACTATCATCTCCACTTTCTATAATGATCCATTGCTTAATAGGTCTATCTATTCCTATCATCCTTAATATCCATTCACACTTAATTATACCCTAGTTCATCAAACTTACCACACGTTATGAGTTCAGGAACTTGCCACAATCATATGAGTTTAAGAACTTAACCTAGTCAGACCATAGGCGTCCATTCGCTGAGGGGTTCAAAAACATACCATATAATTATTAGTCACGAACCTACCATAAGTATGAGTTTTAAGAACTCGTACTTAATCTTATAATATTCTCTAACTATACTCTACCTATCTGTTATACACATGAGAAAAGAATCACCTTCTCAACAGGCATATAGCAAATAACGCGACATAAATATTCCAATGATTATCAATGTGATAAACTGAGTGCAAGCACAAAACCCTCGCCCATACAAAGGTTTGTACAACTCAGCCATTACATGAGTTCTCAATTGAAATCCCACCTAATTCTATCTTTCTTTTAACTTGCTCTTTGCTCGATACGAATTCCTCGTATCACATCATCTATAACTCCTCATGAGTTATCTCGTACTATTTCATAGTACACCATCTTCATAACATTAAGTTATAATCATTCAAACATTACAACCCATCTTTCCTTTATAACTTAAACAGACCACGTCGTGACCTTATTCTATAATCATCTCCCTTAAAATTCTTTTCTTAACTCGTGATCGTTTTGTTTTTACGATCCTCTTTTTTTTTTTCCCCATCATTTACGACATTATTCGTTATCTTGGCTATTGGAGTTAGGAAACTCTCATTTCTTATCTTTATATCTCTTCAAGATTCTTCTTTGAATCTTCTTATTTATATAACAATTCTTCCTTTAAGAATTTCTAACTTCATTTACATCGCTCATAATTTCATTCGAGTTACACACTTGGTACACATCGAGTCTCTAACAGTTTCAATATGGTACGCTGAGTGGTTTCCCACAAACAACCAACAAACTAGGTTCCGAGTTGCTAGTTCGTATATACCTCCGCTCCATGAAGGAATCGTTTAGCCCAGATACCATACATCAACTACTAAAGAGTACAATTGTACCACACTTAGACATAACTCTCTATTCATAACTTCTTTACCATTCTCTTTTTATAGACATTGTCTATTTATTATCACCTTACATTCTTATTATTGGAGTTGGGTAACCCCACTTTTATATTCCTTATAACTCTGCGAGATTCTTCTTTGAATCCTTTTACGCAAGTTTTAATCCCATATTGTTCAAACTCTATTTGAGCTTATTCGTTCATTATCTTCACCTCTCTTCTCTAAGGTTATAGCCTACGGTACTCCTACCTAAGGTTTATAACCTACAGCTTTGATACCAACTGTAACGACCCCAAAATCCATACAAATTAAATCTCAACTTTGGTCGTTAACCATACATTAAATCTCTAATTTTACATCATTATTCGATATTAAACTTAATAAAATTGCGGAATATTTAAAACGTTTATACACTTCCTTCTTTCATGCCCTGAATCGCAACATTTACATTACATCTCTTTGATTCAATCTTATATCATGAATCGTTACAACAAAATGACTATACAAAGTCTTACATCATAACTAAATATCCATATACATTGGATAGCTCAACTTACAATTTAACAACATATTACGTTCAAAATATGAAATACCGAACTTTATACTATAAAACACAGTGAATTTCAAAAACACAGAGACTAAGGAATTATACTATAAAAGATATATGTTAAGATTATAATACATACCTTTTGTTGTTAAGAAATTCGTGTTAACCCTTGCTAGTCGCAGACAATCTTGCAACTTCAGACACCTTTTCCTCTCAATTTTTCTCTGATACTTCTCTCTCAAACTCTCTGTAATTCTCCTTCTCAGAAAACTTCTATTTTCTTCTTAGGCTTAAGCCAAATACATTATACGTAAACTAGAACTAACCCCCAAACGCACGTCTTAATTCAAACGCTTAAAACCGACACTACTAATGGCCTTATTAAATTAGCAGTTACCAAATTAATATATATATTATTTATATTATATTATTAATAATTCAAAATTTAAATTCCAAAAGCCATAAGGCTCCGTTTGGCAAAACTCTTTTTAAAGACTTAATATATTTAAGTCTTGTTTGGCAAAATAAATTAAAACTACTTTAATTTATTTTAATAATCATTTATAATATAGTTATTTGTCACACTTCTAATTAATTAAGTTTTCATACTTAATTTAATTAATTCTAATAACAATTCATTGCATAATATAATAATTTATTTAATCATTATAAACTCTCTAACTTAATTATTAAATTAAATTAGATTACTATTTCAAAATAATTATTTTTCTTAACTCATTAATTATTCATTAAACAAATAAATAATCAAATCACATCAAATCAATTAAACAAATACTTATTCAACAATAAACACATCTATTAAATATTTATATAATTCAATAAATATTTAAATATTATAATAAAAATCTGGATTGTTACAAACGCAACCAAGAGAAAGCAAACGACAGAATGAAAATACCAGTGGTAACAGTTATCGAAGCGGTGACAACAAACGTGGAGGGAATCAACATGCCAGAAATGGTAACCACTTCGGTGGTAATCATGGCCAAAACAATAAAAGTGGGGGTTTCAAGAAGAGGAGATTCAATAATGATGGAAGGACGTCAGCACCAGCACCTGTTGTTAAGAAAGGAGAACGACTGCCAGTCGTATGTTACAAATGCGGAGGGGAGGGACACATCAGTTCAAACTGTACACAGCAGTCCAAAGCATGTTACAATTGTGGAAGAGAAGGTCACCTAGCCCGATTTTGTCGTGCACCTAAGACAAGTCCAGCTGGGATGGAGGCACCAAAGGCCGTCCCAGAAAAGTCAAAGCCGGTAGTTCAAGGGAGAGCATTTGTCGTGACCTCCCAGAAAGTAAGGAACCCGAACGAGGTGATCACGGATAAGCTAATCATAAACTCTAGTGAAGTAAATACCTTATTTGATACCGGTTCTACCCATTCTTTTATTTCTCCTACTTGCGCTCAACGTTTAAATTTGACTCCAGAGAAATTAGACTTTGACTTATCTGTTGAAACTCCGTTGGGAGAAACCTTCATTACATCCACTATTTATAAGTCTTGTGTGGTTCAAATCGATACTCTCACATTACCTGTTGATCTTATTTCATTGAAAATACTTGCATTTGATGTGATTCTAGGGATTGATTGGTTAACTACTCATCATGCAAAAATTGATTATTTTCGTAAGGTTGTTGGCTTTCATATTCCTAACCAACCTATTATGCGAATTTAAGCAACCAAACTATTAAAATCAATCATTGTCATCTCAAGCCATAAAGCTATTCGTTTATTGAAAAACGGATGTCAAGCTTTCTTAACTCATGTCACGGATTTAAACAAAAATACGTCAGTTTTGAATGATATTTCTATTGTTAATAAATTTCCTGACGTATTCCCTGAAGAACTTCCTGGCCTACCCCCAGAGTGTGAAATTGAATTTTGTATTGACCTTGAACCGGTACAAAACCCATTTCTAAAGCTCAATATCGAATGGCTCCTATTGAACTCTAGGAGTTAAAAACCCAACTACAGGAATTGTTAGATATCGGTTTCATTCGTTCCAGTACGTCTCCTTGGGCTGCTCTTGTTCTATTTGTGAAGAAAAAAGACGGGAGTATGCGACTTTATATTGACTACCGCGAATTAAACCATGTCACCATCAAGAATAGGTATCCGTTACCTCCCATTGATGACCTGTTTGACCAGTTTCAAGGAGCACAATTCTTTTTAAAGATCGATCTTTGTTCTGGATATCATCAGCTAAAGGTTAAAACTGAGGATATTCCAAAGACTGCCTCCAGAACTCGGTACGGACATTATGAATTCTTAGTCATGTCTTTTGGATTGACTAATGCTCCTGCTTCTTTCATGGACATGATGAACCGAGTATTCAAAGAATATTTGGATCATTTCGTGGTCGTCTTTATTGATGACATCCTCATATATTCCAAAAGTCGTGAAGATCATGAGCAACACTTGAGGCTGATACTCCAAAAGCTTTGTGAAAACAAGTTTTATGCAAAGTTGAAGAAATGCGAATTCTGGCTTGAGGAAGTAGCATTCCTTGGGCACGTAGTATCAAGTCATAGAATATCTGTTGAGCCGGCAAAGATTAAAGTTATTCAAAGTTGGGAGCAACCTAAATCAATGACCGAAGTACGTAGCTTTCTCGGCTTAGCTGGTTATTATCTGAGATTCGTAGAAGGGTTTTCTCGAATCGCTACTCCATTAACTCAGCTGACTCGAAAAGATACAAAATTCGATTGGAGCGTGGAATGTGAGAAGAGTTTTCAAGAACTCAAGAGGAGACTCATTTCAGCACCTGTTCTGACAATACCATCTTAATCGGAGGGATTTGTCATCTACAGTGATGCTTCAGGCAAAGGGTTAGGATATGTTCTCATGCAACATGGGAAAGTCATAGCCTATGCCTCATGGTAACTCAAAGAATATGAGAGAAATTATCCTACTCATGATCTAGAGTTGGCAGCAGTCGTTTTTGCACTAAAGATTTGGAAGCATTACCTGTATGGAGAGAAGGTGGAGATCTATACAGATCATAAAAGCCTTAAATATTTCTTTACTCAAAAGGAACTCAACATGCGACAACGATGTTAGCTTAGACTGTTGAAAGATTATGATCATATCATCCAATATCATCCTGGAAAAGCAAACGTGGTAGTTGACGCATTGAGTAGAAGATCATATGCGGGTACAAGTGCGATATTGTCAACGCAAAAGCCCATTTTATATGACTTACAAAGGATGGAGATAGAGTTAAAGACTCCAGAGACCCATGTGATGATAGCGAATATACGAGTAGAATCGACTTTAATTGATAAAGTTAAAGCTGCTCAAGCTACTGACCTGGAGCTGATGTGTATGGGGAAGAAAGTGCAAGAAGGTGTTATCCCAGAAGCAAGAATGGATGAAGAAGGAATACTTCGAGTCAACTCCAGACTTTGTGTTCCTAACGACCCTGATTTAAAGTATAAAATCATGATGGAGCCACACAACACACCATTTACAATCCATCTTGGGAGTACCAAAATGTATCATGATCTTCGATATACATTTTGGTGGAGCAATATGAAGAGGAAGATTGCGGAGTTTATCTCAAGGTGTATAACTTGTTAACAAGTCAAGGCAGAGCATCAAGTACCAAAAGGTCCATTGTAACCACTTAAAATTTTAGAATGGAAGTGGGAGCACATTACCATGGATTTTGTTATCGGTCTTCCCAAGGTTTCTCAAGGCATAGATGCGATTTGGGTCATTGTTGATATATTGACCAAGTCGGCTCATTTCTTATCTATACGAGAAACTTATACACTTGAACGTCTTGCTCGTATGTACATGAACGAGATTGTAAGATTTCATGGTATGCCAGTATCCATAGTTTCTGATCGAGACCCAAGATTCACTTCAAGATTTTGGGTTAGTTTGCAAAAAGCTATGGGCACGGATTTATGATTTAGTTCGACTTATCATCCTTAAACGGACGGGCAGTCAGAGAAGACTATTCAAACTCTTGAAGATCTATTAAGACTTTGTATCCTTGACTTCAAGGGAAGTTGGGACAAGTTCTTACCATTGGTGGAGTTTTTCTACAACAACAGTTATCAAGCAAGTATTGGCATGGCTCCATTGGAGGCGTTGTATGGAAGAAAGTGTCGTTCTCCAGTATGCTGGGATGAGGTGGGTGAAGCAACGTTGTTGGGGCTGGAGTTGGTACGTATGACTACGAAAAATACTCAAACGATCCGACAACGTATAAAAACCTCACAAGATCGACAAAAGAGTTATGCTAATCTTTATCGAAAGGACGTGGAATTCAATATTGGAGATCATGTGTTGTTACGTGTTGCTCCATGGAAAGGAGTTACGAGATTTCGAAAGAGAGGAAAGCTCAATCCTCAATTCATTGGCCCATTTTTAATCCTCGATCGAGTAGGAACTGTGGCCTATAGACTCGCCTTACCGCCAAGTATGTCTCGTGTTCATAACGTTTTTCACATATCTATGTTACAAAAATATGTGAAAGACCCAAACCACATTATTGAATTAGAACAGGACGAGATAGCGGAAGATTTAACGTATGAAGAGGTACCTGTTAAAATCTTGGATAAGAATGATCATATTCTACGCTCCAAGGTTATATCTTAAGTCAAAGTTTTGTGGAGAAACCACGATGTTGAGGAAATGACCTGGGAGTTAGAATCTGAAATGAAGTCAAGGTATCCTCACCTCTTCAACATACCAGGTACGCGCCCTAATTTCGAGGATAAAATTTCATAAGAAGGGGAGGTTGTAAGACCCCAACTTTTATGAATAAAGAATAATTTTTCTCGAAATATATTTTTTGAATATTATGGTGTGGATTTGATATAATGTTATAGTTGTGGGTAATATTTATAAATTTTGCAAAGTAAAGCAAGTGGTTATATAATATTCGATTGGTCGGGGAATATTCATTTTAACAAGGAATATTCGTACGACGGCACAATCATTGGTAGACCCCACAATGGAAGTATTGTCGTAGTTAGAAAATAACAAAATTATCTTTTTGTAAAAATAATGGCGAAAGTGTTACCGTTAAAACTGTTAAACTATCCGGTATTAAAAGTACAGTAATACGCATGGTTGCATAGTAGCACACGGTATTGATTATTGATGCTTACGTGAGAAGTCACTTAGTTATACTCAATTATTGCTACAGTAATTGCTGTATCATATTATTGATTCAATTATTGTCACAGTAACATCTACATAATATTTTATATTATTAAATCAATAATTGAAACGACAAAGTTATTTATATTATTATTTACAATATTGACAATGTCTAGAAAGTTCTGTCAAGGAGAGGTTTGGTCATCTAATTGTGCACCAATAGGGAGAAATTCTTATCGGAAAGCCCCCTCTTTCCTGGGAATGATCTGGTTGTTAAATATTATGAGTTATAATATTAATGATGAATAAGTTCGTGTTGATTAAAGATGAAATTGATATTTCTATTGTGTTGGGATTATTTGTGTTAGTGGAAATCGACATTTATTTCGATAATAATTGATGTCTACAAGTTACACTGACTAGTCGGGTAATTAATCGGATAAATGAGCAATTAATTGCTATTAATTCACATGATTATAACTATTTGTTCATATATGTATACTATTGATTCACATTCTTCTACTATTAGGGGAGTTGGTACAATATTAATAATACTTACATGACAAAGTTAAAAATGGAGGTATAGATGGAGGTACTATACTGTAATTCGTATTTTCACATGATTATAACTATTGATTCACATGACTGAACTATTGATTCACATTATTTACTATTAGGGGAGGTGGTGTAAGTTTGATAATACTTGCAGGACTAAATTAAAAATGAAAAAAAAAGAAGAAGGTATTATACTGTAATATTTCGAGTCCTAAAACGTGCAATTATCAAAATTATATTTTCCTATAAATAGAAGCTCATTCTTCCTTCATTTCTAATCAATTCACTAAAGCTATAGAGCAATTATTATAGAGAGAAAGAATAAGAGAAGTTTGTTACCTCACTATTCCAGTATCCAGTTTCTTCTAAGGTAAGGGGTATTATTCTTTCGTATTCATAAAGAGAGTTATTTTCTTTCAATATTCGTAAGGGTTGTTATTCCATTCTTTATTGTTATATTGAAATAGCTTGTCTATGCGAAGTACCGCATACATGGTAAAATTCTTTTGTTACTCTATTCTTTATTATTCTATTGGAATAACCTGTCTGTGCGGTCTATTGCATGCCTGGTGAATTCTGTTGTTATTCCATTCTTTATTATTCTGTTGGAATATACTGTCTGTGTGGATTACGCATGACCTGGTTCCATTCTTTATTATTCTGTTGAAATATCATGTCTGTGCGAATTATGCATGACCTGGTTCCATTCTTTATTATTCTGTTGGAATATCCTGTATGTGCGGATTACGCATGACCTGGTTCCATTCTTTATTATTTTGTTAGAATATCCTGGATATTTGCGCTTCATCCAGCATCTTTTTATGGAAATATTCTTCTGAGCATTCTTGAATTTTACTCCACAAAGCAGTATCATGTTGACAACTTAGACATTTCTAGATAAATTAAATTATAAATATTTAAAATTTATCTTGAACTTATTTTATTGAATTATTATGTCATTGTCATCATCCTCATGCTTATATTATGTTGAAAGTCATCTGTGGTCTGTAGTGCATAGATGGACTTGGTATGATTATGACCAGGGATTATTTGGTATAATCATGACCGTAATGTTACAAATAATGTGGTCAAAGTCTTCATTGGCCCGTAGTGCATTGAGAGACAGTTGTTCGCATGATCATGACCATTGATGAAAACACGAATATCCTTGGCCCGTAGTGCATGAATAAATTGTGATTGTGATACTAATGAATATCATTGGCCGTAGTGCAGGAATGATGTGGATTATTTTTTTAGCTGTTGATAAACTTTTTAAATCATAGAAGATAGTAGATTTCATATTCTAGTTGACTCTTCTAATGGATTGCTTATTCCACTGCAGTTAAACTTGATGTTTGTTAGTTTAACACTGTTGAAGGCTAACGATAAATTATTCTGCAATATCTTAGTCATAATATTTCTTACTGGGCTAGTTGAGCTCACCCTTTTGCTTTTATTGCTCTCTTCAGGAAATGAGAACGTAGCCGAAACTAGTCGGGGAACGGAGTGATAGTCCAGATGTCTATCATAATAGTCCTCACTATTTTGTGAGATAGTGAAAAAATAAATGTAATAATATTGAATTTGAGTTTGTATATTGTCTAGATGACAATATTTGTATTAAAACTCACAGTTTATGTTTTGTCGTATTTTACATGACAGTTGTATAATTAAATTGTATTTGAACTTTGTACCATGTATTTGGCAACCCAAGATGGGTGATGTATACCTATTTTGGGGGCGTCACAATCGCATTGCTACAGCTTATCATCCTCAAACTAATGGCCAAGCCGAAGTTTCCAATCGTGAAGTCAAAAGAATTTTGGAGAAAGTTGTGAACCCCACAAGAAAGGATTGGTCCTTAAAACTTGATGACGCTGTTTGGGCATATAGGACTGCTTATAAGACTTCGTTGGGCATGTTACCTTTTCAGCTAGTTTATGAAAAAGCCTGTCACCTTCCTATTGAGCTTGAGCACAAGGCATATTGGGCAATTCGGAAGCTTAATTTTGATTTGAAGGCTGTAGGAGAAAAATGCCTACTTCAACTCAATGAGTTGGATGAATTCAGACTACAGGCGTATGAAAACTCAAAGCTATACAAGGAAAAGGTGAAGAAATGGCATGATCGCAAGATCATAGAGAGAGTATTTGAGCTGGGACAAAGAGTTTTGCTATTCAATTCCAGACTTAAACTATTTCTTGGGAAGCTCAAATCAAGGTGGTCAGGGCCATTCACAGTGAAGACAGTTTTCCCACATGATGCAGTAGAAGTGTTCAAAAAGTTCCCGGATAAGCCGTTTAAAGTGAATGGACAGCGGCTGAAGCATTATTTTGGTGGCGAGATTGACAGAAAAAAAGTAACCTCAATTCTTTCTTCAACATGAAAAGTCAGATATAGTCAAGCTAATTGACTATAACTTAGCGCTTGATGGGAGGCAACCCA
Organism: Panax notoginseng; assembly: GCA_016801055.1. Taxonomy (NCBI): domain Eukaryota; kingdom Viridiplantae; phylum Streptophyta; class Magnoliopsida; order Apiales; family Araliaceae; genus Panax; species Panax notoginseng. Next base: position 57,326,934 of record CM029017.1, on the reverse strand, counting down.
TTATTTCTATCCTTACCTCTTGTTTAATTCTGTTTAAATTATATTTAGTTTTCATGTTCCTATTAGTATTCATAGCATACTTTGTGTTAAATTAGTATTATGGGAGCTGACTGAGCGTATGATGAGACGTAGGAGTAGTAAAGAAAGTATTGCGTTAGGATAGTCATGTATGCATAATCATCAATTCACGTTTTGATTTTGGAGGCTTGATATCTAATAATGATAGTTATTGATTGAATAGGTGTATTGGAGTGGATTCATCGCGGCTTTGATGTATTTAGGATGCAAGATGGCAGTGCAGAATACAGGTTTACGCAGCCGCGCCAAGAAAGCCTTGAAAAACCACGCGCCCACGCTGCAAAGTATGTGCATACAGAGCAGTCGCGCGCCCGCGCAATGTCCCCATTCAGAACACGCGTGGCCGCGCCCGACACCGGGTTTTGAAAAATTTTGAGGATTTTAAAGACGTGTCTTGCTCCATCTCTCATAACATTTGAAATATCAGAGCGTATCTCATTCCTCTCCACAATGTGTACGACTCTTCATCTCCAAAACCGTTCCATTTCAAAGGTGTAACGTCTCATCCTATTACGTATTTATCGCATCAATTCTCCTATCCACGTTCAACATCTTCTCTGACAAAACAAGGGTTTTTTAGTGGGTGTGTGCAATACAAGTTTGGGGGTTCTTTGTGCAGAAAATTTTTCACTCACGATTCCATCAAGCAGTTTTTCTTCTTCTTCATTCAGAGAAATGGGTCCTAAGCGTGCTCGTTCTGTCATTTGTTCATCGTCATCATCTTCTTCCAGTAGTCAAGGCAAGGATATTTTGGATCATACGAAATTTCTCAATCTGGAGGCACAAATGGAGTACTATAGAATAGTGGCAAATACATTTGTGAAGGAACGAGGCTTCAAGCATGAGAAGTAGGATGGTCAATTGTGGGATATGATTTGAGAAAGAGGATGGGTAGGACTGACTGCAACCCCTATGCCTGTTCCCATGGGTATTGTTTAAGAATTTTATGCTAATGCCAAAGATACTATGAGTGGGTTATCTATGGTCCGAGGAGTTTAAGTAGATTACCGACCTCAATCAATCAGAGAAATTTTTAGAATACTCGACACTCCACCGACTGGGTATGATAATTGGGCCAATGCTGCCCGTTTGGAGACTGATTTGGACGAAGTCATCATTAACTTGTGCATTCCAGGAACGCAGTGGACTTGTAGGGCAGGAACGAATCAGCCTTGCACTTTCCCAGCCTCATCCCTGAATCGCTATGCTAAAGCTTGGAATTTATTCATATGTGCGAAGCTTGTACCTTCGACGCATCAGCATGAAATCACAACTGAAAGGGCTATCATTTTGTGGGGAATAGTCACATGCAAGTACATCGATGTGGGCCATCTCATTAATCAGAATATGTTACGTTACATGAGGGGGAGCACTACGAGAAGTATCCCACATGCGTCTGTTGTTGCTAGTCTATGTGCACATCAAGGAGTCTGTTGGGGTAATGAACAGATGCAATGTCCTAGCCAAGATATCACTCATGCGACGATTGCCAAATTCAAGGATTGGGCAGAAGGTGCGCCACACCTGAGGGGAAAAGGTTTCATCCTTCAACCCGCATCCTCGATGCCTCCACCACAGTCTACATAGGAAACTGAAGCAAGAACGTCAACTCAAGCCACTCAAACCACTGTTGTCCATGATGATCGTCGTCTCCGAAGGTTGGAATGGAAGGTCGATGCTATGTACGATAATTTTACAACGTTTGCTACGGGGTTGACAAGGTCACTAGCAGAGGCATTTACGCAGCAGGGTACTATGTTCGAGTGGCCACAATTTGGGACAACCGTGCCATTTCCACCACCGGATTCACCACCCGAAGAGGGTGGTGCAGCTGATCAGTAGGGGAGTTCTTCTAACCCTATACCTTCATTCATTGGGACATTGAATATTTTAAGTTTGGGGGTATTGGGTAGTAGGGTAGTTGCATGTAATGTTTGCATGTTAGTTTAAAATTTTGCATGTTTATGTGTTAGTTAATAATTGCAGAATTTTTTTTTGTTTTTAGTCATGATGATATGTGTTATTATATGTTTAGTTGCATGTCTCGCATTTCTAGCTTTGTGGAGTTTAAGTCTAGCCAATGATGAAATTGAATTTTGAAGGATTGTTGAGTTTAATGGATAACATGAGCTTAGATATAATGTTTTACATGATGTAATCCATGGATGTTGTTTAGATGCTTTTGGTTTGCACTTACGTGTTCACAAATGCTTTTAGGTATAAGAGTTATGTGTTTTATTGCTTGATAGGAAATGTGGTTTTTAAAAAATAGAATTATGTGGAAACTGAACTTAGACTATGAAAACATTGATAATCAAGCTTTGGGAACACATTGGTATGCTTATTATAAAAATAAATAAATAAGATAAAAAAACTACCATGGTTAGTCTTGTTTCAGGGCCTCTGTTACTTGAGCAAGTACGCCCGAAGGGATTGTCTTTACACCTAGCGCCCTAAGATCTTTTATGGTCTGGGAGTCGTTGGTTGAAAGCTCGCTAAGGGGTAACACTGTTAGCCTAATGGAATGAGGCATTGCACAGCCATGTGATTAAAAAAAAAGAGCAATAAACACCGCGGGAAAGAGCAAAAATCGCCCTCGTGAGTAAAAATAAAGCAATTTAAACCCATTGTTGAACCTTAGTTTGTACTGATATGTTAGAATAGTTTTTGTTGCATTAGTATACATGGATCTTGATTTAGATTGTAATTTTCTGTTTTGAGCAGTTTGACATGTAAATTCTTTGCCTTGGTCAAGTTTTGGTGAACACAACACACACACACAACATCTTTATTGTAAGACCCCAACTTATTAATGAATAAAATCAAATTTTCTCTAAATATTATTGTGAATAATAAGGGGTTAATTTGATATAATACTTTGGTTATGGGTGAAATGTGCAAATTTTGCAAAATAAGCAAGTGGTTATAAAATATTCGTTTGGTCGTGGAATATTCTTGCTGCCGGGGAATATTCGTACGATGGCGCAGCCTTGTGTGGGCCCCATAACGAAAAGCAATTGGATGAAAAAAATGACAAGTATAAGTTGTTTATAAATAACGGCGTAGTTGTTACCGTTAATACTGTTGGAATACCCAGTGGTTAAAATACAGTAACACACGGTATTGCACCAATTATTGATTCTTACGTAAGAAGGCACTACTCAATAATTGTTACAGTAGTTATTGTTTAATATTTTATTTTATTGATTCAATAATGCTGCGTTGATATTTTATATTATTGTTGTTTCAATAATTGTTGTTGCACAGTATTTTTCATTATCAGATCAATAATTCATATTATTTGAATAATATTATTAGATAATATTATTGACAATGTCTAAAAAGTTCTGTCTAATGAGAGGTTTGGTCATCTAATTGCGCGCCAGTAAGGAGAAATCCTTATTGGAAAGCCCCCTCTTTCCTAAGAATGGCCTGGTTGTCATAATTGTGATTCTGTGATATTATTTATGAATAATTAATTATTGATTTATATGATAAGAAAATATTTATTTTTTGTGGATATAAATGAGGGATATATTTTTGTGGTTATAAATGAATGAATTAATGCTGAGATGTTTTATCAGTATTTTTGTCGGAATAAAGGCATTAAAAATCAATCAGGGTTTTTGAGATATATTGCGGGGGTTATAATTTTTAATCCGACCGTTGGATCGTTGTGATTTTTAGATATGTTATACATATATAAGTTGAGTATATGTCCACAAATTTTGAACCGTTAAAAATGAACGTATGATTTGTTATGAATTTTAAGAGATGGCTGGTTCAGAAATTGTTGAAGTTTCGAAATTTATCATTTTGGTAAAAATTCTAGAATTGGTGGGCCCCACTTTTGGTTGGTGAGAAATGTGCTAAAATTTTATTCAAATGTGGTGGGTGGGAATAATAACAGGTAAAGCCATCAGGTTGCAGGTCAAGTCTGCTTCGGCGTGCTAACATTTTTCTATAAATAGAGGGCTAAGTTAAAATTAAAAATCACACCAGAATTCATAAGTTTTCTCTCTTTCTCTCTCTATATTCTCGAGCGTATTTTATGAGTATTCTGATACTTTGAGAGTTGCTATTCAGCACAAGTTTCATTCAGCCTCATATACGATATTCTGATCAGAAGTACTATTCGTTTGAGGTAAGGGATATTATTTTCTTCTTAAATGATATTATTTCTTCAATATCATTATGCTGAAATATTGATATGAACTTTTTATCAAATTTGAAACTTTTTGTGTCGAGGTTACTATTCACGTATACGGCACTATTCACCGAAAAATAAAATTTTTTCTTTTTGTCAAAGATGTCTATTATGGTTACTATCCTTGATTGTATCCATGTTTTGATCTTTATTGTTGAATTCTACTTCAAAATTGATGGTTATGGAATATTATTGCACTTAGATAAACTGTAATGCGGATCCTTAATATTTGTCCTTCTGTCTCACTGGATTCGTTTCCTTTAAAATATTTTTCATCATCCTCAGTCCTAAATGATGATATTACTGAATATCTTTGACCTGTAGTGCAAAAATGAATGATTAACTGATGAATATCTTTGGCCCGTAGTGCAAAGATGAATAGGTGTTGAGATGAATATGACCGACTGTGATACAAATGAATATCTTTGGCCTGTAGTACAAAGATGAATATTTGATTAAAGATAATTATTGATTGTTATTACAGGGATAAAATATTGATGATGGACTTTTAAATCTTAGAAGATAGTAGAACTCATTCTCTACTTGACTCTTCTAATGGTTTGCTGTTTCCGCTGCAGTTGTTGATCTAAAACTTGTTGTCTATTATATTTTATCAGATTTTTCCTGTTGAAGACTAATGATAAGTTGTTGTTTATTATCTTAGTCATAATATTCTTTATTGGACTAATTGAGCTCACCCTTTTCCTTTTTGTTCCATTTTTCTTAGGTGGCGAGAATATAGCGGGAACTAGTCGAGGTGTGGAGTGATGTTTCCAGTCAGTTGTGTTAGCAGTCTTCACTATTTTGTAAAATAGTGTTTCAATAATTATAATGAGGACTAATTTGAGTGTGGATATTGTCTAGAAGACAATATTTGTATTTAAACCCACAGTATTTGTGTTGTCGTATTTTGCACGACAATTATTATAATGAAGTTGTATTTGTTTCTGTACCATGTATTTGGCGACTCAGAATGGGTGATGTATACCTATTTTGGGGGCGTCACATTTATAGCAAGTATGGGTTATTTGATTGTATGATATTATGTCTATAGCTTAGTTTGAATTTTTATTCTTGAATCTGGATAATTCACTGAGGCATATTGGATTGGAATTCTATTTTAGCTGGAAAATTACGGGACTCATTTACATCGTAATCTAGTTGCATAGCATGTAGTTGCATTTCATTGTTTAATGTCGTATGCATTGCTTGAGGGCAAGCAATAGTTCAAGTTTGGGGGTATTTGATAAGTAGATTTTATACCTACTTATTGGATATCAATTCACGAGAATTATACTCATCTCAAGTATATTTTAGTATGTTTTTAGTGCATTTTATGTTTATTTTGCTTAACTCGTAATTAGAACTCCTATGGTATGAAAATGCAGGAAATGACATAGTTTGGCATTGGCAAGGTGGTATGAGGCTAGCTAAGTCATGGCAAGTGGAATGTGTGCAGACAAGGAGCTAAGCATGGTTGAATGACCAACAAACAAGCAGCAGAACAAACAAGCAACAGCAACAGAACTTTAGTATACAGAACACAGAAGCCGCGCGGCCGCGTGGCTAAACAAGCTAAATCTCGCGCGCCCGCGCCATTAACCTGCAGAAGTTAAAATCGCATACACGCGCGCCTGCGTCCGTTTTGTACTGGGATCTCGCGTGGCCGCGCTAGTCCTCTGAAGCTGTTGTTGACTTAATTTTTAAATTTGAAATTTGAAGCGCTTGAGCTTATCTAAACTATTCTGGTTGGTACCAGACCTGGATTATTATGGTTTTCATCAGTTTTACATTAGAGTAATTAGGGTTCTAAGTTTTAAACTAATTTCAAGAGAGAGTTTGGAGCTCTGATCAGTACAATTCTCTCTCTCTCATTTTAGGTTATTAGAAATAAAGTATATTTTTATCTTCGAGAGATCAGTGGTGATTTGGAATAGCATTTTGGACAGAATTCTGCAATTGGGTTTAATCAATTCTCTCTTCTCTCTCAATTGTGTTATTTAATTTTCATGTGTTACTATAATCCCATAATGGCTTTTGGTTCAGAAATGAACTAAACTCCATTATGGGATTCTAACGAAATTTGATATGTAGTCTATAGTTAATTACCTGATTGTTTGGTTATATGTTTATTTTTGGATTATCTATCCTGATTTAGTGTATTGCATGAATGTTTGATCACCATTCACCATGTGTACTTATATGGAATTGAAAAATGACATATGAGTGCGGGTATAATCATGATGGCATGTGTTTATGAGGCTGAAATGTTTAGCTTTATATTTCGTGAATCAGATAGAAATATACTATTTCACCGTATGTAGTAATATAAGAGCTTGTGCTTCAATTCATTAGTGTTACAATTTCACATAGGAATATAGTGATTTTGACATTATTGTCGATTACATGAACAGGTCATAATTCATTGAAAAATGATTGTCTACTTTTGTGCTCTTATCTAATTTTCCATGATAAATGTATAATTGTCCATGATAGTAATATTTAGATGAAGTATGAAATGAAGTTAGAATCCCATTCTTTCCAAATTTGATTTCATTAAATTAGTTTTATGTTTTTATTCATTAATTGAATATAGATTAAGCATAATTGTGGATTATTCGTTTAAGCATATAGAAAATAATGATACAATTAGTGTATGATAGTTTAACTTTAAAAACTTTTTCGTGAATCGATACTGTTCTTACTCTGTACTACTTGTTGACCCATGTATGCTTGCATGAGTTAGATTCCTTTTGTTAAGACTAAAAAGGAGGCAAAAAAAATTAAAGAAGAAATTTTAAGTGAGGCTCATAACTCACGATATTTGATTCACCCCAGAAGTACGAAAAATGTATCAAGACCTCAGACATAATTTTTGATGGTTAAATATGAAAAAGGATGTTGTTGAATGTTTGGCAAAATGCTTAACGTGTCAGAAGGTTAAAGCTGAACATCAAAGGCCAAGCGGATTGTTGCAACAGTTAGAAATTCCAGAATGGAAATGGGAGCATATCACAATGGATTTTGTGGTTGGTCTTCCAACGACTCAGCAAGGTTATGATGCGATTTGGGTGATTGTGGATCGATTGACGAAGTCAGAACACTTTTTGCCAATCAAAATTAGATTTAATCTAGATCAGTTGGCAAAACTGTATGTGAAAGAGATTTTATCAAGACACGGTGTCCCGGTGTCCATTGTATCAGATAGAGATCCACGTTTCACATCAAATTTCTGGAAATGACTACAGGAATGCTTAGAAACGCAGTTGAGAATGAGCATAGCGTATCATCCTCAAACCGACGGGCAAAATGAGAGGACAGTCCAGACATTGGAGGATATGCTCAGAGTATGAATTATGGATTTTAAAGGGAATTGGCATAACCATCTACCGTTGGTTAAATTTGCCTATAATAACAATTATAACACAAGTATTGGCATGCCGTCTTACGAAACGTTGTACGGTAGGAAGTGCAGAACCCCATTGTGTTAGGACGAAGTTGGTGAGCGTCAGTTATTAGGTCCAGAATTGGTGCAGCAGACCGTCAAAATCGTCAAGGTGATTCGAACAAGATTGATAGCTGCACAAGATAGGCAGAAGAAATATGCTGACAAACACCAACAAAATTGGGAATTTGATGTCGGTAGTTTTATTTTCTTGAAAGTGTCTCCCTGGAAAGGGAAAATACAATTTGGTAAAAAGGGAAAATTAAGCCATAGGTTTATAGGACCTTTTGAAGTGCTACGACCAGTTGGTGAAGTGGCATATGAGGTAGCTCTACCTCCGGAACTAGAACATATTCATAACATTTTCCATGTTTCGGTATTACGACCATATAAGTCCGATTATAAACATATTATAGAATATGAACCATTATAGTTTGAAAAAGATTTATCTTATGAAGAAATTCCAGTTCAAATAGTTGATAGGAAAGAGCATGTTCTCAGAAACAAAATAATACATTCTGTTAAGGTGATTAGGAGAAACCACAATGCTGAAGAAGCTACGTGGGAACTTGAAGACGTTATGATAAAAACGTATCCTCAGTTATTTGCTTAATTCTTATATGGTGATTCTGGGGATAAAATCTTGTTAAGGAGGGAAGAATGTGACGAATAAATTTATTGGTCGTGATTCTGGGGACAGAATCCTTTTAAGGAGGGAAGAATGTAACGAACGGGAATTTTGTAATTAATTTTACTAATTTTAAATATTTATTGAATTAAATAAATATTTAAATTAATTTATTTATTGAGATAAATAAATATTGATGAAATTATTGTGCAATAATTTAGTTATAGTGTGATATAATAATTAAATTAATGTATAATAATTTTATGGTATGAAGTTTTGATTTAATGAAATAATTAAATTAAATGAATTGTTTAATAATTATAATATTGTGTAATGATGTTATTTTAATTTAGTTGAGTAATGGAATTAGAGGAATGATTAATTTAGAAGGTTAATATTTATTAAATAAATAAATATTAAGAATTTTTTGGCTAAATAAATATTATGTGGATAATTAAATATTATGATTTGAATTTAATAAGTGTGACATTTGTATACTATATAATAAGGAAAACATGAAAATAATTTAGGAAAAATTTGAGAGGGTTGCCAAACATGGTCTTAAGACCTTTGGTATTTTTATCAGTTAGAAACTTGTTGTTCTATAACTGATATATGCGTATTATGTATATGGTCAGGTTAGTTTTTATGTGTTCTTACACAGAGTTGAGAAGAGAGGAGAGTTAGAGGGTTTTGTGATGTATTGAGAGTTTTCTCTGTAATTGATAAAGTTTAGAGGAGGAAGAAGGTTTTGTCAAGTTATTCTATCATTTTGCCAAGTCTAACAAGGAATTCAAGGTATAATCTAACTTATATTTTCAGTTATATGTTTTTGAGTTTCTTTTAAAGCGGAGTCTTAATTTGTGAGAATTTGGATTATATGTGTTAATAAGTTTATGTAATCCATTGATTATCATTTAGAAACAATTTTCAGAGGTTAAAATTCATGAAATCATGTTGTAAATGGAGATTATTGTTGTTCTTGAGTTTTGGTGATATATATATATATATATATATATATATATATGAATTTAGAGTCAAAATTGGTGTTTAGTTTATTTAATAATCTGTAAATTGATTGTTAAACATGTTAGTATGTTGAATTACAAAAAGAATGCAATTGAAATGATTTAATTTGGTTAAGAAACGAAGATTTGATGGTTGATTTCGCTACATATGTTGAAAAATGCAGAAAAACAGAAAAAACATGATTTTAATCCTTCAAAGTTGATTGTGTAAGATGTTTATGTTGTTAGAATCATGATAGTCCTTAAAAGTTGATTTTTTATTATTTTATTTTACTGATTAATAAGTAGTATGTATAAGGATAATCAGTAATTAAGCCAAATTCTTTTATGTTGGCCGCTACTCCTTCTAGTGGCCAGTCAAAACACGGTCGTTTTGACTGGCCGCTAGAGAGAGTAGCAGCCAACATAAAAGAATTTGGTTGGCCGATAGAGGGAGTAGCGGCTGGGCCCTCATCTCAGTCATTCACTCTAATTTTGGACGGTTGGATAACAGTTAGTTGAAACAGTGTCCATAACTAACGTTTTTCATGGATCATTTCCTATATATATATATATATATATATATAGCGATAGAAATTTGAAATCTGAAAAAATCTTACAGTGTGCTGCACAGAAGGCTTCAGACTGCTTTTGGAGCTTGAAAACTCGGTTTCCAGCGGTTAAAATTTGATATATTGCAGAATATATGTATGCAAGTGTTTAGAAAGAAGAATATTGAAGTTTGGAACACTATAGGAGGGGTTAAGAGCTGAAATGGACATAGTTTTCTCTCTTTTTCTTCTTTTTTTTCCTTTTCTTTTTTGACTAATGGGGGTGTCTATTTATACACCAAAGTAGCCGCGGGTTTACCCGCGGCAACCACGAGTCTACCTGGGACTGCCCGGGTGGGCCTAGGCCCTGTGGGTCCCATTATCTAGAAGTACGTGCACTCAGACCAACGTGGTGTCCACTCGAATCTTTAATCCGAGAATCCATTGGACGCATGTTATACCTTTCCGGAAAGCCCTTGACGAGAGCTACACAATGACATGGGATTTGATATTTTTCGAATCTGGGAAGATGGGTCCATGACCAGATCTTCAAGTCTTCGCAGTCCATCCATTGAGCTGTCTTATGTTGTTTTCACTTGGGATTGATGTTATGGTTCGGCATGACTTCTTTTGCAGTGATTTGGGTTGAATTGATGTTGAGTTTGAAAAATTACTATTTTTCCCCTCCCTGGTTGGTTCTGGACTTGATGCAGTTGTAGCCGTCTTTTCTCAGGGTTGTCTCCGAGATTGGACTGTCGTTGACTTTTGACAGTCCTCAGGGTTGTCTCTGAGGTTGGTTTGTGTGACGCCCCCAAAATAGGTATACATCACCCATTCCGAGTCGCCAAAAACATAGTACAAAAATTAAATACAAACTTCTCTTATACAATACGACAAAACGTAGCTGAGAGTTTTTACACGAATATTATCTCATAGACAGTATTCAAACTCAAATGAAGTCCTCATTGCATTTATTATCACATTATTTCATAAAATAATGAGGACTACTATAGCCACCGTCTCGGACCATCACTCTATTCCCTGACTAATCCCAGCTATGTTCTCATTTCTTGAAGAGAACAATGAAAGCAAAAGAGTGAGCTCAACTAACCCAGTAAGAAATATTATGACTAAGATAATGCATAATAAATTATCATTAGCCTTTAACAGTGTTAAACTGATAAAATACAATAAACATCAAGTTTAACTGCAGCAGAACAAGCAATCCATTAGAAGAGTCAAGTAGAGCATGATATCTACTATCTTCAATGATTTAGAAAGTTTACCATCAATTTTATCGCTGAGACTCAGCTTAATAAATAAACCACATCATTGAATCATCCCTGCACTACGGGCCAAGAATATTCATGTAATCATCAATGGTCATGATTATACCGAATAATCTCTGGTCATAATCATACCAACAACTATCCATCAATGCACTACGGGCCAGTAAGGACTTTTACCACATCATTTGTAACATTATGGGTCATGATTATACCGAATGATCCCTGGTCATAATCATACCAATCAACAGTTCATCTATGCACGTAAGCCAAAGATGACTTTCATCACAATATAAACATGAGGATGATGACAATGATATAAGCATTAATCAAACGAAATCAAGGATAAATATTAAATACTTTAAATTTATCCAGAGTTTAAAAATATCCAAATTGTCAACATGATACTGCTTTGTGGAGTAAAATTCAAGAATAATTTTCATGTATCAAAAATAATTTAGACAGAAAAGAAATATATTTTTCGGGTAAATAGTACCCCATGAATAGTACCCTGTGAATAGTACTTCGGGAATAGTACCTCGTAAATAGTACCCCGGCATGAAAAGTGTCCCAAATACCCGAATAAATAATATTCGAGTGAATAGCAACCGGGTGAATAGTAACCCGTGAATAGTAACTCGTGAATAGTACTCTGGTACAAAAAGTGCTCTAAATACCCGAATGAATAATATTTGAATGAATAGTAATCGGGTGAATAGTAACCCGTGAATAGTATTCTGGCACGAAAAGTGCCCCAAATACTCGAGTGAATAATATTCGAGTGAATAGTAACCGGGTGAATAGTAACCCATGAATAGTAACTCGTGAATAGTATTCCGACATGAAAAGATCAATAATTATCATGAAATCTCAGAATAATATTTCCATGAAAAGATACTGGATAAAGCGCAAATATCAAGGATATTCTACTAATTCCACCGAGTATAGAAGCAATACTTCAACAAAATCAGTATAGAAGTAGGAATACAAAACGAAATAATATTACTTACATATTACAGAGTATGGAAGAAAATATTATTTCATATGAATATTGAACGAAGATAATATCCATACGAATACGAAAAATAATATCTCTTCTGAATATGAAATAAATAATACCCCTTACCTCAGAAGAAGACTGGATACTGGACTAGTGAGGTAGCAGACTTCTCTTCTACTTTCTCTCTAAAGCTTCTCTCTCTATAGCTTCTCTTTCTATAATTACTCTTGTGAGTCTTAGTGAATTGGTGATAATAAAAGAAGAATGAGCTTCTATTTATAGGAAAATATAATTTCGATAATTGCACGTTTTGGGGCTTAAAATATTACAGTATAATATCTTCATCTTTTCCTTCATTTTAAATTTAGTCCTGCAAGTATTATCAAACTTGCACCACCTCCCCTAATAGTACATCTTGTGAATCAATAGTACAATCATGTGAATAAATAGTACAATCATGTGAAAAATATAATTACAGTATAGTACCTTCATCTATACCTCTATTTTTAATTTATTCATACAAGTATTATCAATCTTGCACCACCTCTCCTAATAGTACATGCATATGAATCAATAGTACATACATGTGAAACAAATAGTTATAAGCATGTGAATTAATAGCAATTAATTGCTCATTTATCCTATTAATTACTCGATTGGTCAATATAACCTCCAGACATCAATTATTATCGAAATAAATATCAATTTTTACTAACACTAATAATCCCAACACAATGGAAATATCAATTTCATTTTTAATCAACACGAACTTATTCATCATTAATATTATAACTCACAATATTTAACAACCAGATCATTCCCAGGAAAGAGGGGGCTTTTCGATAAGGATTTTTCCCTATTGGCGCGCAATTAGGTGACCAAACCTCTCCTTGACAGAATTTTCTAGACATTGTCAATATTACAAATAACAATATGAATAACTTTATCGTCTCAATTATTGATTTAATAATATAAAATATTATGCAGATGATACTGTGACAATAATTGAATCAATAATATGAGAGATATTATGCAACAATTACTATAGCAACAATTGAGTATAACTGAGTTACTTCTCACGTAAGCATCAATAATCAATACCGTGTGCTACTATGCAATCACGCGTATTACTGTACTTTTACCACCGGGTAGTTCAACAGTTTAATGGTAAAACTTTCGTCATTATTTTTATAAAAAGATAATTATGTTGTTTTCTAACTATGACAATACTTCCGTTGTGGGGTCCACCAATGATTATGCCGTTGTACGAATATTTCCTGTTAAAACGAATATTCCCCAACCAATCGAATATTATAACCACTTGCTTACTTTGCAAAATTTGTAAATAATACCCACAACTATAACATTATATCAAATCCACACCATAATACTTAAAAAAATATTTTGAGAAAATTAATCTTTATTCACAAAATTCGGGGTCTTACAGTTTGATGTTGACTTTTGTCAGTCCCCAGGGTTGTCTCTGAGGTTGGTTTGATTTCCCGGGTTTGTCTCCGGGGTTTGAACCTGATCTCCCGGGGTTGTCTCCGGGGGTTTGGATTTGGTCTCCTGGGGTTGTCTCTGGGGCTTGACTTTGATCTCCCGGGGTTGTCACCAAGGTTTGACTTGGTCTCCCGGAGTTGTCTCCGGGGTTGGATTTTGATCTCCCGGGGTTATCACCGGGTTTAGAATTGGTCTCCCAGAGTTGTCTCCGGGGTTGGATTTTAATCTCCCGGGGTTGTCTTCGGGGCTGGATTTTGATGATTTTGACTTCCAAAGTTGTCTCTGGAACACGAAAGACGATGCTTCCCTCCTGCATGGTTAGTAACAGGAACGTAAAGTTTCGAGTGTCTACAGGCCTGAAAGAGTACGACATGTGCAACAATGTGACCAAAATAAAAACCTATGACGACAGAGGCTCCCTATCAGCCTCAGATGGGTTATAAACCAGACATATAATAAGACAGAGTTTCCCCAACACTCCCTGTCTCCGAAGGTCTGGCAATAAGAAGAATAAATATATGTCTCAGCCATGATCAGGGGCAGAATAGTCTAATCCTCATACAGAGCCTAGATCACCATCACGATACCCACATCCATGTGATCCATATAAAAGAGCAAGTATAAATACAAGACGAAGAACATCATTAAGATGTAAACCTAAGTGGATCTCCATTGTTCCTCAAAAATAGTGAAATCATTTCAGCGGCGATGAATTCATTGGAGATGATACCCAGCGAAGGCATCAGAGACAATACCTGGTGGCGATGAATCTGTTGGAGACGATACCCGGTGAAGGCATCAGAGACGATACCCGGTGGTGATGAATTCGCTGAAGACGATACCCAACGAAGGCATCGGAGACGATACCTGGTGCTAATGAATCTGTTGGAGACAATATACGATGAAGGCATCGAGAACGATACCCGGTGGTGATGAATCTGTTGGAGACGATACCTAGAGAAAGCATCAAAGGCAATACCTGGTGGTAATGAATCCATTAGAGACGATACCTGGTGAAGGCATCGAAGATAATACACGGTGGTGATGAATTCGTTGGAGACAATAACCAACGAAGGCATCGACAACGATACCCAGTGATGGCAACATGATAACAATTTTCCACAAATAATTGGTATGATATTAAAATTTAACACTTATATCATCGCACCAATTCATATTAGCATAGTTTCTTTAAATGTCATTACATCATCGATATACCTCGTCATGCATTGGGTGTCTATATCTTTGTCATGCTCATTTCATTGTGTTAGGAATAAGCATGAGAATGCATATTCCTATTTATATAAGATTTGATTATGATCTTTATGAATGAATATGCAAATATGTCTGCATTGAAATAAGTTGTAAAGTCCTTAAATAGATAATAAAAATTTGTGTACAAGAACCTAGACTGAAATGATCAAATATGTAAAGTCCCATATTAAACATATATTTTTCTCAGAATTTTTAAAACTCATTTACTATTTTTCATATGGCCAAAATCGCTGAATATTTAGACATTTATCATTAATTGTATTTTTATCAAAAAATTTCAAAATTCACAGAGTATACTGATATTATATAGATGTACTCCCAATAAAAATTTTATCAATTTTGGAGTTAACCACAAGGAGTTATACGCGATTACTTTTAAAATAGTCTTTTCTCATAAAATTCATTACTCTTAATCTATACATCCAAAAATTACCATTTTTGGACACAATCAATAAAACTCATCAAAATATCATTTCAAATTTTTTCAGAATTTTCTGAAGGTCGGAAGAAGTACGAACTAAAAAACATAATAACCCTTAAAATCCCTTACCTCAAGAGAGCAGTACTTCTGACTTGAATATCGGATATAACGCTGAGCAACACTCCAGATATCTAAATACTCACAAAAATATGCTTGATAATATAGGGAGAAAGAAAACTTATTTCTGGTGTGATTTTCTATTCTAACATAAGCACCTATTTATAGGAAAATGCTAGAACGCCAAAGGAGACTAAAATAATAAAATATATTATTTTATTTCTTCTTTTCTACGCATGCCCACATGTTTGATCAGCCACCAGCCATCTTTGAACAAAGTTAGCAGCCCACATGTGTTAAAACACAAGTGGGTCCCACCCATAAATTAATAAAAATTATTTTATTTTCCGAAACTTCCATAATTCGTAAAAAATAGCCCGGTTATCAGAAAAATATGAATCTTGCTATTTTTTATAGAAAATTCAATTCTCTACAACTTTGCAGAAGAAAGTTTTTTCAAATTCCAAACAAAAATTGACAGAAATTCACATACGGACGATTTTACAGGCTATAATCAAATTTCAGTCAAGAAATGAGGTCCACCGACACACAAAATATATGTTAATCATTTAATATAACAAAAATACTCTTTCTCCTCATATACTCATATATCACACATTCATTATAAAATATCATCATTATTGTATTATAATAATATAATAAAATATTATTTTATCAGAAAAGATAAAATATCAATTTTTAACAATTGTCACTTTAAAAATTTTCTCCATCTATATCCACATATAATAAAAAATTTTCTTATCATATAATCAATAATTAATTATTCACAAATAATATTACAGAATCACAATCTTGACAACCAGACAGTTCCAAGGAAAGAGGGGGCTTTCCAATAAAAATTTCTCCTTACTGGCGCGCAATTAGGTGACCAAACCTCTCCTTAGACAGAACTTTCTAGACATTGCCAATAATGTTATCTATAATATTATTGAAATAATATGAATTATTGATCTGATAATGGAAAATACTGTGCAGTAATAATTATTGAACAACAATAATATAAAATATCAACGCTGCAATTATTGAATCAATAAAATAAAATATTGAACAGTAATTATTGTAACAATTATTGAGTAGTGTCTTCTTACATAAGAATCAATAATTCAAAAATACTATACAAAACTGTGTGCTACTCCACTTGCTGAGTATCTTTACGAGAACTACCTATATAATCTTGGTGTTTGTTTGAAGTATAATTTTTAATTAGAGACAGTGGAGATAATGATATGTCAAGAGAAGTCTCACCATTGGGAAGAATATGATAGTAAACTTCTCGTTTTTCTTTGGGGTCTATTGGGTCAACCAAGGATAATTCTGTGGCCATATGATATCTATCATAACCTAAACGCATGGCCTCCCATGTACGAAGGTTTCCTTGAGCACTTCCCAAAGATTTTAATTTCTAAAACAGTTTTTGACTATACCTTTATGTAAGGTGTCATTGTGACGTGTTGTCCACGGTTGGGACATGTGTCACATTTGGTATATTTTTGTATCCAAACTTACAGCATATGTGTTGTTGTATTTTACACGATAATTGTTGTAATAAAGTTGTAGTTGTTTTCTGTACCATGTACTTAGCGACTCAGAATAGGTTGGATGGAATGGACCTATTTTGGGGTTGTCACATTTGGTATCAGAGCTTAGGGATATGATCTCTGGCGGAGATCGGAAAATAGGACTAGGAGGGGAGAGATGAGTAAATCCTTCATTAGTGTGTCCTATCTAAGCTTAATTGTTGGTCGGTCATAATATACGGATATTATGTGATACGTTAATTTGCTTAATTAACCCTTGTTTTATGGCAGTATTTGAGAATGGCAGCTGAGAATGCTAACAATGGAGTGAATGAGACTGTGGGGATACCTCTAATCACTAATCAAGATAATGTGATGTCAGACGAAGAAGGAATTAGAGATATTCATGTGGTGAGTGAAGAATTGATAGTTGCACCCGAGATAGTCGCAGAGGTAACAGCTGAGAGTGAGGAAGAAGAGGTACCTGAGGAGAGTTTATTAGAGGTATTATATGATCAAAATGTAGAATTTTAAAATCGTATTCATGAGTTAGAAGAGCAGGCTGAAGAACGACAAGCGGTCGTGGAGCAAAAGGATGCAACAATTCAAGCTTGTGTTACCCGATATGTGATGCTTGAACAGAAGCATTCTTTGGTAGAGTATAAGATGATAAAGATGGAATCTGAGCTGAAAGAAGAAAAAACTGAACGAGTGACAATAAGTGATGCATGGGCAAAAGCTGCACGACACGTAGATATTATGGAAAGAGATGTCCGATCTAAGAAGGATAAAATAGATGATATGAATTTCTCTTTTTGAAAAGCAATTGGGAGAACCCAACATCGAGTTTTAAATTACCCTGTACATAGCGGTCAATCGGAATTCGATATGGATCGAAGATTGATGATTCAGATCATGAATCAGGAGTACGATGAGGCAGTTGAGGGAGGAATATGTCCTATAGAAAGGTATATTCTAACGGTAGTGATGATGCCAAATGTTGTCCCAGACAAGTCAAAGCCGGGTAGTTCGAGGGATGGCGGTTGTCATGACTTCCCAACAAATGAGGAACCTAAATGAAGTTATCACGGGAGATAAGCAACAGAGAAATCATGATGACCCGGGAAATAAAATCTGAAATGAAAGCAAGGTATTCTCAACTTTTCGAAATACCAGGTACGTAAATTTTGAGGACGAAATTTCATAAGGAGGGGATATTGTAAGACCCCAAATTTTATGAAATAAAAGTATTCAATTTTTCTTATAATAACTATTCAGTAAATAGTTAAATTGATAAAAGTTTAAAGTTAAGGGTGAGATATGAATTTTTCAAAATACGCAAGTGGTTATAAAATATTCAATTGTCGGGGAATATTCGTTTGGTCGTGGAATATTCTTTTTATCGGGGAATATTCGTAGGACGGCGCAGCCATTTATGGGCCCCATAACGAATAACTGTCGGATGAAGAAAACGATAAAAATTGAGTTTTTATAAATAACGACATAGTTGTTACCGTTAACACTGTTGGAATACCCGGTGGGTAAAGTAAAGTAATACGCGTTGTTGCACAGTAGCACACGATTTTGCATAGTATTTTTGAATTATTGATTCTTACGTAAGAAGGCACTACTCAATAATTGTTACAGTAATTACTGTTCAATATTTTATTTTATTGATTCAATAATTACAGCATTGATATTTTATATTATTGTTGTTCAATAATTGTTACTGCACAGTATTTCCCATTGTCAGATCAATAATTCATATTATTTGAATAATATTATAGATAACATTATTGGCAATGTCTAGAAAGTTCTGTCTAATGAGAGGTTTGGTCACCTAATTGCGCGCTAGTAAGGAGAAATTCTTATTGAAAAGCCCCCTCTTTCCTGGGAACTACCTGGTTGTCAAGATTGTGATTCTGTAATATTATTTGTGAATAATTAATTATTAATTATATGATAAGGAAAATTTTTATTTTATGTGGATATAGATGGAGAAAATTTTTAAAGTGACAATTGTTGAAAATTGATATTTTATCTTTTCTGATAAAATAATATTTTATTATATTATTATAATATAATAATAATGATATTTTATAATGAATGTGTGATATATGAGTATACGAGGAGAAAGAGTATTTTTGTTGCATTAAATGATTAACATATGTTTTGTGTGTCGGTGGACCCCATTTCTTGACTGAAATTTTATTATAGCTTGTAAAATCGTCCGTATGTGAATTTCGGTCAATTTTTATTTAGAATTTGGAAAAAATTTCTTCTGCAAAGTTGTGAAGAATTGAATTTCCTATAAAAAATTACGAGATTCGTATTTTTCTGATAACCGGGCTATTTTCTACGAATTATGAAAGTTTCGAAAAATAAAATAATTTTTATTAATTTATGGGTGGGACCCACTTGTGTTTTAACACATGTGGGCTGCTAGCTTTGTTCAAAGATGGCTGGTGGCTGATCAAACATGTGGGCATGCGTAGAAAAGAAGAAATAAAATAATATATTTTTTTATTTTAGTCTCCTTTGGCGTTCTAGCATTTTCCTATAAATAGATGCTTATGTTAGAATTGAAAATCGCACCAGAAATAAGTTTTCTTTCTCCCTATATTATCAAGCATATTTTTGTGAGTATTTAGATATCTGAAGTGTTGCTCAGCGTTATATCCGATATTCAAGTCAGAAGTACTGCTCTCTTGAGGTAAGTGATTTTAAGGGTTATTATGTTTTTCAGTTCGTACTTCTTCCGACCTTCAGAAAATTCTGAAAAAAATTGAAATGATATTTTGATGAGTTTTATTGATTGTGTCCAAAAATGGTGATTTTTAGATGTATAGATTAAGAGTTATGAATTTTATGAGAAAAGACTATTTTAAAAGTAATCACGTATAACTCCTTGTGGTTAACTCCAAAATTGATAAAATTTTTATTGGGAGTACATCTATATAATATCAGTGTACTCTATAAATTTCGAAATTTTTGGATAAAAATACAATTTATGATAAATGTCTAAATATTCGGCGGTTTTGGTCATATGAAAAATAGTAAATGAGTTTTAAAAATTCTGAGAAAAATATATGTTTAATATGGGACTATATTCTGCTAAATCCCAGAAAAGAAATATTTTTAGAACTGATTTGGTATTTTTCATGAAAATGGACTAGTTATGAGAAAATAAATTAAATATGTTATGTGAAGTAAGAAAATTGGAAAATAGGATTTTATGGCTTGAGAATCCTATATGAGGTATATGCAGATTTTTTATGAGGGTTTTTGGTTATTGGTGATGAAATCTTATGCGTTTGGCATTTTAGGATGATTAAATGCATTATTTAGTAAAGTGTAAACAATTAAAATAAATTGTTTATAAGCTTAAGAAATATTATTCTTTCAATATCATTATACCGAAATATTGGTATGTATATTATTGTAGAATTTTTACCTTTTTTATGTCGGGATTACTATTCATGAGTTACTACTCATGAGTTACTATTCACGAGTTACTATTCATGAGTTACTATTCACGAGTTACTATTAATGACAAAATTGGTTTCTTTTTTTAACCAAATTATAGTTGATTTATGAATATTACTCTTGAGATTAAATCTAGATATTTTGATTATATTGATTTTACTATTATATATAACATTTGTATAACCCTAATGATGATATTTCTCTTTGACTTGAGTGTAAAGATGGGTAGATTTTTTGTATGATCATGACTATAGATTCCCTTTGGCCAGTAGTGCAAAGTTGAATTGTTGACTGGTATGATCATGACCATTGAATTTATAATTGAATATCTTTAGCTTAAGTGCAAAAGGTGAAATGATCAACATGGTTATAATTATTGTTTATATAAATTCTCAAATGATTATATATTTCTTTGAGATATTAATATATTTGGCCTGTAGTGTAAATATGAACTGTTGATAAATATATTTGGCCTGTAGTGTAAATATGAACTGTTGATGAATATATTTGGTATGTAGTGCAAATATGAACTGTTAATGAATATATTTGGCCTGTAATGCAAATATGAACTGTTGAGGAATATCTTTGGCCTGTTGTGCAAAGATGAATTGTTGATGAATATCTTTGGCCCGTAGTGCAAAGATGACCCTATGTTGAATATCTTTGGCCAGTAGTGCAAAGATGAACTGGTGACGAATATCTTTGGCCGTAGTGCAAAGATGAAGTTATTAGTATGATTATAAACAGGAACTGTGATTTGGTATAACCATGATCTTTGATGTTTCAGGTAAAGACATGTGATGAAAATTATCTTCGTCCTGGGTGCGAAGAGGAATTTAGAATCACAATTATGATTATGAGTTATTCATATGATTGTGGACCAGAACTGTTGATTGATGTTACAGGAATAAAACATTATTGGTAGATTTTTAACATGGAGAAGATAATAGACTTTATGGTCTATTTGACTCTTCTAATGGATTGCACGTTCCGCTGCAACTATGGTTGAAAATTTTTATCATCTACCATATGTTCTAAATCTCTGATTTATTACTGATGAAGACTATTGATAATTTATTTATCTTTAGTCATGATATTCTTTACTGGGCTAGTTGTGCTCACCCTTCTGTTTCACAATTCCTTTCAGGTAATAAGAGTGTAGCTGGGTCAAGTGGGGGTAACAAGGGAATAGAACGGTGGTCATCATTTAGTAGTTATATTTGGTGAATAAAATAGGGTGAGGCGAACCCAACGTTGGAAGGGTGTTTTGTCACTATCATACAAGATGTCTAATGACATACAACCTCGTGTCATCATAAGACAGGGTTGTGCTCATCCACTTGCTGAGTATCTTTACGAGCACTACCTATATAATCTTGGTGTTTGTTTGAAGTATAATTTTCAATTAGAGACAGTGGAGATAATGATATGTCAAGAGAAGACTCACCATTGGGAAGAATATGATAGTAAACTTCTCGCTTTTCATTGGGGTCTATTGGGTCAACCAAGGATAATTTTGTGGCCATATGATATCTATCATAACCTAGACGCATGACCTCCCATGTACGAAGGTTTCCTTGAGCACTTCCCAAAGATTCTAATTTCTAAAACAGTTTTTGACTATACTTTTATGTAAGGTGTCATTGTGACGTGTTGTCCACGGTTGGGACATGTGTCACATTTGGTATATATTTGTATCCAAACTTACAGCATATGTGTTGTTGTATTTTGCACGATAATTGTTGTAATAAAGTTGTAGTTATTTTCTGTACCATGTATTTGGCGACTCAGAATAGGTTGGATGGAATGGACCTGTTTTGGGGTTGTCACAATATTCAATAGACTAACTACGATCAAGTTCAGGGTCATCTACATCAGAATCGTAGAGTTCGGTCATCCGAGTATTGAAGTCTTGGCAACGTCTCAATATAAAGACTTACATTCGAACGTTGTTAATTGAAAGCATTAAAACAAAAGGACAACTCCTGCTGTTCTGATCGAGAAATCAGAAAGAAGAAATAAAGGTGACTACCAGCCTGACGCGTTAAAGTGACATCTCTGATGTGGTAGGTGAAATAGTAGACTGCAGTATCAGAAAAATCAAAAAGGGGCTGTCACGTCACATCAGCAATTTGCACCAAATAACTCGAGATCTGTAAATCAATTCAAATAGCTTCTAACGCCTATAGTCCAACGGGAACCTTATGGAGGGATATTTAATAGTTGAAGCTTGAATGTAAAAGTTGTTGGTTTTGATAACTTATTGACTCTATGAGTTCTACAGAGCTAAACAGAATATGTCTCAGTGGCAGTTAGACTACAAAAGTAAAAGTGAAGCAAGATAAGAGAAGTGCTTTAACAGAAAAAGGCTTCACTCAACAACAATGAGAATGTCATTAAGAATACCAGCTAAGCTGAGAGCCAAAAAGTCCAAGAAGATAGTATTCAGAAAATTGGCAGATCAGAGAGAAGATTCAAATAGTCATTCTACGAATCACCATGAACCATCAAGAGCTGAAGAAGAACAGATACAAAACCAAATCTATACACAAGTCAACCAAGGTTCAAGGGATGCTAAATGCCAAACGGAGTCTACCAAAAGTGCAAAGACTTAGCAAACCTCAAGTGGTGAAGGTGTGCAAGATGAGATCAGATAAAGATTAGCACCAACCATAAGATCAGTTGCACCAAAGAAGAAGAGACAAATTGCTAAGTACTCAAAAAGACTGAGCTTCATGAACAACTTAGCAGTCTGTCCAATGGTGATCTAGTCTCGATGCAGAATCCAAAGAGGATCACATCAAGCTGCTAAGTATCAAAGGATGAACAAGCTTAAAGTCATCTTAGTAGCTCAGCACCAACAACAACATCAACAAGAAGCCAGGGCCTGAGGGGTCCTTATCCTAGGGACTAAACTGAGTTCCAGGTCTGTTGGATTTCAAGAGTTCTTAATGAACTAAAGTTCCAAGTCTGCTGAACTTGAAGAGATCTTAGTGAACTAAAGTTTCAAGTCTGTTGGACTTGAAAAGTTCTTAGTGAACTAAAGTTCCAAGGCTGCTGGCCTTGAAGGAATCTTAGTGATTCAAAGATGTAAAGACCTCCTTAGTGGAATCTCTGCTTGTTGAAGCAGAAGAGTGGATTAAGAGCTTGAGTCTCTGAATTACTTAAAAACCCTTATGTCTTTTACATACTGTTATTTACATTATAACTGTCATAACTGTTATAACTGCTATGAATATAATAACCTCTCACATCTAAACTAACTCTAGAAAAATGGTCAACAAAATATCTATGAAGGGGAACCTTAACTTATTCCGTTGTGTTTGATATAATTCTTAAGTTTATCATCTGCTAATTACTTAGCAATATAAACTAAAATGGAAAAGATTTTTGAAAATAAAAATAATCTATTCAACCCCCCTTCTAGATCTATTATATGCCCTCTGGGAACTAACAATTGGTATCAGAACAGGTTCTCATACTATATTATAAAGCTAACGCTTTGAGTCTGATCCTAGGCACAAACCATGTTCTAAACTTAGTTTAGTTGTAAGTTACTTGTGATTACAGATGAGCTTACACGTTAGAAATTATGCGTACAGATAAATGTGCATATTCACCTGAAGCTGCTCAGATTGGTCCCTGTTCTAAATTAATGTAGCAACAAGACCAATCCGTGTTCAAAGTAAATCAGGAGTCTGCAGACCAGTTATGGGAAGTCAAAAGGCATCAAAAGCAAAGAGTTTGTCATCCACTATTCTGAAAAGATGAAAGGCCTATACATGCAATGAAATGTCTATCTAGAGAAGAAATAAAATTTCTTTCAATATGTACTTGGCAAATCAATTGGATCTGAACCTTGAGACTCAAGATTATCAAAGAACTAAAGCTGCCAAGACTTTCCTATGTTGTTAACTCCAAGACGATGCCTGATTGATCTAAGGTCAAATGGAGCAACAAGCTGTCAGCAATGAATGTAAAGATTTGCACATCAATGCTTAACATCATTATAGCAAGACAAATGATTGTCAAGAAACTGACAGTGTAAAGATACGATTCCTCATGAATACTTACATGTACATTATGTTGCATCACCTCTCTCCACTCAAGTTCAGGTTAAAGATAGCATCCTAAAAGAAGTCTGAAATATGTAGTAAGTTAATCTAAATCCTATGAAGCTTAAGTGGATTAACTCTTGCTGAAGGATTGGTATGTATGCAAATATATACAAAACCTATGTTCTGTGTTTTTGATAAAATATAGAGTATGATCAACACGAGAGGAGTATCTTGAAGATTCTTAGAAATTGATCATCTCAATGAATCAACCAGATACAAATAAATAATAGAGTTGATTCCTACTCTGAGAACATTCAAAATCTATGAACATAACCAAGCAAAGGGAACAATCAAAGAAAAAGAGTGTCATATCAAAATGCTTAATCATTCACACACTCATCATCATGCATCATAAATGTTCTATATAAATCTGAGATATGAGGAATTAGGATTTTGAGGAAACTAATCTAGCAGAACCCAAACAATCATGGGTACCAAAAATAGAAATCTACCTAACTTGCAGGTATTTGGTCTGTCTGACCACACAAGGATTCAACCAGCTGCAAGGTCAAGAAATTTTGGCAATGCTCTTGATCATATTATCCAAAGTCAAAGACTATTCTTGAAGACTTGCTGAGTCCCCATTAATAAAGATTCACATGGTTGATGATCTTCATATGGAAGCAGGTTATTCATGACAAGACGAAAGAGATCTACTGGTTGTATCCATGGAAAGCGTATCATTCCAAAGGGAACATCTAGGAAGTTCATATCAAAGGATCATCAAGCATTGATGATGAAGAATGCACCGTTGAAGCATAACTTCATGAGTGCATAAGATGTTGAAGCCTGAATGAGAAAGACTACGTTCGTAGTTTTGTCAACAATCGTGGAGTAATCAGTTCTGAGGATACCTCCCTATGATTCATTTAGGTTTATTCAGTCATGATGATTTCAGCCTAAAGAAGATGTTGCAACAGCCTCTTAGCCTAAATAAACTGTCAAAGTTGAAGTTGAAGAAAGTGCAAAGGCTATGTCCAAGCCAAAGAAAAGGACGAAGAGGCTTGTCAAGAATAATGTTCTGGTAAATGATGAAGTATTGAAGGAAGACGATCAAAGGATTGTTGATGTAAAGGCTGAACAAAGCAGTCAACCTCAAGCATCTGGTCCAACTATGGAAGAGACCAGAATCATAGACGATGATCAAGCCATGATCAATCATGCAGAGCATGCTACTGCACCTGATCAAACCAGGATCATTGCTGAAGAGGAAATGCTAGAATCAAGTGTTGGTGCTGAGGAAGTACAGCCTAAAGTTGTTGATCAGTCTGAGGAAGGTCTAGATGTAAATAATGAGGATGTTGAAGCTTGGGGAGCAAAATGAAGAAGTGTAACACTTTCCAAAAGTTCTGAGATAAGCTTGAAGGATAGGTCAACCATGGTACATGTCTGTTGACCACTCCACAAACATCAAGACTACTCCTGGAAAGATCATAGAGACAGAAGCTAACCCAAAATAGAAATATCCCAGTAAAAGAGTCCCAAAACTCTGTGAATGATGAACCAAATGAAGATCCATAGTCAGTAGTAACGTCCTAAAACTTGCTAATGATAACCATATCAACCAACCACTCAAATCGTGGAGTACTCTCTATCAGTCTCAGTGACCGTAGTGTAAGAGCATAATGACACCACGATTACAGCCTAAACGAATACCAACATCTAAGAGTATACAGAGTTGGTAAGTGAACTCCCCAGCAGAAAGGACCAATGTGATGTCATTGTAGCCACCATACTTAAAAAGCTCTTCATCTAATAAGTGTCTCAGGGACAAACCTGACACTTAGTCTTGGACTAAGAGGTTGGCCCTTCCTAAGCAACTATAACCCTGAAGAAATGCAGAAATTGACTAGCATCACAAGAATCTTTGCTGAAGCAAGCAGTAACTCCTCAGTAGAATACAAACTGCAAATGAGTATTGCCACTCTCTTGAAGTCTAATGAAGAAGTTGTCTATTAAAGCATACCCACAGACTACGATCATCAATAAAGGCATAAAGGTTGTAGATCAATCTAAGAAATCGGGGAGTACTAAGCTAAGTCATAAGGCCACTCCACAAACTAAAGAAGTCAATAGTCAACTAAAGAAAAGTCAAATTTGATAAACTGACGTGTTAGAAGAAGTTATAGATTGTGACCTTTCAGAGTCTTACAACTGTCCCACTAAGAAACGTGGAGGGAACAGTTACAAGAGGGAAAATTCAAATCAATGGCAGATATACTTTTGAGAGTTCATCAACAGCTGAAAGCCTATATAATCCATACACACTCTCTCTCTCAAGCCAAAACTTAACCACCCATAAACTGTCAAATTCTCTCAAACAGCCATATATCCTCAAATCGCTTCTTGATATCTCACAATACTATCACAAAGACATAAACCTGAAATCCCCTTCAAATGGAAGATTTGTGAGTAATCACTGGTATTCAACTCGAAACTAAGAAGTTTGAGAAATCTGAGAAGAAGTTCAGAGATATTCTTCAGCTGGTAAAGAAGGCTGGATTCTCTGAATGCCTGAAATTAAGCACTCTAATCTACTCAAACCTTGTGAGAGAGTTTAATTCAAATGCAATTACGAGTTCTGGAACTCTATCGACTAAGGTCAAAGGCCAAATCCTGAAGTTAAAGCCTACAGACATTAATCAGTGCTTAGGTCTTCCAGACTCAGGTCTGAAGAACCTTGAAGAGGTCAACATTAAAGAAGGGAAGAAAGCTATGCGTACCAAAAGAAACCCTATATTGAAGAATATGAAGAAGAAGGAGTTTCCTGAAGAGTACGAGTTTCTTGCTGAGATAGTAGGGAAGTGCATGCTAAGCAAAGATACTGCTCATGATATAGTAAGTGATCATCAACTGAGAATCACGACTGCCATTGTTGTCAAGAAGCAAATCAATTTCGGTGCCATACTGTTTGACTTAATGTCTGAGTGGCTAGACAAGGCTAAAAAGAAAAAGTCAACAGACAACCCACTTACAAAGGTTTTTCATGGGAGATTTATAAGCATCATTCTGAAGAAGAAGCTGAAGAATAAAATTAAGGATGATGAGGGTGAAGTTCTAAACAGTCAGAAGGTGTTATCCCCAAAATTGTTTGGTAACTAAAAGAAGAATCCAATGGAAAACAAAAGGCTAGTGACATATGGCGGCAGCAGCAAGAGCACTACTAAGAAGAGGAAGGCAAATGATATGGAGAAGGAGCTACCACACTATGAGGATACAATCATTCCAGAGTCCATATCTGCAAAGGCGAGTAGCAAAAGACTAAAAACTATAGAGCATGAAGTGTCAAGTGGATCTGCAAAGACTAGCACTGCTAAAGATAATGATCAAATGCAGGAATATTCTGATGAATCAGTTGAAGAAAGTCTGCACCAATCTGACTCCAAGTCAGGACAGGAAGAAAATGAAGAAGACTCCAGTCCTGAAAATGAGATGCCAAAAGACTTTCGTATCCCTTGTCCTATTCATCGCAAGAAAATAATAATGGTGGAAGTTGATGATGAACCACTAGATGTACTTCCAGGAAAATGGGTTAACCTTGGAAATGAAAAGCTGAATGTGGTGAAGATGACCACAGAATATCTGCTCAATAATCTCGAGGCTATGAAGCTGGATACTTCAACTCTGATATATGAGCCTGAAATTAAGTATCATGCAATAAGGTGGTTTTATCCTCACATGCCATGGGCAAAGGCATCCATCAGTGGTGACAACAGTTACTTCTCATGGTGCTTCTCTCATATTCCCAACTTGGAGCTGGTGTCAAAGAACTTCCCAAGGGTAAAGAAATTTGCAACATAGCTGATCAAAGACCAGTCTCACTTCAGGGTCTATCGACATGCTAGAAACCACTACATTCCTTACGATTGTAGAGTAGGTTCGGATGGCAGAAGAATTATACCTAAGTCCATGATCTTAGAGTCTTTCACTCTACCATTGAAGATGATCAAGCTCAGTTTGAGAAGCTCTTCTCTGCCCAAGCAGAATTGTCTGATATTCCTTCATCTTCCAACAGTGATTGGTACTCAACGATTTTATATTCTCACTACATTCGAAATTCTATCCAAGAATGAGAATCGTGCAGTCCAATCTGATGTTCAGTAGGAGTCTGCTCAACCAAATGACCAAACTTCTTAGAAGCAAGAGCTACTAAAGAACTCTGACGAGTTGGTTGAAAAGATATCTATCATTGCTGCAGAAGCTACGATGTTGTCAGAAGAAGGAGATAGTATGCTTCAAAATAGACTTCAAGCCACAATATCAGATATATCTCTCAAGATCAAAGAGAGAGATCAAATCTATCTAAAGTTTATCAATGATCAGAAGGAAGAAGCTCTGTAAGCTCAGAAGGATAATGCAGATCAAATAATGTCCCTTTCTGACAAGATTAACTCTCTAAAACAGTTTCTCTCCCTACAGTTGGAGCTAAGCCAACAAGAACTCAAGATTGAGGTTAGTAACTCATCTTATCTGATAGACCAGCTTATGACAAATGTTCAACAGCTTTCCCAAGTGATTAATGACAAAAAGGGGGAGAAAAGAGGTATTCAAGGAAGAGCAAGGAGATAAGAATGAAGGCAGAAGAAAAGAACAAGAGCAACAAAAGAGCAAAGAAGAGGAAGAAGGTCAAAACAGCAGCAGCAAGTGTGTCATCATCTGAGGGGGAGCCAAAGGATGATGACCCTGTGAAGACAAAATCTGAGGGGGAACCAAAACAAGAGAAAGACAAAGTAAATGACAAAGAAGAAGAGCATGCATCTGAGCCAGAGGATCGTGAAGATGAAGCAATGGAGCATGCATCTGAGGGGGAGCAGACAACAGACATCCTGAAGACATACATGAAGCAGTAAATGAAGTTGAAAAGGTATATTTCTTGTCATTTAGGTATGTTCTGGGTCCAGGATGTAGAGTGTCATATAGTGTGTAAATTTTGTATTATCATCAATGACATTCATAATTATCTGTTTCAGAAATACAGCTACTCACTGTATAATAAGATTCATTCATCTTATACATATGCACTTATTATTTTTGTCATAATCAAATAGGCGGAGATTGTTAAGAATAAGCATGAGAATGCTATTCCTATTTATATAAGATTTGATTATGATCTTTATGAATGAATATGCAAATATGTCTGCATTGAAATAAGTTGTAAAGTCCTTGAATAGATAATAGGAATTTATGTACAAGGACTTAGACTGAAATGATCAAATATGTTAGGTTGATTCTACATGAACAAAACAGTTTTGTAAAGTCCTTCAAAAGAACATGATGTACAAGGACTAAATATAGAAAGATCAAGCTTATTAGGTTGATCTTAAATGATGAAATAGATAAACATGTCTTATCGTCGAGCACTGCACCAACCTTCGAAGTCTGCCAGGAGAGACAAGGAACTCTAAGACTATCAAGACAGAATCGTAGTCTGTCGAGCCAGCCGAGGGATTGCAGAAGCCAAGGTAGAATCGTAGAGTATCGAGAAAGTGCTACAGAATCGTAGTCTGCTTTGGAGGGCCTCACTCAGAATCATGGAGTTGGTGTGAGCGCCTGCCGAGCCAAGTCAAGAATCGTAGGCCACACTTGAAGTCGTGGAGTCTACTGATCATATCAGAGGCAAAAATCGTAGTCGAGCTAGATCAGACAAGGACAACAAATGTTAAGGCAGAAATCGTAGTATGTTGTATAATCTGCTCTTGGAGTCGTAGTGTCTGCAGAACCAAAGCTAGATCGTAGTCTGCAGAACAAAGTCTTCGACAAGGTCTATCAGTGCTCACAACGCCAAGAAAGAATCGTAGTGATAACACGATTCTCAACATATAAGCACTTCCAAGGCATCCAAAGAATATAGCCTCTTGTCTGAACTTTAAAGATGCAATCTACCTGAAGGAAGCCAGAGAGCACTCACCAAATGGCTTACAAGAAAATAGAAGATCGAAGCACCAATTCAATCAGCATCCTAATTGAGAAGTGAAGTTATTCAAGGTAAGTCTTCCACAAGCAACAGCAAGAAGACTTCAGATAACGCGACTGACAAAAGGAAGTCAGCAGTGCACTAGCTGTCAAGATAAACAAAAGATTACGATCTTGGGTGTGCCTATGATCGTAGTGCTTGCCAAATGAGAAGCAGGAACTTATGCGGTTTATACAGAGATACTGGCCAACCTATAAAGAATAGACAAAGAAGATTAAGCATGGGTCAAACCATTGATGATATGTGAACGGGAGATCACAAGGAGAAAGAGAGTTGAGCATGACCAATCAGATGAGTCTTAAAATTCAGGAAGGCAAGAGCACTCAAACAAGTTGTCAGTGCCTAATGCAAGTCAAGGCAAGCAGAAGTGATGAAGCACTGCACGAGCGAAGGAAGAGAGGTTCTACATTGCAAATCCAAAGAACACTCTCAAAATCGTAGTGTTGTCTCAATCAGTCAACGAGCAATATTCAACAGACTAACTACGATCAAGTTCAGGGTCATCTGCATCAGAATCGTAGAGTTCGATCATCTGAGTATTGAAGCCTTGGCAACGTCTCAATATAAAGACTAACATTCGAACGTTGTTGATTGAAAGCATCAATGCAGAAAGACAACTCCTAATGTTCTAGTCGAGGAATCAGAAAGAAGAAATAAAGATGACTACCAGCCTGACGCGTTAAAATGACATCTCTGATGTGGTAGGTAAAATAGTAAACTGCAGTGTCAAAAAAATCAAAAAGGGACTGTCACGTTACATCAGCAGTCTGCACCAAATAACTCGAGATCTGCGAATCAATTCAAATAGCTTCCAACGGCTATAGTCCAACGGGAAGCTTGTGGAAAGATATTTAACATCTGAAGCTTGAATATAGAAGTTGTTGGTTTTGATAAGCTGTTGACTCTATGAGTTCTACAGAGTTAAACAGAATATGTCTTAGTGGCAGTGAGACTACGAAAGTAGAAGTGAAGCAAGATAAGAGAAGAGCTTTAACAGAAAAAGGCTTCACTCAACAATAATGAGAATGCCATTAAGAATGTCAGCTAAGCTGAGAGCGGAGAAGGCCAAGAAGATAGCATTCAGAAAATTGGCAGATCAGAGAGAAGATTCAAAGAGCTATTTTACGAATCACCATGAACCATCAAGAGCTGAAGAAGAACAGATATAGAACCAAATATGTACACAAGTTAAT
The DNA here is from genome assembly GCA_016801055.1 of Panax notoginseng. Taxonomy (NCBI): domain Eukaryota; kingdom Viridiplantae; phylum Streptophyta; class Magnoliopsida; order Apiales; family Araliaceae; genus Panax; species Panax notoginseng. Next base: position 57,295,107 of record CM029017.1, on the reverse strand, counting down.
CAAGGTTCGGGGGATGCTAAATGTCAGACGGAGTCTACCAAAAGTGCAAAGACTTAGCAAACCTCAAGTGGTTAAGGTGTGCAAGATGAGATCAGATAAAGATTAGCACCAACCACAAGATCAGCTGCACCAAAGAAGAAGAGACAAACTGTTAAGTACTCAAAGAGACTGAGCTTCATGAACAACTTAGTAGTCTGTCCAATGGTGATCCAGTCTCGATGCAGAATCCAAAGAGGATCACATCAAGCTGCTAAGTATCAAAGGATGAACAAGCTTAAAGTCATCTTAGTAGCTCAGCACCAACAACAACATCAACAAGAAGCCAGGGCCTGAGGGGTCCTTGTCCTAAGGACTAAACTGAGTTCCAAGTCTACTGGACTTGAAGAGTTCTTAGTGAACTAAAGTTCCAAGTCTGCTGGAATTGAAGAGTTCTTAGTGAACTAAAGTTTCAAGGCTGTTGGCCTTGAAGGAATCTTAGTGATTCAAAGATATAATGACCTCCTTAGTAGAATCCCTACTTATTGAATCAGAAGAGTGGATTAGGAGCTTGAGTCTCTGAACCACTTAAAAACCCTTATGTCTTTTACATACTGTCATATACATTCTAACTACTATAATTGTCATAACTACTATAACTGCTATGAATATAATAACCTCTCACATCTAAACTAACTCTAGAAAAATGGTCAACAAAATATTTATGAAAGAGAACCTTAATTTATTCTGTTGTGTTTGATATAATTCTTAAGTTTGTCATTTGCTAATTACTTAGCAATATAAACTAAAATGGAAAAGTTTTTTAAAAATAAAAAGGATCTATTCAACCCCCCCTTCTAGATATATTGTGTGCCCTCTGGGAACTAACACATTGCATTGCATAAACATGACAAAGAGGGACATATGTAGACACCCGAAATTTCGTTTTTTCACCCCGACGTCAAGATAATCAAGTAAAGATCACGTTGCTAAGGATGAGTTCATAGAAGCCACCACAGCGATCTCCGAGTGGTAAACTCCTCAAGGCAAGACAGTTGACTATCCCCTGAGGCCTATAAATGGACAATTTCATCTCATTTTTGAAGATAGGAGCACAAATCAATAGTTTTATCGAGAGAGATAGAGGGAAGTCTAAAGAGAGGAATCGGGTTTGAGAGCAAAAATGCTCTAGATTTCATATGAATCTAGCTATTTTTAGATAGATCTCTCATACATTTGAGTGTAATAGCATAGATCCAAGGCTAGGGAGCTTGTTCCTCCATTTTCAAAGGTGAAAGATCCAATCTTTCTTATATATTCAATATATCTATTAGATCTCTTGTGTTTTATTTGTTATTGTGTCTAGATCTTGTTCAATTTTTTATCTTTGTATATATACTTGTTGATTTCCCATAGATTTACTGTAACGATCCCAAAATAGGTCCATTCCATCCAACCTATTCTGAGTCGCCAAATACATGGTACAGAAAACAACTGTAACTTTATTACAACAATTGTCGTGCAAAATACAATAACACATATGCTGTGAGTTTGGATACAAATATATACCAAATGTGACTCATGTTCCAACCGTGGACATCACCTCACAATGACACCTTACATAAAGGTATAGTCAAAAACTGTTTTAGAAATTAGAATCTTTGGGAAGTGCTCAAGAAAACCTTCGTACATGGGAGGCCATGCGTCTAGGTTATGATAGATATCATATGGCCACAGAATTATTCTTGGTTGACCCAATAGACCCCAAAGAAAAATGAGAAGATTACTATCATATTCTTCCCAATGGTGAGTCTTCTCTTGACATATCATTATCTCTATTGTCTCTAATTGAGAATTATACTTCAAACAAACACCAAGATTATATAGGTAGTGCTCGTATATATACTCAGCAAGTGGATGAGCACATCCTGTCTTATGATGACACGAGGTTGTATGTCGTTAGACATCTTGTATGATAGTGGCAAACCACCCTTCCAACGTTGGGTACACCTTACCCTATTGGATTCACCAAATAAAATTACTAAATGAACTTTTCTATACTGCTTCGGGAGAACATCCACAGCTAGAGACCACCGTTCTATTTCCCCGTTACCCTCGCTCGACCCAGCTACACTCTTATTACCTGAAAGGAATTGTGAAGCAAAAGGGTGAGCACAACTAGCTCAGTAAAGAATATCATGACTAAAGATAATTAAATTATCAATAGCCTTCATCAATAATAAATCAGAGATTTAGAACATATGGTAAATGATAAAAATTTCAACCATAGTTGCAGCGGAACGAGCAATCCATTAGAAGAGTCAAATAGACTATAAAGTTTAGTATCTTCTCCATGTTAAAAATCCATCAACAATGTTTTATCCCTGTAACATCAATCAACAATTCTGGTCCACAATCATATGAATAACTCATAATCATAACTGTAGTTCTAAATTTTTCTTCTCATCCAGGACGAAGATAATTTTCATCACCTATCTTTACCTGAAACATCAAAGATCATGGTTACACCAAATCACATTTCCTGTTTATAATCATACTAATAACTTCATCTTTGCACTACGGCCAAAGATATTCATTTGTATCACCAGTTGGTCATGTTTATCTCAACATCTGTTCATCTTTGTACTTCTGGCCAAAGATATTCAACAACATGTCATCTTTACACTACGGGCCAAAGATATTCATCAATAATTCATCTTTGCACTACAGGCCAAAGATATTCATCAATATTTTATCTTTGCACTACAAGCCAAAGATATTAATATCTCAAAGAAATATATAATCATTTCAGAATTTATATAAACAATAATTATAACCATGTTGATCAATTCACCTTTGCACTTAAGCTAAAGATATTCACTTATAAATTCAATGGTCATGATCATACCAATCAACGATTCAACTTTGCACTACTGGCCAAAGAGAACCCATAGTCATGATCATACTAAAAATCTACCCATCTTTACACTAAAGTCAAAGAGAAATATCATCATTAGGGTTATAAAAATGTTATATATAATAATAAAATCAATATAATCAACATATAGATTTAATCTCAAGAGTAATATTCATAACTCAGCTATAATTTGGTCAGAAAAAGAAACTAATTTTATCATGAATAGTAACTCGTGAATAGTAACCCGTGAATAGTAACTCGTGAATAGTAACTTATGAATAGTAAACCCGACACAAAAAGGTAGAAATTCCACAATAAAATTCATACCAGTATTTCGGTATAATGATATTGAAATAATAATATTTCTTAAACTTATAAACAATTTATTTAAATTGTTTACACTTTACTGAATAATACATTTAATCATTCTAAAATACTAAACTCATAAGATTTTATCACCAATAATAAAAACCATCATCAAAAATCTGCATATACCTCATATAGGATTCTCAAGCCATAAAATCCTATTTTTCAATTTTTTTTACTTCACATACATATTTAATTCATTTACTCATAACTAGTCAATTTTCATGAAAACTACCAAATCAGTTCTAAAAATATTTCTTTTCTGAGATTTAGCATAATATAGTCCCATAGTGAACATATATTTTTCTCAGAATTTTTAAAAGTCATTTACTATTTTTCATATGGCCAAAACAGCCGAATATTTAGACATTTATCAAAAATTGTACTTTTCTCTAAAAATTCTGAAATTCACAGGGTATACTCCTATCATATACATGTACTCCCAATAAAAATTTCATCAATTTTGGAGTTAACCACAAGGAATTATAAGCGGTTACTTTTAAAATAGTCTTTTCTCATAAAATTCATAAATCTCAATCTATACATCCAAAAATTATCATTTTTGGACACAATCAATAAAACTCATCAAAATATCATTTCAAATTTTTCCAGAATTTTTGAAGATCAGAAAAATTACGAAACTGAAAATCATAACAACCCTTAAAATCCCTTAATATCCCTTACCTCAAAAGAACAGTACTTCTGATCGGTATGCAAAGCCGAAGAAAACTTGCACTGAATAGCAACTCTCAAAGTATCTAAATACTCACAAAATATGCTTCTTAATATAGAGAGAGAGAAAGAGAGAAAACTTGTTTCTGGTGTGATTTTCAATTCTAACTTAGCCCTCTATTTATAGGAAAATTTTAGTAGGCTTGACCTACAACCTGATGGCTTTACCTGCTACTATTCCCACCCACCACATTTGAAATATAATTCAGCACATTTCTTCACCAACCACAAGTGGGGCCCACCAATTCTAGAATTTTCCATCAAAATGATAAACTCCGAAAATTCAACAATTTCTGAACCAGTCATCTTGTAAAATTCATAATAAATCATACGTTCATTTTTAACGGTTCAAAATTTGTGGGCATATACTCAACTTATATATGTATAACATACCCAAAAATTACCACGATCCAACGGTCGGATTAAAAATTATAACCCCCGTAAAATATCTCAAAAACTCTGATTTTTAATACCTCCATTCCGACAAAAATACGGATAAAAACCTCAACATTAACTCCTTCATTTTTAACCACAAAAATATATCCCTCGTTTATATCTACATAAAATAAATATTTCTTTATCATATGAATCAATAATTAATTATTCACAAATAATATTACAGAATCACATTTATGACAACCAGGCCGTGCCCAGGAAAGAGGGGGCTTTCAATAAGAATTTTTCCTTACTGGCGCGCAATTAGGTGACCAAACCTCTCCTTAGACAGAACTTTCTAGACATTGCCAATAATGTTATCTAATAATATTATTCAAATAATATGAATTATTGATCTGATAATGGGAAATACTGTGCAGTGACAATTATTGAACAACAATAATATAAAATTTCAACGTAGCAATTATTGAATCAATAAAATAAAATATTGAACAGTAATTACTGTAACAATTATTGAGTAGTGCCTTCTTACGTAAGAATCAATAATTTTAAAAATACTATGCAATACCGTGTGCTACTGTGTAATAACGCGTATTACTGTATTTTAACAACCGGGTATTCCAACAGTGTTAACGGTAACAACTACGCCGTTATTTATAAAAACTCAAATTTGTCGTTTTCTTCACCCGACAGTTATTCGTTATGGGGCCCACAAATAGCTGCGCCGTCATACGAATATTCCCCGACAGAAAGAATATTCCACGACCAAACGAATATTCCCCGACAGCAATGAATATTTTATAACCACTTGTGTATTTTGAAAAAAAATTCATATATCACCCTTAACTTTAACATTTATCAATTTAACCATTTACTGAATAGTAATTATAAGAAAAATTGAATACTTTTATTTCATAAAATTCGGGGTCTTACATTTACTTCGTTTTATCGGTTATTTTGCTTGAAAGTTGTTAAAGATTAAATCTTTTCACTAGATCCATACTAAATCTAGCTCAGATCTAGTTTATTCCTGATTCTGAGGCTTTAAGCTTGAATGTTTATGCTAGATTGGCTTAGATCTAGTTTGGATCTAGTTATTTTCAATGTATTAAGTTGATTTTGTTTACCTTGAAAAACCCTAGATTCGTATCTAGTGGCGAGGGGGTCCCACATACCTGCCGTCAAGGGATTCTAACAATTGAATCACCTAATAGTTAGTTTCGGATATATTTTTTTCTTTTCTATTTGAATCCCGATTATATCATTGTAAGGATCTCAGGTATCGTAGATCTACGGATTTATGTCCTAAATTCTAAGTATTTTCAATAAATTTCATCAATACATATAGTCCATCGCAGAATTGGCTTCGGTTATGCGATCTATGGATTAGGGTCTTCGGGAGCCCTTCCACAGATCTTTCCTTTGTATTTTATCATTACGACATATTATTGGGATGTGAGCCTAAAAATATTGAAGTTGAGATCCACGAATCGGAATTTAACTAAATTTCCACGATGGACGTAGTTTCGATTGTAATAATTATCATCCAAATCATTGTACATGTAATGTTGGGCCTTAAAACGATATTGAGGGTTTCATCCCGAGAGACCGAATTTAAGGCCCCGTAATAGTAAAAAAATTGTGATTGCGGGTGCTCGGGATTGTCAAAATGGCTTTCATGCCCACAGGTGGTCCTGAACCTTTCTTTTTATTCGATGCTTGATGTTGTATATTATCATCAAAAACGATTTACAAATAAAATAACGAAGATCTTCTAAAATCAAATCAATTTGAGTTATTAGAACGACCTTAGGCTAATAATTGAAAGTAACGAAGAATCTCAATTTCTAACTGGCAAAGGGTTTAAAAAATCATGTTTTCCAATACGTCACCTAAAAACGCTTTTTATCAAAAGTAAATCTTGGAGTGAACTTTTCCTTACATCAATTCTTTTGCACGTAGGCTCAAAGAGACTCTAAACTGCTTTCAAAATAACGCACTTGACACGATTTCGATTCATATCTAGATATCATAAAGCTTACTTAAATCACACACACACACACACAATTCAAACTTAGGAAAACAATAAGATGAGGTAATCGTGTTTCCACGGAAGTCGAGGGATGTCTATACCTTTCATCGCTTAAACAAGCCCCTGAACTCTATTAATTTCGGTTTCGAGACCAATTTCACAATCACATATTGGGTCATATTACGAAAACCTCAAAAATCCGAAAGAACCAATTGACGACTTTGTCTAATTGGTCCATCATTAAAATCAACCTTTTAAAACTCCGTCGACATTTATGGCAGCTTTTCCTAAAAAATCACCCTTCAAATAAAATCAATTTAAAAGATACAGAAAAATCTAAAAAGGGTGGAAGTGTCCCTAGGAAAAATTCTCCCGTGTTGACAATATATTAATAAAATTTACAAATGAAACTACTTGACAAATGAATATAACCAAACACATATTCAAGACACTAGAGATACCTAAATTAACCGATTTAAAAAAAATATACCTCCGAATACAAAAAAAAAAAAAAAAAATACTTCACGTTTGATTCTCAAACACTGCATTTATGAATTAAATAATTTATGCTTAAAATAATTTGTTACAACAAAAACAAAATTTTCATTTAAACTTCCAAACACCCCTAACATAACCAAACATACACTATGAAAGTATACTCAACTTTTGTGCAATTAACAAGGGGACCTTGCTCCAATTCAAAAGTGCAAACAAATACCAAACAGCTAATATTTTAGACACTAATATATAGACTTATTAAGTACTTAAAAAAACATTTGAATTCTTATTTACATTTCCATTACTACACCAAAAGTGCGGATTTGTCCAAGATTAGTTATTAATCTACCGTGCAACATCAAGTGGTCAAAAAGTGAAAAAGAGGCCACCACATGGACTAACGACTACATGCCTAATCAAGTTGAATGCTCTTTATATTTTCGCGGATTGTGTCCAATTTTGATCCCAGTGTAGAAATCTCCTGCTCCTTCATCTCCTTCATTGATGTAACTGCCACAAGTTTTTTTGCAAACTCTCTAATCTTCAGTTGGATTCTGTCGATCTCTTTCTCAAATTCAGCTTTCTCGAGATTACTCTTTGTGATTTCATTCTCAATGTTTCTGTACTCCGATTGAAGCTCACGCTCCCTATCTTTCTTCAACAGCATGTCGTTTAAACGAACTCGAACTGCCTCAACATCAAATCCATGTAATTCCAAGTCAGCAAGAATTTCCAAACTTCTTTCGATGCTGCTGCTGGGATCAGAGAACCGCAGCTTTGACGTCCTTTCCATCAAATTGGAAAATGTTACTATATGAGCTATTGCTAATCCTTCACGAAGATCCTCGTTACAATTTACCAAAGGAGAAAAGTGTGGCTTCTGTGGTGTCTTCTGAAATATTTCCATAGATTCAATAGATTGCCAAATTGGAGAGCACTTCACAAAAGGTAAGCTCTGATTGTTGTCCACACTATCACTGAGAACAATTATAGCAGAAGGTGTTCCAAGTTCACCTTCTCTATCACTAGCCTCGGAACATTGGTTGAGATTCCTAGCTAGCATGGCTCCTGAATCTAATAATAAAGTAATACAATAATTAAATAGCACAAGAGATCTTGATTATGAAGACAAAAGTGCTTAAAAAACAAGCTTACCTGAATCATTTGTAATTGTTTTCTGATGTGTAGAGGAGTTCATGCTATCATTGGTAGCAATTGCAGAAAGTATTTCATTTTCGTTTTTTTTATCAATTGCCTTGGCACTTTGGTCAAGACTCCCAACAGGTGAAGCTCCTGAAAATAAAATATAAAAAACAAAGTCGAAGAGAGAATAGTTTTGACAACAAAATACACCAGCTAGAAATCTGAAATCCAAGAATATGCATACATAGGTCATGCATAATTGTTTGGGACTGGTACCTTTAAACCACATCAATAGAGGTTGATCATCATCATTCATATCAGCGAATACATCTTGACAATCTGCAATATACAGCAATATTTTTATCACAGAAAACAGAGACAAGTTAACACAAAGACGGACTTTTTTTTCCTCAAGGGAACAACAGTGGCAAACTGGGGACTCTTTCTTCAATTGGACACCTTAAAGAATATTCTGATCTCGCACACGTGGAACTGGCAGTCCAAAATTCTCGCTCATATTTTCATCTTTCAATACCAATCCATGCATGAAAGAACAAATTATTCATTAAGGAGCGAGTGTTAAATGAAAAGCTAATGGTTAGTTTGATTGCCATGAATACTAGGACCCAAACTGATTATACTAGGAGTAATTACAAATTACATCAAGCTAAAAGCACAAAAACCAATCATCCAGCAAAAAGAGTAATGCCAATGCAAATACAAAGCTGAATATTCCCTTATAATAGCACTTATACAACAAATTCCAACACATACCTTGAATTTTACACTCACTGTCCACAGTTGTGCTCCTTTGTCCTTGTCCATTTGACACAGTTTTCTTGAGTCGCTTAGCTCTTTTTCTTGCAACCTTTTCATTTGCCTGGCTATCATTCTCAGCTAGGGGAATGTCTCTTATGCTATGTATGTCATTATGCCTATGAAGATCGCTCAAAAGCTCCTTATCAGCTATAATAAACTTCACAGAGTCATTGCTAGACAGCAGATATTGATCTTCATTAGGCTTATCATCAGTTGTCATTAGCTTCAGATGTTCCATCCCAGCATTTAATTCAACCTTATTCATTACACAATCTTTTACAACCATTTCCCTTGACACACCTTCAGCTGTGATGCTTCCATCACCTACAAAAAATTTTTATATTTATATTTCAGACTAAGAAAATCTATGAAATGCAGATTCAAATTATTATATTCTACACAGAACCTATCTGTTTCTCAGGCAATGATTTTGGCGGTCTTCCCCTCTTTTTCTTCTTATTGCTCTGTGTATCGGATGATCCATTAATCTCCTGGAAGAGAAAGAATAAGTATCAGCAACAGCAAAAAAACCGATGCTTCATAGGCTATAGGGGAATATCGTTAAAGTTACTTCATAATTTATGGTTCTTTGAGGTTTCCAAACAGAGAAAATATAAGGTGAACTGATGTTTGCAAGCTGCAGTGGAAAAAATAAAAGGAAAAACTTTATAAGAAATTAATCAAATTATTGATAACAAATGCTTAATGCTGAAATGTCCTGTAATGCTAAACAAACTAAAAACCATATTAGAATTATATGTTATCAGAAATGATTGAGTAAAAAGTAATCCTCTCTTAAAATTCTTGAAACCATTTCTTTCTTGTTTCCTTTTGACTTCTTATTGTTTTGCCTCTAGTTGGTAAAAGGTTGGGCGAGTCTTATTGAAAACTAAAGCAAGAAGGGAGTTACTTCTCTACTCTGATCGATTGGCCCAGTGAGCTTCTCTTTTTCAACCATTAGGGCCTGTATACGAGCTTTAATTTTGAGGCAGGTAAGGGATGGGAAGTGAAAGTTCTTTTTCCAAGAACTTCTCATTCTCATCCCTTCTACAACAAAATGAGGGGCACAAGTGTGTACAGAGACTGAGAGTGCTATTAGATTTTCAATTCCGAATACTCCCTATTTAGCCCCATAGCTAAGAGTATTCTCCATCAAGAATCTATTACCACTTTATCAGTGGATCAACAATACTAGGTGATTGTGGAAATGAAGAGAAGAAGCTGAAAGGCATGCAGCTCTTATATTTTCTTTAATTTTTAAATACGTTAGTTTCATTTTTTTTATATAAATGTGGTAAGTTGTTACCATTATGTCTCATATTATTTATATTAGTGCATATTTTCTAAGCAATATTTTCTTTACATTTTATTTGAACTCAGAAGCCTCTTTCCTTTTTTTTCTTTATATTCTTTTGTCAAGGGGAAATTACTATTGGCAAAGGAAAATTAGATTTACCAAAGCAATGAACCAGCTTCTTTCTCTATTTTCTGGGAATATGTAAGCTTTGGCCCTATTGTGGAGTTGGATCACTACAGCCTTGAGAAAAATTTAAGGCCTCTGCTAAAAAAATTCAACTAATGGAGTTTCTTTTGGCTATACTGCTTCCATTTGTATTTTCTTAAAGCATAGTCTTGTGATCTTATCCATGCAAGTGTCTAACTCATAGTACTTACATCAGTGACCTGTATTTCTGGATCTGCTATATGTTGCTCCTGATCTTTCATGAACTTTGAAGGTGCCTTGCCAGGGGTCTCACAAGGATTTTCAGCTGGTGCACCCTTCACTTCTTTGATAGACATTTCAAATTCTTCTACAATACATTCTTTCTCAACTATTTCTTCGACATTGTCTTCCATAGTAATACCCTTCTTACCTGTACCATTATCCAATTTTGTATTAAGTACTGAGTTTAAGTGGAAATTTATTTATTAAATAAACGCATACCTTTAGCTGAATCACAGTATCTTCCACCTTGTGGTTTTCTTGCCCTTCTCTTCTGTCTGCTCCATTTTATTGACTTATCGCATAGCGTAGCAACTTGTTTAGTCTCCTGCATGATTTGTAAATCAATATTTTCACATTGAACAATAGCCTATGATGGAAAAAAATGGATGGTAAAAAGCAGGATCGCAGAATTCAATAACTTCACAAATTTAAGAAAATAAGACGTCAATCATTGTTCAACGATTAAATAAGATTGATAAAACCAACAAATAACTGAGACAAACAGAACCAGTTCCACCAGACATCATATACATTTGTAAATGCACTACCGAACTTAATATTCACTGATTGAACTAGTATTGAGAGAATATCCATCGCCTGAAATTTTCAAGGGAAATCACAGAAGCTTCGATCTATCTGTATTATATTTGTCTACCTTACATAGCTAACTTCGCCAAATATCATCCCAAATCTCATATCCAGCCAATGAATGTCTAAGATTATGAAATTCAAATTAACAACTCAATTATTACATATTGAAGTGTTCTTTCACATCATTTACCAATTATAACTCTAGGTATTCCTGAGTTCTTATGAAACAAATCTTTCAAATCATCAGATAAATAGTAATTCCTATATATTCACTCAAAAATTTATGAAATAGATTAAGAAAGCAAGCTACCCTTCATAAGCAAGTGATCCCTTCCTGGGTTCTCAAACCAAAGAATTTTCTGAATGAATCTTAAATTCTAGAGCCTCTTAATTCAAATTCACGGTAAATATGGGTAAGAAAGTGTGATTCGATGCTTTGCTAGTGGCAAAAATACTGCCAACATAATACAAAATAGTAAAAAATCTATACTTTAAAACTGCAACAGAACAGTCATGCACACTTGTTAACTGCAGGTTGAACTGAAAAGGAATGGGGATGGTGAGCAAAAAATACATAAGGTAACGATCAGAAATAAAATAGTAAGAAACCTGCATCAACATAACCACTGACCAAGGGAAATTAAAATAAATGTGAGACTTGTACCTGCAAAGCAATGATCCACTTGCCATCAGTCCAGTCCATGCAAGGCCTTAAGTCCGAGTGATAGAATTCCTTCTCCTCTTTTGCATGTTTAACAAGGACAACATACCTCCCATCTTCAAGATGTCTATTAATCACTCCACTCCACCAGCAAAAATCATAGTATGCTTCCACTTCATCCATTAACACAAACTCCTTATCCTCTAAACAAGGGGGTGAAGGTCGGATTTGGAGAGAATCTACATTTACTTTTCGATTTACAGGTTTTTTGCCAACTCCAGAGCATTGGTAATCTACCAAGAAATTATTGTTTTCACTTACTCGTAAGATAGTTCCAAGGTACCATCCAATATGGATCCCTTTTTTCTGTGAAGAAACTTCTACTGCTGCTCCTCTGTAAAAAGTCATCCCCATCACGCTCTGCGAATTTTTTTCAGAAAACTAGAGAAACACAAGAACAACATCAGTCTTAAGGATTGAAACAAAAGTCAATAACGTACTGAACTTGATCCACTTTATTATAATTGGAGATCAAATAAAGCAAATCCGGGAGGTGTAGCAACAAAATTAAATCAAGTGCAGCACATAAATTCAATATTACAAAAAATGGATCAGTGTTGTCACATGATATTGTTAGAAGTTAGAACTAGACCAGAAAGAAGACAAAGTATGAACACCTTACACCGTGGTTCAAAGTATCGACTGATAGTGGTACATATCAGTCAATGCGTATTGGATACGTATCGGTACAGGCTGATACGTAAAGGTATCAGCGGATATTGGTATGTGAAAAGATATTAAAAGAATTTATAACTTTGCATCAAGAAAATGGAAACAAATTCGACAACTATGTATCATATTAATATTACTTATATAATGTTGTATGTATTAATGACAACTTTGAATGTACTTAGTTCATTATTTTAGTTTTTATTATCTTTTAGTATTCTTTTTGAATCTTTCAAGAAGTATATAGCTTTTTGTTGTGTCTAGCCTGATGATGATCTGTTGGATTTTCCCTATAAAAATCCTACTTATCTATTTATTTAATGTTTATTTATGTTGGACATTGATTTATTAATAAAAGTACATCATTCATCATTCATTAAATGATCGTTTAGTTTGTTTATATATATCTCCATATTATATATGTTATGGTTTATGTGTATAAATAAATGTTATACACAAAATATAAAACATATGTAATATATAAATAAAGAAATAATGGTTTATAACCTAGGATGATTTGGAGATATTATCTTCTAGATTATAGTACTTTAATAGATGATTTATCTTGATCATGGAAGTTGGACTTCTGATTAATGTACTAGTGCATTAACGGTGTGTATTAAATGAATCATGTGATAATATTTTATTTATAAAATATTTTCACATAAATACTATTTTGTAAAATTTCTTAATTTTGAAATAATAGTGGACTTAACATTATATTTGATATTCTAATGTGTGAGATTACATTGTGTTAATTAATACTTCGGAATGTCGATTAATGTATACAATTAATATTAGGAACATTATTGTTGTCAAAACATCTATAAGATTTATAAGATTTTTCATAAGATAATTTATCATTGATCATAAAATCTTGGACTAGTCTTTTAATATTTATTATTAAAAGGATTAATTTAATTGTTAAATCAATTTATGATCAAATAGAGATAAATTATGGACTTATGAAATTAGTTTAAATGTATTGGAATTATATTAATTGAGTCTGAAATATTTATGTACATTTATAGAGAAAATATTTACAGTTTATTAGTAAAGGGTTTATTTAATTAATTTCTGGACTGAAATGCAATTACAATTATTTAGTGGAATTAATTGTAATTAATATTTATTTTGAATATTATTATTAGATAATAATATCTAGATACGTATTGGAGATCCCGTTCCTAACCTCTCATAGGAGGGACGTGTTAATCCAACCAAGTACTAGGTAATGAATCTCTCTTTAGATACATGATATATATATTTGTTGTTTCGTATCAAATCATAAAGATGATCTTAGTTTTATTTTAATATTTTTTTTAAAACCTATTTTCGGAAAAAAAATTCCAAAAGATACCGCATTAAAAATTGAGTGTCCGATACGTCTTCTGATACCACGACTTTGAACCCTCCCTGCACGTATGGTTTTCATTTGCATCACTTCTTGAAGTTCGACTACAAATCCTTAAGAGCTGAATCTACAATTCTCTCCCTTGTTGATTTGCAACACATTGATCATAGTACCAACTATTAATCTAATAAATATCATAGCAACTCACCACATTAGTCATCTCTCTAAAATGTAAAGAAAATGTAACATAGACCGACCAAATAAGCGCAAAAGAAATAGTAGATTTCAAAAGACCAATGAAAACACCATTATGTCAATGCCCACACATCGACCGGAATACCAACTATTAATCTTATAATTCCCTAGCAACTCTAGCACATCAGTCTCACTATAAAACATAAAAATCAGTAACCATGTACCATAAACTCAATAAGCAACTAACCATGGCTAAAAAAAGTGTAGAACAAGTAGTGTTCTAAAAATCCACACCTAAGTCCGCCTAGGAGCTAGGCCCCCCTTGGCGCCCCGCCTAGGCGCTAGGCCCCCCTGACGCCTCACTCAGGTCTAAGGCAGCAAAAAAATTCCTACAAAAAATTAGACAAGGCCTAGGCAGGGTCTAGGCGGAGAGGTTTTTTTTTTATTTTAATAACTACCCAAACCAGATCTTGATATATTTATTTTTTTAATAATTTACCATATTCATAATACATGTTGTAGCTTATCAAATCACAACAAGAACTGAACAATATCAAGTCAAAATGGATAATTTTATTATAGTTGTAATTTTTGAACCTGTACCAACTTCAAATTATATAAATAATGATACTTTTGTAATGTTTAGTTTAATTCAATATAATTCTTAAAATTATGTTTAGTTTCTTAAATTTTAATATTGAATTGAATTCTTGAAATTTTAAATTTTATTATTTAATAGCAATCTTGTTTATGAATAAAATTAATACGTTAAAGATGTGTTTGAACTTTCAACAATTACATGTTTGTGTTTGAACTTTGACATTGACAATATAGATATGTGTTTGAACTTTAAGCAAAGGCATTTATTATCTTTATTATAGATTGTTTTGCTTTATATTATTGTTTTGTTTGGATAAATGTAAGATAAAATATTAAAATTGACTTAAAATAAAACCGCCCGTCCGCCTAGCGCCTTTTTTAGAACATTGAGAACAAGTATGGAAACACCCACTTACAAGTATACCCACATACAAGTATGCAAATCGGTTTCAGGGGTGCTCCAGTAATATAGCTATTCTAGGACTTTTGATCAACTTTTAGAACCCAAAAGGTTTATAATTGTGATTAGTGATAGGTCTGAGTGAGGGTAAGGATTTGAAATTAGTTTTGGCATGATAAAGGGAATGTCCAACAATTTCATGGCTTCTGCAGACAGACAGTAGCAGAGCATAGTAATCAATGTTGCTAGTTGAACGTTTACCAATACAGTAAACAATTTTCCAAATATGGTCAAGTTTTTTTAAAAAAGGAAAAAAAAAGTATCTATACTTGCAACTAATCTTGGTATCCCAGGTATACATTCATCACTTGAAGTAGGACCACTATATGACGGAAAGTACCTAACATATACATATACACGCACACTTCCAGAAATTCTGAATTATGTTATCAAAAAGGACTTTCCTACAAATGCTATAAATCAACTATAGAGCAAGCCATATTCCTCATGACATCAACAAAAGCATTCATGCAACCAAAGAATAAAATTACCTACAACTTAACATATCAGAAAAAAAAATTAAAAAAATAAAATTGAAGAAAAAACCATGAAAGTATAAATCAGATGCGATTGTTAAGAAGATTCTCTAAGACTAGTAAACCCAAAAATTACATACAAAAATGTCCACAAAATCAATTAGACTACAATTTCACTCTATTTTTCTTCCTTCCTGGAAAATAAATCATTTGTACTCAAAACTGAAGTTGAGCAGTAGTTAAATAGCTCAAAAGAAATATTTCGGAATTTTTATTTATTAACTTGACTTTAACTCTCCCAGCCCCCTTTTTGTCTTGTTTAAAATAAATTTATTAAAATCTAGGATCCAGTTAATGATACAATTGTCAATTGAAACAACATTTACTGCATGCTACTCAGCAAAAAAGAAACAGCACTCAACAAATGATATATATTGTTCACTAACAAATTAAACAAAGAAAATAGTAACCAAAATAGCATTTCGATGAGCATACTACAATATTAAGAAGATACCATTGATTAGACCATAGTCACAACTTGTACAGTACTAAGTAAGTCCTGCAAAACTATGTCAATTCTTTAGTTTAATTGCAAAATTGCTCAGAATTATTTGTACATTTCTCCTGAAAATGATTGGATATTGTCTTGCAAAGATGGACACAAAAAAAATGCAATTATTCTGAGTGTTTTTTGCAATCATGCAACACAAAAATAATCATATTACCACAAGTGAAAGTGTTAATAACACAATCTTCTCTCACACTAGATAAGATGTGTTAGTGGGTCACGCACTCAGCATGAGAAGTGAACTTAAACTGATAATTTCCTAGTAAAAACAGCATTCAAACAGCACAAGCACCGAACTCCTTTTGGGATCCAAAACAGTTGCTATTAACCAATGTAACCACAAATAATAGTAGCTAAACACCCCATTTTGAAAACTTAGTATGCAAATTAAAAGACACTTCTAATGAGACAGAACGCCCCCAATAACCACATATCACCCAACAGCCATACATTAATACATACCCCAGAAAAAAGTAACAGTTCAGATCATCACAAGAAACAATAAAATTAAGAAACTCAAAAATTATAAATTATAAACAATGAAATTAAAAATTGTTTAATTAGTTACAAGCCTTTGGTGAGTTCGGACACGTCGCACCATTTTTGGTGCATTTGTGAGTTAAATAAGTTACATTTGACAAGATTCTCGAATGCATTTTTGTGCGTTTGGAAGGCAATTGATTTGTACCTTTCTCCTGCAAAATGATTGGATTTTGTCTTGCAAACTTGGACACTAAAAAAATTCAATTATTCCGAGATCTTTTTGCAATCATGCAGCACAATAATAATTCTTATTTCCAAAAGTGTAATTGTTAAATAACACTAGGTCTTCTCTCACAGGTGTAAGTGGGTCCCACGTTCAATATGAGAAGAGAACTTGTTAAACTGATCAATTTCCTCATTCAAACAGCATTCAAACAGCAAAAGCACAAACCTCCTTCTAAGATCCAAACTGATTAACCACAAGCACCCACAATAATAGTAGCTTAACACCCCATTTTGAAAATTAAGCATGCAAATTGAAAATGATACTGCTTATGAGACAGAACACCCAAAATTACCACACATCACCCAACAGTCATACATTGATACATACCCACTCAACAATAACAGTTCAGATCATCACACAGAAAAACAATAAAATTAAGAAACTACCCGGAATAAACCTACTAAGCACATTACGGACTCCCATTTTGGCCAATTTGGGATATTGGAAGAGAATATCAAAACAATAAACAAACATCAAAAAAGGGACTCTATAACCACCCCTCCCCCTCAAAAAAAATACAGAAAATAGCATAAAGCAAAAAGGGAAAGAAACCCACAAACCTTCTTTTGGGGCTTTTCCCATTTCTTTTTCTTTTTTTTGCTAAATAGCTTTTCCCATTTCCCATCAACCCATTCCATATGAACCCGAAGCTCCGATCGACTGAACTCGATCTCGTCCGGAGGGTTCTCAAATGTTACCAGAAACTTCCCAGACCCCTCAACAACTCTAGCCACCACTCCAGTCCACCATCCATCACGATGAAATGCATCAACAATGTCATTAACCTCGAAACAACCACCGGCATCCGCCGGCAGCGGCTGCAAAGGCCTGATGTACGAAACTTGTACCGTCTCAGTTAAGGGTTCTGAACCCTCTTCATTCTGCACCAAAGTTTCGTACTCAATCGAGCACTTGCCGAATTTTGGGCCTTCAATTATGGTTGCCACATACCATGCACCTTTGAAACCTTCGTCGTCGCTGCTTACTTCGATCTTTGAGCCTTTGGTAAACCGGTGATCCGCCATTTTTGTTGAATGGGGAAGATCGGTGGGGTTAGGGTTTAGGGAAAATGTGGTTTTTTGGGTTTGGAGAAACTGAGGGTTTTGGCGGGATTAATGAGCTCAGGATGATGTGATAAAAGGTATCCTGTATGCGATATTTTACGTCTAAGGTTATGTTTGATTAATAATCTGAATCTCAATAAATCTGAATTTGAATTTAAATATAAATAAATTAAATTTGAATCTGAATAAAAAAAGTTATTTGATAATTGACATATCTGATAAATAACAAAATTTTATTATTTTATCCCTCTAAAAAAATTTAAAATTGTTGTAAATTTATTTAATATTACTTAATATAATACTCCCTCCGTCCCTAATTATTTGACGTTTTAGAATTTTTTATTTGTTCTTAATTATTTGATGTTTGTTCAAATCTAGAAAAATTAATGATATTTTTCTAAAATTACCCCTTATTACTTTGCCTATTTTTTTGATACTTTAAACTCTTTCTCTCTCCTTATCTCAACAAAACTCTATTTATCCCAACAAAAGATTTAAGGGTATTATAGACAATTGAGTACTATATTTAATGTCTTTCGATCATTATCTTAATTTTTGTGTTCACCTTTAAAACGTCAAATAATTAAGGACGGATGGAGTATTTAATATTTTTTTAATTTTTTTTACTTCATTCAGCTGCTTATTCAGTAATTCAGCTAAAAAAATCTGACTTAACCATTCAGCCCGTCCATCTTACCGATTCAGTCATTCAGACCAAAATAAACGCACTGACCGATTCAGTCATTCAACTCTATTCAGCTCTAAACAAACACCACCTAAATGTGTCCTGTCAGTCCAAATAATTTATTATAATGAGGAAAAAATTCAAAGTTAATTTATTTTATTAGATAGACATAGAATAGAACTATATAGTATTGTAGTAGTACGATGAGGACAAAATGTTTTATCAGATATTTTTTATTTGTTAATATGTATGTAATATTTTTTTTATATTGCGATAAACTAAAATTAAAATTATGAAATTATAGGATTAGTAAGAATTATAAAGAGGGTTTTATTTACTATACATTTTTTTAAAAAAATTATTATTAATATTTATTTATTTAGCTGGTCATTAAAAAATCGACCTAAGATTATCGTAATTTTAATATAGAAGTAATAGGACTTAGATTTTGTATAGTTGAGAGTATTTCGAATCACTTATAAGCAATCAAATTTGTTTATAATCAATTTTAATAAGTAAAAAGTGTTTATTAATCTGATTTTAAAGTTGTTTATAATCTTTTTTTGTAAAAATAAACAGAAATTTAATTTGGAGAATCTAATTATTTGTCAAATCTAATAATTAGGTTTGATCAAATTTATTATTAATCTATTAATGTTTATTTTATTACTTTTATTCATTATCCATCTTTGCTTCTTAAAATATTTCTTTTTAGTAGTTTACATTTGAAATAAGTGAGTAAGAATTTTTTTTTATATCAAAAACTTTTCACTTTTCACTAGTTTATGTGATTTTTTTATAAAACATAAACTATTTTTTTTAAAATTGATTATAAGCAAAAATAATAATCAGTCGTCACATTTTTTTTAAACAATGTCAAACATAATATGACGCCCCCAAAATAGGTTCACACAACTCATTCTGAGTCACCAAATATATGGTATAAAAAATAACTACAACTTCATTATTACAATTGTCGTGCAAAATACGACAAAACATATGATGTGAGTTTAAATACAAATATTATCTTCTAGACAGTATTCAAACTCAAATAAGCCCTCATTATAATTATTGATACACTATTTTACAAAAATGTGAGGACTGCTAAAATAACTGTCTAGAACCATCATGTAAGACCCCAACTTATTAATGAATAAAATCAAATTTTCTCTAAATATTATTGTGAATAATAAGGGGTTAATTTGATATAATACTTTGGTTATGGGTGAAATGTGTAAATTTTGCAAAATAAGCAAGTGGTTATAAAATATTTATTTTTGGTCGGTGAATATTCGGTTGGTCGTGGAATATTCTTGCTGTCGGGGAATATTCGTACGACGACGCAGCCTTGTGTGGGCCCCATAACGGAAAGCGATTGGATGAAGAAAACGACAAGTATAAGTTGTTTATAAATAACGGCGTAGTTGTTACCGTTAATACTGTTGGAATACCCGGTGGTTAAAATACAGTAGCACACGGTATTGCACCAATTATTGATTCTTACGTAAGAAGGCACTACTCAATAATTGTTACAGTAGTTATTATTCAATATTTTATTTTATTGATTCAATAATTGCTGCGTTGATATTTTATATTATTGTTGTTTCAATAATTGTTGCTGCACAGTATTTTTATTTATCAGATCAATAATTCATATTATTTGAATAATATTATTAGATAACATTATTGGCAATGTCTAGAAAGTTCTGTCTAAGGAGAGGTTTGGTCATATAATTGCGCGCCAGTAAGGAGAAATCCTTATTGGAAAGCCCCCTCTTTCCTGGGAACGGCCTGGTTGTCATAAATGTGATTCTGTAATATTATTTGTGAATAATTAATTATTGATTCATATGATAAGGAAATATTTATTTTATGTGGATATAAATGAGGGATATATTTTTGTGGTTAAAATGAAGGAGTTAATGTTGAGGTTTTTGTCAGTATTTTTGTCGGAATGGAGGTATTAAAAATCAGGGTTTTTGAGATAGTTTGCGGGGGTTATCATTTTTAATCCGACCGTTGGATCGTGGTAATTTTTGGATATGTTATACATATATAAGTTGAGTATATGTCCACAAATTTTGAACCGTTAAAAATGAACGTATGATTTATTACGAATTTTACAAGATGACTGGTTCAGAAATTGTTGAATTTTCGGAGTTTATCATTTTGGTGGAAAATTCTAGAATTGGTGGGCCCCACTTGTGGTTGGTGAAGAAATGTGCTGAATTATATTTCAAATGTGGTGGGTGGAAATAGTAGCAGGTAAAGCCATCAGGTTGCAGGTCAAACCTACCAAAATTTTCCTATAAATAGAGGGCTAAGTTAGAATTGAAAATCACACCAGAAACAAGTTTTCTCTCTTTCTCTCTCTAGATTATTGAGTGTATTTTGTGAGTATTTAGATACTTTGAGAGTTTCTATTCATCAGAGCAAGTTTCTTTTAGCCTTATACCGGTATTCCGACCAGAAGTACTGATATTTTGAGGTAAGGGATATTATTTTCTTCTTAAATGATATTATTTTCTTCAATATCATTATGCTGAAATATTGATATGAGTTTTTATCAAATTTGGAACTTTTTGTGTCGGAGTTACTATTCATGTATACGGCACTATTCACGTATACGGCACTATTCACGAATACGGCACTATTCACCGAAAAATAAAATTTTCCCTTTTTGTCCAAGATGTCTATTATGGTTACTATCTTTGATTGTATCCATGTTTTGATCTTTATTTTTGAATTCTGCTTCACAATTGATTATTATGAAGTATTATTGATCTTGGATAAACTGTTATACGAATCCCTACTATTTGTCCTTCTGTCTCATTGGATTCGTTCTCTTTAAGATATTTTTCATCATCCTCAGTCCTAAATGATGATATTACTGAATATCTTTGGTCTGTAGTGCAAAGATGTATAATTACTTGATGAATATCTTTGGCCTGTAGTGCAAAGATGAACAGGTGTTGAGATGAACATGACCGACTGATGATACAAATGAATATCTTTGGCCTGTAGTGCAAAGATGAATATTTGGTTAAAGATGATTATTAATTGATGTTACAGGGATAAAATATTGATGATGGACTTTTAAATCTTAGAAGATAGTAGAATTCTTTCTCTACTTGACTCTTCTAATGGTTTGCTGTTTCGCTGCAGTTGTTGATCTAAAACTTGTTGTCGATTATATTTTATCAGATTTTTCCCTGTTGAAGACTAACGATAATTTGTTGTATATTATCTTAGTCATAATATTCTTTACTGGGCTAGTTGAGCTCACCCTTTTCTTTTTTGTTCCATTTTTCTTCTCAGGAGGTGAGAACATAGCAGGATCTAGTCGGGGTATGGAGTGATGGTTCTAGAAAGATGTATTAGCAGTCCTCACTATTTCTGTAAAATAGTGTTTGAATAATTGTAATGAGGATTTATTTGAGTGTGGATATTGTCTAGAAGACAATATTTGTATTTAAACTCACAGTATGTGTTGTCGTATTTTGCACGACAATTGTATTATTGAAGTTGTAGTTTGCTTTCTGTACCATGTATTTGGCGACTCAGAATGGGTGTTGTATACCTATTCTGGGGGCGTCACACATCATTCCATACCCCGACTAGTTCCCGCTATATTCTAGCCTCCTGAGAAGAAAAATGGAACAAAAAAGAAAACGGTGAGCTCAACTAGCCCAGTAAAGAATATTATGACTAAGATAATGAACAACAAATTATCGTTAGCCTTCAACAAATCAGATAAAATATAATGAACAATAAGTTTTAGATCAATATTCGCAGATAAAATAATAAATCATTAGAAGAGTTAAGTAGATAATTAAATCTACTATCTTTTATGATTTAAAAGTCCATCATCAATATTTTATCCCTGTAACATCAATCAATATACATTTTGAACCAAATATTCATCTTTGCACTACGGGCCAAAGATATTTATTTGTATCACCAGTTGGTCATGTTCATCTCAACACATGTCCCTCTTTGCACTACGGGCCAAATATATGCATCAGGTAATCATTCATCTTTGCACTACTGGCCAAAGATATTCAGTTATATCATCATTTAGGACTGAGGATGATAAAAAATATTTTAAAGAAACGAATCTAGTGAGATAAAATGACAAAGATTAGGAATTCGTACTTTAGATAATCCAAATTCAAAAATACTCCATAATAAATCATAGTGGAGTAAAATTCAAGACTGAAGATCAAAACATGGATATAATCAAAGATAGTAACCATTATAGACATCTTGGACAAAGAAAAAAAAATTTATTTTTATGTGAATAATGCCGTATTTGTGAATAGTACCGTATACGTGAACAGTGTCCCCAACATAAAAAGGTAGAAATTTTATAAGAAAAATCATACCTCATGAATAGTATACGTGAATAGTAACCTCAACATGAAAAGGTAAAAATTTCATAATAAAATTCATACCGATATTTTGGCATAATTGTTGATTGATTTCGCAATCAATGAATACGTGCAAGTATACACGGTCAACAAGTAATAAAGTGAAAGTAGAGTATCGTTCCCACGAGGAATTATTTAATAAAAATCACCAAGTACTAATTCTTAACCAAATCAATTTTATTTAAACAACCAATAATTGTGATTTCTAGATTTAAGAAAACTAAATTAAACAAAATAAAAAGATTATTCTAAAAGAAAGCAAATAAACAACTAAGAATTGATGGAATTCAGATAAATAAGAATTAAGACTCCAATATCCCCAATTATGAATTAAAAATCAATTAGTCAACTATCCCAATTATTATATCTACCGAATTGTTAACAGAAATTTTCAAATGCCAAAAGCCCTCTCTCGAGTGATCAATTGCCTTTTATTTAATCCAGATTAATTTTGCTATATCTCTATGCAAAATAATTGAATTAAACTCACTACAAACCCAATTCCTCTTATGTTACATGCGGCAAATAGATATTCTCATTCTATTCACAAACCTAATTATTCACTGTGCAAATAACTAAGTCACATTTCACCAAGCCCAGTTCTAACCCTAGAATTCCTTTCCCAATTCCTTCTAGAGTAACAAGGTAATTATTGATTAGATAATTAATCAATAAGCTCAAAGCAAGATGAACAATTCACTTCAACACAAATAATTGGAATAAATTAAATAATCAATTCATAACCATAAAAAGTTCAATTGAAATCCTAATAAAAGAGTTATTTCATAATTAATGAATTAAAACCAAGAATCCACAATTGAATAGATATTAAAAGATAAAAGTATGATAAGAGAAGATAATAGAATCTGTTGTCAGCAAATCTGATGCTCCCCTCTTGCTCCTGCTCTTGATCTTCAATGATCTCCAAGTTGCTTCAATCTCCTAAACTAATAAGAACTAGGGTTAATGTCTAATCTAATGGAGTGTTTAATCTAGTCTACTCTATGAAATACCCCTTTATTTTATGCCTTACATCATGTATTTATAGGTTACAAGTCAAATTTTTAGGTTAGGAACAAACCCAATCCAATTTGGAGTCAAAAAGGTGTCAAAATTCGCCCAAAACGCGTCCAGGCCGTACCCAGCCCTTCTCCCAGCGCCCCAGCACTGGGCTCGACGCTCAAAGTCTGCCTTATAGCGCCCCGGCACTGGAAAATGAACTAAGAATAGCGCCCCGGCGCTGTTACAAGTTCTGACATTTTCTGCTCCGACGTCCTTTGGGAAAATGGCCATAACTTCTTCGTCCGAACTCCGATTTCGATGATTCAAGATGTTTCGGAAAGAGGAGAAGTAGATCTACAACTTTTATTCTTTAAGTTTTTCGAAATAAGGTCCGTAGAAATACTCAAATTGGCTCTGAAGTGACTGCTGTGTAAATGATAAGCCTAAAACGCGAATCTAGCCACCCCGAACGTCGATCCAAGTAACTTTTGTCCTAATTCCTACAAAACAATGTAAAACATGCATGAATGGACACAAACACTTAAAAACTATTCTAAAAGACTTGAGAACAATAATAAATTAAGCCCGAATGTATCTAATTCATGTGTATAAAACTCACTCATCAAATACTCCCAAACTTAAACCTTTGCTTGTCCTCAAGCAAAAACACAAAAGAACTAAAAATAAACAAACTAACTCAATTACATGAATGCATATGCATGATCTACTTCCTAATATACATACGAACCCAGTAAAAAATCAGTATGATATATAGCAACAGGCCTCAAAGTTACCATTGGTACTCAAACAATATATCCAATCAAGTCAAAATCCATAACTCTAACCAATTAATCAATCCAAACCTGTCATCACCCATGTTGTGCGTGTGTGCTTGCTAACCATTCTAACCAACCACAATTCAAGTTAATCACATAACAAACTTCTTAGAAGGAAAATTTCAGTTCCAATTCAATTACTTTTGTGAACATGACAACTCCGGTTAAAACTAAGCAATTACCAAGTCTAAGGGTAAATACAAGATTTATTTATATTTTTATTCAACCACGAGGGCATTTTGCTCTTTCTCGTGTTTTTTTCATTTTTTTTATTTTCTCATGGTTGTGCAATGTCTTATTCCCTTAGGCTTTTCAGTGCTACCTTAACGAGCTTTCGACCAACGACTCCCAAATCATTAAGACCTTAGGGCGCTAGGTGTAAAGACAATCCCCTCGGGCTTACTTACTCAAGTAACAAAGGCCACAAAACTAGACAAGCATGCCACAGTGTTTATTCTCTTTTTTTTTCTTTTTCTGGATTTTCTATTTTTTTTTTCATCATATCTTTTTTTTTCTCTTTTTTTTTTCATTTTCATTTTGTATATATATATACCCCATAGATTCCCCCAAACTCAAGATTTTACGTCATTCCAACCTTTACCGCCAGTTCACTAATTTCCTTAAATTTTAATCAAGATTGTCCCTTAGAAACAAATTATGAAACCCTTGAACCAAGTGGATTAAAACAGTTAAACTTTAAGTGCTAATCGGTTACATAAGTTTCAGACAGGCTCAGATTATCATCATGATTAAAATTAGAACTCATCATCAATTATCAACACTGTTCAAGTTAACATGTAAAACCAATCTTATCATAGGCCGAGCTAAGACCACACCAACCGATCACACAGATTCATGCAAAAAAAAAATAAAAAAAAATACAATTAAACTACATGAACACATACTAATGCAACACATATATAAATATGCAAATAACTACCATGTACTATATGCAACCTAAAAAAAACACAATGCTAACAAAAAAAAACGAACTACTATGCAGATAACTAACTATATGCAATACGACACTAAAATGCCTCCAAACTTAAACTAGACATTGTCCTCAATGGATGAAATATAAAAAAGTAAAGCAGAGGACTTCCCTGAAAATATAGCAATCTTCCTCATTGTCCACTAAGTTTGGAGAATAGGCTAAGCACATGGAATAAATTGGACACCACACTTGAATTTGACTTGAATAACCTGTAAATCATGATAGAAGCAATTTTATTAAATCCTAAATAAATGCAAATTCAAAACTACTAATATAAAACTTAATAAAAACTAAAAATAAAAATTAAACTTGGGTTGCCTCGCAATAAGCGCTTGTTTTATAGTCTCAGCCTGACTTCTTCAATTCTCTATCCAATTCTCCTTCGAAAGTTGAGGAACCCTCCATCCATCGGAAATAATATAGCTTTTGGTAGGTTCCCATTTACGATAGCCATTGTATTAAAGTCACCTAGCATGCTTTGTTTAGATAAGATCACATTAAAGAACGTCCAACATCTAGGTGTTTTTTCCATTATGTCTGCGAATAGATTCTGGCATTGAGGCTTGTCGGACACAACAATCTCTTCTTCTATCTTCTCCGACTCATTGAACCATGGCTTCGAAGTTGTACTCGCTTTTACGTCACAAGGAGTATTGCTGACGACATGACTACCTATTGGGCATGGTTTTGTAAAACTGCCCGGATTCTTGAACTTTGGTGGAGAAGGTACATGGGACACTATCAAAATTGGCTCATCTTCGTTGGAACACAAAGTTAGATCTTTGCCAATCTTTTTTTGTTGGTCTCCAAGTCTTTCCTCTCTTTCAACATCTATATCATTTGGCACATCCGATTGCAGATTTGGTTCAGGCTCATCATCAGTCTCGTCATTCATGTCATAGAGCCAAGTGTATTGAGGACGGTTGTTCAACGCATGTGCTATCTACCCCAATTGATTTTCCAGATTCTTTAACGATGCCCCTTGTCTTTGCAAATGCAGCTCTATTTGATTAAATCTTTTGTCTTGGTCCTCGTTCCTTTTGTCAGAAGCTCTAATGAATTTTTCCAAGGCTTCCTCCCAATTTGAATGTTCTTCCTGTTGTAGTGGAGGTGGACACGAGAAATCCGGTGGGTATGTTGGACTTGGAGCATAAAATTAATCTTGATTGTTACTCCATGAAAAATTCGGGTGATACCCCCAATCCTGATAATAGTTGTTAGGATAGACATAACTATTGGGGTAATCACCACTATACTGTACCGGCTCGAAATTGATGGCGCATTGATAACTCATATGATTTCCAGCACAATAATCACAAGTAACCGCCACACTTTGACGACGTTGAGCTTCAAAAGCTTCAAGCATCCTCGAAAGTGTCTCTATCTGTGCTGACAATGCAGAAAGTTTCTTGAGTCTGTCAATCTCCGCTCCCCGTGGTTGAGTCATGTTCGTGTATGGCTATTGATACGCAAAGTCAGCCATGGTACCTAAAAAGAGAGAAATATAGGAATAGAATGAGAAATAAAAATAAAAATAAAAATGTTTAAATTAAGACTAATTTGATTGAAATTAATATTGGTAAATAATTATTAAATTAATTCCCCGGCAACGGCGCCAAAAACTTGTTGATTGATTTCGCAATCAATGAAAACGTGCAAATATACACGGTCAACAAGTAATAAAGTGAAAGTAGAGTATCGTTCCCACGGGGAATTATTTAATAAAA
Organism: Panax notoginseng; assembly: GCA_016801055.1. Taxonomy (NCBI): domain Eukaryota; kingdom Viridiplantae; phylum Streptophyta; class Magnoliopsida; order Apiales; family Araliaceae; genus Panax; species Panax notoginseng. Next base: position 57,267,361 of record CM029017.1, on the reverse strand, counting down.
ATCACCAAGTACTAATTCTTAACCAAATCAATTTTATTTAAACAACCAATAATTGTGATTTCTAGATTTAAGAAAACTAAATTAAACAAAACAAAAAGATTATTCTAAAAGAAAGCAAATAAACAACTAAGAATTGATGGAATTCAGATAAATAAGAATTAAGACTCCAATATCCCCAATTATGAATTAGAAATCAATTATTCAACTATCCCAATTATTATATCTACTGAATTGTTAACAGAAATTCTCAAATGCCAAAAGCCCTCTCTCGAGTGATCAATTGCCTTCTATTTAACCCAGATTAATTTTGATATATCTCTATGCAAAACAATTGAATTAAACTCACTACAAACCCAATTCCTCTTATGTTACATGCGGCAAATAGATATTCTCATTCTATTCACAAACCTAATTATTCACTGTGCAAATAACTAAGTCACATGTCACCAAGCCCAGTTCTAACCCTAGAATTCCTTTCCCAATTCCTTCTAGAGTAACAAGGTAATTATTGATCAGATAATTAATCAATAAGCTCAAAGCAAGATGAACAATTCACTTCAACACAAATAATTGGAATAAATTAAATAATCAATTCATAACCATAAAAAGTTCAATTGAAATCCTAATAAAAGAGTTAGTTCATAATTAATGAATTAAAACCAAGAATTCACAATTGAATAGACATTAAAAGATAAAAGTATGATAAGAGAAGATAATAGAATCTGTTGTCAGCAAATCTGATGCTCCCCTCTTGCTCCTGCTCTTGATCTTCAATGATCTCCAAGTTGCTTCAATCTCCTAAACTAATAAGAACTAGGGTTAATATCTAATCTAATGGAGTGTTTAATATAGTCTACTCTATGAAATATCCCTTTATTTTATGTCTTACATCATGTATTTATAGGTTACAAGTTAAATTTTTAGGTTAGGAACAAATCCAATCCAATTTAGAGTCAAAAAGGTGTCAAAATTCGCCCAAAACGCGTCCAGGCCGCACCCAGCCCTTCTCCCAGTGCCCCAGCGCTGGGCTCGATGCTCAAAGTCTGCCTTATAGCGCCCCAGCGCTGGAAAATGAACTAAGAATAGTGCCCCGACGCTGTTACAAGTTCTGACATTTTCTGCTCCGACGTCCTTTGGGAAAATGGCCATAACTTCTTCGTCCGAACTCCAATTTCGATGATTCAAGATGTTCCGGAAAGAGGAGAAGTAGGTCTACAACTTTCATTCTTTAAGTTTTTCGAAATAAAGTCTGTAGAAATATTCAAATTGGCTCTGAAGTGACTGTTGTGTAAATGGTAAGCCTAAAACGCGAATCTAGCCACCCCGAACGTCGATCCAAGTAACTTTTGTCCCAATTCCTACAAAACAATATAAAACATGCATGAATGGACACAAACACTTAAAAACTATTCTAAAAGACTTGAGAACAATAATAAATTAAGCCCGAATGTATCCAATTCATGTGTATAAAACTCACTCATCAATAATGATATTGAACGAAATAACATCATTTACTAAAAAAATAACATCCCTTACCTCAAAAGAATATTACTTCTACCTGAAATATCGGATATAACGCTGAAGAAAACTTGCACTGAATAACAACTCTCAAAGTATCTAAATACTCACAAAATACGCTCGATAATATAGAGAGATAAAACTTATAATTCTGGTGTGAGTTTTAATTCTAACTAAGCACCCTATTTATAAACAAAATGCTTAGAACGCTAAAGCAGACTAAATTAATAAAATAATATTTTATCAAGATTTTCAAGCACGTCACTTTTGAAACCAATTTCAGCACACCATAATGGGGCCCACCAAAAATTAGATTTTTCCATAACAACCAAAAGTGGGGCCCACATGTTTTTAATAAAAATATTTATTTTCAAAAATTCAATAATTCATAATAAATAGCCCTTTTATCAGAAAAATATAAATTTTATGTCCATTTCATAGGAAATTTAGTTCTCTACAACGTTGTAGAAGTAAGTTTTTCTAAATTTCAATCAGAAAATGTTTGAAATTCACATACGGATGATTTTTAATACCTCTATTGTGACAAAATACTGATAAAACACCTCAACATTAATTCTTTCATTTATATCCACATAAAAATAAATATTTTTTTATCATATAAATCAATAATTAATTATTCACAAATAATATTACAGAATCACAATAATGACAACTAGGTCGCTCCCAAGAAAGAGGGGGCTTTCCGATAAGGATTTCTTTTTAGTGGCGCATAATTAGGTGATCAGACCCCTTTCCTAGATAGAACTTCTTTAGACATTGCCAATAATGCTATCTAATAATATTATTCAAATAATATGAATTATTGATCTTATAATGGGAAATATTGTGCAGTGACAAATATTGAAACAACAATAATATAAAATATCAACGTAGTAATTATTGAATCAATAAAATAAAATATTGAACAGTAATTACTGTAATAATTATTGAGTAGTGCCTTCTTACGTAAGAATCAATAATTTAAAAATACTGTGTAATATCGTGTGCTACTGTGCAACCACACGTATTACTGTATTTTAACCACCGGGTATTCCTATAGTGTTAACGGTAACAACTACGCCGTTATTTGTAAAAACTTAAACTTGTCGTTTTCTTCATTCGACCATTTTTCGTTATGGAACCCACAAATGACTGCGCCATCGTACGAATATTCCTAGACAACAATGAATATTTTATAACCACTTACTTATTTTACAAAATTTGCACATTTCACCCATAACTAAAGTATTATATCAAATTAACACTTATTATTCAAAATAATAATTAGAGGAAATTCAATTTTATTTATAAAAAGTTGGGGTCTTACAACCTCTCCTCCTTATAAAATTACGTCCTCGAAATTGACGTACGTACCTGGTGTTTCAAAAAGGCGAGAATATCTTGTTTTCATTTTCGATTCCAACTCTCAGGTCATTTCCTCAATAGCATGGTTTCTCCATAAAACCTTGACTTGTGGTATAACTTTTGTGCGTAGGATGTGCTCCTTCCTATCCAATATCTTAACAGGTACCTCCTCGTACGTTAAATCTTCGGTTATCTCATCTGGTTCTAACTCAATAATGTGGTTTGGGTTTTTCACATATTTACGAAGCACATATATGTAAAAAATATTATGAACACGAGACATGCTTGGAGGTAATGCGAGTCTATAGGCCACATTTCCTATTCGGTCAAGAATCTCAAATGGACCAACAAATCGTGGATTGAGCTTTCTTCTCTTTTCAAATCTTGTAACTCCCTTCCATGGAGCAACATGTTACAATACATGATCCCCAATATTAAATTCCACGTCCTTTCGATGAAGATCCGCATAACTCTTTTGTCGATCATGTGTCGTCTGTATACGTTGTCGGATCATTTGAATCTTCTCTGTAGTCATATATACCAACTCTGGTCCTAACAACGTTGTTTCTCCCACCTCATCCCAACATACTGGAGAGCGACACTTTCGTCCATACAATGCTTCGAATAGAGCCACACCTATACTTGCCTGATAACTGTTGTTGTAGGAGAATTCCACCAATTGTAGGTACTTATCCCAACTCCCTTTGAAATCTAGGACACAAAGTCTTAATAGATCTTCAAGAGTTTGAATAGTCCTTTCTGATTGCCCGTTCTTTTGAGGATGGTATGCCGAACTAAATCGTAAATCTGTGTCTATCGCTGTCTGCAAGCTAACCCAAAATCGTGAAGTGAATCTTGGGTTACGATCCGAAACTATGGATACTGGCATGCCATGCAATCTCATAATCTCATTTACGTACATATGAGCAAGACATTCAAGGGAATAAGCCTCTCGTATAGGCAAGAAATGGGCAGACTTAGTTAATTTATCAACAATTATGACGCCCCCAAAATAGGTTCAATCCATCCAACCCATTCTGAGTCGCCAAATACATGGTACAGAAAATAACTACAACTTTATTATTACAATTGTCGTGCAAAATACGACAACACATATACTGTGAGTTTAAATACAAATATTGTCATCTAGACATTATTCATACTCAGTTAAGTCCTCATTATACTTATTGATACACTATTTTACAAAATAGTGAGGACTACTAAAATAACTGTCTTGAACCATCATTCCACACCCCGACTAGTACTCGCTACATTCTCGCCTCCTGAGAAGAAAAATGGAACAACAAGGAAAAGGGTGAGCTCAACTAGCCCAGTAAAGAATATTATGACTAAGATAATATACAACAAATTATCATTAGTCTTCAACAGGAAAAAAATTAATAGAATACAATAGACAACAAGTTTTAAATCAATATTCGCAGCGGAAAATAATAATTCATAGAAGAGTTACGTAGAGAATGAAATCTACGATTATCTATGAATTTAAAAGCCCATCATCAATATTTTATCCCTGTAACATCAATCAATAAATATCTTGAATCAAATAGTCATTTATGCACTACAGGCCAAAGATATTCATCAGTTGTTCATGTTCACCTCAACACCTGTTCATCTTTGCACTACGGGCCAAAGATATTCATCAGAAATCATTCATCTTTGCACTACAGGCCAAAGATATTCAATTATATCATCATTTAGGACTGAGGATGATGAAAAATATTTTAAAGAAAACGAATCCAGTGAAACAAAATAATAAATATTAAGGATTCGTATTTCAACTATTCCATGTCCAAAAATACCTCATAAATAATCATAGTGGAGTAAAATTCAAGAATGATCAAAATATGGATACAATCAAAGCTAGTATCTATAATAGATATTTTGGACAAAAAGAAGAAAATTTTATTTTTCGGTGAATAGTAACTCATGAATAGTAACTCGTGAATAGTAACTCATGAATAGTAACTCATTAATAGTAAACCCGACATGAAAAGTTTCAAATTTGATAAAAGTTCATATCAATACTTCGGCATAATGATATTGAAGAAAATAATATCATTTAAGAAGAAATAACATCCCTTACCTCAGCAAAAACAGTACTTCTAGTTGAAACACCGGATATAGGTTATGACTTGAACTTGCACTGTATAGCAATACTCAAAGTATTAGAATACTCACAAGAATACGCTCACTAATATAGAGAGAGAAAGAGAGAGAAGATTTTAGTTTCTGGTGTGATTTTCAATTCTAACCTAAGCACCCTATTTATAGGGAAATGCTTAGAACACCAAAGCAGAAAATTAAATATAATAATATTATATTTACAAAATTGCCAAGCCCACCTTAGAAGATCTGAATTCAGCCCATTCTTATCACATGTTGAGCCCACTAATTTGCAAAAAACGTTTTTCTTTAAAATAATAATTAAAATTTCTAAAAATCAATTATTTCGGAACTTCAGAACTTCAATAATTCATAATAAATAGCCCTTTTATTAGAAAATTCGAATCTCGCGAGCTTTTATAGGAAATTCAATTTTCTACAACTTTGCAGAAGAAAGTTTTTCCAAATTCCAAACAGAAATTGACCGAAATCCATAAACAGGCGATTTTACAGTCAATAATAAATTTTCAGTCAAGAATTGTGTCCACCAACACACAAAACATGTGTTAATCATTTAATGTCACAAAAATACTCTTCCTTCTCATATACTCATATATCCCACATTCATTATAAAAATATCACCATCAATATATTATTAAAATAATATATTTAAATGAATTATTTTATCAGAAAAAGATAAAATTACCAATAATGTTATCTAATAATATTATTTAGATAATATGAATTATTGTTCCAATAATAGAAAATACTGTGTAGTGACAATTATTAAAATAACAGTAATATAAAATATCAACGCAACAATTATTGAATCAATAAAATACAATATTGAACAGTAATTACTGTAACAATTATTGAGTAGTGTCTTCTTACGTAAGAATCAATAATTGGTGCAATACCGTGTGCTACTGTTCAACAACGCGTATTACTGTGTTTTAACCACCGGGTATTCCAACAGTATTAACGATAACAACTACGCCATTATTTATAACAACTTGTTTTTGTCATTTTCTTCATCCAATCGCTTTCTGTTATGGGGCCAACAAAAGACTGCGCCATCGTACGAATATTCCCCGACAGGAAGAATATTCCACGACCAAATGAATATTCCCCGACAACAATGAATATTTTATAACCACCTGCTTATTTGAAATATTTGCGCATTTTACCCATAACTAACCACATTAATCAAATCAACCCTTACTATTTCAAAATAATAAATAGAGGAATTTAAATTTCATTTATTAATAATTTGGGCTCTTACAACAATAACCCAAATCGCATCTATGCCTTGAGAAACTTTAGGAAGACCCGTAACGAAATTCATGGTAATGTGTTCCCACTTCCATTTCGGAATCTCAAGTGGTTGAGATAGACCCTTTGGTACTTGATGCTCCGCCTTTACATGTTGACAAGTTAAACACCTCGAGATAAACTCCGCGATCTCTCTCTTCATATTGCTCCACCAAAATGTATGTCGAAGATCACGATACATTTTGGTACTCCCAGGATGGATTACAAACGGTGTGTTGTGTGCCTCCATTATGATTCTATGTTTTAAGTCAGAATCGTTACGAACGCATGAAAGTAGTATGCACACAAGCCAATCATGTTTGATGATAAAGCATATACTTTGTAACAATCTTATTCATTTATTAATAAAAAGTATTAATTTATTTAAGACTTTTAATTACCAACATGATGTTGTTTTATAATATGTGATAAACCCATAGTTTTAAGCAATGATTTTAGAATAATGATGATGATCATTTTAAGAGATCTAAATTCTTAGAAAACTTAAAACTAAAATAGTTCCCAATCGTTGGATTACTAAATTGGGGATTAGTGAATCCGGATAGATTGGTACATACGTTGCTTGCTCATTGGATGAGGATGATTGATCTCATGATCATCTGTGTGGAGACACTAAAGCAAGTATGTAGGTGTTTATTAGAGAATAAGTTCACTGAACGTGGCTAACTAAGGAATACCTAATGGAGTTTTACTTGCATGTCAATAGGAATTCATGTAGTGATAGTAATACAAGTGATCCTTGGACTTGAGATCATCATAGTATCATGTGTATGATTAATTATACTTTGACTTATTCCTTAAGACCCTTAGGGTATATCAAAGGGTATGCTTGGGTATAATAAGTTGTACATGGAGAAAATGTATGATCAATAAAAAATCTACCGCTTCTAGTAAAAGAAGAGAAATGTCCTATGTGATTCGATAAATGACAACCCAGTAGTCATTGGCCAAGGCATAATGAAATTAGAAAGGAGTTTCTAATTTGTATTATTTAGAGTTGTGCATTTAAGGATCGAAATACATATAATTAAATAAAATAAGACTTGACAGTTGTAACGCCCCCAAAATAGGTCCAATCCACACAACCTATTATGAGTTGCCACGAAATACACCCAATGAAATTTCCAAATACAAACTTCATTATTACAATTGTCGTGCAAAATACGACAACAAATATGCTGTGAGTTATAATATAAATAGATACCAACTATGACTCTCATCCCTTTACCTGGATATCACATCACATTGATACCTTACAATGGTACCTTACATAAAGGTACAATCAATAACTGTTTTAGAAATTAAAATCTTTGGAAAATGCTCAAGGAAACCTTCATACATGGGAGGCCATGCATCTAAGTTATAATAGAAATCATATGACTCGAGAATTATCCTTGGTTGACCCAATAGACCCCAAAGAAAAATGAGAAGATTACTATCAAGTTCTTTTCAATGGTGAGTTTTCTCTTGACATATAATTATCTCCATTGTCTCTAATTGAGAATTATATTTCAACCAAACTCCAAGATTATATAGGTAGTGCTCGTAGATATAATCAGCAAGTGGATGTGCACAACCCTGTCTTATGATAACACGAAATCGTAGGTCATTAGACATCTTGTATGATAGTGGCAAAACACTCTTCCAAAGTTGGGTTCACCTCATCTGTTTAGGGAAAATCTCTACAGCTATAGACCACCATTCTATTCTCCTGTTACCTCCACTCGACCCAACTACACTCTTATCACCTGAAAGGAATTGTGAAGTAAAAGGATGAGCACAAATAGTCTAGTAGAGAATATCATGACTAAAGATAATTGAATTATCAATAGCATTCATCAGTAATAAATAAGAGATTTAGAACATATGATAGATGATAAAACTTTTCAACTATAGTTGCATCGGAACGAGCAATCCATTAGAAGAGTCAAATAGACCATAAAGTCTATTATCTTCTCCATGTTAAAACTCTACCAACAATGTTTTAACCTTGTTACATCAATCAACAGTTTCTGTTCACAATCATGTGAATAACTCATAATCATAATTATAGTTCTAAATTCCTCTTTGCATCCAGGACGAAGATTATTTTTATCACATGTCTTTACCTAAAACATAAAAGATTATGGTTATACCAAATCACAGTTCCTGTTCATAATCATACTTATAAATTCAACTTTGCACTACGGGCCAAAGATATTCATCAACAGTTCATCTTTGCACTACAGGTCAAAGATATTCAACAACAGATCATATTTGCACTACGGACCAAAGATATTCAACTACATGTCATCTTTGCACTACGAGCTAAAGATATTCATCAACAATTCATCTTTGCACTACAGGCCAAAGATATTAATGTGACGTCCCTAAAATAGTTCCATTCCATCCAACCCATTCTGAGTCGCCAAATACATGGTACAGAAAATAACTACAACTTTATTACAACAATTGTCGTGCAAAATACAACAACACATATGCTGTGAGTTTGGATACAAATATATACCAAATGTGACTCATGTCCCAACCGTGGACAGCACCTCACAATGACACCATACATAAAGGTATAGTCAAAAACTGCTTTTAGAAATTAGAATATTTGGGAAGTGCTCAAGGAAACCTTCGTACATGGGAGGCCATGCTTCTATGTTATGATAGATATCATATGGCCACAGAATTATCCTTGGTTGACGTAATAGACCCCAAAGAAAAACGAGAAGATTACTATCATATTCTTCCCAATGGTGAGTCTTTTCTTGACTTATCATTATCTCCACTGTCTCTAATTGAGAATTATACTTCAAACAAACACCAAGATTATATAGGTAGTGCTCGTAGATATACTCAGCAAGTGGATGTGCATAACCCTATCTTATGATGACACGAGGTTGTATGTCATTAGACATCTTGTATGACAGTGGCAAAACACCCTTCCAACGTTGGGTTCGCTTCACCCTAGATGATTCACCAAATATAACTACTAAATGATGACCATCGTTCTATTTCCCTGTTACCCCCGCTCGACCCAGCTACACTCTTATTACCTGAAAGGAATTGTGAAACAGAAGGGTGAGCACAACTAGCCCAGTAAAGAATATCATGACTAAAGATAAATAAATTATCAATAGCCTTCAACAGAATTAAATCAGAGATTTAGAACATATGGTAGATGATAAAAATTTTCAACCATAGTTGCAGCGGAACGAGGAATCCATTAGAAAAGTCAAATAGACTACAAAGTGTATTATCTTCTCCATGTTAAAAATCCACCAACAATGTTTTATCCCTGTAACATCAATCAATAATTCTGGTCCACAATCATATAAATAACTCATAATCATAATTGTAGTTCTAAATTCCTCTTCTCACCCAGGACGAAGATAATTTTCATCACCTATCTTTACCTAAAACATCAAATATCATGGTTATACCAAATCACAGTTCCTATTCATAATCATATTAATAAATTTATTTTTGCACTATAGGCCAACGATATTCGTCAACAGTTCATCTTTGCACTACTGGCCAAAGATATTCAACAACAGGTCATCTTTGCACTACGGGCCAAAGATATTCATCAACAATTCATCTTTGCACTACAGGCTAAAGATATTCCTCAACAGTTCATATTTGCACTACAGGCCAAATATATTCATATCTCAAAGAAATATATAATCATTTCAAAATTTATATAAACAATAATTATAACCATGTTGATCATTTCACCTTTGCACTTAAGCTAAAGATATTCATTTATAAATTCAATGGTCATGATCATACCAGTCAACAATTCAACTTTGCACTACTGACCAAAGGGAACCCATAGTCATGATCATACCAAAAATCTACCCATCTTTACACTCAAGTCAAAGAGAAATATCATCATTAGGGTTATAAAAATATTATATATGATAATGAAATCAATATAATCAACATATAGATTTAATCTCAAGAGTAATATTCATAACTCAACTATAATTTGGTCAGAAAAAGAAACCAATTTTGTCATAAATAGTAAATCGTGAATAGTAACCCATGAATAGTAACTCGTGAATAGTAACTCATGAATAGTAACTCGTGAATAGTAACTCATGAATAGTAAATTCGACACAAAAAGGTAGAAATTTCACAATAAAATTCATACCAATATTTTGGTATAATGATATTGAAAGAATAACATTTCTGAAATTTATAAACAATTTATTTTAATTGTTTACACTTTACTAAATAATACATTTAATCATCCTAAAATGCCAAACTCATAAGATTTCATTATCAATAACCAAAAACCCTCATCAAAAATCTACATATACCTCATATAGGATTCTCAAGCCATAAAATCCTATTTTCTAATTTTTTTACTTCACAAAACATATTTAATTCATTTACTCATAACTAGACCATTTTTATGAAAAATATCAAATCAGTTCCAAAAATATTTTTTTCTCGAATTTAGCATAATATAGTCCCATAGTGAACATATATTTTTCTCAGAATTTTTAAAAGTCATTTACTATTTTTCATATGGCCAAAATAGCCGAATATTTAGATATTTATCAAAAATTATACTTTTATCTAAAAATTCTGAAATTCACAGAGTATACTCCTATCATATACATGTACTCCCAATAAAAATTTCATCAATTTTGGAGTTAACCACAAGGAATTATAAGCGGTTACTTTTAAAATAGTATTTTCTCATAAAATTTATAACTCTTAATCTATACATCCAAAAATCACCATTTTTGGACACAATCAAGAAAACTCATCAAAATATCATTTCAAATTTTTCCAGAATTTTTGAAGGTATGAAAAATTACGAAACTAAAAAACATAACAACCCTTAAAATCTCTTACTATCCCTTACCTCAAAAGTGCAGTATTTCTGACTGGAATGCAAAATCGAAGGAAACTTGCACTGAATAGCAACTCTCAAAGTATCTAAATACTCACAAAATATGCTTCATAATATAGAGAGAGAAAGAGAGAAAGCTTATGTTTCTGGTGTGATTTTCAATTCTAACTTAGCCCTCTATTTATAGGAAAATGATAGCACGCCGAAGCAGACTTAGCCTGCAATCTGATGGCTTTACCTGCTACTATTTCCACCCAATACATTTGAATAAAAATCTCATCACATTTCTTCACCAACCAAGAGTGGGGCCCACCAGTTCTAGAATTTTCCACCAAAATGATAAACTCTGAAAATTCAACAATTTCTGAACCAGTCGTCTCGTAAAATTCGTAACAAATTATTCGTTCATTTTTAACGGTTCAAAATTTGTGGACATATACTCAACTTATATATGTATAACATATCCAAAAATTACTACGATCCAACGGTCGGATTAAAAATTATAACCCCCGTAAAATATCTTAAAAATCCTAATTTGATTTTTAATACCTCAATTTCGACAAAAATACAGATAAAACACCTCAACATTAACTCCTTCATTTTTAACCACAAAAATATATCCCTCATTTATATCCACATAAAATAAATATTTCCTTATCATATGAATCAATAATTAATTATTCACAAATAATATTACAGAATCACAATAATGACAACCAGGCAGTTCCCTGGAAAGAGGGGGCTTTCTGATAAGGATTTCTCCTTACTGGCGCGCAATTAGATGACCAAACCTCTCCTTAGACAGAACTTTCTAGATATTACCAATAATGCTATCTAATAATATTATTCAAATAATATGAATTATTGATCTGATAATGGAAAATACTGTGCAGCAACAATTATTGAAACAACAATAATATAAAATATTAACGTAACAATTATTGATTCAATAAAATAAAATATTGAACAGAAATTACTGTAACAATTATTGAGCAGTGCCTTCTCACGTAAGAATTAATAATTGAAAAAAATACTGTGCAATACCGTGTGCTACTGTGCAACTACGCGTATTACTGTATTTTAACCACCGGGTATTCCAATAGTGTTAACAGTAACAACTACGCCGTTATTTATAAAAACTCAATTTTGTCGTTTTTTTCATCTGACAGTTATTCTGTTATGGGGCCCACAAATGGTTGCGCCGTCGTACGAATATTCTCCGACAGAAAGAATATTCCACGACCAAACGAATATTCCCCGACAACAATGAATATTTTATAACCACTTGTTTATTTTGAAAAATTTTCTCATTTCACCCATAACTTTGACTTTTTATCAATTTAACCATTTACTGAATTGTAATTATAAGAAAAATTGAATACTTTTATTTCATAAAATTCGGGGTCTTACAATCTCCCCTCCTTATGAAATTTCGTCTCCGAAATTTACGTACCTGGTATTTCAAAGAATTGAGAATACCTTGCTTTCATTTCAGATTCCATCTTCCATGTCATCATGATTTCTCCGATGCTCATCTTCTGTATTTCAGATATCATTCTAGAATACAGCTTCAAAACAAGGGTTAATTGAATTAATTAACATATCACTTAATATCCCGATATTATGACTGACCAACAAATAAACTTAGGTAGGACACACTAGCGAAGGATTTACTCATCTCTCCCCTCCTAATTCTATTCCCCGATCTTCGTCAGAGATCATATCCCTAAGCTCTGATACCACCTGTGACGTCCCCAAAATAGGTCCATTCCATCCAACCCATTCTGAGTCGCCAAATACATAGTACAGAAAATAACTACAACTTTATTACAACAATTGTCGTGCAAAATACAACAACACATATGCTGTGAGTTTGGATATAAATATATACCAAATGTGACTCATATCCCAACCGTGGACATCACCTCACAATGACACCTTACATAAAGGTATAGTCAAAAACTGCTTTTAGAAATTGAAATCTTTGGGAAGTGCTCAAGGAAACCTTCGTACATGGGAGGCCATGCTTCTATGTTATGATAGATATCATATGGCCACAGAATTATCCTTGGTTGACGCAATAGACCCCAAAGAAAAACGAGAAGATTACTATCATATTCTTCCCAATGGTGAGTCTTCTCTTGACTTATTATTATCTCCACTGTCTCTAATTAAGAATTATACTTCAAACAAACACCAAGATTATATAGGTAGTGCTCGTAGATATACTCAGCAAGTGGATGTGCATAACCCTATCTTATGATGACACGAGGTTGTATGTCATTAGACATCTTGTATGACAGTGGCAAAACACCCTTCCAACGTTGGGTTCGCTTCACCCTAGATGATTCACCAAATATAACTACTAAATGATGACCACCGTTCTATTTCCCTGTTACCCCCGCTCGACCCAGCTACACTCTTATTACCTGAAAGGAATTGTGAAACAGAAGGGTGAGCACAACTAGCCCAGTAAAGAATATCATGACTAAAGATAAATAAATTATCAATAGCCTTCAACAGAATTAAATCAGAGATTTAGAACATATGGTAGATGATAAAAATTTTCAACCATAGTTGCAGCGGAACGAGGAATCCATTAGAAAAGTCAAATAGACTACAAAGTGTATTATCTTCTCCATGTTAAAAATCCACCAACAATATTTTATCCCTGTAACATCAATCAATAATTCTGGTCCACAATCATATAAATAACTCATAATCATAATTGTAGTTCTAAATTCCTCTTCTCACCCAGGACGAAGATAATTTTCATCACCTATCTTTACCTAAAACATCAAAGATCATGGTTATACCAAATCACAGTTCCTATTCATAATCATATTAATAAATTTATTTTTGCACTATAGGCCAACGATATTCGTCAACAGTTCATCTTTGCACTACTGGCCAAAGATATTCAACAACAGGTCATCTTTGCACTACGGGCCAAAGATATTCATCAACAATTCATCTTTGCACTACAGGCTAAAGATATTCCTCAAAAGTTCATATTTGCACTACAGGCCAAATATATTCATATCTCAAAGAAATATATAATCATTTCAAAATTTATATAAACAATAATTATAACCATGTTGATCATTTCACCTTTGCACTTAAGCTAAAGATATTCATTTATAAATTCAATGGTCATGATCATACCAGTCAACAATTCAACTTTGCACTACTGACCAAAGGGAACCCATAGTCATGATCATACCAAAAATCTACCCATCTTTACACTCAAGTCAAAGAGAAATATCATCATTAGGGTTATAAAAATATTATATATGATAATGAAATCAATATAATCAACATATAGATTTAATCTCAAGAGTAATATTCATAACTCAACTATAATTTGGTCAGAAAAAGAAACCAATTTTGTCATAAATAGTAACTCGTGAATAGTAACCCATGAATAGTAACTCGTGAATAGTAACTCATGAATAGTAACTCGTGAATAGTAACTCATGAATAGTAAATTCGACACAAAAAGGTAGAAATTCCACAATAAAATTTATACCAATATTTTGGTATAATGATATTGAAAGAATAACATTTCTTAAATTTATAAACAATTTATTTTAATTATTTACACTTTACTAAATAATGCATTTAATCATCCTATAATGCCAAACTCATAAGATTTCATTACCAATAACCAAAAACCCTCATAAAAAATCTACATATACCTCATATAGGATTCTCAAGCCATAAAATCCTATTTTCTAATTTTCTTATTTTACAAAACATATTTAATTCATTTACTCATAACTAGACCATTTTCATGAAAAATACCAAATCAGTTCTAAAAATATTTTTTTTCTCGGATTTAGCATAATATAGTCCCATAGTGAACATATATTTTTCTCAAAATTTTTAAAAGTCATTTACTATTTTTCATATGGCCAAAACAGCCGAATATTTAGACATTTATCAAAAATTGTACTTTTATCTAAAAATTCTGAAATTCACAGAGTATACTCTTATCATATACATGTACTCCCAATAAAAATTTTATCAATTTTGGAGTTAACCACAAGGAATTATAAGCGGTTACTTTTAAAATAGTATTTTCTCATAAAATTTATAACTCTTAATCTATACATCCAAAAATCACCATTTTTGGACACAATCAAGAAAACTCATCAAAATATTATTTCAAAATTTTCCAAAATTTTTGAAGGTATGAAAAATTACGAAACTAAAAAACATAACAACCCTTAAAATCTCTTACTATCCCTTACCTCAAAAGTGCAGTATTTCTGACTGGAATGCAAAATCGAAGGAAACTTGCACTGAATAGCAACTCTCAAAATATCTAAATACTCACAAAATATGCTTTATAATATAGAGAGAGAAAGAGAGAAAGCTTATGTTTTTGGTGTGATTTTCAATTCTAACTTAGCCCTCTATTTATAGGAAAATGATAGCACGCCGAAGCAGACTTAACCTGCAACCTGATGGCTTTACCTGCTACTATTCCCACCCACCACATTTGAATAAAAATCTCTGCACATTTCTTCACCAACCAAGAGTGAGTCCCACCAATTCTAGAATTTTCCACCAAAATGATAAACTCCGAAAATTCAACAATTTCTGAACCAGTCATCTCGTAAAATTCGTAACAAATCATTCGTTTATTTTTAACGGTTCAAAATTTATGGACATATACTCAACTTATATATGTATAACATATCCAAAAATTACTACGATCCAACAGTCGGATTAAAAATTATAACCCCCGTAAAATATCTTAAAAATCCTAATTTCATTTTTAATACCTCCATTCCGACAAAAATACAGATAAAACACCTCAACATTAACTCCTTCATTTTTAATCACAAAAATATATCCCTCATTTATATCCACATAAAATAAATATTTCCTTATCATATGAATCAATAATTAATTATTCACAAATAATATTACAGAATCACAATAATGACAACCAGGCAGTTCCCAGGAAAGAGGGGGCTTTCTGATAAGGATTTCTCCTTACTAGCGCGCAATTAGATGACCAAACCTCTCCTTAGACAGAAATTTCTAGACATTGCTAATAATGCTATCTAATAATATTATTCAAATAATATGAATTATTGATCTGATAATAGAAAATACTGTGCAGCAACAATTATTGAAACAACAATAATATAAAATATTAACGTAGCAATTATTGATTTAATAAAATAAAATATTGAACAGAAATTACTGTAATAATTATTGAGTAGTGCCTTCTCACGTAAGAATCAATAATTAAAAAAAATACTGTGCAATACCGTGTGCTACTGTGCAACTACGCGTATTACTGTATTTTAACCACCGGGTATTCTAATAGTGTTAACAGTAACAACTACGCCGTTATTTATAAAAACTCAATTTTATCGTTTTCTTCATCCGACAGTTATTCTGTTATGGGGCCCACAAATGGTTGCGCCGTCGTACGAATATTCTCCGACAGAAAGAATATTCCACAACCAAACGAATATTCCCCGACAACAATGAATATTTTATAACCACTTGTTTATTTTAAAAAAATTTCACATTTCACCCATAACTTTAACTTTTTATCAATTTAACCATTTACTGAATTGTAATTATAAGAAAAATGCTTAAATATGAATTAGTACCCTAAACTATAGGTCATATTCCACTTCGGTGATCCACCTTTCAATTTTGTCAATTAGGTGATTAAACTATCAATTTTTTCCAATTACACAAAATTGAACACGCCACGTCAGAAATTGATGACGTGGCTAATTTTGTGGGGCCATAGGAAGATGACGTGGCAAAAAAATTAATTTTTTAATCATGAATAAAATAAATCTGATTTTATAGAGGGTAAATTGGTCAAATAACAATTAAAATAAAACAAATCAAATAACAATTAACAAATCAAATATCATATATCATATAATCGATCTAAACCCAGCCGAAAATTACATCTCCTCTTCCTCAACCTATCTGGCGATTCCTCAATAAATCCATCAACAATTTCAATCTTCGCCGGGTCGACAGATACTCCATGTTTTGACACCACGTGCCCAAGGAATGCTACTTCCTCAAGCCAAAACTCGCATTTCTTCAATTTGGCATATAGCTTGTTATCGCGAAGCCTTTGCAGTACCAGCTTCAAATGGCGCTCATGATCTTCACGGCTTTTGGAATAGATGAGGATGTCATCAATAAAGACAATAACGAACTGATCTAAATATTCTTTAAACACACGGTTCATCATATCCATGAAAGCAGCAGGAGCATTAGTCAATCCAAAAGACATGACTAAGAATTCATAATGCCCGTACCGAGTTATGAAGGCAGTCTTTGGAATATCCTCAGTTTTAATCTTCAGCTGATGATATCCAGAACGAAGGTCGATCTTTGAAAAGAATTGTGCTTCTTGTAACTGGTCGAACATGTCATCAATGCGAGGTAGCGGATACCTATTCTTGATGGTGACATGGTTCAATTCCCTATAGTCGATACAAAGTCGCATATTCCCGTCTTTCTTCTTTACGAATAAAACAGGAGCACCCCAAGGTGATGTACTAGGATGAATAAAACCAATGTCCAACAACTCCTGTTGTTGGACTTTTAACTCTTGAAGTTCAATAGGAGCCATTCGATATGGGATTTTAGAAATGGGTTTTGTACCGGGTTCAAGGTCAATAAAGAATTCAACTTCACGTTCTGGGGGTAGACCAGAAAGTTCTTCAGGAAATACGTCAGGAAATTTACTAACAACAAAAATATTATTCAAATCTGTCGTGTTTTTGTTCAAGTCCATAACATGGGCTAAGAATGCTTGACATCCGTTTTTCAATAAACGAATGGCTTTATGGCTTGATATAACAACAGTTGATTTTAATGGTTTGGTTGCTTGAATTCGCATAACAGGCTGGTTAGGAATATGAAAACTAACAACCTTACGAAAACAATCAATTTTGGCATGATGAGTAGTTAACCAATCAATTCCTAAAATCACATCAAATGCAAGTATCTTTAAAGAAATAAGGTCAACAGGTAATGTGATGGTGCCAACTTGGATTAAACAAGATTTATAAACTGTAGATGTAACAAAGGTTTCACCCAACGGAGTTTCAACAGATAAGTCAAAGGTCAATTTCTCCGGAGTCAAGTTCAAACGTTGAGCACAAACAGGAGAGATAAAAGAATGGGTAGAACCTGTATCTAGTAAAGTATAAACTTCGCAAGAATTCAAGATTAGCTTACCCGTAATCACCTCGTTCGGGTTTCTCGCGTTTTGGCCAGTCACGACAAACGCCCTTCCAGGAACAGCTGATTGCGACTTATCCGGGACAACTTTTGGAGTCACCATCCCTGCTGAACTTGGTTTTGCTACAGAACACTCTCGAGCTATATGACCCTCCTTTCCACAGTTATAACATACCTTGGATTGTTGTGGGTAGTTTGGGCTGATATGTCCCTCTTTCCCACATTTGTAACATACGACCTGTGGTCGTTCTCCTCCCCTAGAAACAGTTGATGTTTGTGCTGACATCTTCACGTTATCATTGTTGTACCTTCTCTTCTTGAAATCTTCTCCCGACTCGCTCCTTCTATTATCACGACCACGATTATCACCAAAGTGGTTACCGCTTTTGTCCGAATGTTTTCCTCCCTGCTGGTTTTCATTGCTTCGATGACTGCCGCCACCGGTATGACCCTGGTTGTGGTCCCTCGGTTGCACATACTCATTATCTTGCTCTAATAATTGAGCCATGTTTACAACATCTGAATATAAAGAAAATTTATGAGAGATAAGATATTGCCGAATCTCGGGTTTTAGACCTCTCAGAAACATCCTTGTCATTCATTCCTTATTTTCGACCAAATGAGGTGCAAACCTGGATAACTCTGCAAACTTCGCCTCGTATTGGGACACCGTCATGTTGTTTTGTTCCAGTCTGATAAACTCCACCTCCTTCATATGACGAATACTTTCAAGAAAGTACTTGTCATTAAACAGTTTTTGAAATATTTCCTAGGACATGTTGAGTGCGTCAGGCTGCGTACGCTTCACAGACTCCCACCAGTAGTCTGCCTCACCGCGGAATATAAAGGTGGCGAATGGAACCTTCTGTTCCTCCGTGCATCCCAAGACATCGAATATCTTGGTAATTTACTTGACCCACGTTTCCGCCATGATCGGATCCAGCTTTCCCTTAAATTCTGGTGGTCCTAATTCTTTGAACTGCTTGGCTGTGACAAACCGCGCGTTGTTATCATTTCCACCCGTATTCTGCACACAAGTCTCCCTCATTTGATTTTACATGAACTGCAAAAAGCTCCTAAACATTCTATCATTCATCGTTTGCTCGGTAACGTTGTTTACAAGAGGAATATTGCCTTCCTGTTGCACGTTCCCCTGGGTGGTAATTAAAGGTGTCTCCACGGTCTGATTTACTCCATTATTAACGTTCTCAGCTGCCATTCTTAAATAATGCCATAAAACAAGGGTTAATAGTCATGTCATATATTATCCCTATACTCTGACCGACCAAATAAACACCAAATAAACTTAGTCAGGTCATACTAGCGAAGGAATTCCCCGTCTCTCCCCTCCTAGTTCTTGTCTCACATCTCAGTTAGGGATCATATCCCTAAGCTTTGATACTAACTGTGACGCCCCCAAAATAGGTATACATCACCCATTCTGAGTCGCCAAATACATGGTACAGAAACAAATACAACTTCATTATAATAATTGTCATGCAAAATACGACAACACAAATACTGTGAGTTTAAATACAAATATTATCTTCTAGACAATATCCACACTCAAATAAGTCCTCATTACAATTATTGTAACACTATTTTACAAAATAGTGAGGACTGCTAACACAACTGACTGGAAACATCACTCCACCCCGACTAGTTCCCTGCTATATTCTCGCCTCTTGAGAAAAATAGAACAAAAAGGAAAAGGGTGAGCTCAACTAGCCCAGTAAAGAATATTATGACTAAGATAATATACAACAAATTATCGTTAGTCTTCAACAGGGAAAAATCTGATAAAATATAATAGACAACAAGTTTTAGATCAACAACTGCAGCGAAAACAGCAAACCATTAGAAGAGTCAAGTAGAGAATGAGTTCTACTATCTTCTAAGATTTAAAAGTCCATTATCAATATTTTATCCCTGTAACAACAATCAATAACCATCTTTAATCAAATATTCATCTTTGCACCGCAGGCCAAATATATTCATTTGTATCACCAGTCGGTCATGTTCATCTCAACACCTGTTCATCTTTACACTACGTACCAAAGATATTCATCAGTTAATTATTCATCTTTTCACTACAGGCCAAAGATATTAAGTAATGTCATCATTTAAGACTGAGGATGATGAAAAATATCTTAAAAAAAATGAATCCAGTGAGATAAAAGAACAAATATTAAGGATTCGTATTACAGTTTATCCAAGTTCAATAATACCCCATAATAACCAATTTTGAAGCAGAATTCAAAAATAAAGATCAAAACATGGATACAATCAAAGATAGTAACCATAATAGACAACTTGGACAAAAAGAAGAAAATTTTATTTTTCGGTGAATAGTGCCGTATTCGTGAATAGTAACGTATACGTGAATAATAACCCCGACACAAAAAGTTATAAATTTGATAAAAAATTCATATCAATATTTCGACATAATGATATTGAAGAAAATATCATTTAAGAATAAGATAATATCCCTTACATCAAAATATCAGTACTTCTGGTCGGAATACCGGTATAAGGCTGAAAGAAACTTGCTCTGATGAATAGAAACTCTCAAAGTATCTAAATACTAACAAAATACACTCAATAATCTAGAGAGAGAAAGAGAAAAAACTTGTTTATGGTGTGATTTTCAATTCTAACTTAGCCCTCTATTTATAGAAAAATGTTAGCACGCCGAAGCAGACTTAATGTAAGACCCCGAATTTTATGAAATAAAAGTATGCAATTTTTCTTATAATTACTATTCAGTAAATAGTTAAATTGATAAAAGTTTACAGTTATGGGTGAAATATGAATTTTTTTTCAAAATAAGCTAGTGGTTATAAAATAATCATTGTTGTCGGGGAATATTCGTTTGGTCGTGGAATATTCTTTCTGTCGGAGAATATTCGTACGACGGCGCAGCTATTTGTGGGCCCCATAACGAATAACTGTCGGGTGAAGGAAAAACGACAAATTTGAGTTTTTACAAATAACGGCGTAGTTGTTACCGTTAACACTGTTGGAATACCCGGTGGTTAAAATACAGTAATACGCGTTATTGCACAGTAGCACACGGTATTGCATAGTATTTTTGAAATTATTGATTCTTACGTAAGAAGACACTACTCAATAATTGTTACAGTAATTACTGTTCAATATTTTATTTTATTGATTCAATAATTGCTACGTTGAAATTTTGTATTATTGTTGTTCAATAATTGTTGCTGCACAATATTTTCTATTATCAGATCAATAATTCATATTATTTGAATAATATTATTAGATAACATTATTGTCAATGTCTAGAAAGTTCTGTCTAAGGAGAGGTTTGGTCATCCAATTGCGCGCCAGTAAGGAGAAATTCTTATTGGAAAGCCCCCTCTTTCCTGGGAACGGCCTGGTTGTCATAAATGTGATTCTGTAATATTATTTGTGAATAATTAATTATTAATTCATATGATAAGGAAATATTTATTTTATGTGGATATAAATTAGGAATATATTTTTGTGGTTAAAAATGAAGGAGTTAATGTTGAGGTTTTTATCAGTATTTTTGTCGGAATGGAGGTATTAAAAGTCAGGGTTTTTGAGATATTTTGCGGGGATTATAATTTTTAATCCGACCGTTGGATCGTGGTAATTTTTGGATATGTTATACATATATAAGTTAAGTATATGTCCACAAATTTTGAACCGTTAAAAATGAACGTATGATTTGTTATGAATTTTAAGAGGTGGCTGATTCAGAAATCAGGTTATAAATTATTTTTGGTGGAAAATTTTAGAATTGGTGGGCCCCACTTGTGGTTGGTGAAGAAATGAGCTGAATTATATTTCAAATGTGGTGGGTGGGAATAGTAGCAGGTAAAGCCATCAGGTTGCAGGTCAAACCTACCAAAATTTTCCTATAAATAGAGGGCTAAGTTAGAATTGAAAATCACACCAGAAACATAAGCTTTCTCTCTTTCTCTCTCTAGATTATTGAGTGTATTTTGTGAGTATTTAGATACTTGGTGAGTTACTATTCATCAGTGCAAGTTTTCTTCAGCCTTATACCGATCAGAAGTACTGCTCTTTTGAGGTAAGGGATAGTAAGGGATTGTAAGGGATATTAAGGGATTTTAAGGGTTGTTATGATTTTCAGTTTCGTAATTTTTCTGATCTTCAAAAATTCTGGAAAAATTTGAAATGATATTTTGATGAGTTTTCTTGATTGTATCCAAAAATGGTGATTTTTGGATGTATAAATTGAGAGTTATGAATTTTATGAGAAAAGACTATTTTAAAAGTAACAGCTTATAATTCCTTGTGGTTAACTCCAAAATTGATGAAATTTTTATTGGGAGTACATGTATATGATAGAAGTATACTCTGTAAATTTTAGAATTTTTAGACAAAAGTACAATTTTTGATAAATGTCTAAATATTCGGCTATTTTGGCCATATGAAAAATAGTAAATGACTTTTAAAAATTCTGAGAAAAATATATGTTCACTATGGGACTATATTATGCTAAATCCCAGAAAAGAAATATTTTTGGAACTGATTTGGTATTTTTCATGAAAATGGTCTAGTTATGAGTAAATGAATTAAATATGTTTTGTGAAGAAAGAAAATTGGAAAATAGGATTTTATGGCTTGAGAATCCTATATGAGGTATATGCAGATTTTTGATGAGGGTTTTGGTTATTGATGATGAAATTGTAAGAGTTGGCATTTTATGATGATTAAATGCATTAATTAGTAAAGTGTAAACAATTAAAATAAATTGTTTATAAATTTAAGTAATGTTATTCTTTCAATATCATTATACCGAAATATTGGTATGGATTTTATTGTGAAATTTCTATCTTTTGTGTCGGGGTTACTATTCATGAGTTACTATTCACGATTTACTATTCATGAGTTACGAATATTACTCTTGAGATTAAAACTATATGTTGATCATATTATTTTTATTATCATATATAACATTTTTATAACCCTGATGTTAAAATTCTCTTTCACTGGAGTGTAAAGATGGGTAGATTATTGGTATGATCATGACTAGGGTTCTCTTTGGCCAGTAGTGCAAAGTTGAATTGTTGACTGGTATGATCATGACCATTGAATTTATAATTGAATATCTTTAGCTTAAGTGCAAAGGTGAAATGATCAACATGGTTATAATTATTGTTTATATAAATTCTGAAATGATTATATATTTCTTTGAGATATTAATATATTTGGCCTGTAGTGCAAATATGAACTGTTGATGAATATATTTGACCTGTAGTGCAAATATGAACTGTTGAGGAATATCTTTGGCCTGTAGTGTAAAGATGAATTGTTGATGAATATCTTTGGCCGTAGTGCAAAGATGAATTATTGATGAATATCTTTGGCCTGTAGTGCAAAGATGGTCTGTTGATGAATATCTTTGGCCTGTAGTGCAAAGATGAACTGTTGTTGAATATCTTTGGTCGTAGTGCAAAGATGGATTTATTAGTATGATTATGAACAGGAACTGTGATTTGGTATAACCATGATCTTTGATGTTTCAGGTAAAGACATGTAATGAAAATATTCTTCGTCCTGGGTGCGAAGAAAAATTTAGAATCACAATTATGATTATGAGTTATT
This sequence comes from Panax notoginseng, assembly GCA_016801055.1. Lineage (NCBI taxonomy): Eukaryota > Viridiplantae > Streptophyta > Magnoliopsida > Apiales > Araliaceae > Panax > Panax notoginseng. The sequence goes on along the minus strand of CM029017.1, from coordinate 57,243,303 downwards.
CATATGATTGTGGAAAGGAACTGTTGATTGATGTTACAGGGATAAAACATTGTTGGTGGATTTTTAACATGGAGAAGATAATAGACTTTATAGTCTATTTGACTCTTTTAATGGATTGCTCGTTCCGCTGCAACTATGGTTGAAATTTTTATCATTTACCATATGTTTTAAATCTCTGATTTATTATTGATGAAGGCTATTGATAATTTAATTATCTTTAGTCATGATATTCTTTACTGAGCTAGTTGTGCTCACCCTTTTGCTTCACAATTTCTTTCAGGTAATAAGAGTGTAGCTGGGTCGAGCGGGGGTAACGGGGAAATAGAACGGTGGTCTCTAGCTGTGGAAGTTCTCCCGAAGCAGTATAGAAAAGTTCATTTAGTAGTTTTATTTGGTGAATCCAATAGGGTAAGGTGTACCCAACGTTGGAAGGGTGGTTTGCCACTATCATACAAGATGTCTAACGACATACAACCTCGTGTCATCATAAGACAGGGATGTGCTCATCCACTTGCTGAGTATATCTATGGGCACTACCTATATAATCTTGGTGTTTGTTTGAAGTATAATTCTCAATTAGAGACAGTGGAGATAATGATAAGTTAAGAGAAGACTCACCATTGGGAAGAATATGATAGTAATCTTCTCGTTTTTCTTTGGGGTCTATTGGGTCAACCAAGGATAATTTTGTGGCCATATGATATCTATCATAACCTAGACGCGTGGCCTCCCATATACGAAGGTTTCCTTGAGCACTTCCCAAAGATTCTAGTTTCTAAAACAGTTTTTGACTGTACCTTTATGTAAGGTACCTTTGTGAAGTGCTGATACATGATGGTGTCCAATGTCACATTTGGTATATATTTGTATCCAAACTCACAGCATATGTGTTGTTGTATTTTGCACGATAATTGTTGTAATAAAGTTGTAGTTGTTTTCTGTACCATGTATTTGACGACTCAGAATGGGTTGGATGGAATGGACCTATTTTGGGGGCGTCACACTTAACCTGCAACCTGATGGCTTTACCTGCTACTATTCAAGCCTACCACATTTGAATAAAAATCTCAGCATATTTTTTCACCAACCAAGAGTGGGGCCCATCAATTCTAGAATTTTCTACCAAAATGATAAACTCCGAAAATTCAACAATTTTTGAACCAGTCATCTCGTAAAATTCATAATAAATCATACGTTCATTTTTAACGGTTCAAAATTTGTGGACATATACTCAACTTATATATGTATAACATATCCAAAAATTACCACGATCCAACGGTCGGATTAAAAATTATAACCCCCGCAAAATATCTCAAAAATCCTGATTTTTAATACCTCCATCCCGACAAAAATACTGATAAAAACCTCAACATTAACTGCTTCATTTTTAATCACAAAAATATATCCCTCATTTATATCCTCATAAAATAAATATTTCCTTATCATATGAATCAATAATTAATTATTCACAAATAATATTATACAATCACATTTATGACAACCAGGCCGTTCTCAGGAAAGAGGGGGCTTTCTAATAAGGATTTCTCCATACTGGCGTGCAATTAGATGACCAAACCTCTCCTTAGACAGAACTTTCTAGACATTGCCAATAATGTTATCTAATAATATTATTCAAATAATATGAATTATTGATCTGATAATAGAAAATACTGTGCAGCAACAATTATTGAAACAACAATAATATAAAATATCAACGCAGCAATTATTGACTCAATAAAATCAAATATTGAACAATAACTACTGTAACAATTATTGAGTAGTGCCTTCTTACGTAAGAATCAATAATTGGTGCAATACCGTGTGCTACTGTATTTTAACCACCGGGTATTCCAACAGTATTAACGGTAACAACTACGCCGTTTATTTATAAACAACTTATACTTGTCGTTTTCTTCATCCAATCGCTTTCTGTTATGGGGCCCACACAAGGCTGCTCCGTCGTACGAATATTCTCCGACAGCAAGAATATTCCACGACCAAACAAATATTCTCCGACAAAATGAATATTTTATAACCAATTGCTTATTTTGCAAAATTTGCACATTTCACCCATAACCAAAGAATTATATCAAATTAAACCCTTATTATTCACAATAATATTTAGAGAAAATTTGATTTTATTCATTAATAAGTTGGGGTCTTACACTTTTTTTCCCATAAAATTCGGGGTCTTACAACAGTAATTCCATGTCTTATATTTAATTGGAACATTGTATAGTTGAATGATTGAATTGTACGATAACTTTTTACTCAAAGATTTTTTATGATTAATGTTGAAATCTATATTATCTGAAAAGTCATTAATCGCTAGAAAGGCTTATCTCTATTGTAGAATAAATATTATTTATTTAAATAAATTAATAGTTTAATTTATTTATTTAAATAAGATTAGAATTGTTCTAATTGATTTATTCACAACCGGTTTAATATGGAGAACCTAAAGGGTCACACCATAAAAAGAAGAATAATTATTTAAGAAGTTAATGACATAATCGTAATAATAAGTTAAGTATATTTAATTTAATCTATGATAATAGAATAAATTAAATAGCTTAATATTTATTATTTAATATTTTAAAAATATTAAATATAAATTAATAAAAGGAGTCTTTTTATTATTATTACTATTATTATTATTTAATTTCTAAAGTAGTTTGAGAATTAATTAATAAAAGTACTCTCATATATTCCTAATAGTATTAGGAGACTAATTAATTAAAAGAGTTTAATTAATTATTCCTAATAAGATTAGGAGTCTAATTAATTAAAATAAAACCCAATTACTTAATTATTAAGAAGGGTTGCATACATCTATAAATAAGAGGAGTTTTATTATGGGTGTGGAGAGTTGTTGTTGACTTTTTCACAACAGACGTAATTCCAATAGTTGAGAGAGTACACATTTTTTGTGAGAGATAGAAAAATTAGGGCTTTGCCAAATACCCAACTTATTGAATTTTTTTTTCTTACTGGATCACCTCTATAGGCCAAACACTTGGGTGACTAACGTTGATCGAAGGAAGGAACCAAACCCGGTGGATTCAAGTTGAACGCGAAAAGGATTGGAGGTGAACTTGTACCTGAGGAAGCTTGAAACTTCAAAGGTATAATTCTTATTCTTTTTCTTTTCGTTTAATTAATAATTGTGCATAAAAGATGGTCCGGGTATATGGTTTGTATAAAATTTTAAAACTCTATTTTATCACGTTTCCGCTTACTTTGTGCAATTAGATTGCGTTCATGAATATTACAAACCTAACAGTGGTATCAAAGCCAAACTTTTATGCGAATTATTAATTATTTTGATTTGACATGTATGTTGATATGTGTTTAGAATAATTTAATTGAGCATAATTTTATTGTATAAAATTTATTTTAAATAATAATAATAATTAATTTCGGTAATCCCAATTTTTTCCGCGGAGAACGTGGCTGCTTTTTCAAAAAAGTTGATACTATAATACTTCAATGAATGATTCTTAGGATTACTTTGATTAAAAAGCATGTCAGCAACAATATATATATATATATATATATATATATATATATATATATATATATATATTATTCTTAATTATTTTATAATTAAAATAAAAAATTTATCTTAATCTTAAAATAAAAAGTTTATTTTAATCTTAAAATAAAAGTTTATTTTAATTTTAAAATTAGATTTCATGCTAACTAATTAGAGTTGGAATTGGATTCCATGATAACTAATTGAAGTTGAAATTGGATTCCATGTTTCCTTAAATAAAGGAGTTTATTTAGATATGAAATAAGATTTCATATTATTCAAAATAAAGGAGTTTATTTGTGAATAGGAAAAAGAATCTGTATTTCCTTAAATAAAGGAGTTTATTTAGATATAGAATAAGATTTCATATTATTCAAAATAACGGAGTTTATTTGTGAATAGGAAAGAGAATCCGCGTTTCCTTAAATAAAAGAGTTTTTTTCTCTTGGAATTGGATTCCATAATTAATTAAAATAAATGAGTATATTTTAATTAAAGAATTTGATTAAAATAAAATTGTTTATTTTATTCAAAATTGGATAAATTAAAATAAAAGAGGTTTATTTTAATTTAAATTTGGATTAAAATAAAGCAGTTTATTTTGATTTAAAATTAGATTTTATGCTAACTAAATTTGCCCATTAAATGATATCAATATATATATATTGAATGTTTTTTATTCATGAGATGAATGTTATTTATTGATGCATATGTAGATGTGTATGATAATAAATGGGATTGATTATTGACTATTGACCAATGTGATTGGATTTTATTTTAGTTGGATGTATGAATGTAGGAGTTTTATTAGTTGGGGTTTGCGTACCTCGTCTTCTCTAATTTTTTCTTAATGTAAATTCTATCTCCCTCCTATGTACTTCCCCTTGACTGCTGATCAAAGTTTCTATTTATTTTAAATAGTTTTGTAATATGAATAGTTAGAATTATTTTGAAGACCCGTTTGTAATGGAGCCCGGGTTTAAATGTAATAGTTATATTTAAATATTAATTCTTTCACCCCTAGGTTTGACCTTTTGGTTCACTTGGTGGCTCTACTGAACTAAACTAGAATAAAGTCCATAATCAATCCGGGTAGAATATAGTATTTTATATTTGCATGCTTATACTATATATATATATATATATATATATATATATATATATATATATTATATTATGCAAACATGCTTCGCATGTTAATTAATATGACGCGTATTTTATATATATATGTGCATGCGCGCTAAACAAGATGAGACAAATTAATAACAAACCCCTTAACATTTTATATGAAGTCCTAAGCGTTCAAAGATATTTGGAATATCGAACATCGCCTTCTAGCATGATAAAAAATAATAGAGTATCAATTAATTATTATAAGTTTGTTGTGTCACCACAAGACTTATCTTAATTTTTTGAGATGTTAATTTTATTACATTTGATGCTTATAAAGAAAATTGAACAATATTATTTTGTTGTGTCACCACAAGGACAATGTTTTTCTTTTTTGAATATATGGAAGTGCTAGGTTGGACTTAACTTAGATAATTTTGATTCGGATGTGCCACCACTTGATCAAAATAATCTAAGAGGCAAAAATAAAAGGAATTACATGATGATGTAGTTGGCAAGAGTTGTCTACCTATTTATTTATATATAGTTTGTTGTGTCACCACAAGGCTATATACATTTGAAATGGAATCCTTATTCTCACTAGCAAATCTATAATTAGATTTTGTCAAACTATATAAGTGAGGGTAATATAGTTTGAAGAAAATAGTGGGAGATACTAATTTAAAACAAGACCTAAATTATTTTTGTAATTAATAAAAGAATATATGCTAAAATGTTATTAATTACAAATTCATTTACAGAATTTTACAATGTCTAAAATTACTATCACTACGTAGCATATTAGATGCTAAATTAATCGAACCGAATTAAACGGATTGGTTAAGGAATTTGAGAATAGTTCTCATAGCTGAAAAGCTATCTTATGTCCTTAATACGCTTATCCCTGCAATGGTTGCAGACAAAGCCTCTGAGAAACATATTGCTACTTTTAGAAAGTGGCAAGATGATGCACAGTTGGCTCAATGCATCATGCTCGCATCCATGAGTAACGAGTTTCAGCGTCAGCATGAAAGTATGGATGTTCCTACTATACTCCTGCACATCAAGTAGTTGATGGTGAGAAAAGTAGGACTAATAGATATCAGATATCTAAGGAGCTCTTTTAATCTAAAATGACCGATGACACTACAGTACAGACAAAAGTCCTTAACATAATCAATTTGATTGATTAATTAGGACAACGAGTTTTGTCATGGATGGAGAGTTGAGCCAAGATTTGATCTCAAATTCACACAACAACTTGCATACTTTGTAAAATTTATAAATATTACCCACAACTATAACATTATCTCAAATTCACACCATAATATTTAAAAAATATTTTGAAAAAATTAAATCTTTATTCATAAAATCTGGGGTTTCACACCTGATGTTGATCGGTCATATTCTGGAGAAGATCACTGTAAGACAGTGAAAAATATCTTAAAGTACTTAACTGACACTAAGGATGTGATTAAAATTTATGGTGAGTCTAAATTAAAACTAGAGGGCTTAACATTCTAAAATTTTTAAGACAGACCATGACGACATAAAATCCACTTTAAGGTAAAGCGTTACCTTGAAAAGTGGTGCAGTGAATTGAAAAGGTTTCAAACAGCAAAGTGTTGCTGGTTTAGTAATAAAGACAAAGTATATAGCTATAAATGAAGCTGCAAGTTGATTGTTTGGATGAAAAGTTCATTACAGAACTAGGAATAGTTCCTAAGTCTCATCTTGGATCTAAACATGTGTTGTGGCACTTTCATTTGATTATAGAAATCATTGAAAAATAGAAATCACTATAGAGATAGAAGACTCTCAAGAACAACATTACATATTCATTAACTAAAGTTTATCCAACAACAGGATAATCGTCACTTAGAGAAGAAGGGTATGGGATACCATGGCGATTGACTTTAGTGCAAGTGGAAGATTGAAAGTAGTATGCACACAAGCTGTGACGCCCCCAAAATAGGTCCATTCCACCCAACCTATTCTGAGTCGCCAAATACATGGTACAGAAAATAACTACAACTTTATTACAATAATTGTTATGTAAAATACAACAACACATATGCTGTGAGTTTTGATACAATTATATACCAACTGTGACTCTCATCCCAATCTTTGATAGTACGTCACAATGGTAGCTTACATAAAGGTATAGTCAAAACCTATTTTAGAAATTAGAATATTTAGGAAGTGCTCAAGGAAACCTTCGTACATGGGAGCCCATGCGTCTAGGTTATGATAAATATCATATGTCCACAGAATTATCATTGGTTGACCCAATAGACCCCAAAGAAAAATGAAAAGATTACTGTCATATTCTTTCCAATGATGAGTCTTCTCTTGACATATCATTATCTCCACTGTCTCTAATTTAGAGTTATACTTCAACCAAACATCAAGATTATATAGGTAGTGCTCGTAGATATACTCAGCAAGTGGATGTGCACAACTTTGTCTTATGATGACACGAGGTTGTATGTCATTAGACATCTTGTATGATAGTGGCGAAACACCTTTCCAATGTTGGGTTCGCCTCACTCTATTTGATTCACCAAATATAACTACTAAATGATATATAAAATTACAACACACTTTTTTATACTGTTTAGGGAGAACTCCACAGCTAGAGACCACCGTTCTATTCCCTTGTTACCCCCGCTCGACCCAGCTACACTCTTATCACCTGAAAAGAATTGTGAAGTAAAAGGGTGAGCACAAATAGTCTAGTAAAGAATAGCATGACTAAATATAAAAAAATTATCAATAGCCTTTAACAGTAATAAATTAGAGATTTAGAACATATGGTAGATGATAAAATTTTTCAATCATAGTTGCAGCGGAACGAGCAATCCATTAGAAGAGTCAAATAGACCATAAAGTCTATTATCTTCTCCATATTAAAAATCCACTAATAATATTTTATCCCCGTAACATCAATCAATAGTTCTGGCCCACAATCATATGAATAACTCATAATCCTAATTGTGATTCTAAATTCCTCTTCGCATCTAAGACGAAGATAATTTTCATCACATGTCTTTACCTGAAACATCAAAGATCATGGTTATACCAAATCATAGTTCCTGTTCATAATCATACCAATAAATTCATCTTTGCACTACGGGCCAAATATATTCGTCAACCGTTTATCTTTGCACTACTGGCCAAAGATATTCAACAACAGATCATTTTTGCACTACATGCCAAAGATATTCAACAACAGATCATCTTTGTACTACGGGCCAAAGATATTCAACAACATGTCATCTTTGCACTACGGGCCAAAGATATTCATATCTCAAAGAAACACATAATCATTTCAGAATTTACATAAACCATAATTATAACCATGTTGATCAATTCACCTTTGCACTTAAGCTAAAGATATTCAATTATAACTTCAATGGTCATGATCATACCAGTCAACAATTTATCTTTGCACTACTGGCCAAAGAGAACTCATAGTCACGATTATACCAATAATCTACCCATCTTTACACTCAAGTCAAAGATAAACATCATCATTAGGATTATAAAAATGTTATATATGATAATAAAAATAATATAATCAACATATAGATTTAATCTCAAGAGTAAGATTCATAAATCAACGATAATTTGGTCAGTAAAAGAAACCAATTTTGTCGTGAATAGTACCCCGTGAATAGTAACTCGTGAATAGTAACTCATGAATAGTAATTCATGAATAGTAACTCCGACATGAAAAAAAAAATTCCACAATAAAATCCATATCAATATTTCGGTATAATGATATTAAAAAAATAACATTTCTTAAACTTATAAATAATTTATTTTAATTGTTTACACTTTACTAAATAATGCATTTAATCATCTTAAAATGCTAAACTCATAAGATTTTATCACCAATAAGCAAAACCCTCATCAAAAATCTGTATACACCTTATATAGGATTCTCAAGCCATAAAATCCTATTTTTCAATTTTCTTACTTCCCATAACATATTTAATTCATTTATTCAACACTAGTCTATTTTCAAGAAAAATACCAAGTCAGTCCCAAAAATATTTCTTTTTTAGGATTTAGCAGAATATAGTTCCATATTGAACATATATTTTTTCTGAAATTTTTAAAATTCATTTATCATTTTTCATATGGCCAAAACTGCCGAATATTTAGACATTTATCATAAATTATACTTTTGTGCAAAAATTTCGAAATTTACAGAGTATACTTCTGTTATATACATGTACTCCCAATAAAATTTTTACCAATTTTGAAGTTAACTACAAGGAGTTATAAGGGTTTACTTTTAAAATAGTCTTTTTCCATAAAATTTATAACTCTTAATCTATACATCCAAAAATCGTCATTTTTGGACACAATCTAGAAAACTCATCAAATTATCATTTTAAATTTTTCTTAAATTTTTGAAGGTCAGAAACATTACGAAACTGAAAAACATAATAACCCTTAAAATCCCTTACATCAAAACAGCAGTATTTCTGACTAGAATATCGGATGAAAAGTCAAATGAATCTTGTACTGAATAACAACTCTCAAAGTATCTAAATACTCACAAAAATACGCTCGATAATATAGGAAGAGAAAACTTATGTTTCTGGTGTGATTTTCAATTCTAACCTAAGCGCCTATTTATAGGAAAATGCTAGAACTAAATAGGAAAATGCTAGAACGCCAAAGGAGACTAAATTAATAAAATATTAATTTATTTTTTCTCTCTTCCACGCCACTTCATCTGAATTTTTGAGCAGCCAAATTGGACTGATTTAAGCAGCCCACATGTTTTCAAATAAGAGTGGGTCCCACCCTTTTTAGTAAAAACTATTTTATTTTTCAAAACTTCAATAATTCATAGAAAATAGCCCGTTTATCAGAAAAATACGAATTTTATGTCCATTCGACACGAAATCGAATTCTCTACAACTTTGTAGATTTAAGTTTTTCCAAATTCCAGACAGAAAATATCCGAAACCCACAAACGGATGATTTTCAACACCTCTTAACATTTATAATAAATCATGCGTTAATTTTTAACGGTTCAAAATTTGTGAATATATACTCAATTTATATATGTATAACATATCCAAAAATCACAATGATCCAACGGTCGGATTAAAAATTATAACTCACGCAATATATCTCAAGAACACTGATATTTTGGATTATGAGTCCTTCAGACCAGTTTCATTCAAAAATTCACCATGACAAATCTACAAAAGATTTTTGGGTGATTCAAATTTCTACGTTTAGCTTATTTCCAGGGCTTTCTTTTGATATATGACTCATCTCCTAACTCATTATACATAAAGAGTTATAGATTTTACAAAATCAAGTGATAAACTAATTTTCTGAAATCCCAAATTTCGTTCTTCATTTCGACAAAATACTAATAAAACACCTCAGTATTAATTCCTTTATTTATAATCACATAAATAAATCCATCATTTATATCCACATAAAATAAATATTTCCTTATCATATAAATCAATTACTAATTATTCACAAATAATATTACAGAATCATAATTATGACAACCAGGCCGTTCCCAGGAAAGAGGGGGCTTTCCAATAAGGATTTCTCCTTACTGGCGCGCAATTAGGTGACCAAACCTCTCCTTAGACAGAACTTCCTTAGACATTGCCAATAATGCTATCTAATAATATTTTTCAAATAATATGAATTATTGATTTGGTAATGGAGATACTGTGCAGTGATAATTATTGAACAACAATAATATAAAATATCAACGTTGCAATTATTGAATTAATAAAATAAAATATTGAACAGTAATTACTATAACAATTATTGAGTAGTGCCTTCTTACGTAAGAATCAATAATTCAAAAATACTGTGCAAAACCGTGTGCTACTGTGCAACAACGCGTATTACTTTACTTTACCCACCGGGTATTCCAACAGTGTTAAAGGTAACGATTACGCCGTTATTTATAAAAATTTAAATTTGTTATTTTTTCATCCGACAATTATTCTGTTATGGGGCCCACAAATGGCCGTCGTACGAATATTTCCCGATAGAAAGAATATTCCACGACCAAACGAATATTCCCCGACAACAATGAATAATTTATAACCACTTGCTTATTTTGAAAAATTTGCACATTTCACTCATAATCAAAGCATTATATCAAATTAACACTTTATTATTCACAATAATAAATAGAGGAAATTTGATTTTATTTATTAAAAAGTTGGGGTCTTACACAAGCCAATCATGTTTGATGATAAAACATATACTTTGTAACAATCTTATTCATTTATTAATTAAAAGTATTAATTTATTAAAGGCTTTTAATTATCTACATGATGTTATTTTATAATATGTGATAAACCCATAGTTTTAAGCAATGCTTTTAGAATAATGATGCTGATCATTCTAATGAGATCTGAATTCTTAGAAAGCTTAAAACTTAAATAGTTCCCAATCGTTGGATTACTAAATTGGGGATTAGTGAATTCAGATAGATTGGTACATACGTTGCTTGCTCATTGGATAAAAATGATTGATCTCATGATTATTTGTGTGGAGACACTAAAGCAAGTATGTAGGTCCTTATTAGAGAATAAGTTCACTGAACGTGGCTCGCTAAGGAATACCTAATGGAGTTTTACTTGCATGTCATTAGAAATTCCTGTAGTGATAGTAGTACAAGTGATCCTTGGGCTTGAGATCATCATAGTATCATGTGTATGATGAATTATACTTTAACTTATTCCTTAAGATCCTTAGGGAATATCAAAGGGTATGCTTGGGTATAATAAGTCGTACATGGAGATAATGTATGATCAATAAAGAATCTACCGCTTCTAGTAAAAGAAGAGAAATGTCCTACGTGATTCGATAAATGACAACCCAGTAGTCCTTGGCCAAGGCATAATGAAATTAGAAAGGAGTTTCTAATTTGCATTATTTGGAGTTGTGCATTTAAGGATCGAAATACATATAATTAAATAAAATAACACTTGATAATAATTTCATGTCTTATATTTAATTGGGACATTGTATGGTGGAAGGATTGAATTGTACGGTAACTATTTACTCAAATGTTCTTTTATGATTAATGTTAAAATCTATATTATCTAGAAAGTCGTTAATCGCTAGGGAGACTTATCCCTATTATAGAATAAATATTATTTATTTAAATAAATTAATAGTTTAATTTATTTATTTAAATAAGATTAGAATTGTTCTAATTGATTTATTCACAACTAGTTTAATATGGAGAACCTAAAGGGTCACACCATAAAAGGAATAATAATTATTTAAGAAGTTAATGACATAATCGTAATAATAAGTTAAGTATATTTAATTTAATCTATGGCGATAGAATAAATTAAATAGCTTAATATTTTTTATTTAATATTTTAGAAATATTAAATATAAATTAATAAGAGGAGTCTTATTATTATTATTATTACTATTATTATTATTTAATTCCTAAAGGAGTTTGAGAATTAATTAATAAAAGTACTCTCATATATTCCTAATAGTATTAGGAGACTAATTAATTAAAAGAGTTTAATTAATTATTCTTAATAGGATTAGGAACCTAATTAATTAAATAAGTTTAATTAATTAAAATAAAACTCAATTACTTAATTGTTAAGAAGGGTTGCCTACATCTATAAATAAGAGGAGTCTTATTATGGGTGTGGAGAGTTGTTGTTGACTTTTTTACAACAGACATAATTCTAATAGTTGGGAGAGTACACCTTTTTTATAAGAGATAGAAAAATTAGGATTTTGCCAAATACCATCTTCTTGAATTTTTTTTTTCCTTGGTGGATCACCTCTAGAGGTCAAACACTTGGGTGGCTAACGTTGATCGAAGGAAGGAACCAAACCCAGTGGATTCAAGTTGAACGTGAAAAGGATTGGAGGTGAACTTGTACCTGAGGAAGCTCGAATCTTCAAAGGTATAATTCTTATTTTTCTTCTTTTTATTTAATTAATAATTGTGCATAAAGGATGATCCGGGTATATGGTTTGTATAAAATTTTAAAACTCTATTTTATCACGTTTCCGCTTACTTTGTGCAATTAGATTGCGTTCATGAATATTACAAACCTAACAACGAAAAGTCTGGAGTTGACTCGAAGTATTCCTTCTTCATCGATTCTTACTTTTGAAATAGCACCTTCTTGCATTTTCTTCTTTATACGCATCAGCTCCATGTCCGTAGCTTGAGCTTCTTTAACTCTATCGATTAAAGTCGATTCTACTCGTATATTTGACATCATCACGTGGGTCCCTAGAGTCTTTAACTCTATCTCCATCCTTTGCAAGTCATACCAAATGGGCCTTTGCGTTGACAATATCGCACTCGTAACAGCATATGATCTTCTACTCAATGCGTTAGCTACCACGTTTTCTTTTCCAGGATGGTATTGGATGGTATGATCGTAATCTTTCAACAGCTCGAGCCAACGTCGTTGCCGCATGTTGAGTTCCTTTTGGGTGAAGAAATATTTGAGGCTTTTATGATCTGTATAAATCTCCACTCCCCATACAGGTAGTGTCTCCAGATCTTCAACATAAAAATGACTGCTGCCAACTCCAGATCATAAGGAGGATAATTCCTCTCTTATTCTTTGAGTTGTCGCGAGGCATAGGCTATGACTTTACCATGTTGCATGAAAACATATCCTAACCCTTTGCCTGAAGCATTGCTGTAGATAACAAATCTATCCGAACCAGATGGTATTGTCAAAATAGGTGCCAAAATGAGTCTCCACTTGAGCTCTTGAAAACTCTTCTCGCATTCCTCGCTCCATACAAATTTTGTATCTTTCCGAGTCAGCTGAGTTAACGGACTAGCGATTCGAGAAAATCCTTCCAAGAATCTTCGATAATAACCAGTTAAGCCAAGAAAGCTACGTACTTTGGTCACCGACTTCGGTTGCTCCCAACTTTGTATTACTTTAATATTTGTTGGGTCAATAGATACTCCATGTTTTGACACCACATGCCTAAGGAATGCTACTTCCTCAAGCTAGAACTCGCATTTCTTAAACTTGTCATATAACTTATTTTCATGAAGCCTTTGAAGTTCCAGCTTCAAATGGCGCTCATGATCTTCACGACTTTTGGAATAGATGAGGATATCATCAATAAAGATGACAACGAACTGATCCAAATATTCTTTGAACACACAGTTCATCATATCCATGGAAGCCGCAGAAGTATTAGTCAATCCAAAAGATATGACTAGGAATTCGTAATGCCCGTACCGAGTTCTGAAAGCAGTCTTTAGAATATCTTCAATTTTAATCTTCAGCTGATGATATACAAAACGAAGATTGATCTTTGAAAAGAATTGTGCTCCTTGCAACTAGTCGAACATGTCATCAATGTGAGGTAACGGATACCTATTCTTGATGGTGACATGGTTCAATTCCCGGTAGTCAATACAAAGTCGCATACTCCCATTTTTCTTTTTTATGAATAAAATAGGAGCACCCCAAGGAGATTTACTAGGACAAACTAAACCGTTGTCTGACAACTCCTGCACTTGGACCTTTAACTCCTGAAATTCAATAGGAGCCATTCGATATGGGGTTATAGAAATGAGTTTTGTACCAGGTTCAAGGTCAATAAAGAATTTAACTTCACGTTCTGGGGGTAGACCGGGAAGTTCTTCAGGAAATACGTCAGGAAATTCCCTAACAACAAAAATATTGTTCAAATCTGACGTATTTTTGTTCAAGTCCATGACATAGGCTAAGAAAGCTTGACATCCATTTTTCAATAAACGAATGACTTTATAGCTTAATATGACAGTTATTGACTTTAGTGGTTTGGTTGTTTGAATTCGCATAACAGGTTGGTTAGGAATATGAAAACTAACAACCTTACGAAAATAATTAATTTTGGCGTGATGAGTAGTTAACCAAACAATCCCTAAAATCACATCAAATACAAGTATCTTTAAAGAGATAAGATCAACAGGTAATGTGATGGTACCAACTTGGATCAAGCAAGATTTATAAGCAGTTGATGTAACGAAAGTTTCTCCTAACAGAGTTTCAACAGATAAGTCAAAGTCTAATTTCTCCGGAGTCAAGTTCAAATGTTGAGCACAAACATGAGAGATAAATGAATGGGTAGAACCGGTATCTAGTAAGGTATACATTTCGCAAGAGTTTATGATTTGCTTACCCGTGATCACTTCATTCGGGTTCCTCGCGTTTTGGGCAGTCACGACAAACGCTCTTTCAGGAACCACCGACTTTGTCTTGTTTGGGACAACCTTTGGAGTCACCATTTCCGCTGGACTTGGTTTCGCTACAAGATAATCTCTAGCTATATGACCTTCCTTTCCACAGTTATAACACACCTTGGATTGTTGTGGGCAGTTTGAGCTGATGTGTCCCTCTTTCCCGCATTTATAACATACGACCGGTGATCGTTCTCCTCCCCTAGGAACAGTTGGTGCTGACATCTTCACGTTATCATTGTTGTACCTTCTCTTTTTGAAATCTCCCCCTCGACTCGCTTTTTCTACTCTCATGGGCACGATTACCACCAGAGTGGTTACTTCTTTTATCCGGATATTTTCCTCCCCACTGGTTGTCATTGCTCCGATGACTGCTGCCACCTGTATGACCCTGGTTGTGGTCCCTCAGTTGAATATACTCATTATCTCGATCTAATAATTGAGCCATGTTCAAAACATCTGAATATAGAGAAAATTTGTGAGAAATAAGATATTGCCGAATTTCAGGTTTCAGACCCCTCAGAAACATCCGCGTCATACGTTCTTCATTCTCTACCAAATGAGGTGCAAACCTAGATAACTCTACGAACTTAACCTCGTACTGGGACACATTCATGTTGTTCTATTCTAGTCTAATAAACTCTACCTCCTTCATATGACGAATACTTTCAGGAAAATACTTGTCATTGAACAGTTTTTGAAACGTTTCCCAAGACATGTTAAGTGCGGCTGGCTGGGTACGCTTCATAGATTCCCACCTGTAATCTACCTCACCACGAAATATAAAGGTGGCGAATGGAACCTTCTGTTCCTTTGTGAATCCCAAGACATAAAATTTCTTGGTAATTTGCTTAACCTACATTTCCGCTTTAATCGGATCCGGCTTTCTCATAAATTCTGGTGGTCCCAACTCTTTGTATCACCAATTGGTCATGTTCATCTCAACACCTGTCCATCTTTGCACTACGAGCCAAATATATTCATCAGATAATCATTCATCTTTGTACTACAGGCCAAAGATATTCAGTTATATCATTATTTAGGACTGAGGATGATGAAAAATATTTTAAAGAAACGAATCCAGTGAGATAAAAGAACAAAGATTAGGGATTCGTACTTTAGATAATCCAAATTTAAAAATACTCCATAATAAACCATAGTGGAGTAAAATTCAAGAATGAAGATCAAAATATGGATACAATCAAAGATAGTAACCATTATAGACATCTTGGACAAAGAAGAATTTTTTTTATTTTTTTATGAATAGTGCCGTATTTGTGAATAGTACCGTATACGTGAATAGTAACCCCGACACAAAAAGGTAAAAATTTTACAAGAAAAATCATACTTCGTGAATAGTACTCGTGAATAGTACCGTACTCGTGAATAGTGTCGTATATGTGAATAGTGTCGTATACATGAATAGTAACCTCAACATGAAAAGGTAAAAATTTCATAATAAAATTCATACCAATATTTCGACATAATGATATTAAACGAAATAACATCATTTACGAAGAAAATAACATCCCTTACCTCAAAAGAATAGTACTTATGCCTGAAATATTGGATATAACGCTGAAGAAAACTTACACTGAATAGCAACTCTCAAAGTATCTAAATACTCACAAAATACACTCGATAATATATAGAGAGAAAACTTGTGATTCTGGTGTTATTTTCAATTCTAACTAAACACACTATTTATAGAAAAATGCTTAGAACGCTAAAGTAGACTAAATTAATAAAATAATATTTTATCAAAATTTTTAAGCACGCCACTTTTGAAAATAATTTCAGCACACCACAGTGGTGCCTACCAAAAATCAGATTTTTTCACAACAACCAAAAGTGGGGCTCACATATTTTTAATAAAAATATTTATTTTCAAAACTTCAATAATTCATAATAAATAGCCTTTTTATCAGAAAAATACGAATTTTATGTTCATTCCATAGGAAATTTAATTATCTACAACTTTGTAGAAGAAATTTTTTTAAATTCCAATCAGAAAATATCCGAAATCCACATACGGATGATTTTTAGTACCTTCATTCAGACAAAATACTGATAAAATACCTCAACATTAATTCCTTCATTTATATCAACATAAAAATAAATATTTTCTTATCATATAAATCAATAATTAGTTATTCACAAATAATATTACAGAATCACAATAATGACAACTAGGTCGTTCCCAGGAAATAGGGGGCTTTCCGATAAGGATTTCTCCTTACTAGCACGCAATTAGGTGACCAAACCCCTTTCCTAGACAGAACTTCATTAGACATTGCCAATGATACTATCTAATAATATTATTTAAATAATATGAATTATTGATCTGATAATAGGAAATACTGTGCAGTGACAATTATTGAAATAACAATAATATAAAATATCAACGTAGCAATTATTGAATCAATAAAATAAATATTGAACAATAATTACTGTAACAATTATTGAGTAGTGTCTTCTTACATAAGAATCAATAAAATAAAATATTGAACAATAATTACTGTGCAATACCGTGTGTTACTGTGCAATCACGCGTATTACTGTATTTTAACCACCCGGTATTCCAACAGTGTTAACGGTAACAACTACGTCGTTATTTGTAAAAACTCAAACATGTCCTTTTCTTTATCCGAACGTTTTCCGTTATGGGGCCCACAAATGGCTGCGCCGTCGTACGAATATTCTCCGACAGCAAGAATATTCCACGACCAAACGAATATTCCTCGACAACAATGAATATTTTATAACCACTTGCTTATTTTGTAAAATTTTCATATTTCACCCATAACTAATGCATTATATCAAATTAACATTATTATTCAAAATAATAATTCGAGTAAATTTAATTTTATTTATAAAAAAGTTAGGGTCTTATGTGACGCCCCCATAATATGTATACATCACCCATCTTGAGTCGCCAACTATATGGTACAGAATTTAAATACAAACTTAATTTATACAATTGTTAAGTGTCGTGTAGAATATGACAAAACATAAGCTGTGAGTTTTAATACAAATATTGTCTTCTAGACAGTATTCAAACTCAAAATAAGTCCTCATTACATTTATTATCACACTATTTCACAGAATAGTGAGGACTACTAATGCAAACATCTCGACCGTCACTCCGTTTCTCGACTAGTCCCAGCTATATTCTCATTTCCTGAAGAGAACAATGAAAGCAAAAGGGTGAGCTCAACTAGCCCAGTAAGAAATATTATGACTAAGATAATGCAGAATAAATTATCGTTAGCCTGCAACAATGTTAACCTGATAAAATATAATAAACATCAAGTTTAACTGTAGCGGAATAAGCAATCGATTAGAAGAGTCAAGTAGAGCATGATATCTACTATCTTCTATGATTTAAAAAGTTTATCAACAGTTATATCGCTGAGACTTAGTTTAATAAATAATCCACATGATCGAATCATCCATGCATTACGGGCCAAGGATATTCATTAGTATCATAACCACGAATTTTCTATGCACTACGGGCCAAGGACAATCGTGTTTTCACCCATGGTCATGATCATTCCAACAACTGTCCATCAATGCACTACGGGCCAATGAGGACTTTTACCATATCATTTGTAACATTACCGTCATGATAATATCGAATAATTCCTGGTCACAATCATACCAAGTCGATCTATGCCCTACAGGCCACAGATGACTTTCATCATAATATAAGCATGAGGATGATGACAATGATATAAGAATTCAATTAAATGAGAGTACGGATAAATTTTAAAGATTTATAATTCAATTTATCCAGTATTCAATAATGTCCAAATTGCCAACATGATATTGCTTTGTGGAATAAATTCAAGAATAATATTATATCAAAAATATTTTGGACAGAAAAGAAATTAATTTTTGTCATGAATAGTATCCCGTGAATAATACTTCATGAATAGTACTTTATGAATAGTACTTCGTGAATAGTACCCCATGAATAGCATTCCGACATGTAAAGATTAAACTTTAACAAGAATGTTCAGAAAAAAATATCCTTGTGAAACGATACTAGATGAAGCGCAAATTTCAAGGATATTCTACTAATTTCAAGGAATATAAAAGCAATACTTAATAACATGAGTGTAGAATTCAGAATCTGAAACGAAATAATATTACTTACATACTACAGAGTATGGAAGCATATATTATTTCATACGAATATTGAACAAAAATAATATCCCTTATGAATACGAACGAAATAATACCTCTTATGAATACGAAAGAAATAATACACCTTCCCTTAGTAGGAGATTGGCTACTGAAATTGTGAGGACCCCAAACTCGGATACTTGAAACCCGAACTCGGTTCTTCACGATACCATTTCTATGAGCGGAATAATACTAATAATAATAACAATAATATAAAAGATCAAATTAATTTACATAATTATCAGAGTCTAACTCCTAAGTACGTAACCTTTAAACATTCATTACAACCCATGATAGATAATATATATCATAATTGTCTTAATAACATTAAACTATTACATAACATAATAATTCGTTCATTCAGCAACCTTCCCTTTTTCTTTGTTCTTAGCAGAGTTCTCTGGTCGTTCGCACTTAGCTGAAAATATTTAAATTTAAGCAAGGATGAGCATTTGAGTGCCCAGCAAGCAATAGCAATTATATATATATAAGCTGAAAGGATTTAAATGTTTTCTTTGTATTATTCTTCTACAACCAGTCAATAGTTGTGAAGTATTCTGAACCGATGATAATAACATAACAACTCTCTTTCAAATTTTTGAAACTACATAATGACTATATCTGGGGTTATGGTGACATGCCATGAACATTGTTTTCATTTTCGAAAAGGTTAAACAGAAATTCATCTGTAAACCGTCATAACTTACGGGCACGGGGGTGATCAGCCCGTTATACCCTGCATTGATCAATACTACATTGCTAGAACGATATTATCGTTCATCCTTTGTCCGCCGGAGCGCATAAAAATTTTCCCGTGTAGGGATGTTCATGCCTGTCTGGGTTCTAAATCAAAAGTTTTATCTTGTTCAACAATAATCTATAATTCAACATATATGTATACGGGTAATTGACAAAGGTATATCAACATGTGATTAAATACAATGATTATCCAAGTGGGGACACTTGTTTAACCACTTCTAGAAATTAACGAACAGAATATATAAGTCCGAATTATCATATACTAACATGTTGATATTCAATGAGCTTATATAATATAAAGTTCATAATCTGTACAATAATAATATAGTTTAGAAACATTCTTACTCACATCCATTGCATAAAGAAAATGCAAAGGTTAGATACTTGCCTGAAGCGCTGCTTACAACTTGTAATTAAGATCTATCGCTTATCTCACGACCTATCATTAATAAGATAGTTCGTTCGATTAGAACAACATACTATAACACATAACACTGCTTATTGCAGTCAGCACATACCCTAATCACATTGACATATAAATTTAACAACCATTGAATCACAAATAATCACTTATCTAATCACATTATCTAAATCCAGATCAATTTCTGAAACATGTCGGTCTACCGACAACTTTATCGGGTAATTATCGAGTCAAGACTCTATACTATAACTTAACATCAATACGTATCAGTCATATTATTTTTAAATGACTAAATAAAATTTTAAAACATTTATTATAATTTATCATAAATTTTCAAACATCGGAATCATATTAAAATGATTAAATACTAACCAACTCTATTATCATTAATATTTAATTAGTATTAAACTATTAATGAAATCATTTCCAAAATATTAAAGGTATGTATAATAACTCAAAATACTTTTAAAGTATTAATATTACCCTTAAATGATTTTTAAAACATTTAAAATCATTTTTAAATAATTATCATTAATATTAAAGTATTAATGTTCTATTTATCAAAATATTAAAAGTCATTGTTCATAACTTAAAATATTTTTAATTCATTTATATCCCTTTTAAATGATTTTTAAATTAATAAAACCATTTATAAACTATTTATTTAATATAAATATTAAATAAATTTAATATTATTAGCAATAACTTAATAATCATTAATATTTAATTATTAATGAAATTATCCTTTAAATATTAAAAGTTATATTTTATAACTTAAAATATTTTTAAACACTTTATTTTCATTTAAAATGATTTTTAATATAATAAAATGATTTTTAATTAATTTACTTAATTCATTTAGTAAATAAATTAATTACCATTAATATTAATTTATTAATGAAATTTATCATAAAATATTAAAAGTCATTAAAAATAACTTAAAATATTTTCTTATATCATAATATAATTTTTAATGATTTTTCTAATATTAAAATTATTTTTAAATAATTTATTTAATATTATAATTAAATAAATTAAATACTTTTAATATTCTAAAAATATTAAATATTTATGAAAAACAATTAAAAACTAATTTTCGGAATTTTTAATAATTTTTAATAATTTATTTTGTATTTTTAATAATTAAAAACTAATTTTTTTCTATTTTTTATTAATTTCAGAAAAATATTAAATAATCTGTCGCTAAAGACCACCTATAGCGACAGAACCGTCGCTATAGGTGTTCTTCATGTTCTTGGCCAAACCCAGAAATGCATAGTCAGTTTCCGAGTTGCTTAGTTTGACCAAGATTAAAACCGAGTGTGATGTGTTTCTGAACATGTTGTTGATAAGATAATGTAGTACAAGTACAAGACTACACGATCCAACAAACAACATCATCAAACCATGCATAACTAACGAGATCCGAAGCGTTGAACAAGCTATCAGAGCTATTCTTCATTTTCTAGGCTACCCAAAAATGAAGAACAGTTCGACTGGCTCGTTTTGGGCTCCCACAACTTGTGATCTAGGTGAGTTTTTAGCGATTTAAGAGGTCTAGCTTGTAGAACACATGTAAGTCTAGAGATCCATTACATAAAATCAACAAAACAACAACTGAGTTAGCAGATCTATGCCGGTCAACCCATGTCAGACAACACGGTCAAGCATTTTCTGGGTTACCCAGAAAACGGCTTTCGTGCTTCTCTGGCTTGGTTTGACCATCGACTACGCTTCACCTGTTAACTTTTTAGGTAATAATAAGACATAAAAATGTAGTCTAACATATGTAATACAACTTAGATGCAAAACCAAGAACATACAATCAAACCACTGTCAGATCTGTGCTCATGAAAATCATGTCAGACCTTTCTGGGCTCGTTCTGGGTTACCCAGAACATGGCCAGTCATGGTTGGTCAACGGTGTTTGACCACCTATATCTTGCAACCCATAACCGATCTGACTCTGATTTGAGTTCCAGAGCAAAGCTCTCATAGCATACTACAAGATCAAACATTAAAACCACAAAAACACAAAACAGAGAACGATATACAGGGCCTGACATTCATTGTCAGATGACTATTTAAAAATTTTCCAGATTTTGAAAAATGTCAAATCCGAGCCTCTAGATGTTATGGATCTAACATCTAGCAACCCAGATCACCACTAGACACTACTAACAACATATTTTAACACTTAATCATAACATCAAACAACAGATTTTGGACAGATTTTTGGGCTAGGGTTTATACCTTTACTTTGATCTTCTTGTAATATGGCTACTGATGTTTGTTATGGATTTTCGTGGGGCTTGATTTGTAACTAATATATGATGATATTTTCGGAGGTTTTGATAGAGAGAGAATTGGTTGAGAGCTTGGACAAAATGTAAGTAACAAAATACATTTTCTCTCTCCTTCAATCCTTTTTATACTAGTCTAGATGCATGTAATGGCTGATGCAAGAGGCTGGTTGCTGTCATATAGAGCATGTGGAGTAATCTAGAGTTGGTGAACAACTCCAATCTTGGCAAGATACACAAGTAAGCTAAATAAATAAAAATTACACATAGGGGCATTTTGGAACTTGGGCTTGATAATTTAATGGCATACTTGTAATCATGCAAATCCTTAGGGTTTAGAGTTTGGGTTAGGGTTTAGGGTTTGAGCCATTTTAGCAAAAGTCTAGGATTTCTAATTTAGGGTTTGCTCAAAATAAAAATTTAATAACTTTTAGTTTCTAAAATTTTGAAATTAGAATTTTCTAATTATGATTAATTTTATAATTACCTTATACAGGAACATTAGGGTTTAAATCATATAATTATCATTAACTTTGCTAAAATAGCAATTAGGGTTTACAAATTGGTAATTAAGTTTTATAATTTCTAATTAGGGTTACTAATTATAGAAATTAGGGTTTACCTAATTATGCATAATATTTCAAAATGTTAATTAGGGTTTACCTAATTATGCATAAAATCACATAACATCGCTACATAATAATCTCGAACTCATAATTGAGTTTCAAACTAGGGTTTAACACTTAAAATAGGGGTTTTAATAAATTTATTAGGGTTTCTAAAACTTCAATTAGGGTTTACCTAATTAATCACTTAATACACAACATAAAATATATAACACAGTTATATCACAGTCTTAATCTCATAATTCACAGTTACCAAAAAGCTTCGAACTCGTATTCAAGTTTTAAATTAGGGTTTTGAAATTAAATACCATAATTAACCAATTATCATCAATACGTACATGCAGTACATATTCATAGCACTGAAAAATCAAAATATAATTAATATTATATTATTATTCTCATACCTTGGCAATAATCCAAAATTAGGGTTTAGATTCCATATCTGATTTATTCTTCCTATTTAACCTTAATAATTAAGGTAAAATAATTAACTTTACAATTCGTACTAAAATTCATATAATAAAATAATTATTATAATTATTCTAAAAATCAGTTCATATATTATTTAAATAATATATGATTATATATTTTCATGAAAAATAATTATTAAAATATTTCTACCATAAATTAATTATTATAAGTATATACTTTTTAATAATCAATAATTTTAAAATAAATTCATTTGTAAATAATTATGTAATAAATATATTTTTACTTACCACATAAATACATATACACATAATCTTGTACAAATCCTCATCCTTAATAAAAAAAAAATTTATTCACAAAATTTCTTATTTATTTATATAGAAAATATCGGGTTGCTACAGAAATAGTGTAGTAACAGAATACTCTTCTTCTTTCTCTCTGATTCTCTCTCTATAGAATTCTCTTGTGAGTCGTAGTGAATTAGTGAGAATGAAAGAAGAATTAAGCTTCTATTTATAGAAGATTTCTAGCTTAGCCCTTGCAATGTGAAAAGGTAAGTGGCTTGACGACTGGCGATGTGAAAAGAAAAGTGGTTCGACGCCTGTAATGTGAAACAACAATTAGTTCGACGCCTGTAATGTGAAACGACAATTGGTTCGATGCCTGTAATGTGAAACGACAATTGGTTCAACGCCTGTAATGTGAAACGACAATTAGTTCGACGCCTATAATATGAAACGACAAGTGGTTCGACGCCTATAATGTGAAACGGCAAGTGGTTTGACGTCTAGTAAAGGCAATTACTATTAGCGAAAGTGACTCTTAGATGATGACATATGGACCCCTCATAGAATAAACCAAACTTACCACAAACGTCTCATAACATACTTCTTATTTATATCAAAGATTGAATATATATTACCACAAATCATTTTATCTTCAATCAACATATTTTTAATCTTCCAACAATTATTCATTATTAATATTATAACTCACAATATTTAACAACCAGATCATTTCCAGGAAAGAGGGGGCTTTCCGATAAGGACTTCTCCTTATTGGAGCGCAATTAGGTGACCAAATCCCTTTCCTCGACAGAACTTTCTAGACATCGTCAATAATACAAATAATAATATGAATAACTTTATCGTCTCAACTATTGATTTAATAATATAAAATATTATGCAGATGATACTGTGACAATAATTGAATTAATAATATGATATACTATGCAACAATTACTGTAGCAATAATTGAGTATAACTGAGTGGATTTTTACGTAAGCATCAATAATCAATACCGTGTGCTACTATGCAACTACGCGTATTACTGTACTTTTACCACCGGGTATTTTAACAGTTAACGGTAAAACTTTCGCTGTTATTTTTATAAAAAGATATTTCTGTCGTTTTCTAACTCTGACAATAATTCTGTTGTGGGGTCCACCAATGATTGTGTCATCGTACGAATATTCTCCGATAAAAAGAATATTCTCCGACTAAACGAATATTTTATAACAATTTGTTTTACTTTGCAAAATTTTCACATATCACCCTTAACTTTAATCTTTTTATCAATTTAACCATTTACTAAATAAAATAATAATTATAAAAAAAATTGAATACTTTTATTTCATAAAAAAATTCAGGATCTTACATCTTACACATGCACTTAGTATTATTTTTTTGCACAATTCAATAAGAACTAATTGTATTTATATTAGTTAAAAGTTATTTTTTAATAATTTTTGTTATACTTATATCTACATTATAAAACCTTAATGGAAGTTTTTGTGATTTTGTTTTGTACTTTTTTTTCCTCTTTTACCCTTGTAAATTTAATTGTATTATTATTTTATCTATTTTATTTTTTTACTTCTATTTAGTCCTCTAAATTTTATAAAATTTCTATTTTACCTCATATAATTTACACATGTAACGCGTGTGTTATCGGGTGTTAGTAAACTATCTATATTATATACATATAATAAGACAAAATTTAATTTTTTTAGTCTTCATCTTTGGTATAAGCCTAGAATTTAATTACTACTAAAATACTTTTTAAAATATCCGTAAGTTTATTTTATTTATTTTAAATAAATCTTAAAAAATTAACTATAATTAAAATAATTTTTAATGTACAAAGAAAGGAGAAAAGAAAAAAGAATAAAAAGGAGAGAAAGTACATAGTCAGTCGTGCATAATCATAAACATAAAAATAATAGACACCGTAGACATAAATTATCCATAAAGGTAATGAATTTAGCTTAATAATAGACATAATAGTATATTTAAATTGTTAAATTTTAAGATATTAAATCATTTATATCTTCAATAAAAAGATAACTTTTTTCTGAAATAATTTTTCTTTTTTATGTTTTTGGTCAGACATACAAATTATAATATAAAATATAATAACATAAAAAATAAATAATAAAAATAATAAAATAAAATTTGTTATTTCCCAAATGCACTTACATATCTAGAAGGGGGTTGAATAGATCTTTTAAAACTTTTTCTTTTTAAGGGAGTATTACCAGATAAATTTTTTTTAAAAATTTAAATGAAATCTCAGCTCTGAATTTAGTTCACTTGTGAAATTAAGTTACTAACAGATAAGAGCATAAATATGTGACACCTCAAAAATAAGTATATATCACCCATTCTGAGTCGTCAAATACATGGTACATAACTTAAATATAAACTTCATTTATATAATACGACAAAACGTAGCTGAGAGTTTTAACACAGATATTATCTCATAGACAGTATCCAAACTCAAATGGAGTCCTCATTACATTTATTATCACATTATTTCATAGAATAGTGAGGACTACTATAGCCACCATCTCGGACCGTCACTCTATTTCCCGACTAGTCCTTGCTACGTTCTCATTTCTTGAAGACAACAATGAAAACAAAAGGGTGAGCTCAATTAGTCTAGTAAGAAATATTATGACTAAGATAATTCAGAATAAATTATCGTTAGCCTTCAACAGTGTTAAACTGATAAAATACAATAAATAACAAGTTTAACTGCAGTGGAACAAGCAATCCATTAGAAAAGTCAAGTAGAGCATGATATCTACTATCTTCTATGATTTAAAAAGTTTATCATCAATTTTATCGCTGAGACTCATCTCAATAAATAATTTACATCATTGAATTATCTGAAAGTAGTATGCATACAAGCCAATCATGTATGATGATAAAGCACATACTTTGTAATCAATCTTATTTATTTATTAAAAAAAGAATTATTTATTAAAGGCATTTATTATCAACATGGTGCTGTTTTAATAATATGTGATAAACCCATAGTTTTAAGCAATGCTTTTAGAATCATGATGAGATTGTGCTAATGAGATCTAAATTCTTAGATAACTTAAAACTAAAATGTTCTCAATCGATGGATTACTAAAAAGAGGATTAGTAAATCTGGATAGATTGATACATACGTTGCTTGCTCATTAGATGAGAATGATTGATCTCATGATCATTTGTGTGGAGACACTAAAGTAAGTATGTAAGTGCTTATTGGAGAATAAGTTCACTGAATGTGACTCGCTAAGGAATACCTAATGGAGTTTTACTTGCTTATCAATAGGAATTCCTGTAGTGATAGTAGTACAAATAATCCTTATAATTGAGATCATCATAGTATCTTGTATATAATAATTTACACTTTGACTTATTCCTTAAGACCCTTAGGGTATATCAAAGGGTATGCTTAGGTGTAATAAGTTATATATGGAGATAATGAATGATCAATAAAGAATCTACCACTTCTAGTAAAAGAAATAAAATGTCATATGTGATTCAATAAATGACAACCCAAGAATCATTGGCCAATGTGGAATGAAATTAGAAAGTAGTTTCTAATTTGCATTCATTAGGAGTTGTACATTTGGGAATCGAAATACGTATAATTAAATAAAATAAGACTTGACAGTAATTCCATGTCTTATATTTAATTAGAACATTGTATGGTGGAAAGATTGAATTGTACAGTAACTATTAACTCAAAAGTTCTTTTATGATTAATGTTGAAATCTATATTATCTGAAAAGTCGTTGATCGCTAGGGAGGCTTATCCCTATTGTAGAATAAATATTATTTATTTAAATAAATTAATTATTTAATTTATTTATTTAAATAAGATTAGAATTGTTCTAATTGATTTATTCACAACCGGTTTAATATGGAGAACTTAAAGGGTTACACCATAAAAGGAAGAATAATTATTTAAGAAGTTAACTGCATAATCGTAATAATATGTTAAGTATATTTAATTTAATCTATGATAATTGAATAAATTAAATAGATTAATAATTATTATTTAATATTTTAGAAATATTAAATATAAATTAATAAGAGGAGTCTTATTAATATTATTACAATTATTATTATTTTAATTTATAAAAGAGTTTAGGAATTAATTTAATATAATTACTCTTATTTATTACTAATAGGATTAGGAGGGAAAATTAGTTAATGGAGTTTAATTAATTATCCCTAATAAGATTAGGGAGCCCATTTAATTAAAAGAATTTAATTAAATAAATAATACCTTATTTTAATTAAATAGGGTTACCTGATATCTTTATAAGACGAGTCTTATATTAGATATCAGATACGTGATTCTAATGGTTGGAGAGTACTTCCCTTTTTCTATAGAGATAGGAAAAACTAAAGTTTGAGCCAATACACCCTTAAAAATTCTTCTTTCTTGGTGGATCACCTCTAGAGGCCATACACTTGGGTGGCTAACATTGATTAAATGAAAGAATCTACCCGGAGATTCAAGGAGATCGCAGAGAAGTAGGAGTACTTGTGGAATCTCGTATCTACAAGGGTATGATTCTATAATTTCTAGTTCTTCGTTTTAATTAATAATATGCATAAAGGATGATCCGGGTAATTAGTTTGTGAAAAAAAATTAAATTCTGATTTTATTTTGCTTCCGCTATTTTTGCAACTTGATTGCTATTTTAATCTTCACAAAACCTAACAGTGGCATCAGAGCCAAACTTTATGCTAATTATTAATTATTTTGATTCCATATATGTATGAGTATGTATTTAGAATAATTTATTGGGCATAATTTGTTGTATAAAATTATTATTTTATGAAAAAAATATAATTGCGAATTCTGTTTTAAATCCATGGATCAGTAATTTGTTTTACAAAATGTTAACTGATGGATCCTATTGACATCTAGATTATATTAAATATTATATATATATATATATATATATATATATAAATACTTTCGTTTTATATATGAATAGTAATCATACATTCATGTTTTAGCTGATCCTGAACATTCATTTGCAAAAGTATGATTACGTTCCTATTTGATTATATATTATATACTAAATGTATCCCATGTCTCTGGCACTGTATGGACGGTGGGATTTATCTCAAACTTTAGACGACCTAGATGATTTATTGAGTGAGCGAAAAATTCAAAATTATTTGTATTTTATTAGATAGATATATAATATTAACATGTTATGACAGAAGCATATTATATATATATATATATATATATATATATATATATAATATTCGAAATAATTTTATATTTAAAATAAAAAGTTTATTTTAATCTTGAAATTAGATTTCATGCAACATAAAATTGCCCATTAAATGATATTCACATATATATGGAATGATTTTATTTATTGATATATATGATGATATGTATGATAATAAATGGGATTGATTATGGACTATTGACCAATGTGATTGGATTTATTTTTGTTGGATGTTTAAATGAATGAGTTTTATTAAATGGGGTCTGCGTACCTCATCTTTTCTGGTTTTCTTCTTGATGTAAATTCTATCTCTCTCTTATGTACTTACCCTTGACTGTTGATCAATGTTCTATTTAAATTAAATAGTTTAATGTAATAGGATTAGTTAGAATTTGTTTTTTTGAAGAACTGGAGATCAAGGAGAAAGGAGCGCTCGAAGACCCGTTTGTAATAGAGCCCGGGTTTAAATGTAATAGTTATATTTAAATGTTTATTCTTGCACCCCTAGAGTTTGACCTTTTGGTTCACTTGGTAGCTTTAGTGAACCAAACTAGAATAAAAGTCCATAATCAATCTGGGTAGAATATAGTATTCTATATGTGCATGCTTGTATTATATATATTATATATTATGCAAACATGCTTCGCATGTTTAATAATATGACGCGTATTTTATATATATATTTGTATGCGAACTAAACAAGATGAGAATA
The DNA here is from genome assembly GCA_016801055.1 of Panax notoginseng. Taxonomy (NCBI): domain Eukaryota; kingdom Viridiplantae; phylum Streptophyta; class Magnoliopsida; order Apiales; family Araliaceae; genus Panax; species Panax notoginseng. The sequence goes on along the minus strand of CM029017.1, from coordinate 57,213,432 downwards.
AATAGTAACAAATCCCTCAAAGTTTTTATATATTAAATCTTAAGCGTTCAAAGATATTTAGAATATCGAACGTCGCCTTCTAGCATGATAAAATTAATAGAGTATTAAATATTTAATATGAGTTTGTTGTGTCACCACAAGGCAAGTATTAAGTATTTAAGATGTTAATTTATCACATTTGATGCTTATAAAGAAAATTGAACAATATTATTTTGTTGTGTCACCACAAGGACAATATTTTTCTTTTATGAATATATGGAAGTGCTAGGTTGGACTTAACTTAGATAATTTTGATTCGGATATGCCACCACTTGATCAAAATAATCTAAGAGGCAAAACATAAGGAGTTACATGATGATGTAATTGACAAAGAGTTGTCTACCTATTTATTTATATATAGTTTGTTGTGTCACCACAAGGCTATATATTTTCGAAATAGGATCCTTATTCTCACTAGCAAAAACTTTAATTAGATTTTATCGAACTATATAAATGAGGGTAATATTGTTTGAAGAAAATAGTGGGAGATACCAATATAAAAGAATACCTAATTTATTTTGGTAATTAATTAAATGAATATTTGCTAAAATATTGTCTTTTACATGCAGAATTTTGAAAATGTCACACTCACTAATTTCACTGCGTAGCATACTTGATGCTAACAAACTGACCGGACCGAATTACATGGACTGGTTAAGGAATCTGAGAATTGTTTTCACTGCTGAAAAGGTTTCTTATGTCCTAAATTTGCCCGTACCTGCAAAAGTTGTAGAGACAACCTTTGAGGAAGAGATTGCTACTTTTAAAAAGTGGCAAGATGATGCATCTGTGGCTCAATGCATCATGCTCGCATCCATGAGTAACGAGCTTCAACGTCAGCATGAAACTATGGATGCTCCTACTATGTTGTTGTACCTGCAAGAGCTGTATGGTGAGCAAAGTAGGACTGCTAGATATGAAATATCTAAGGAGCTCTTCCGATCTCAGATGACCGAGGGTACTACTGTTGAGACTCATGTCCTAAAGATGATCAATCTGATTGAACGTCTTGGACAACTTGGGTTTGTCATTGATGGGGAGTTGAGTCAAGATTTGATCTTGCAGTCACTCCTTGACACCTTCTCACAATTTGTTATGAATTTTCACATGAATAAGTTGGACGTCAGCTTACCTGAGTTACTTAACATGTTAAAAACTGCTGAAGGTCACTTCCCATCCAAGAAGAACCATGTCTTACTGGTGGATGATTCTTCCAAGAAAAGGCAGAGGCCCAAGGTATCTTCTGAAAAGAAGAAATCCAAGAAGGCTAAGGGAAAGGCGAAAGTGAAGGATCAAAAAAAACCTGATCCAGCTAGCAAAGGAATTTGCTTCCATTGCAATAAGCCGGGTCACTGGAAGAGGAACTTCAAGGATTATCTTGCGGAACAAAAGCCGAAGAAGCTTGTAGAAGCTTCGAATCCTAATAAAGGTTTGTTTATGATTGAAATTAATTTTTCTAAAAGTCAATCTTCTACTTGGGTATTGGATACCGGCTGTGGTTCTCACATATGTAATAATATGCAGGGACTAGTCAGAAGTAGAAAGCTGAACAAGGATGAGGTCGTCATACAAGTGGAAAATGGAGCAAAGGTTGCTGCATTAGCTGTAGGGACTTATTCTTTAGCACTGCCTATGGACAAGTTCATTAATTTAAATAATTGTTATTTTGTTCCAAATATCATTAGAAACATTATTTCTATCTCTGTATTGGATATGGATGGTTTTAATATTATAATAAAGAATAACATTTGTTCTATTTATAATGATAATGTTTTATATGGTGTTGATAATTTGTGAAATAGACTTTACGTAAGACCCCAACTTTTTATAAATAAAATCAAAGTTCCTCTAATTATTATTGTGAATAATAAGGTGTTAATTTGATATAATGCTTTGGTTATGGGTGAAATGTGTAAATTTTACAAAATAAGCAAGTGGTTATAAAATATTCATTGTTGTCGGGAAATATTCGTTTGGTCGTGGAATATTCTTGCTGTATTAGAATATTCATACGACGGCGCAGCTATTTGTGGGCCCCATAACGGAAAACGATCGGATAAAAAAAACGACAAGTTTGAGTTTTTACAAATAACGGCGTAGTTGTTACCGTTAACACTGTTAGAATACCCGGTGGTTAAAATACAGTAATACGCGTGGTTGCATAGTAGCACACGATATTACACAGTATTTTTGAATTATTGATTCTTACGTAAGAAGGCACTACTCAATAATTGTTACAGTAATTACTGTTCAATATTTTATTTTATTGATTCAATAATTGCTACGTTGATATTTTATATTATTGTTGTTCCAATAATTATCACTGCACAGTATCTCCATTATCAGATCAATAATTCATATTATTTGAATAATATTGTCAGATAGTATTATTGACAATGTCTAAGAAAGTTCTGTCTAAAAAAGAGGTTTTGTCACCTAATTGTGCGCCAATAAAGAGAAATCCTTATCGGAAAGCCCCCTCTTTCTTGGGAACGACTTGGTTGTCATAATTATGATTATGTAATATTATTTGTGAATAATTAATTATTAATTTATATGATAAGGAAATATTTATTTTATGTGGTTATAAATGAATGAATTAATGTTGAGGTCTTTTGTCAGTATTTTATCGGAATAGAGGTTTTGAAAATCGTCCGTATGTGGATTTCAGATATTTTCTGTTTAGAATTTGGAAAAACTTAAAGCTACAAAGTTGTAGAGAATTTAATTTCCTATGGAATGGACATAAAATTCGTATTTTTCTGATAAAAAGGTTATTTATTATGAATTATTGAAATTTTAAAAATAAATATTTTTATTAAAATTATGGGTGGGACCCACTTTTGTCCTTTGTTAATGAAATGTGCTGAATTAAGTTACAAATGAGGTGGGCTAATTTTTTTTCCAAAGTTTGCATGCGTAGAAGATAAGAAAAAAAATAATATTATTTTATTATTTAGCCTTCTTTGGCGTTCTAATATTTTTCTATAAATAGGGTGCTTAGTTAGAATTGAAAATTACACCGGAAACAAGTTTTCTCTCTCTATATTATCGAGTATATTTTGTGAGTATTTTTATACTTTGAGAGTTGCTATTAAGTGCAAGTTTCCTTCAGACTTATACCTGATATTTCAGCCGGAGGTACTATTCTTTTGAGGCAAGAGACGTTATTTTCTTTGTAAATGATATTATTTTTTTCAATATCATTATGCTGAAATATTGATATGAACTTTATTATGGAATTTCTACCTTTTTGTGTCGGGGTTACTATTCACATATACGACACTATTCACAAATACGACACTATTCACATAAAAATGAAATTTTCTCTTCTTTGTCCAAGATGTTTATTATGGTTACTATCTTTGATTGTATCCATGTTTTGATCATCATTTTTGAATTTTACTCCACTATGGTTATTATGGAGCGTTTTTGAACCTGGATTATCTAAAGTACGAATCCCTAATATTTGTCCTTTTGTCTCACTGAATTCATTTTTTTAAAATATTTTTTATCATCCTCAGTCCTAAATGATGATATTACTGAATATCTTTGGCCTGTAGTGCAAAGATGAATGATTAACTGATGAATATCTTTGGTCCGAGTACAAAGATGAAGATGTGTTGAGATGAACATGACTGACTGGTAATACAAATGAATATCTTTGGCCTGTAGTGCAAAGATGAATATTTGATTTAAGATGTATATTGATTGATGTTACAGGGATACAATATTGATGATGAACTTTTAAATCTAAGAAGATAGTAGAATTCATTCTCTACTTTACTCTTCTAATGGATTGCTGTTTCCACTGCAGTTGTTGATCTAAAACTTGTTGTCGATTATATTCTATCAGATTTTTCCCTGTTGAAGACTAATGATAATCTGTTATATATTATCTTAGTCATAATATTCTTTACTGGGCTAGTTGAGCTCACCCTTTTCCTTTTTGTTCTATTTTTCTCAGGAGGCAAGAATATAGCGGGAACTAGTCGGGGTGTGGAGTGATGTTTCCAGTCAGTTGAGTTAGCAGTCCTCACTATTTTATAAAATAGTGTGATAATAATTGTAATGAGGACTCCTTTTGAGTTTGTATACTGTCTATTAGACAATATTGTATTTAAATACACAGTATATGTGTTGTCATGTTTTGCACGATAATTGTATTAATGAAGTTGTATTTATTTCTGCACCATGTATTTGGCTACCCAGAACGGGTGATGTATACCTATTTTGAGGGCGTCACAGTTGGTATCAGAGCTTAGGGATATGGTCTCTGGCGGAGATCGGAGAATAGAACTAGGAGGGAGAGATGAGTAATCCTTCGCTAGTGTGTCATACCTAAGCTTATTTGGTTGGTCAGTCAGAGCATATGGTTAATATGTGATATGTTAATTTGTTAATTAACCTTTGTTTTGTGGTAGTATTTGAGAATGACATCTGAAAATATTAACAATGGAGTGAATGAGACCGTGGAGATACCTGTAATCACCACCCAGGGGAACGTGCAACAGGAAGACAATATTCCTCCTATAAACAACACTACCGAACAAATGATGAATGATGGGATGTTTAAAAGTTTTTTGCAGTTCATGCAAAATCAGACGAGGGAGACTCGTGTACAAAATACGGGTGAAAATGATAGCAACGCATGGCTTGTCACAGCCAAGCAGTTCAAAGAGTTGGGACCACCAGAATATGTGGGAAAGTCAGATCCGATCAAGACAGAGACGTGGTTTAAACAAATTACCAAGATATTCGATGTCTTGGGATGCACGGAGGAACAGAAAGTTCCATTCGCCACCTTTATGTTTCGCGGTGAGACAGATTACTAGTGAGAATCTGTGAAGCGTACCCAACCTGCCGCACACAACATGTCTTGGAAAATGTTTCAAAAACTGTTTAATTACAAGTACTTTATTGAAAGTATTCGTCATATGAAGGAGTTAGAGTTTATTAGACTGGAACAAAATAACATGACGGTGTCCTAGTACGAGGCGAAGTTCATAGAGTTATCAAGGTTTGCACCTCATTTGGTAGAGAATGAGGAACGAATGACCCGGATGTTTCTGAGAGTTCTAAAACCCGAGATTCGACAATATCTTATCTCTCATAAATTTTCTTTATATTCAGATGTAATAAACATGACACAATTATTAGAGCGAGATAATGAGTATGTTCAACCGAGGGATCACAACTAGGGTCATACCAGTGGCGGCAGTCATAGAAGCAATAAAAACCAGCAGGGAGGAAAACATTCGGATAAAAAGCGGTAACCACTCTGGTGGTAATCGTGGCCGTGATAATAGAAGGAGCGAGTTGGGAGGAGATTTCAAAAGGAGAAGGTACAACAATGATAACGTGAAGACGTCAGCACCATCATCAACTGTTTCTAGGTGAGGAAAACGACCACCAGTCGTATGTTACATGTGAAACCCCAGATTTTATGAATAAAGATTTAATTTTTTCGAAATATTTTTTTAAATATTATGGTGTGAATTTGAGATAATGTTATAGTTGTGGGTAGTATTTATAAATTTTACAAAGTATGCAAGTTGTTGTATTATATTCGATTGGTCAGGAAATATTATTTTTATCGGAAAATATTCGTACGACGACACAATTATTGGTGGACCCCACAACAGAATTATTGTCGGATTGAGAAAACGACAAAAAATATTTTATTAAAAATAACGGCGGAAGTTTTACCGTTGATACTGTTGAACTACTCGGTAGTAAAAGTACAGTAATACGCGTGGTTGCATAGTAGCACACGGTATTGATTATTAATGCTTATGTGAGAAGTCACTCAGTTTGATTCAATTATTGTCAATTAATAATATGAATTATTTAGCGATAATGAAGTTTTGTTTTATTCGTATTATTAACGTAATAAAACAGAAACATCTTTTTATATAAAACAAAATACTTTATTAAAGTTATTCTATAAATAGAACATATTATATTTTATTTAAAAATTTTTTCTTTAAATATGGACCGTCAGATTAAAGTAAATCAATCTGGACCGTTCATGGATTAGTTACTATGCATTCCATTTTCCTATAAATAGAAGCTCATTCCTTCATTATTTTCTTACGAATTCACTGAACTCTAGAGAGAGAAAGAAGAAAAGTATTCTGCTACTTAACTACTTCTTTATTTCAGTTCTTCTTTAAAACGGTAAGGGATATTATTTGTTGTACCCGTAAGGGGTGTTATTTCTTTTGTATTCATGAAGGGAACTTCTGTTATTCTATTTTTTATTATTCTGTTGGAATAACCTGTTTATGCGAAGTACCGCATAGATGGTGAAATTCTTCTATTATTCTGTCAGAATATCCTGTCTGTGCGTTTACGCCGGACCTGGTTCCATTATTTATTATTCTGTCGGAATATCCTGTCTGTGCGTTTTACGCCGGACCTGGTTCCGTCTTTATTATTCTGTTGGAACATCTTGTCGGTGTGAATTTCACCTGACCTGGTTCCGTTATTATTATTCTGTTGGAATAACCTATCTATGCGAAGTACCACATGCATGGTGATTTCTTTTGCTATTCCATTATTTATTATACTCAGTTGGTTAAAGTTTTGACTTCTATACTCCATGAAATTAGTAGAATATCCTTGATATTTGCGCTTCATCCAGTATCTTTTTATGGAAATATTCTTCTGAGCATTCTTGAATTTTACTCTACACAAAAGTATCATGTTGACAATTTAGACGTTATTGGTTCCTGGACAAATTAATTCTTGAACTTGTTTTATTAAATTCTTATATCATTGTCATCATCCTCATGTTTATATTATGTTGAAAGTCATCTGTGGCCTGTAGTGCATAGATGGACTTGGTATGATTATGACCAGGGATTATTCGGTGTAATCATGACCGTAATGTTACAAATGATGTGAAAAAAGTCCTCATTGGCCCGTAGTGCATTGATGGACAGTTTTTGGTATGATTATGGCTATGGATTCTCTTTAGCCGTAGTACAAAGATGAATTGTTTTATGGCATGATCAGGACCGTTGATGAAAACACGATTATCTTTGGCCCGTAGTGCATGGATAATTCGTGGTCATGATACTAAAGAATATCCTTGGCCGTAGTGCAGGGGTGATTCGATGATGTGGATTATTTTTTAAGCTGAGTCTCAGCGATAAAAGTCATGAAAAACCTTTTAAATCATAAAAGATAGTAGATTTTATTCTCTACTTGACTCTTTTAATGGATTATTGGTTCCGCTACAGTTAAACTTGATGTCTATTATATTTTATCAGTTTAACACTGTTGAAGACTAATGATAATTTATTCTGCATTATCTTAGTCATAATATTTCTTACTGGGCTAGTTGAGCTCACCCTTTCTTTCACTGTTCTCTTCAAGAAATGAGAACGTAGCTGGGACTAGTCGGGGAATAGAGTGATGGTCCTAGATGATAGCATTAGTAGTCCTCACTATTCTATGTAATAGTGTGATAATAATTGTAATGAGGACTCCTTTTGAGTTTGTATAATCTCTAGTAGACAATAATTGTATTCAAACTCACAGTTATGTTTTGTCATAATTGTACACGACAGTTGTATAATTAAGTTTTATTTGAATTTTGTACCATGTATCTGGCGACCCAAGATGGGTGATGTATACCTAATTTTGGGGGCGTCACAGTTGGTATCAGAGCTTAAAGATATGATCCCTGGCTAAGATGTGAGACTAGAACTAGGAGGGGAGAGACGGGAAATTCCTTCGCTAGTATGACCTACCTAAGTTTACTTGTTATTTAATTGGTCGGTCAGAGTATAGGGATGATATATGATATGTTAATTAACCCTTGTTTTGTTGCAGTATTTGATAATGGCATCTGAAAATGTTGAGATAAGCAATGGAGCACAGGAGACCGTTGAGTCTCCACAAATCAATAATCAGGACAATGTGCAACAGGATGGCGATAATCCTCCTGTAAACAACAACACTGATCAATTGACGAACGACGGTACGTTTAGGAGTTTTTTTGAATTCATGCAACATCAAGCGAAGGCGGCTCCTGTTCATAATGCAAGTAAAAATAATGGCAACCCACGGTTGGTCACTGCTAAGCAGTTCAAGGAGCTGGGACCACCGGAGTTTTTGGGAAAGCCAGAACCACTTAAGGCGGAGACGTGGTTAAAGCAGATCACCAATATATTTGATGTCTTGGGATGCTCAGAGGAGCAAAAGGTTCCCTTTGCCACCTTCATGTTGCGTGAAGAGGCAGCTTACTGGTGGAAATCTATAAAACGTACCCAGCCTGACGCACTCAAGATGTTTTGGGAGAAATTCCAGGAGCTGTTCAACGACAAGTACTTTCCCGAAAGCATTCGTCACATGAAGGAGGTGGAATTTATCAAGTTGGAGCAAAACAACATGACCGTGTCGCAGTACGAAGACAAGTTTGCCGAGTTGTCCCGATTTGTGTCCCACTTGGTTGATAATGAAGAAAGAATGACGCGAATATTTTTAAGAGGTTTGAAGCCAGAGATACGTCAATATCTTATTTCTCATAAACTGTGTTTGTATTCAGATGTTGTAAATAGGGCTCAGTTAGTAGAGCGCGATAACGAGTCAACACAACCAAAAGAGAGCAGCCGGCAAAATGATAATACCAGTGATAACAGTCATCAAAGCGGTGACAATAAGCATGGAGGAAATCAACATGCCAGAAATGGTAACCACTTCGATGGTAATTATGGCCAAAACAACAAGAATGGACATTTCAAGAAGAGAAGGTTCAACAATGACGTGAAGACGTCGGTACCAGCACCCGTTTCAAAAAAAGAAGAACGACCATCGGTCATATGTTTCAAATGCGGACAGGAGGGACACATCCGTCCAAACTGTACGCAGCAATCCAAAGTGTGTTTTAATTACAGAAGAGAAGGTCACCTAGCTCGATTTTATCGTATGGTGAAGTCAAGTCCAGCTGGGATAGTGATGCCAAAGGATGTCCTAGACAAGCCAAAGCCGGTAGTTTAAGAGAGAGTATTTTTTTTCGTGACGAGGAACCTGAATAAAATTATCATGGGTATGTTAGTCATAAACTATTGCGAAGTTTATACCGTGGTAGATACCGGTTCTACTCACTCTTTTATTTTACCTAGTTGTTTTCAATGTTTGAACTTAACTCCGGAGAAGTTAGACTTTGATATATCTATTTAAACTCAGTTGGGAGAAACCTTCGTTACCTCCACTATTTATAAATCTTGTTCAAATCAACACTTTCATGTTACCTGTCGATCTTATCTCTTTGAAAATACTTGCATTGATGTGATTTTTGAAAACGATTGGTTAACTGCTCATCATGCTTTTCGTAAGGTTGTTAGCTTTCATATTCCTAACCAACCTATTATGCGAATTCAAGTAACCAAATCACTAAAGTCAATCATTGTCATATCAAGCCATAAGTAAAGAGCCCCGAGCCTTTCGCTGATGACTTCCTTATGTGGAATGCACCGAAGCCAGACTTTCCATAGGAGACGTTGTGAATGACGATGGTAAGTTGATAGGTATCAATGTGACATGTTATCCAAGTCTTGGATGAGGGTCACAATTTTGAATGATATTTCTATTGTTAATAAATTTTCTGACGTAATCTTGAAGACTTCTTAGCCTACCCCAGAGCATGAAATCGAATTTTGTATTGACCCCAGTACAAAACCCATTTCTTAAACCCTCAAATTTTTTTTTCAACTAAAATGAACGTATTATGCGCCAAAGACGTTGGCTCGAGCTGTTGAAGATTACGATCGTACCATTCCATATCATCGTGGAAATGCGAACGTGGTAGCTGACGCGTTGAGTAGAAGATCGTATGCGAGTGAGATGTTGTTAACACAAAGACCCATTTCGTATAACCTACAAATGATGAAGATAGAGTTAAAGACTCTAGGGACCCACGTGAAGATAACGAATATACGATTAGAATCGACTTTAATCGATAAAGTTAAAGCCGTTCAAGCTACGGACCCGGAGTTGATGAATACTAAGAAGAAGGTTCAAGAGGGCGCTATTCTAGAAGCAAGAATCGATGAAGAGAGGAAATCTCAACCCTCGATTTAATTGGCCCATTTGAAATCCTCGGTCAAGTAAGAACTGTGGCTTATAGACTCGTTTTACCGCCAAGTATGTCGCGTGTTCATAACATTTTTTAACGTATTGATGTTACGTAAATATGTGGACGACCCGAACCACATTATTGATTTAGAACCGGACGAGATAACGGATAATTTAATGTATGAAGATGTACCTGTTAAAATCCTGGAATGTATTCAACACTCAAAGGTTATACCTCAAGAGTTAGAATCTGACGAAGTGTCCTCATCTGTTCGGCATACCAGGTACGTACGAAAATTTCGAGGGCACAATTTTATAAGGAGGGGAGATTGTGAAACCCCAGATTTTATGAATAAAGATTTAATTTTTTCGAAATATTTTTTTTAAATATTATGGTGTGAATTTGAGATAATGTTATAGTTGTGGGTAGTATTTATAAATTTTACAAAGTATGCAAGTTGTTGTATTATATTTAATTGGTCGGGAAATATTATTTTTGTCGGGGAATATTCGTACGACGGCACAATTATTGGTGGACCTCACAACGGAATTATTGTCGGATTGAGAAAACGACAAAAAATATTTTATTAAAAATAACGACGGAAGTTTTACCGTTGATACTGTTGAACAACTCGGTAGTAAAAGTACAGTAATACGTGTGGTTGCATAATAGCACACGGTATTAATTATTAATGCTTATGTGAGAAGTCACTCAGTTTGATTCAATTATTGTCAATTAATAATATGAATTATTTAGCGATAATGAAGTTTTGTTTTATTCGTATTATTAACGTAATAAAACAGAAACATCTTTTTATATAAAACGGAATACTTTATTAAAGTTATTCTATAAATAGAATATATTATATTTTATTTAAAAGATTTTTTTTAAATATGGACCGTCAGATTAAAGTAAATCAATCTGGACCGTTCATGGATTAGTTACTATGCATTCTATTTTTCTATAAATAGAAGCTCATTCCTTCATTATTTTCTTACGAATTCACTGAACTCTAGAGAGAGAAACTATAGAGAGAAAGAAAAAAAGTATTCTGCTACTTAACTACTTCTTTATTTCAGTTCTTCTTTAAAACGGTAATGGATATTATTTGTTGTACCCGTAAGGGGTGTTATTTCTTTTGTATTCATGAAGAGAACTTCTGTTATTCCATTTTTTATTATTCTGTTGGAATAACCTGTTTATGCGAAGTACCGCATAGATGGTGAAATTCTTCTATTATTCTGTCGGAATATCCTGTCTGTGCGTTTACGTCGGACTTGGTTCTATTATTTATTATTCTGTCGGAATATCCTGTCTGTGCGTTCTACGCCGGACCTGGTTCCGTCTTTTTTATTCTGTTGAAACATCCTGTCGGTGTGAATTTCACCTGACCTGGTTCCGTTATTATTATTCTATTGGAATAACCTGTCTATGCGAAGTACCGCATGCATGGTGATTTCTTTTGTTATTTTATTCTTTATTATACTCAGTTGGTTAAATTTTTGACTTCTATACTCCATGAAATTAGTAGAATATCCTTGATATTTGCGCTTCATCCAGCATCTTTTCATGGAAATATTCTTCTGAGCATTCTTGAATTTTACTCTACACAAAAGTATCATGTTGACAATTTGGATGTTATTGGTTCTTGGACAAATTAATTCTTGAACTTATTTTATTGAATTCTTATATCATTGTCATCATCCTCATGTTTATATTATGTTGAAAGTCATCTGTGGCCTGTAGTGCATAGATGGACTTGGTATGATTATGACCAGGGACTATTCGGTGTAATCATGACCGTAATGTTACAAATGATGTGGAAAAAGTCCTCATTGGCCCGTAGTGCATTGATGGACAGTTTTTGGTATGATTATGGCTATGGATTCTCTTTAGCCATAGTGCAAAGATGAATTATTTTATGGCATGATCAGGACCGTTGATGAAAGCACGATTATCTTTGGCCCGTAGTGCATGGATAATTCATGGTCGTGATACTAAAGAATATCCTTGGCCGTAGTGTAAGGGTGATTCGATGATGTGGATTATTTTTTAAGCTGAGTCTCAGCGATAAAAGTCATGAAAAACCTTTTAAATCATAAAAGATAGTAGATTTTATTCTCTACTTGACTCTTTTAATGGATTGTTGGTTTCGCTATAGTTAAACTTGATGTCTATTGTATTTATCAGTTTAACATTGTTGAAGACTAATGATAATTTATTCTGCATTATCTTAGTCATAATATTTCTTACTGGGCTAGTTGAGCTCACCCTTTCTTTCACTGTTCTTTTTAGGAAATGAGAACGTAGCTGGGACTAGTCGGGGAACAGAGTGATGGTCCTAGATGATAGCATTAGTAGTCCTCACTATTCTATGTAATAGTGTGATAATAATTGTAATGAGGACTCCTTTTGAGTTTGTATAATTTCTAGTAGATAATAATTGTATTCAAACTCACAGTTATATTTTGTCGTAATGTACACGACAGTTGTATAATTAAGTTTTAATTGAATTCTGTACCATGTATCTGGCGACCCAAGATGGGTGATGTATACCTAATTTTGGGGGCGTCACATTACAAATGCGGGAAAGAGGGACATATCAGCCCAAACTGCCCACAACAATCCAAGGTGTGTTATAACTGTGGAATGGAAGGTCATATAGCTAGAGATTGTCTTATAGCGAAACCAATTTCAATGGGGATGGTGACTCCAAAGGCTGTCCCGGACAAGTCAAAGTCGGTGGTTCCTGGAAAGGCGTTTGTCGTGACTACCCAAAATGCAAGGAACCCGAACGAGGTGATCAGGGGTAAGCTAATCATAAACTCTTGTGAAGTTTATACCTTATTAGATACTGGTTCTACCCATTCTTTTATCTCTCTTGCTTGTGCTAAACGTTTGAAATTGACTCCGAAGAAATTAGATTTTGACTTATCTGTTGAAACTCCGTTAGGAGAAACTTTCGTTACATCTACTGTTTATAAATCTTTCTTGATTCAAGTTGGTACCATCATATTACCTGCCGATCTTATTTCTTTGAAAATACTTGCATTTGATGTGATTTTAAGGATTGATTGGTTAACCACTCATCATGCTAAAATTGATTATTTTTGTAAGGTTGTTAGTTTTCATATTCCTAACCAACCAGTTATGCGAATTCAAACAACCAAACCACTAAAGTTAATCACTGTTATATCAAGCCATAAAGCTATTCGTTTATTGAAAAACAGATGTCAAGCTTTCTTAGCCCATGTCACAGACTTGAACAAAAACACGTCAAATTTGAATAATATTTATGTTGTTAGTAAATTTTCTGATGTATTTTGTAAGACCCCAACTTTTCAATGAATAAAATCGAATTTTCTCTAATTATTATTATGAATAATAAGGTGTTAATTTGATATAATACTTTAGTTATGGGTAAAATATGCAAATTTTGCAAAATAAGCAAGTGGTTATAAAATATTCATTGTTGTCAGGGAATATTCGTTTGGTCGTGGAATATTCTTTCGTACGACAGCGCAACCATTTGTGGGCCCCATAACGAAAAACGGTCGGATGAAGAAAACGAGAAGTTGAGTTTTTATAAATAACGGCGTAGTTGTTACCGTTAATACTGTTGAAATACTTGGTGGTTAAAATACAGTAATACGCGTGGTTGCACAGTAGCACACAATATTGCACAGTATTTTTGAAATTATTGATTCTTACGTAAGAAAGCACTACTCAATAATTGTTACAGTAGTTACTGTTCAATATTTTATTTTGTTGGTTCAATAATTACTGCGTTGATATTTTATATTATTGTTATTTCAATAATTATCACTGCATAGTATTTTCCATTATTAGATCAATAATTCATATTATTTGAATAATATTATTAGATAACATTATTGGCAATGTCTAGAAAGTTCTGTCAAGGAAGGGTTTGGTCACCTAATTGCGCGCCAGTAAGAAAAAATCCTTATCGAAAAGCCCACTCTTTCCTGGGAACGGCCTGGTTGTCATTATTGTGATTCTTTAATATTATTTGTGAATAAATAATTATTGATTTATATGATAAGGAAATGTTTATTTTATGTGGATATAAATGATAGATTTATTTATTTTATGTGATTATAATGAATGAGTTAATGTTGAGGTATTTTATCAGTATTTTGTCGGAATGAAGGTATTAAAAATCGTCCGTATGTGGATTTCGGGTATTTTTCGTTTGGAATTTAGAAAAACTTAAACTTACAAAGTTGTAGAGAATTAAATTTCCTATGGAAGGACATGAGATTCGATTTTTTCTGATAAAATGACTATTTATTATGAATTATTGAAGTTTTAAAAAATAAATATTTTTATTTAAAATATGGGTGGGCCTCACTTTTGGTTGGTGAGAAATAAAATGTGCTTAAATTTATTTTCAAAAGTGGTAGGCTTGAATAGTAGCAGGTAAATCAATCAGGTAGTAGGTTAGTCTGATATGGCGTTCTAAGCATTTTCCTATAAATAGAGTGCTTAGTTAGAATTGAAAATCACACCAGAAATAAGTTTTCTCCCTTTCTCTCTCTATATTATCGAGTGTATTTTGTGAGTATTTAGATATTTTGTGAGTTGCTATTCATCAGTGCAAGTTTCCTTCAGCCTTATACCTGATATTTTTGACCAAAAATATTGTTATTTTGAGGTAAGGAATGTTATTTTCTTCCTAATGATGTTATTCTTTCAATATCATTATACAGAAATATTGGTATAGATTTTATTGTAGAATTTCTACACCTTTTTGTGTCGGAGTTACTATTCACGTATACAGCACTATTCACGTATACGATACTATTCACGAATACAGCACTATTCACCGAAAAATAAAATTTTTTCTTTTTGTCCAATATGTTTATTATGGTTACTATCTTTGATTGTATCCATGTTTTAATCATTATTTTTGAATTCTGCTTCAAAATTGGTTATTACGGAGTATTATTGACCTTGGATAAATTGTAATACGAATCCCTAATATTTGTTTTTTTATCTCACTGGATTCGTTTTCTTTAAGATATTTTTTATCATCCTCAGTCCTAAATAATGATATTACTGAATATCTTTAGCATGTAGTACAAAGATGAATGATTACCTAATGAATATCTTTGGCCCGTAGTGCAAAGATGAACATAACCAACTGGTGATACAAATGAATATCTTTGGTCTGTAGTGCAAAGATGAATATTTGATTCAAGATGTATATTCATTGATGTTACATGGATAAAATATTGATGATGGACTTTTAAATCTTAGAAGATAGTAGAATTCATTCTCTACTTAACTCTTCTAATGGATTGCTGTTTTCGCTGCAGTTGTTGATCTAAAACTTGTTTTCTATTATATTTTATCAGAATTTTTCCTGTTGAAAACTAATGATAATTTGTTGTATATTATCTTAGTCATAATATTCTTTACTAGGCTAGTTGAGCTCACCCTTTTTTCTTTTTGTTCCATTGTTCTTCTCAGGAGGAGAGAATTTAGCAGGAACTAGCCGGGGTATGGAGTGATGATTCAAGATAGTTGATTTAGTAGTCCTCACTATTTTGTAAAATAGTGTATCAATAATTGTAATGAGGACTCCTTTTGAGTTTGTATACTGTCTATCAGACAATATTTGTATTCAAACTCACAGTATATGTGTTGTCGTATTTTGCATGACAATTGTATTACTGAAGTTGTATTTATTTCTGTACCATGTATTTGGCGACTCAGAATGGGTGATGTATACCTATTTTGGGGGCGTCACAGTTGGTATCAGAGCTTAGGGATATTATCCCTGGCTGAGATGTGAGACAAGAACTAGAAGGGGAGAGACAGGAAATTCCTTCGCTAGTATGACCTGACTAAGTTTATTTGGTATTTATTTAGTCGGTCAGAGTATAGGGATAATATGTGACATGTCAATTAACCCTTATTTTGTGGCAGTATTTGAGAATAAAAGTTGAAAATATTAACAATGGAGTGAATCGGACCGTGGAGACACCTTTAATCACCACCCAGGGGAACGTGCAACAGGAAGGCAATATTCCTCCTGTAAACAACACTACCGAACAAATGATGAATGACGGGATGTTTAGAAGTTTTTTGCTATTCATGCAAAATCAAACGAGGGAGACTCGTGTACAAAATACGGGTGGAAATGATAGCAACGCGTGGCTTGTCACAGCCAAGCAGTCCAAAGAGTTAGGACCACTAGAATTTATTGGAAAGCCGGATCCGATCAAGGCGGAAACGTGGGTCAAATAAATTACCAAGATATTTGATGTCTTGGGATGTACGGAGGAACAGAAGGTTCCATTCGCCACCTTCATGTTCCGCGGTGAGGCAGACTACTGGTAGGAGTCTGTGAAGCATACCCAGCCAGTCGCACTCAGCATGTCTTGGGGAACGTTTCAGAAACTATTTAATGACAAGTACTTTCCTGAAAGTATTCGTCATATAAAAGAGGTAGAGTTTATTAGACTGGAACAAAATAACATGACGGTGTCCCAGTTCGAGGCAAAGTTCGCAGAGTTATCCAGGTTTGCACCTCATTTGGTAGAAAATGAGGAACGAATGACGAGGATGTTTCTAAGAGGTCTAAAGCCCGAGATTCGGCAATAACTTATCTCTCATAAATTTTCATTATATTTAGATGTTGTAAACAGGACTCAATTATTAGAGCGAGATAATGAGTATGTTCAACCAAGGGATCACAACCAGGGTAATACCGGTGGCAACGGTCATCGAAGCAATGAAAACCAGCATGGAAAAAAACATTCAGACAAAAGCGGTAACCACTCTGGTGGAAATCATGGCCGTGATAATAGAAGGAGCAAGTCGGAAGGAGATTTCAAGAAGAGAAGGTACAACAATGATAACATGAAGACGTCAGCAAAAATATCAACTGTTTTTAGAGGAGGAGAACGGGCACCGGTCGTTTGTTACAAATGCAGAAAAGAGGGACACATCAGCCCAAACTGCCCACAATAATCCAAGGTGTGTTATAATTATGGAAATGAAGGTCATATAGCTAGAGATTATCTTGTGGTGAAGCCAAGTTCAATGGGGATGGTGGCTCTAAAGGCTGTCCCGAACAAGTCAAAGTCGGTGGTTCCTGGAAGGTCGTTTGTCGTGACTGCCCAAAACGCGAGAAACCCGAACGAGGTGATCAAGGGTAAGCTAATCATAAACTCTTGCGAAGTTTATACCTTATTAGATACCGGTTCTACCCATTCTTTTATCTCTCTTGATTATGCTCAACGTTTACACTTGACTCCGGAAAAATTAGACCTTGACTTATCTGTTGAGACTCCGTTAGGAGAAACTTTCGTTACATCTACTGTTTATAAATCTTGCTTGATTCAAGTTAGTACCATCACATTATCTGTCGATCTTATTTTGTTGAAAATTCTTGCATTTGATGTGATTTTAGGGATTGATTGGTTAACCACGCATCATGCTAAAATTGAATATTTTCGTAAGGTTGTTAGTTTTCATATTCCTAACCAACCTATTATGCGAATTCAAACAACCAAACCATTAAAGTCAACCACTGTCATATCAAGCCATAAAGCTATTCATTTATTGAAAAACGAATGTCAAGCTTTCTTATCCCATGTCACAAACTTGAACAAAAACACATCAGATTTGAATAATATTTTTGTTGTTAGTTAATTTCCTGACATATTTTCTGAAGAACTTTCCGGTCTACCCCTAGAACGTGAAGTTGAATTCTTTATTGACCTTGAACCTGGTATAAAGCCCATTTCTAAAACCCCATATCAAATGGCTCCTATTGAACTTCAGGAGTTAAAGGTCCAACATGGAGTTGTTGGACATCGGTTTCATTCGTCCTAGTACATCTCCTTGGGGTGCTCCTGTGTTATTCGTAAAGAAGAAAGACGGGAGTATGCGACTTTGTATTGACTATCGAGAATTGAACCATGTCATCATCAAGAATAGGTATCCGCTACCTCGCATTGATGACCTGTTCGACCAATTGCAAGGAGCACAATTCTTTTCAAAGATCGATCTTCGTTCTGGATATCATCAGCTGAAAATTAAAACTGAGGATATTTCGAAGACTGCTTTCAGAACTCGGTACGAGCATTATGAATTCTTAGTCATGTCTTTTGGATTGACTAATTCTCCTGCTGCTTTCATGGATATGATGAACCGTGTGATCAAAGAATATTTGGATCAGTTCGTTGTTGTCTTTATTGATAACATCCTCATCTATTCCAAAAGTCGTAAAGATCATGAGTGCCATTTGAAGCTGGTACTACAAAGGCTTCGTGAAAACAAGCTATATGTCAAACTGAAGAAATGCGAGTTCTGGCTTGAGGAAGTAGCATTCCTTGGGCACGTGGTGTCAAAAGATGGAGTATCTGTCGACCCGGCGAAGATTGAAGCAAAACAAAGTTGGGAGCAACCGAAGTCGGTAACTGAAGTACGTACCTTTCTGGGCTTAGCTGGTTATTATCGGAGATTCGTGGAAGGATTTTCTCGAATCGCTAGTCCGTTAACTTAGCTGACTCGTAAAGGTACAAAATTCGTATGGAGCGAGAGATACGAGAAGAGTTTTTAAGAACTCAAGAGGAGACTTATTTTGGCACCTGTTCTAACAATACCATCTGATTCGGATGGATTTGTTATCTACAGCGATGCTTCAAGCAAAGGGTTAGGATGTGTTCTCATGCAACATGGAAAAGTCATAGCCTATGCCTCGCGACAACTCAAAGATAATGAGAGGAATTATCCTACTCATGATTTAGAGTTGGCAGCAGTCGTTCTCGCGTTGAAGATCTGGAGACACTACCTGTATGGGGAGAAAGTGGAGATCTATACAGATCATAAAAGCCTTAAATATTTCTTCACCCAAAAGGAACTCAACATGCGGCAATGACGTTGGCTCGAGCTATTGAAAGATTATGATCATACCATCTAATATCATCCTGGAAAAGCAAACGTGGTAGCTGACGCATTGAGTAGAAGATCATATGTGGGTACGAGTGCACTGTTGCTAACACAAAGGTCTATTTTGTATGACTTGTAAATGATGGAGATAGAAGTAAAGGCTCCAAGTACCCACATTATGATATCAAATATACGAGTAGAAGAAGGTGCTATTCCAGAAGCAAGAATAGATGAAGAAGGAACACTTCGAGTCAACTCCAGACTTTGTGTTCCTAACGATTCTGACTTGAAGCATAGAATCATGATGGAGGCACACAACACACTGTTTGCAATCCATCCTGGGAGTACCAAAATGTATCATGATCTTCGACATATATTTTGGTGGAGCAATATGAAAAGAGAGATCGCGGAGTTTATCTCGAGGTGTTTAACTTGTCAACGTGTAAAGGCGTAGCATCAAGTGCCAAAGGGTCCATTGCAACCACTTGAGATTCTGAAATGGAAGTGGGAACACATTACCATGAATTTCGTTACGGGTCTTCCCAAGGTTTCTCAAGGAATAGATGCGATTTGGGTTATTGTTGATAGATTAACCAAGTCTGCCCATTTCTTGCCTATACGGTAGACTTATTCCCTTGAAAGTCTTCATAGTATGTACGTGAATGAGATTGTGAGATTGCATGGCATGTCAGTATCCATAGTTTCGAATCGTGACCCAAGATTCACTTCACGATTTTGGGTTAGCCTGCAGAAAGCTATGGGCACGGATTTACGATTCAGTTCTGCATACCATCCTCAAACGGACGGACAATCAAAGAGGACTATTCTAACTCTTGAATATCTATTAAGACTCTGTGTCCTAGATTTCAAAAGAAGTTGGGATAAGTACCTACTATTGGTAGAATTCTCCTACAACAACAGTTATCAGGCAAGTATAGTCACGGCTCCATTCGAGGCGTTATATAGAAGAAAATGTCGCTCTCCAGTATGCTGGGACGAGGTGGGTGAAGCAACATTGTTGGGACCAAAATTCTTACGCATAACTATAGAGAAGATCCAAATGATTCAACAACGTATACAAACGGCATAGGATCGACAAAAGAGTTACGCGGATCTTCATCGAAAGGACGTGGAATTTAATATTAGAGATCATGTATTGTTACGTATTGCTCCATGGAAGGGAGTTACAAGATTTAGGAAAAGAGAAAAGCTCAATCTACGATTTGTTGGTCCATTTGAGATTCTTGACCGAATAGGAAATGTGGCCAATAGACTCGTATTACCTCCAAGCATGTCTCGTGTTCATTATATTTTTCACATATCTATGCTTCATAAATATGTGAAAGACCCGAACCACATTATTGAGTTAGAACCAGACGAGATAGCCGAAGATTTAACGTACGAGGAGGTACCTGTTAAGATCTTGGATAGGAAAGAGCATGTCCTACGCACGAAGTTTATACCACAAGTTAAGATTTTCTGGAGAAACCATGCTATTAAAGAAATGACCTGGGAGTTAAAATCAGAAATGAAAGCGAGGTATCCTCCTCTTTTCGAAACACCAGGTACGTACGTAAATTTCGAGGACAAAATTTCATAAGGAGGGGAGGTTGTAAGACCCCAAATTTTTAATAAATAAAATTGAATTTCCTCTAATTATTATTGTGAATAATAAGGTGTTAATTTGATATAATGCTTTGGTTATGGGTAAAATGTAAAAATTTTACAAAATAAGCAAGTGGTTATAAAATATTCATTGTTGTCGGAGAATATTCGTTTGGTCGTGAAATATTCTTTCTGTTGGAGAATATTCGTACGACGGCGCAACCATTTGTGGGCCCAATAATGGAAAATGGTCGGATAAAGAAAACGAGAAGTTGAGTTTTTATAAATAATGGCGTAGTTGTTACCGTTAACACTGTTGGAATACCTGGTGGTTAAAATACAGTAATACGCGTGGTTGCACAGTAGCACACGGTATTGCACAATATTTTTGAAATTATTGATTCTTACGTAAGAAGGCACTACTCAATAATTGTTACAGTAATTACTGTTCAATATTTTATTTTATTGGTTCAATAATTACTGCGTTGATATTTTATATTATTGTTGTTTCAATAATTGTCACTGCACAGTATTTTCCATTATCAGATTAATAATTCATATTATTTGAATAATATTATTAGATAGCATTATTGGCAATGTCTAGAAAGTTCTGTTAATGAGAGGTTTGGTCACCTAATTGCGCGCCAGTAAGGAGAAATCCTTATCGGAAAACTCCCTCTTTTCTAGGAACGGCCTGGTTGTCATTATTGTGATTCTGTAATATTATTTGTAAATAATTAATTATTGATTTATATGATAAGAAAATATTTATTTTATGTGGATATAAATGATGAATTTATTTATTTTATGTGATTATAATGAAGGAGTTAATGTTGAGTTGTTTTATCAGTATTTTGTCGGAATGAAGGTATTAAAAATCGTCCGTATGTGAATTTCTGATATTTTTCGTTTGGAATTTAGAAAAACTTAAACTTACAAAATTGTAGAGAATTAAATTTCCTATTAAAGGACTTGAGATTTAAATTTTTCTGATAAAAGGGTTATTTATTATGAATTCTTGAAGTTTCAGAAAATAAATACTTTTATTTAAAATATGGGTGGGCCCCACTTTTGGTTGGCTAGAAATAAAATGTGCTGGAATTTATTTTCAAAAGTGATAGGCTTGAATATTAGCAGGTAAAGCCATCAGGTAGTAGGTTAGTCTGCTATGGCGTTCTAAGTATTTTCCTATAAATAGGGTGCTTAGTTAGAATTGAAAATCACACCAAAAACAAATTTTCTCCCTTTCTCTCTCTATATTATCGAGCGTATTTTGTGAGTATTTAGATACTTTGTGAGTTGCTATTCATCAGTACAAGTTTTCTTCAGCCTTATACTTTATATTTCCGATCAGAAGTACTGTTATTTTGAGGTAAGGGATGTTATTTTCTTCTTAATGATATTATTCTTTCAATATCATTATACCGAAATATTGGTATGAATTTTATTATGGAATTTCTATCTTTTTGTGTCAGAGTTACTATTCACGTATACGGCAGTATTCACGTATACGGCACTATTCACCGAAAAATGAAATTTTCTTCTTTTTGCCCAAGATGTCTATTATGGTTACTATCTTTGATTGTATCCATGTTTTGATCATTATTTTTGAATTCTGCTTCAAAATTGGTTATTACGGAGTATTATTGACCTTGGATAAACTGTAATACGAATTCCTAATATTTATTCTTTTATATCACTGAATTCGTTTTCTTTAAGATATTTTTCATCATCCTCAGTCCTAAATGATGATATTACTGAATATCTTTAGCCTATAGTTCAAAGATGAATGATTGCCTAATGAATACATTTGGCCCGTAGTGCAAAGATGAACAGGTGTTGAGATGAACCTGACCAACTGGTGATACAAATGAATATCTTTGGCCTGTAGTGCAAAAATGAATATTTGATTCAAGATGTATATTGATTGATGTTACAGGGATACAATATTAATGATGGACTTTTAAATCTTAGAAGATAGTATAATTCATTCTCTACTTGACTCTTCTAATGGATTGCTATTTTCGCTGCAGTTGTTGATCTAAATCTTGTTGTCTATTATATTTTATCAGATTTTTTCCTGTTGAAAACTAATGATAATTTGTTGTATATTATCTTAGTCATAATATTTTTTACTGGGCTAGTTGAGCTCACCCTTTTCTTTTTTGTTCCATTGTTCTTCTCAGGAGGAGAGAATTTAGCAGGAACTAGCCAGGGTATGGAGTGATGATTCAAGATAGTTGATTTAGTAGTCCTCACTATTTTGTAAAATAGTGTATCAATAATTGTAATGAGGACTCCTTTTGAGTTTGTATACTGTCTATCAGACAATATTTGTATTCAAACTCACTGTATATGTGTTGTCGTATTTTGCACAACAATTGTATTACTGAAGTTATATTTGTTTCTGTACCATGTATTTGGCGACTCAGAATGGGTGATGTATACCTATTTTGGGGGCGTCACATATTTCCTGAAGAACTTCTCGGTCTACCCCCAGAACGTGAAGTTGAATTCTTTATTGACCTTGAACATGGTACAAAGCCCATTTCTAAAATCCCATATCGAATGGCTCCTATTGAACTTCAGGAGTTAAAGGTCCACTTACAGGAGTTGTTGGACATCGGTTTCATTCGTCCTAGTACATCGCCTTGGTGTGCTCCTGTTTTATTCGTAAAGAAAAAAGACGGGAGTATGCGACTTTGTATTGACTACAGGGAATTGAACCATCTCACCATCAAGAATAGGTATCCGCTACCTCGCATTGATGACCTGTTTGACCAGTTACAAGGAGCACAATTCTTTTCAAAGATCGATCTTCGTTCTGGATATCATCAGCTGAAGATTAAAACTGAGGATATTCCAAAGACTGCCTTCAGAACTCGGTACAAGCATTATGAATTCTTAGCATGTCTTTTGGATTGACTAATGCTCCTGCTGCTTTCATGGATATGATGAACTGTGTGTTCAAGGAATATTTAGATCAGTTCGTTGTTGTCTTTATTGATGACATCCTCATCTATTCCAAAAGTCGGGAAGATCATGAGCACCATTTGAAGCTGGTACTTCAAAGGCTTCGCGACAACAAGCTATATGCCAAGCTGAAGAAATGCAAGTTCTGGCTTGAGGAAGTAGCATTCCTTGGGCACGTGGTGTCAAAATATGGAGTATCTGTTGACCCGACGAAGATTGAAGCAACACAAAGTTAGGAGCAACCGAAGTCAGTGACCGAAGTACATAGCTTTCTGGGCTTAGCTGGTTATTATCGGAGATTCGTGGAAGAATTTTCTCGAATCGCTACTCCGTTAACTCAGCTGACTCGTAAAGATACAAAATTTGTATGGAGCGAGGAATGCGAGAAGAGTTTTTAAGAGCTCAAGAGGAGACTCATTTTGGCACCTGTTCTGACAATACCATATGGTTCGGATGGATTTGTTATCTACAGCGATGCTTCAGGCAAAGGGTTAGGATGTGTTCTCATGCAACATGAAAAAGTCATAGCCTAACTCAAAGATAATGAGAGGAATTATCCTACTCAGAATTTGGAGTTGGCAGCAGTCGTTCTCGCGTTGAAGATCTGGAGACACTACCTGTATGGGGAGAAAGTGGAGATCTATACAGATCATAAAAGCCTTAAATATTTCTTCACCCAAAAGGAACTCAACATACGGCAACGACGTTGGCTCGAGCTATTGAAAGATTATGATCATACCATCTAATATCATCCTGGAAAAGCAAACGTGGTAGCTGACGCATTGAGTAGAAGATCATATGCGGGTACGAGTGCACTGTTGCTAACACAAAGGTCCATTTTGTATGACTTGTAAAATATGGAGATAGAAGTAAAGGCTCCAAGTACCCACATGATGATATCAAACATACGAGTAGAACCGAATTTAATCTATAAATTTAAAGCTGCTCAAGCTACGGACCTGGAGCTGATGCGTATGAAGAAGAAAGTGTAAGAAGGTGTTATTCCAGAAGAAAGAATCGATGAAGAAGGAATACTTCGAGTCAACTCTAGACTTTGTATTCCTAACGATTCTGACTTGAAGCATAGAATTATGATGGAGGCACATAACACTCTGTTTGCAATCCATCATGGGAGTACCAAAATGTATCATGATCTTTGACATACATTTTGGTGGAGCAATATGAAGAGAGAGATCGCGGAGTTTATCTCGAGGTGTTTAACTTGTCAACGTGTAAAGGCGAAGAATCAAGTGCCAAATGGTCCATTGCAACCACTTGAGATTCCAAAATAGAAGTGGGAACACATTACCATGGATTTCGTTACGGGTCTTCCCAAGGTTTCTCAAGGCATAGATGCGATTTGGGTTATTGTTGATAGATTAACTAAGTCTGCTCATTTCTTGCCTATACGGGAGACTTATTCCCTTGAACGTCTTGCTCGTATGTACGTGAATGAGATTGTGAAATTGCATGGCATGCCAGTATCCATAGTTTCGGATCGTAACCCAAGATTCACTTCACAATTTTGGGTTAGCTTGCAGAAAGCTATGGGCACGGATTTACGATTTAGTTCGGCATACCATCCCCAAATGGACGGGCAATCAGAGAGGACTATTCAAACTCTTGAAGATCTATTAAGACTCTGTGTCCTAGATTTCAAAGGGCATTGGGATAAGTACCTACTATTGGTGGAATTCTCCTACAACAACAATTATCAGGCAAGTATAGGTCTGGCTCCATTTGAAGCATTGTATGGACGAAAGTGTCGCTCTCCAGTATGCTGGGATGAGGTGGGAGAAGCAACATTGTTGGGACCAGAATTGGTGCGTATAACTACAGAAAAGATCCAAACGATTCAACAACGTATACAAACGGTACATTATCGACAAAAGAGTTATGCGGATCTTCATCGAAAGGACGTGGAATTTAATATTGGGGATCATATATTATTACGTGTTGCACCATGGAAGAGAGTTACAAGATTTGGGAAGAGAGGAAAGTTCAATCCAAGATTTGTTGGTCCATTTGAGATTCTTGACCGAATAGGAAATGTGGCCTATAGACTCGCATTACCTCCAAGCATGTCTCATGTTCATAATATTTTTCACATATCAGTGCTTCGTAAATATGTGAAAGACCCAAACCACATTATTGAGTTAAAACCAGACGAGATAGCTGAAGATTTAACGTACGAGGAGGTACATGCTAAAATCTTGGATAGGAAAGAATATGTCCTACGCACGAAGATTATACCACAAGTTAAGGTTTTATGGAGAAACCATGCTATTTAAAAAATGACCTGGGAGTTGGAATCAGAAATGAAAGTGAGGTATCCTCACCTTTTCGAAACACTAGGTACGTACGTCAATTTCGAGGACGAAATTTCATAAGGAATGGAGGTTGTAAGACCCCAACTTTTTATAAATAAAATCAAATTTACTCTAATTATTATTGTGAATAATAAGGTGTTAATTTGATATAATACTTTGGTTATGGGTGAAATGTGTAAATTTTGCAAAATAAGTAAGTGATTATAAAATATTCATTGTTGTCGAAGAATATTCGTTTGGTCGTGGAATATTCTTGCTGTCAGGGAATATTCGTACGACGACGCAACTATTTGTGGGCCCCATAACGAAAAACGGTCGGATGAAGAAAATGATAAGTTTGAGTTTTTACAAATAACGGCGTAGTTGTTACCGTTAACATTGTTGGAATACCCGGTGGTTAAAATACAGTAATACGCGTGGTTGCACAGTAGCACACGGTATTGCACAATATTTTTAAATTATTGATTCTTACGTAAGAAGGCACTACTCAATAATTTTTACAGTAATTACTGTTCATTATTTTATTTTTTTGATTCAATAATTGCTACCTTAATATTTTATATTATTGTTGTTCCAATAATTATCACTGTATAGTATCTCCATTATCAGATTAATAATTTATATTATTTAAATAATATTGTCAGATAGTATTATTGACAATGTCTAAGGAAGTTCTGTCTAGGAAAGGGGTTTGGTCACCTAATTGCGCGCCAATAAAGAGAAATCCTTATCGGAAAGTCCCCTCTTTCTTGGGAACGATCTGGTTGTCATAATTGTGATTCTGTAATATTATTTGTGAATAATTAATTATTAATTTATATGATAAGGAAATATTTATTTTATGTGGATATAAATGATGAATTAATTTATTATGTGGTTTTAAATGAAGGAATTAATGCTGAGATGTTTTATCCGTATTTTATCGGAATAGAGGTATTGAAAATCGTCTGTTTGTGAATTTCGGATATTTTCTGTTTAGAATTTGGAAAAACTTAAAGCTACAAAGTTGTAGAGAATTTAATTTCCTATAGAATGGACATAAAATTCGTATTTTTCTGATAAAAAGGGTTATTTATTATGAATTATTGAAGTTTCAGAAATAAATATTTTTATTAAAATTATGGGTGAGACCCACTTTTGTCCTTTGTTAATGAAATGTGCTGAATTAAGTTTCAAATGTGGTGGGCTAATTTTTTTCTAAAGTTGGCATGCGTAGAAGATAAGAAAAAAAATTAATATTATTTTATTATTTAGTCTGCTTTGGCGTTTTAACATTTTTCTATAAATAGGGTGCTTAGTTAGAATTGAAAATCACACCAGAAATAAGTTTTTTTTTCTCTCTCTCTATATTATCGAGCGTATTTTGTTAGTATTTTGATAGTTTGAGAGTTGCTATTAAGTGCAAGTTTTCTTCAGCCTTATACCTGATATTTCTGCCAGATTTACTATTCTTTTGAGGTAAGGGATGTTATTTTCTTCGTAAATGATATTATTTTCTTCAATATCATTATGCTGAAATATTGATATGAACTTTATTGTGGAATTTCTACCTTTTTGTGTCGAAGTTACTATTCACGTATACGGCACTAGTCACGTATACGACACTATTCACAAAAACGACACTATTCATAGAAAAATAAAATATTCTCTTCTTTGTCCAACATGTCTATTATGATTACTATCTTTGATTGTATCCATGTTTTGATCTTCATTTTTTATTTTTACTCCACTATGGTTATTATGGAGCGTTTTTGAACCTGGATTATCTAAACTACGAATCCCTAATATTTGCCCTTTTGTCTCACTGGATTCATTTTTTTTAAAAAATATTTTTCATCATCTTCAGTCCTAAATGATGATATTATTGAATATCTTTGGCCTGTAGTGCAAAGATGAATGATTAACTGATGAATATCTTTGGCCCGTAGTGCAAAGATGAACAGGTGTTGAGATGGACATGATAGACTGGTAATACAAATGAATATCTTTGGTCTGTAGTGTAAAGATGAATATTTGATTCAAGATGTATATTGATTGATGTTACAGGGATAAAATATTGATGATGGACTTTTAAATCTTAGAAGATAGTAGAATTCATTATCTACTTTACTCTTCTAATGGATTGTTGTTTTCACTGCAGTTGTTGATCTAAAACTTGTTGTCTATTATATTCTATCAGATTTTTCTCTGTTGAAGACTAATGATAATCTGTTATATATTATCTTAGTCATAATATTCTTTACTGGGCTAGCTGAGCTCACCCTTTTTCTTTTTGTTCCGTTTTTCTCAAGAGGCGAGAATATAGCGGGAACTAGTCGGGGTGTGGAGTGATATTTCCAGTCAGTTGTGTTAGCAGTCCTCACTATTTTATAAAATAATATGATAATAATTGTAATGAGGACTCCTTTTGAGTTTCTATACTGTCTATTAGACAATATTGTATTTAAACTCACAGTATATGTGTTGTCATGTTTTGCCCGACAATTGTATTAATGAAGTTGTATTTATTTCTGTACCATGTATTTGGCGACTCAGAATGGGTAATGTATACCTATTTTGGGGGCGTCATACTTTATATACTTGACGCGCATGCAAATATACTTCAAATTGAATAAACTAAGAAAAGGAAAAGAGATGATATTAATTATACCTATATGTGGCACTGTAGACTTGGTTATATTAATGAAACAAGATTATCCAAGTTGTATAAAGATGGGCTTCTGGAGCTATCGGATTATAAATCATATCCAACTTGTGAATCTTGTCTCATGGGAAAAATGACTAAATCTCCTTTTAGTGGAAAAGGAGAAAGAGTTACAGAGTTGTGAGCGTTGGTACACATAGATGTATGTAGACCTATGACAACGAATACACAAGAAGGGTATTCTTATTTTATTACATTCACTGATGATCACTCAAGATTTAGATATGTGTATTTAATGAAATACAAATCTGAATCATTTGAAAAGTTTAAAGAGTTCAGAAGTGAAGTAGAGAAACAAACGGGCAAAAATATTAAGATTCTTCGATCAGATCGAGGTGGTGAATACTTAAGCGGTGAGTTTCTCAATTGTCTTAAAGAAAATGTTATAAGCTCACAATGGACTCCACCAGAGATGCCACATATGAATGGTGTATCTAAAAGGAGAAATCGAACATTGTTGGACATGGTTCGATCCATGATGAGCTTTACCGACCTTCCAATTTCCTTCTGGGGATATGCCCTAGAATCGGCTGCATACCTACTTAACAAGGTACCTACAAAATTCGTCCCCAAGACCCCATATGAGTTATGGACAGTGAGGAAACCAAATCTTAAGCATGTTAAGACTTGGGGTTGTCCAGCTTATGTCAAAAAGTTTGAAGACGATAAGCTACAGACTAGATCTGACAAATGTAGATTTGTGGGATACCCTAAAGAAACATCGGGATATTATTTCTATCATCCAACTGATCAAAAGATGTTTGTTGCGAAACATGCTACCTTCTTAGAAAAGGAGTTTATCCTTGAAGGGGTCAGTGGGAGTATGATATATCTTGAAGAAGTTCAAGAACCACAAAATACTACAGATCAAAGTTAGGTACCTAACCAAGTAGAGATTCCTTCTGTACCACACCCTATTCGTAAATCTGGAAGAGTACCGAAGAGACCTGATAGGTATGGACTTGTCATAGAGGATGACGATGAGGAACGCATCATAGATGATGATGATCCATTGAATTACGAATAGGATATGAGTAATAAAGACTCAGAGAAGTGGCAAGAAGCCATGAAATCCGAGATGGACTCCATGTGTGACACCCCCAAATCTAGTACTTCCATTTTCACAGGATTTGGTGTTCACGATACAAATATTATCTTTCTATCTACCCATAATAAATGCAACCATGCATTAAATAGAAATAAAATATTTCCCTTAAGGGTTACAACATCTGAATAATAATACAATCCCAGGTTAAACTAACCTTAAACATCTGTGCGGAATTATAAATAAATAAATCTTAAACAACATCTTTAACTTAAGTCTTAAACAAATACATCATATAAAATAACAAGTCATATCAAATAACAAGACACCATCATTTACTAACTTTGCCCTTGCCCTTACTAGTGGAAGGTTCGTCAGCTCTTTCGTTCTTAACTGCAATGTTATTATTAAGCAAGAGTGAGCACAAATGCCCACAAGTATAAAAATGAAATAACAGTGTAATAACATGCGAATAAATCAAAGACATCTGAATAAAAGCTCAACTTTTGAATCAAGAGTGAATAACAAGAATCAAAAGAATTCTAAGGGTCATAAGACCTTGAACTATGTCCTAGGTTAACAAGGGTTTTACTTGAAACCTTTAACAGTCATAAGACTATGGACCTTCTTCTCGTACTTAGGGGGATCAGCCCTTAGTACCATACTGTGCACAATATCTTAACGCTAAGCGTAAATAATTCCCTATACAGGGTTGTTCATCTCAGTTTGACATTCGAGTAAGTACCAAAGGAAGTTTGGTTTGGATAATTCATCAAGGGTTCTGAAATTTAGAACGCTCATCAACTATGGACTTGTTGAATCATTAAGGTTTCACTAGTCTAATAAGGTTCAACAATAATGATATTTAGTTTGAATAATAATCTCAAGAAGTATACAATAGAACAATTATTGTATAACTAAATCATATTTTGAAAAGATAATCAATCTTTAATAAATCATTTGAACTTGAATAATAGTAACGATAGTTTATTCAAGGTAAATAATAAGCTTGAACAATAATGACAAGTAGGGTTAGGGAACTTGCTCAAATTTAAAAGTTTAAGTTTAGGAAACTTGCCTCGCGCGTAGATTATACTTTAGCTAAGCACGTTCTTTGAATTAAATCCTACATACCAACATATACACAATACCAGTTAATTATAAATTAATTAATCAACATAAACTCATTCTCATTGTCTAATTTAATTATCGACTATACTTAGTCAATTTATCTCATTATCACATAATTTGTACTTCATGAATAATAATCAAGTTATGAATTCAATAATTTAAATCACATGTAATTATGTTATTTATATGTTTAAACAATTATTTTTATCATCACATTATTCTTCTATCATATTTGCATGTTCATTACATCAATTCACTAACACTTGTTAGACTTTAATATTTTAAAAATCTCATTTCTGAATTTTCTGGAGAGTGGCGCTGCGGCGCCACTGATACACGTGATCGTCGCGCTGCGGCGCGTGGCGCTGCAGCCGAACACTTGACGTTGTGGCGCCGTGGCTCGAGTCTTGGCGCTGCGGTGCGGTGGCGCTGCGGCGAGGGATCTCAGTTCTAGAGTTGGCGCCGCGGCGCGAGACTCCAGATTCTGTTTCCCAGTTCGCGAAGAACATAGAGTTCGGCGAAATCAACATATTTTTAACACTAATTTCACCAAATTACACATACCCATATGTTATAATTTATACATAAACATAACCCAACCTTTGTAAAGTGATTTTAACCATTTAAAACACCCAATAACAGAATTAAATCATGTAAAATTTGACTGTTCTTGATGTTCTTGAAGTTAATGAACAAAATCATAAATTTAACACTACGAATTCGTTATAACACCAAATCCGTTCATTTAAGGCTTGGTCTCTTCATATCAACATGCATAATAATATAGGAGTGTAAAATTTAGGGATAATATACGATCACTACATAAAATATCACGTATAAGGCCATAAGGCCAAAACCCATACTCTGTAATTTTGTAGAAATCATATACATGTTTTCATGAATTTGATGTTATGGTTTACAACATATACATAATTAAACATAATTTGATATAACATAACACATATATAACTCATAATCATTACTCCTAACCCAATTACAGAGGTTTAAAACAAAAACTATGAAACCTATATATAAGAAAGCTAAAAGACGTGAAGAAGAAATTGGGAAGGAGAGATTACCCAGAGTATAAGGTATATATTTGTAGACTTAGATGCTTTCTTCACTCACTGAGTTTCTCACAAATTCTCTAGAAATCACTCTAGCTTTCTCTCTGATTATATCTTAGACTTAGTAATAATGAAGGAGTAAATAATACGTAATATAATTCAGGGAACAGATGCGCGTGATGGAGGTCAGTTACCCCAATAGTGGTAACTGCATCCAATTCCTCATAAGGCCTCGTTTGGTTAGCAACCTGAATAAGTCTTCTCATTATTTTAATAAAACATTTATAACATAGTTTGAAAATGTCACACTCCTTATAAAATAAATCCAATATTTTATTTATTTTACTTTAAATAACATATAATAATTTCTCATTAATTCACATAGTCACATAATTAATTTTCTCATTAATAATAAATGTCAAATTATTAAATCTCTAATTAATAATTAACTTAATTAAAATAACATCATGCTTAATTAAATAATTCATTTAATTCAATAAGCTCACATAATTACATGCTTTGAATAATAAAATTCTCCACATTAATTTAATAAATATAACACATATAATTAAATTAATCTACCACAACTGCATCAATTAATTATTTAATCCAATAATTAAATCAAC
Organism: Panax notoginseng; assembly: GCA_016801055.1. Classification (NCBI taxonomy): domain Eukaryota; kingdom Viridiplantae; phylum Streptophyta; class Magnoliopsida; order Apiales; family Araliaceae; genus Panax; species Panax notoginseng. The sequence goes on along the minus strand of CM029017.1, from coordinate 57,180,900 downwards.
GAAAAATATTTATTTAATTCAATAAATATTAAAAATTAATTTATAAAATTCTCGTTCGTCACATCTTTCCCCCCTTAAAAGGATTCTGTCCCCAGAATCAAGACTCAATAAATTTCGACCCGTTACATTCTCCCCCCTTACAAAAATTCTGTCCCCAGAATCGCTTACAAATAATTAAGTAAATAAATGAGGGTAATTCTTCATCATATTCTCTTTCAGTTCCCACGTAGCTTCTTCAGCGTTGTGGTTTCTCCAAATTACCTTAACTGAAGGTATAACTTTATTTCTCAGAACTTGTTCTTTTCGGTCGACAATTTGGACATGAATTTCTTCGTAAGATAAGTCTTTCTCAAAATGTAGGGGTTCGTATTCGATTACATGCTTGTAATCAGGCTTGTAGGGTCGTAACACAGAAACGTGGAAGACGTTATGGATATTCTCGAGTGCTGGAGGTAAGGCTACCTCATACGCAACTTCTTCGATTCTTCTCAGTACTTCAAAGGGTCCAATGAATCTTGGGCTCAATTTCCCTTTCTTTCCGAATCTGATCTTTCCTTTTTAGGGAGAGACCTTCAAGAAAACATAACTACCTGATTCAAACTAGATATTTTTACGATGTGGGTCAGCGTATTTCTTCTGTCGATCTTGAGCCGCTACCAGTCGTGCTCGGATCACTTTGACTATTTCTGCTGTCTTCTGTACCAATTCTGGCCCTAGCAATTGTCTCTCACCAACTTCATCCCAGTAAAGCGGAGTTCTGCACTTTCTGCCGTATAAAGCTTCATAAGGCGGCATGCCAATACTAGCGTGGTAACTGCTGTTGTAGCCGAACTCTACTAATGGTAGGTGATCATCCCAATTTCCTTTTAAGTCCATCACACAGGCTCTTAGCATATCTTCTAATGTCTGAATCATTTTCTCACTCTGTCCGTCTATTTGAGGGTGATAAGTTGTACTCATTCGCAATTGCGTACCCATGCATTCCTGAAGACGTTTCCAGAAATTTGATGTGAAGCGCGGATCCCTATCTGAAACAATTGATACCGGAACTTCGTGCCTCGAAACAATCTCTTTTATGTATAGCCTGGCCAACTGATCTAAGTTGAATCTTATTTTGATCGGAAGGAAGTGTGCAGATTTTATCAGTCGGTCAACGATAACCCATACTGCGTCGTAGCCTTTCTGAGTCGTCGGAAGGCCAACCACGAAATCCATTATAATATGTTCCCATTTCCATTCTGGGATTTCCAACGGTTGAAGTAATCCACTTGGTCTCTGATGTTCGGCTTTTACCTTCTGACAGGTCAGAAACTTGGCAACACATTCTGCAACATCACGTTTCAAATTCGGCCACCAAAAATGTTGTCTAAGATCTTGGTACATCTTGGTACTACCAGGGTGAATCGAATATCATGAACTATGAGCCTCACTTAAAATATCTTCCTTAATCTCTTTTACTGGCGGTACCCAAATTCTACTTTCAAATCTCAGTATTCCTTCCTTATCCATCTTAAATCTCGATTCGGTTCCTTCAGATATCTTCTTTGCCACCTTTTTGCATTCATCATCCTGAAGCTGAGCCTCCTTCACTTTATCCAGTAGAGTTGTACCAGATTGCATCTGAAATAACTTCTCATCAATCTCCATTGGATACTTCACTTCCAATTCCAATTTCTCCATTTCCACAATTAGCTCATCCTGAGCAGTTAACATCATCAATTTCTCACACCCTTTCTACTTAAGGCATGGGCAACTACATTCGCTTTACCCGGATGGTATAAAATCTCACAGTCGTAATCCTTAATTAATTCTAACCATCTTCTTTGACGCATATTCAAATCCTTCTGTGTGAAAATATATTTCAGACTCTTGTGGTCCGTATATATCTCACACTTCTCCCCGTAGAGATAGTGCCTCCAAATTTTTAAAGCAAAAACAACTGCAGCTAACTCCAAATCATGGGTCGGGTATCCTTTCTCATAATCCTTCAACTGTCGTGATGCATACGCAATGACTTTACCGTTTTGCATTAGCACACAGCCAAGTCCTTTATGCGACGCATCACTAAAAATAACAAAATTGCCTGTATCATCTGGAAGAGATAACACAGGTGCCGCACTCAACCTCTTCTTTAATTCTTGAAAGCTCTCCTCACACTTCTCTGTCCAAACAAATTTCACAGCTTTTCGAGTTAAATTCGTTAACAGAGTTGCGATCTTGGAAAAATCTTGAATGAATCTTCTATAATATCCCGCCAATCCAAGAAAACTTCTTACTTCTGACGGCGTTCTCAGCTGTTCCCAGTTAATCACGGCTTCTACTTTGGATGGATCTACCGAAATTCCGTTTTTATCGATCACGTGACCAAGAAATTGTACTCGCTCGATCCAGAATTCGCATTTCAAAAATTTAGCGTACAACTTCTCCCTTCTCAATACTTCCAATGTTAATCTCAAATGTTCTTCGTGTTCTTCTTTGCTTTTGGAATATACCAGAATGTCGTCTATAAATACCACCACGAATTTGTCCAAAAACGGCTTGAACACACCATTCATTAGTCCCATAAATGCTGCAGGAGCATTCGTTAGACCAAACGACATTACTAAAAATTCGTAGTGACCGTATCGCGTTCTGAACGCTGTCTTCGGTACGTCCTCTGGTCTCACCTTCAGTTGGTGATAACCACTCCTCATGTCTATCTTGGAAAAATATCTTGCTCCCTTTAATTGATCAAACAGATCGTCGATTCTTGGTAATGGATATTTATTCTTAATCGTGACCTTGTTTAATTTTCTGTAGTCAATGCAGAGCCGCATCGATCCGTCCTTCTTTTTCACAAACAACACCGGCGCTCCCCATGGCGATACGCTCGGTTGAATATACTTTTTGTCCAGCAATTCTTGTAGTTGGACCATCAGTTCTTTCATCTCTACTGGTGCCATTCGGTATGGTGCCTTCGATATTGGAGCGGTTCCGGGCGCCAAATCGATCACGAAATCTACCTCTCTATCTGGTGGAAGTCCTGACAAATCGTCTGAAAATACATCGACGAAGTCTCTCACAATAGGTATCTCTTCTACCATCAGATTCTCTTTTCGACTGTCGACTATGTAAGCTAAGTATCCTACACAGCCTTGTCTTAACAACCTCCTGGCTTGCATCATCGTCAGACAACTCGCTTGTCTAGGCGACTTGCTACCATAAAATACAACCTTTGACGAAGTCATAAGGTTAATACGCTTCTTCTGGCAGTCAATTACCGACCCACAATTGGATAACCAATCCATACCCAAAATAACGTCAAATTCCCCAAGCTGTATAGGGATAAGATCTACATTCATGATATTACCCTTAATATCCACCCTACAGTTCTTAAACACGTACTTAACATGAATTATCTCTCTATTCGCAATTTCTATATTCATGGAATAATCCAACTCATCCATAAGCAAATCTAAGCTATTAGCAAAGTCTTCGGAAATAAAGGAACAAGTAGCACCCGAATCAAATAAAACATAAGCATTAATTTCATTGATCGGAATGATACCTGACACTACCTCATGAGACTGGATTGCGTTCTGCACTGTCATATTAAAAGTTCTGGCGGTCGGTCGATTTGTTGTAGTTGGTCCAGTAATGGTTAAGGTATTTCCACTGCTATTTCCACGGTTACCTCCTTGCACTGCTCCTCCTGATCCCTTCTTGGGGCAATCTCTTGCTAGATGATCCTTAGAACCACAGTTAAAACAAGCACCCTTCTTTGGGTTTGGACAATTTGGTGCTATGTGGCCTTCCTGACCACAATTGTAGCACACTCGCTTCCCTTTCATGCAAACTCCCAGATGAGCTTTTCCACAGTTTGAGCACGCTTCAATTTTCTTCTTCTGCCCTCCTTGTTGACTTCTAGCTGACGAGTTATCTGTCCACTTCCTCTTCTGATTATGACTACTCCCAGTGTTACTCCCACCAGTCTTGTTATTTCCTTCACCTTCACTCTTCTTCTTCTTCTGCTCTTGATTGTACTTGGTCACCGCATCGCTCCCACCTTCAGCGAGGATGGCCTTTTCCAATACTCCAGCAAATGTGTTTATCTGAAACATTGACACCTTACTATAAACCCAAGGCTTTAGTCCTTGTTCAAATCTTCTGGCCTTTCTTTCGTCAGTGTGTACTTGGTACGGGGCAAACCTTGCCAACTCATCGAATTTAGCCGCGTATTCAGGTACGCTCAGGTTTCCTTGCTTCAGTTCCAGAAATTGAATTTCCATCTGATTCTGCGAACTAGTTGGGAAGTACATTTCAAAAAACATTTCTTTAAATCTCTCCTACGTAATTACACCTTCACCTCCTCGCACTTTGTTTGCTTGCCACCAGTAGCTAGCCTCAGACTTCAGCATAAACGTTGCGAAAGCGGTCTTCTGGTCTTCTCTAACCCTAGCAACGTCGAATACTTTCTCCATTTCCATGACCCACGTTTGAGCCTCGATTGGGTTCCTGGAACCTTTGAACTCTGGCGGTCCCACCGCCTTGAAGTCTTTAAACGTTGTGTTTGGTGGAGCTTGAGGTTGATTATTCATTGCTCTCGTCAGTAAGTTCACCAACTGCTAAACAGGATTAGCGTTGGCGTTATTGTTATTATTGGTTGACTCTTCCTGAGCCGGTTGACGTTGTTGTCTTCTCCTTGGCGGCATATTTCAGATAAAATAAACGCTTATTAGAACTTTATTTATTTCTATAAATAGTTAAGGCATTACTCAATAATTTAACACATCATCTCAAACAACTTAATATATTTAATTCAACTCAAAGTTTTAACATCAAACTATAGCATAACTGCTATTTACATCAACTATCCTGGAATAAAGAATCCACATGATTTAAAATATTAACATATTCCTTCATTCACAAACACATCGGAATTTACATATAAAAACTAATTAAGTCTTTCACATAATTAAACAGATTCTACTCCTGTCTATCAAGGTGTTCAATAGCCTTGCCACGCTCCTCGTTCATGATACGAGACATCGTCCTACGATCCAACATATATGATGGATGTCCTTCGAACTGGATGGGGTATCTCAAAACTCGTTCATGAGCCTCATCCATTGCATGATTAAGTGTGGAGTATGTCTCTTCAAGCTTTGCCTTCTTTGCACGACTATCATCTTCTGCACGATCAGCTCAACGTGATTCTCTTACCCATCCTTCCTCTGCTATTTTTAGTCTTCCGGAGGTTTCTTTCAGTTCCTTTTTCAGCTTCTCTATCTCCTCGGTCTTATCTTCGGTTTGACCCTTCTCATGGACCAAATCCCATTCTACCTTTCCCAATCGCGAGTGAAGAGTCGAAATCTCCCTCTCCTTCTGCTCGAGAGTAGACTGCTGAACAGTCACTCGCTCAGTCAAATCCTGAACCTCGTCTTGTAATTCTACGTTACGATCGTATAACGTGTCATACATCTCTGCATCAACGGTGTACCGTGGTAACTCCTCTTCTTCCTCTTCCTCATCAAACTCCTCCTCAGGATCCTCCTCAGGATCAGTCTCGGGCTCATGCTCCTGACCAACAACAGTGATCAATGGAGATGACTCCCTCTGAACTAACTATTCCCTAATAACATGTATGTCTCGGGGCTCCTCCTCTGTAGGTAATATAGGTAATCGGGGTTCTTCCTCCCCAGCTTAACTAGCTTCTCCAACATTCGTCATCCTGACAACAAAATTTTAAGTTTTAGTTACTAAGTCGTACTAACGAGCACATAAATTAACACATAAATACATAATGTATTTTATTATCTTCAATGAATTACCAAAAATTCATTTCTTAAAACTCGATAAGAGTTTTCCTTTACTATCTTCTTTCTATAAGGCTACTACCTAAGGTTGTTCCCCCACCTAAGGTTCATAACCTACAGCTCTGATACCAACCTGTGACACCCCCAAATCTGGTACTTCCATTTTCACAGGATTTGGTGTTCACGATACAAATATTATCTTTCTATCTACCCATAATAAATGCAACCATGCATTAAATAGAAATAAAATCTTTCCCTTAAGGGTTACAACATCTGAATAATAATACAATCCCAGGTTAAACTAACCTTAAACATCTGTGCGGAATTATAAATAAATAAGTCTTAAACAACATCTTTAACTTAAGTCTTAAACAAATACATCATATAAAATAACAAGTCATATCAAATAACAAGTCTCCATCATTTGCTAACTTTGCCCTTGCCCTTACTAGTGGAAGGTTCGTCAACTCTTTCGTTCTTAACTGCAATGTTATTATTAAGCAAGAGTGAGCACAAATGCCCACAAGTATAAAAATAAAATAACAGTATAATAACATGCGAATAAATCAAAGACATCTGAATAAAAGCTCAACTTTTGAATCAAGAGTGAATAACAAGAATCAAAAGAATTCTGAGGGTCATAAGACCTTGAACTATGTCCTAGGTTAACAAGGGTTTTACTTGAAACCTTTAACAGTCATAAGACTATGGACCTTCTTCTCGTACTTAGGGGGATCAGCCCTTAGTACCATACTGTGCATAATATCTTAACGTTAAGCGTAAATAATCCCCTATACAGGGTTGTTCATCTTAGTTTGACATTCGAGTCCGTACCAAAGAAAGTTTGGTTTGGATAATTCATCAAGGGTTCTGAAATTTAGAACGTTCATCAACTATGGACTAGTTGAATCATTAAGGTTTCACTAGTCTAATAAGGTTCAACAATAATGATATTTAGTTTGAATAATAATCTCAAGAAGTATACAATAGAATAATTATTGTATAACTAAATCATACTTTGAAAAGATAATCAATCTTTAATAAATCATTTGAACTTGAATAATAGTAACGATAGTTTATTCAAGGTAAATAATAAGCTTGAACAATAATGACAAGTAGGGTTAGTGAACTTGCTCAAATTTAAAAGTTTAAGTTTAGGAAACTTGCCTCGCGCGTAGATTATACTTTAGCTAAGCACGTTCTTTGAATTAAATCCTACATACCATACATATACACAATACCAGTTAATTATAAATTAATTAATCAACATAAACTCATTCTCATTGTCTACTTTAATTATCGACTATACTTAGTCAATTTATCTCATTATCACATAATTTGTACTTCATGAATAATAATCTAGTTATGAATTCAATAATTTAAATCACATGTAATTATGTTATTTACATGTTTAAACAACTATTTTTATCATCACATTATTTTTCTATCATATTTGCATGTTCATTACATCAATTCACTAACACTTGTTAGACTTTAATATTTTAAAAATCTCATTTCTGAATTTTCTGGAGAGTGGCGCTGCGGTGCCACTGATACACGTAATCGTCGCGCTGCGGCGCGGTGGCGCTGCAGCCGAACACTTGACGCTGTGGCGCTGTGGTGCCGTGGCTCGAGTCTTGGCGCTGCGGTGCGGTGGCGCTGCAGCGCGGGATCTCAGTTCTAGAGTTGGCGCCGCGGCGCGAGACTCCAGATTCTGTTTCCCAGTTCGCGAAGAACACATAGTTCGGCGAAATCAACACATTTTTAACACTAATTTCACCAAATTACACATACCCATATGTTATAATTTATACATAAACATAACCCAACCTTTGTAAAGTGATTTTAACCATTTAAAACACCCAATAACAGAATTAAATCATGTAAAATTTGACTGTTCTTGATGTTCTTGAAGTTAATGAACAAAATCATAAATTTAACACTACGATTTGTTATAACACCGAATCCGTTCGTTTAAGGCTTGGTCTCTTCGTATCAACATGCATAATAATATAGGAGTGTAAAATTTAGGGATAATATACGATCACTACATAAAATATCACGTATAAGGCCATAAGGCCAAAACCCATACTCTGTAATTTTGTAGAAATCATATACATGTTTTCATGAATTTGATGTTATGGTTTACAACATATACATAATTAAACACAATTTGATATAACATAACACATATATAACTCATAATCATTACTCCTAACCCAATTACAGAGGTTTAAAACAAAAACTATGAAACCTATATATAAGAAAGCTAAAAGACGTGAAGAAGAAATTGGGAAGGAGAGATTACCCAGAGTATAAGGTATATATTTGTAGACTTAGATGCTTTCTTCACTCACTGAGTTTCTCACAAATTCTCTAGAAATCACTCTAGCTTTCTCTCTGATTATATCTTAGACTTAGTAATAATGAAGGAGTAAATAATACGTAATATAATTCAGGGAACAGATGCGCGTGATGGAGGTCAGTTACCCCAATAGTGGTAACTGCATCCAACTCCTCATAAGGCCTCGTTTGGTTAGCAACCTGAATAAGTCTTCTCATTATTTTAATAAAACATTTATAACATAGTTTGAAAATGTCACACTCCTTATAAAATAAATCCAATATTTTATTTATTTTACTTTAAATAACATATAATAATTTCTCATTAATTCACATAGTCACATAATTAATTTTCTCATTAATAATAAATGTCAAATTATTAAATCTCTAATTAATAATTAACTTAATTAAAATAACATCATGCTTAATTAAATAATTCATTTAATTCAATAAGCTCACATAATTACATGCTTTGAATAATAAAATTCTCCACATTAATTTAATAAATATAACACATATAATTAAATTAATCTACCACAACTGCATCAATTAATTATTTAATCTAATAATTAAATCATCGAAAAATATTTATTTAATTCAATAAATATTAAAAATTAATTTACAAAATTCTCGTTCGTCACATCATGTATGAAAACCAAGTATGGACTTTGGTTTCACCACCTGAAGGCATTAAGCCTATTAGGTGTAAATGGGTCTTTAAAAGAAACACTGGAGCATACGGCAAGGTAGAGACCTATAAGGCCCGATTGGTCGTAAAAAGTTTCAAACAAAGACAAGGAGTTGACTATGACGAAACCTTCTCACCAGTAGCGATGCTCAAATCCACTCAAATTTTGCTAGCGATTGTAGCTTACCATTACTACGAAATCTGGCTGATGGACGTGAAAACGGCCTTCCTCAATGGGAAACTTGAGGAGGATGTGTATATGACACAACCAGAGGGATTTGTTCGAACGGTTGGAACAAATCAAATCTGTAAGCTACAACGATCCATTTATGGATTGAAGCAAGCTTCTCGTAGGTGGAACATCCATTTTGATGAGAGAATCAAAGAGTTTGATTTTATCAAAAATGAGGATGAATAATGTGTGTACAAGAAGGTTAGTGGGAGCGTTGTTTCATTCCTCGTATTATATGTTGATGATATATTACTGATAGGGAATGATATTCCTATGCTACAATCAATTAAAATCTGGTTATCTAAACACTTCTCCATGAAGGACTTGGGAGAAGCATCCTATATTTTGGGGATAAAGATCTATAGAGATAGATCTAAAAGGTTGCTTGGCTTATCCCAAGGAACGTACATTGACTCAATTCTAAAGAAGTTTAGCATGAAAGATTTCAAAAGAGGTCTCATGCCGATGAGCCATGGAATACATCTCTCTAAGAAACAGGCCCCAAAGACACCTGAAGAGAGAGATCGTATGAGTAAGATTCCTTATGCTTCAGCAATAGGATCTATCATGTACGGTATGATATGTACTAGACCAGATGTCACTCATGCACTTAGTGTAACAAGCAGATATCAGTCGAATCCAGGAGAAGAACATTGGAAGGCAGTGAAAAATATCCTAAAGTACTTAAGAAGAACTAAGGATGTATTTCTTGTCTACGATGGGTCTGAATTAAAACTAGAGGGCTTCACAGATTCAAGTTTTTAAACGGACCAAGATGACAGTAAATTCGTTTCGGGGTATGTGTTTACCTTAAATGGTGGCACAGTGAGTTGGAAGAGTTCCAAACAACAAACAGTTGTTGATTCAGTGACAGAGGAAAAGTACATAGCTGCAAGTGAAGCTGCAAAGAAAATTGTAAAGGAAGTTATTTAGATGAAGAAGTTCATAACCGAACTTGGTGTGGTTCCTAGCGTTACATGACCAGTACCTTTATTCTGTGACAACATCGGAGCTGTTGTGCAGGCTAAGGAACCCAGGTCTCATCAGAAATCTAAACATGTGTTGCGGCGGTTTCATTTGGTCAGAGAGATAATTGAAAGAGGAGACATCACCCTGGAACGTGTGGACTCTCAAGACAATATTACAGATCCATTTACTAAAGCGTTAACATAACAATAGTTTGATCGTCACTTAGAGAAGATGGGTATGAGATACCACGGTGATTGATTTTAGTGCAAGTGGGAGATTGAAAGTAGTATGCATATAAGCCATTCATGTATGATGATAAAGCATACACTTTGTAATCAATCTTATTTTTTTATTAATAAAAGAATTATTTATTAAAGACATTTATTATTAACATGGTGTTGTTTAAATAATATGTGATAAACCCATAGTTTTAAGCAATGCTTTTAGAATCATGATGAGATCGTGCTAATGAGATCTAAATTCTTAGATAGGTTAAAACTAAAATGTTCTCAATCGATGGATTACTAAAAAGGGGATTAGTGAATCCGGATAAATTGATACATACGTTGCTTGCTTATTGGATGAGAATGATTAATCTCAGGATCATTTGTGTGGAGACACTAAAGCTAGTATGTAGGTGTTTATTGGAGAATAAGTTCACTGAACGTGACTCACTAAGGAATACCTAATGGAGTTTTACTTGCCTGTCAATAGGAATTTCTGTAGTGATAGTAGTACAAATAATCCTTAGACTTAAGATCATCATAGTATCTTGTATATAATGATTTACACTTTGACTTATTTCTTAATACCCTTAGGATATATCAAAGGGTATGCTTGAGTGTAATAAGTTATATATGGAGATAATGAATGATTAATAAAGAATCTATCACTTTTAGTAAAAGAAGTGAAATGTCCTATGTGATTCGATAAATGACAACCCAGGAATCCTTGGCCAAGGTGAAATGAAATTAGAAAGTAGTTTCTAATTTACATTCATTAGGAGTTATGCATTTGAGAATCAAAATACACATAATTAAATAATATAAGACTTGACAGTAATTCCATGTCTTATATTTAATTGGGATATTGTTGGTGGAAAGATTGAATTGTACGGTAACTATTAACTCAAAGGTTCTTTTATGATTAATGTTGAAATCTATATTATCTGGAAAGTCATTGATCGCTAGGGAGGCTTATCTCTATTGTAGAATAAATATTATTTATTTAAATAAATTAATCGTTTAATTTATTTATTTAAATAAGATTAGAATTGTTCTAATTGATTTATTCACAACCGGTTTAATATGGAGATCCTAAAGGGTCACACCATAAAAGGAAGAGTACTTATTTAAGAAGTTAATGACATAATCGTAATAATATGTTAAGTATATTTAATTTAATCTATGGTGAAAGAATAAATTAAATAGCTTAATATTTATTATTTAATATTTTAGAAATATTAAATATAAATTAATAAGAGGAGTTTTATTAATATTATTTTAATTTCTAAAAGAGTTTAGAAATTAATTTAATATAAGTACTCTCATTTATTCCTAATAAGATTATGAGAAAAAATTAGTTAAGGGAGTTTAATTAATTATCCCTAATAAGATTAGGGAGCCCATTTAATTAAAAGTTTTTAATTAAATAAATAATACCTTATTTTAATTAAATAGGGTTACCTGATATCTTTATAAGAGGAGTTTTATATCATATATCAGATACGTGATTACTTCCCTTTCTCTATAGAGATAGGAAAAATTAGGGTTTGAGCCAATACACCATTCTTCTTGAAAAATCTTCTTCCTTCGTGGATCACCTCTAGAGGCCATACACTTGGGTGGCTAACATTGATCAAATGAAGGAATCTACCCGGAGATTCAAGGAGATCGCGGAGAAGTGGGAGTTGAACTTGTACCTATGGAAGCTCGTATCTACAAGGGTATGATTCTATAATTTCTAGTTCTTCGTTTTAATTAATAATATGCATAAAGGATGATCCGGGTAATTGGTTTGTGAAAAAAATTAAAATCTGATTTTATTTTGCTTCCGCTATTTTTGCAATTTGATTGCTACTTTAATCTTCACAAAACCTAACATTATCCCTGCACTACGAGCCAAGGATATTCATTAATATTATATCCACGAATTATCCATGCACTACGGGCAAAAGATATTCATGTTATCACCATTGGTTATGATCATGCCAACAACTGTCCATCAATACACTATGGGCCAATGAGGACTTTTACCACATCATTTGTAACATTATACGTAATGATTATACTGAATAATCCATTGTCAAAATGATACCAATCAACAGTACATCTATGCACTACGGGCCAAAGATGAATTTCATCACAATATAAGCACGGGGATGATTACAATGATATAAGAATTCAATTAAATGAGAGCAAGGATAAATTTTAAAGATTTATAATTCAATTTATCCAGAATTCAATAATATCCAAATTGTCAACATGATACTGCTTTGTGGAGTAAAATTCAAGAATAATATTGTATCAAAAATGATTTGGACAAAAAAGAAATTAATTTTTATCATGAATAGTACCCTGTAAATAGTACCCTGTGAATAGTACCCTGTGAATAGTACCTCAACATGAAAAGATTAAAAATTATCAAGAATGTTCAGAATAATATTTTCGTGAAAAGATACTAGATGAAGCGCAAATTTCAAAGATATTCTACTAATTTCAAGGAGTATAGAAGCAATACTTTAACAAAATGAGTGTAGAATTCGAAATCTGAAACGAAATAATATTACTTACATACTACAGAGTATGGAAAAAAATATTATTTCTTACGAATATTGAACAAAATTAATATCCCTTACCTTAAAAGGAGAGTATTTCTGACTGGTTGGGCGAGAATATTCTTGAAGAAAATTTTTACTGTTTTCTACACTCAAAGTTTTCTTAAACTCTAAAGAAATACGCACAATATTATAGAAGAAGAATTCTCTTATTCTGGTATGATTTTTAATTCTAAACTGAGCATCCTATTTATAGGAGAATGGAAAGATACTATTTAAATTTAGAAATCACGGACCAACAATAAAGGATTTCACGGGCGCACACCGACGAAAAATTTTGATGTTACTATTCAGTACTGTGCAATAAAATATTCTAATAAAATGAAAATTTTAAATAAAATATAATATATTCTATTTATAAACTAATAAAACAAAACTTATAATATATATATATACACATCAGTACCCACCACCACCACATTTTCCACTTACACACACACACACACACACACACACACACACATATATATATATATATATATATATATATATATATACTTTATAACTTCCTACCAATTATTTTAAAAAAATGAGTAAGTGGGGGTCCAATTAATACGCCAAATTTAAAATAAATACTTCATAAAAATCCCCTCAATATTTTTAACAACATTTATTCATCAATAATATAACTTGTAATATTAACAACCAGATCATTCTAAGGAAAGAGGGGGCTTTCTGATAAGGATTTCTCCCTATTGGCACGCAATTAGGTGACCAAACCCCTTTCCTCGACAGAACTTTCTAGACAGTGTTAATGATGCAACTAATAATATGAATAACTTTGTCGCCTCAATTATTGATTTAATAATATAAAATATTGTGCAGATGATACTGTGACAATAATTGAATCAATAATGTGAGATACTATGCAGCAATTATTGTGACAATAATTGAACAAAACTGAGTGACTTCTCACGTAAGCATCAATAATCAAGATACTGTACAATACCGTGTGTTACTATGCAACCATGCGTATTACTGTTAATTTATCATCGGGTATTTCAACAGTTTAACGGTAAAACTTTTGCCATTATTTTTATAAAAGTTATTTCTGTCGTTTTCTAACTCCGACAATAATTCTGTTGTGGGGTCCACCAATGATTGTGCCGTCGTACGAATATTTCCTGTTAAAACGAATATTCCTCGACCAATCGAATATTTTACAACAACTTGCTTACTTTGTAAAATTTATAAATATTATCCACAACTATAACATTATATTAAATCCACACCATTATATTTAAAAATATATTTCGAGAATTTAAATCTTTATTCATAAAAGTTGGGGTCTTATAAAATATAAGTGCAAGAAAATAAATGACACAGGAAATTTTAAGTGGTTTGGAGTACAACAAACTCCTAGTTCACTCTTTTACTCTATGAGTAGGAAATCCTTTAAGAATGCAGGATAATCACTAAGATCATATCACTAAAATCTATTACAATAATGAATCACTAATATTCCTTCAAATCATTCAAACTTGACAGATGTTGATGAATGGATTTTATACATGTAAATTAGTTATTTTTGGCTAGTTATTTTTGGCTTGTTAGTGTGCAAGCTCGTAAAGAGCGATAAATAATGTGCATTCAGCCTTATAATGCAGCTTTGGGCGTTGACGGGTGTCATGCGTTGGCGTTGAGCAAGTGACTTAGAAAGGCGTTGGTGTGGTGGACCAAATGGGCGTGTAAAGAAGTAAGGAAAAATTTAGCAGAAAGCCTAGTGCAACGGTGCTATGCTTGAGTGCAACATCGCTACACAAGTGTAAAGCCAAGCGCAGCTGCGTTATAGTCAAGCGCAACAACAATGATGCTTGCATGGGAACGTGTCAGGCCCGTGGTCAGGCTTTCCTAGAGTATTTTATTGGCTGATTGCATTCCAATTAAGTATGACACTTACCAATTAAGGCATAAGGAGTTTCAAAGTCTACAAAGTTGAAGACTTTAAAATAAATACGTACATTAAGGGTCATATATAAGAGATATAAACTATGTCGAAGTCGATCTTCAATCTCTGCCTTCAATCCCTGCAAGTTTTAAATATTTCCCTTTCTTTATTCTCAATCTTTATTTCTTGTAATCTTAAAAAGATTTTTGGATATTTTATGATATTTTTTATTGTAATTATGAATTAATCTTTTAATTAAGGTTGCAATGGTATCCGATGATAGTTTAAATTAATTATTTCGTGTTTGATTAATTGATTGTTAGATGAATCGTTTATTATATCTTGTGCTTGAGTTTGTAATTGTCTGATCAACTATTATTCGATATATCTTAGATGAAATTGGGAAATGAACTCTAAAGTTAGATCCATACAACCCATTCTGAGTCGCCAAATACATGGTACAAAATTTAAATACAAACTTCATTTATACAATTATTAACTGTCGTGTAAAATGCGACAAAACATAAGCTGTGAGTTTTAATACAAATATTATCTCGCAGACAATATCCAAACTCAAATAAAGTCCTCATTATAAATATTGTCACACTATTTTATAAGATAGTGAGGACTACTATAGCAACCATCTTGGACCGTTACTCCATTCCCCGACTAGTCCCAACTATATTCTCATTTCCTGAAGAGAATAATGAAAGAAAAGGGTGAGCTCAACTAGTCCAGTAAAGAATATTATGACTAAGATAATGTAGAATAAATTATTCTTATTCCTCAACAGGGATAAATCTGATAGAATACAATAGACAACAAGTTTTAGATCAACAACTGCAGCGGAATAAGCAATCCATTAGAAGAGTCAAGTAGAGCATGATGTCTATTATCTTCTATGATTTAAAGGTCCATCATCAATATTTTATCCCTGCAACACAAATCAATAAATATTTCAAATCAACGAATTATCCATGCACTACGGGCCAAGGATATTCGTTAGTATCACCAGTGGTCATGATCATGGCAAACAACTGTCCATCTATGCACTACGGGACAAAGAGGACTTTCACCACAATATTTGTCTATAACATTACACGTCATGATTATACCAATATACAATTCTTGGTCATAATCATACCAATCAACAGTCCATCTATGTACTATGGGCCAAAGATGACTTTCACTAAAATATAAGCATGAGGATGATGATAATGTTATAAAGAATCAATCAAGTGAGATCAATGATAAATATTAGAGATTTATAATTCAATTTATCCTGAGTTCAAGAATGTCCAAATTGTTAACATGATAATTAATTGTGGAGTAAATGTGACGCCCCACAATAGGTCTACACAACCCATTCTTAGTCGCCAAATACATGGTAAATAATTTAAATACAAACTTCATTTATAAAAATATTGAATTGTCGTGCAAAATACGATAAAATATAGACTGTGAGTTTCAATACAAATATTGTCTCGTAGAAAATATCCAAACTTAAATAAAGTCTTCATTACAATTATTATCACACTGTAGCAACCATCTTGAATCGTCACTTTATTCTCCGACTAGTCCCAACTATATTATCATTTCCTGAAAAGAACAATGAAAGAAAAAGGGTGAGCTCAACTAGCCCAGTAAAGAATATTATGACTAAGATAATGTAGAATAAAGTATCCTTAGTTCTCAACAGTGTAAAATCTGATAGAATACAATAGACAACAAGTTTAGATCAACAACTGTAGCGGAATAAGCAATCTATTAGAAGAGTCAAGTAGAGCATGATGTCTACTATCTACTATGATTTAAAAGTTCATCATCAATATTTTATCTCTGTAACACAACTCAATAAATGTTTCAAACCAACAAATTATCCATGTACTACGGGCCAAGGATATTCGTTTGTATCACCAGTAGTCATGATCATGCCAAACAACTGTCCATCTATGCACTACGGGCTAAAGAGGACTTTTATCACATTATTTTTCTGTAACATTATCGGTCATGATTATACCAATACATAATTCCTGGTTATAATCATACCAATCAACAGTTCAGCTATGCACTACGAGCCAAAAATGACTTTCACCACAATATAAGCATGAGAATGATGACAATGGTATAAGGAGTGAGATCAAGGATAAATATTAGAGATTTATAATTCAATTTATCCAGAGTTCAAGAATGTCCAAATTATCAACATGATAATTAATTGTGGAGTAAAATTCAAGAATGATATTCATGTAGCAAAAATAATTTAGACAAAAAGAAATCAATTTTGCCGTGAATAGTACCCCGTGAATAGTACTCCGAATAAAAATATTGAAATTTAATAAGGAAATTCAAACTAATATTCCAATAAAACGATACTAGATGAAACGCAAAACTCAAGGATATTCTACTAATTTCAAGAATTATAGAAGCAATATTTATCAAAGTAAGTGTAGATTTAGGAATATGAAACAAAATAATATTACTTACATACTATAGAGTATGGAAGAAAATAATATCTCTTATGAATATTGAACGAAAATAATATCCTTTACAAGAAAAAAATAATATCATTTACCTTAGTAAGAAAGTAAATCTGACCGGTATAGCGGAGATATTCTTGAAGAAAACTTGCCTATTTGCTACATTCAAAGTATCCTTATACTAGAAAGAAATACGTAAAAAATTATAAAAGAAGAATTCTCTGATTCTTGTGTGCTTTTCATTTCTTAACTATGCATCCTATTTATAGGAGAATGGTAAGGCACTATTTAAAATTAATCACGGACGCACAGTAAAAATTTCGGACGAAGTTCACGGGTTTCAACTTATCAATATTTTCTTTTAAAAGTTTTGGCCAATGAGGAAAGACTATCAACATATCAATTTGGAGACATTGTTCAATGAGGGAGCACCCTCATTCATAAGTTATGGAATATGGATTGCATCATTGGAAAAATTGGCAAATAATTTCATATTCTGCCAAATAACATAGATAACCTTATTTGAAGGTAATTGAGGGCCACCCCCTTCATAAATCAATTCGCATACTTTAAAATCAAATAGAACAAATACCAATTTAACAAGATAATTGAACAAACATCTTCCACTTATCAATTATTATTCTTATCTTTAATTAACACAATCTTTCAACAATGATTCATTATTAATATTATAACTCACAATATTGTCAACCATATCATTCCCAGGAAAGAGAAGTGTAAGACCCTAACTTATTAATGAATAAAATCAAATTTCCTCTAATTATTATTGTGAATAATAAGGTATCAATTTGATATAATATTTTAGTTATGGGTGAAATGTGCAAATTTTATAAAATAAACAAGTGGTTATAAAATACTCATTGTTGTCGGGAAATATTCGTTTGGTCGTGGAATATTCTTTCTGTCGGGGAATATTCGTACGACGGCGCAGCTATTTGTGGGCCCCATAACGGAAAATGGTCAGATGAAGATAACAACAAAATTGAGTTTTTATAAATAACGGCGTAGTTATTACCGTTAACACTGTTGGAATACCCGGTGGTTAAAATACAGTAATACGCGTGGTTGCACAGTAGCACACAGTTTTACACAGTATTTTTAAATTATTGATCCTTACGTAAGAATGCACTACTCAATAATTTTTACAGTAGTTACTGTTCAATATTTTATTTTATTGATTCAATAATTGCTGCGTTGATATTTTATATTATTTTTGTTTCAATAATTATTATTGCACAGTATTTTTCATTATCAGATCAATAATTCATATTATTTGAATAATATTATTAGATAGCATTATTGACAATGTCTAGAAAGTTCTGTCTAAAGAGAGGTTTGGTCATCTAATTGCGCGTCGGTAAGGAGAAATCCTTATTGGAAAGCCCCCTCTTTCCTGGAAACGGCCTGGTTGTCATAAATGTGATTCTGTAATATTAATTGTAAATAATTAATTATTGATTCATATGATAAGGAAATATTTATTTTATGTGAATATAAATATTGGATATATTTTGTGGTTAAAAATGAAGGAGTTAATGTTGAGGTGTTTTATCAGTATTTTTGTCGGAATAGAGGTATTAAAAATCAAATTAGGGTTTTTGAGATATTTTGCGGGAGTTATAATTTTTAATTCGACCGTTGGATCGTTATAATTTTTGGATATGTTATACATATATAAGTTGAGTATATATCCACAAATTTTGAACCGTTAAAAATGAACGTATGATTTGTTATGAATTTTAAGAGATGACTCGTTCAGAAATTGTTGAAGTTTCAAAATTTATCATTTTGGTAGAAAATTCTAGAATTGGTAGGCCCCACTTTTAGTTGGTGAGAAACTGTGTTGATATTTTTATTCAAATGTGGTAGGCTTGAATAGTAGCAGGTAAAGCTATCAGGTTGCAGGTCAAGTCTGCTTCGGCGTGCTAACATTTTCTTATAAATAGAGGGCTAAGTTCGAATTGAAAATCACACCAGAATTCATAAGTTTTCTCTCTTTCTCTCTATATATTATTGAGTTTATTTTGTGAGTATTTTGATACTTTGAGAGTTACTATTCAGCACAAGTTTCATTCAGCCTCGTATCCGATATTTCGATCAGAAGTATTGATATTTTGAGGTAAGGGGTGTTATATTCTTCTTAAAATAATATTTTCTTAAATATCATTATACCGAAATGTTGATATAAACTTTTTAACAAATTTAAAACTTTTTGTGTCAGGGTTACTATTCACGTATACGATACTATTCATGTATACTGTAAGACCCCAACTTTTATAAATAAAGATGAATTTTCTATAAATATCATTTTTGAATATTATGGAGTTAATTTGATATAATGTTATAGTTGTGGGTAATATTTATAAATTTTGCAAAGTAAGCAAGTTGTTTTAAAATATTCGTTTGGTCGGGGAATATTCTTTTTGTCGGAGAATATTCGTACGACGGCACAATCATTGGTGGACCCCACAACGAAATTGTTGTCGGATTGAGAAAACGATAAAAATATTTTATTAAAAATAACGGCGGAAGTTTTACCATTGTTACTGTTGAACTACTCGGTAGTAAAAGTACAGTAATACGTGTGGTTGCATAGTAGCACACGGTATTGATTATTAATGCTTATGTGAGAAGTCACTCAGTTTGGTTCAATTATTGTCAATTAATAATATGAATTATTTAGCGATAATGACGTTTTGTTTTATTCGTATTATTAACGTAATAAAACAGAAACATCTTTTTATATAAAACAGAATACTTTATTAAAGTTATTCTATAAATAGAATATATTATATTTTATTTAAAAGATTTTTCTTTAAATATGGATCGTCAGATTAAAGTAATCAATCTAGACCGTTCATGGATTAGTTACTATGCATTCTATTTTTCTATAAATAGCAGCTCATTCCTTCATTATTTCTTACGAATTCACTGAACTCTAGAGAGAGAAACTATAGAGAGAAACTATAGAGAGAGAGAAGAAGAGTATTCTGCTACTTAACTACTTCCTTACTTCAGCTCTTCTTTAAAACGGTAAGGGGTGTTATTCTTTCTTATTCATGAAGAGAACTGTTGTTATTCCATTTCTTATTATTCTGTTGGAATAACCTGTATACGCGGTCTACCCTATACTTGGTGACATTCTTCTATTATTCTGTTGGAACATCCTGTCTGTGTGTTTTACACCGGACTTGGTTCCGTTTTTATTATTATTCTGTTGGAACATCCTGTCTGTGTGTTTTACACCGGACCTGGTTCCGTCTTGTTATTATTCTGTCGGAATATCCTGTCTGTGCGTTTACGCCGGACCTGGTTCCATTATTTATTATTCTGTCGGAATATCCTGTCTGTGCGTTTACGCCGGACCTGGTTCCATTATTTATTATTCTGTCGGAATATCCTGTCTGTGCGTTTACGCCGGACCTGGTTCCATTATTTATTATTCTGTTGGAATAACCTGTCTGTGCGGTCTATCGCATGCATGGTGATTTCTTTTGTTATTCCATTCTTTATTATACTCAGTTGGTTAAGTTTTGACTTCTATACTCCATGAAATTTGTGGAATATCCTTGACATTTGCGCTTCATCTAGTATCTATTCATGAAAATATTCTCCTGATCATTCTTGAATTTTACTCCACAAAGCAGTATCATGTTGACAATTTGGACGTTATTAATTCCTGGATAAATTAATTCTTGAACTTGTTTTATTGAATTCTTATATCATTGTCATCATCCTCATGTTTATAAAATGTTGAAAGTCATCTGTGGCCTGTAGTGCATAGATGGACTTGGTATGATTATGACCAGGGATTATTCGGTATAATCATGACCGTAATGTTACAAATGATGTGGTAAAAGTCCTCATTGGCCCGTAGTGCATTGATGGACAGTTGTTGGCATGATCATGACTATTAATGAATATACGAATATCCTTGGCCGTAGCGCAGGGGTGATTCGATGATGTGGATTATTTTATTAAGCTGAGTCTCAGCGATCACAGTGTTGAAAAACTTTTTAAATCATAAAAGATAGTAGAGTTTATTTTCTACTCAACTCTTTTAATGGATTGCTTTTTCCGCTGCAGTTAAACTTGATGTCTATTATATTTTATCAGTTTAACATTGTTGAAGGCTAATGATAATTTATTCTGCATTATCTTAGTCATAATATTTCTTACTGGGCTAGTTGAGCTCACCCTTTCTTTCACTGTTCTCTTCAGGAAATGAGAACGTAGCTGGGGCAAGTCGGGGAACGGAGTGATGGTTCGAATGATAGTATTAGTTAGTAGTCCTCACTATTCTATGTAATAGCGTGTTAATAAATGTAATGAGGACTCCTTTTGAGTATGAATACTCTCTAGAAGATAATATTTGTATTCAAACTCACAGTTTATGTTTTGTTGTATTATACACGACAGTTGTATTTGTATTTTGTACTATATATCTGACGACCCAAGATGGGTGATGTATACCTAATTTTGGGGGCGTCACAGTTGGTATCAGAGCTTAGGGATATGATCCATGGCTAAGATGTGAGAATAGAACTAGGAGGGGAGAGACGGGGAATTCCTTCGCTAGTATGTCCTACCTAAGTTTATTTGCATGGTATTTAATTGGTCGGTCATAATATAAGGATAATATATGACATATCAATTAACTTTTATTTTGTGGCAGTATCTGAAAATGGCATCTGAGAATGTTGAGAATAGCAATGGAGCACAGGCGATTATTGATTCACCACATATCAATAATCAGGATAATGTTCATCAGGAAGGTGACAATCCTCATGCAAACAACAACACTGACCAGATGATGAATGATGGAATGTTCAGAGGTTTTATGCAATTCATGCAACAACAGGTGAAAGCGGCTCCTGTCCACAACGTAGGTGGAAATACTGGAAACTCTCAGGCGGTCACCGCTAAACAGTTTAAGGAGCTGGGACCATCGGAGTTTAAGGGAGAACCCAAACCACTTGTAGCTGAAACATGGATAAAGCAGATCACCAAGATATTTGATGTCTTGGGTTGCTCCGAGGAGCAAAAGGTTCCCTTTGCCGCCTTTATGTTGCGAGGAGAGGCAGATTACTGGTGGGAATCGATAAAACGTACTCAACCTGCCGCACTGAAAATGTCTTGGGAGAAGTTCCAAGAGCTGTTTAACGACAAATACTTTCCTGAGAGTATTCGTCACATGAAGGAGGTGGAGTTCATCAAATTGGAGCAGAATAATATTACCGTGTCGCAGTACGAGGCAAAATTTACGGAGTTATCCCGGTTTGCATCCCACCTGGTGGATAATGAAGAAAGAATGACGCGGATGTTTTTAAGAGGTTTGAAGCCGGAGATACGTCAACATCTTGTTTCTCATAAACTGTGTTTGTATTCAGATGTTGTGAATAGGGCTCAGTTAGTGGAGCGCGATAACGAGTCAACGCAACCAAAAGAGAGCAGTCGACAAAATGATAATACCAGTGAGAGCAGTCATCGAAGCGGTGACAACAAGCGTGGAGGGAATCAACAGGCTAGAAATGGTAACCACTTCGGTGGTAATCAGGGCCAAAACAATAAGAATGGGCATTTCAAGAAGAGGAGATTCAACAATGATGGAAAGACGTCAGCACCAGCACCTGTCGTTAAGGAAGGAGAACGACCACCTATCATATGTTTCAAATGCGGAGGGGAGGGACACATCAGTCCAAACTGCGCGATGCCATCCAAAGCATGTTATAATTGTGGAAGAGAAGGTCATTTAGCCCGATTTTGTCGTTTACCGAAGACAAATTCAGCTAGGATGGAGGCACCAAAGGCCGTCCCAAAAAAGTCAAAACCGGTTGTGCAAAGGAGAGCGTTTGTTGTGAACTCCCAGAGAGCAAGGAACCCGAATGAGGTCATCACGGGTAAGCTTATCATAAACTCTAACGAAGTCTATACTTTATTTGATACCGGTTCTACCCATTCTTTTATTTCTCCTACTTGCGCTCATCGATTAAATTTGATTCCGGAGAAATTAGACTTTGACTTAGCAGTTGAAACTCCATTGGGAGAAACCTTCATTACATCCACGGTTTATAAGTCTTGTTTGGTTCAAGTTGGTACCCACACATTACCTGTCGATCTTATTTCATTAAAAATACTTGCATTTGACGTGATTCTAGGGATTGATTGGTTAACTACTTATCATGCAAAAATTGATTGTTTTCGTAAGGTTGTTAGCTTTCATATTCCTAATCGACCTATTATGCGAATTCAAGCAACCAAACCATTAAAATCAATCGCTGTCATCTCAAGCCATAAAGCTATTCGTTTATTGAAAAACGGATGTCAAGCTTTCTTAGCTCATGTCACAGATCTAAACAAAAATACGTCAGCTTTGAATGATATTTCTGTTGTTAATAAATTTCCTGACGTATTTCCCGAAGAACTTCCTGGCCTACCCCCAGAGCGTGAAATTGAATTTTGTATCGACCTTGAACCCGGTACAAAACCCATTTCCAAAGCCCCATATCGAATGGCTCCTATTGAACTTCAGGAGTTAAAGACCCAACTGCAGGAATTGTTAGACATTGGTTTTATTCGTCCTAGTACTTCTCCTTGGGGTGCTCCTATTCTGTTCGTGAAGAAGAAAGATGGGAGTATGCGACTTTGTATTGATTATCGGGAGTTGAATCATGTCACCATCAAAAATAGGTACCCATTGCCACGTATTGATGACCTGTTTGACCAGTTGCAAGGAGCACAATTCTTTTCAAAGATCGATCTTCGTTCTGGATATCATCAGCTGAAGGTTAGAACTGAGGATATTCCAAAGACTGCCTTCAGAACTCGGTATGGGCATTATGAATTCTTAGTTATGTCTTTTGGATTGACTAATGCTCCTGCTGCCTTCATGGATATGATGAACAGGGTATTCAAGGAATATTTGGATCACTTTGTGGTCGTCTTTATCGATGACATCCTTGTTTATTCCAAAAGCCGTGAAGATCATGAGCAACACTTGAGGTTGGTACTCCAAAAGCTTCGTGAATACAAACTTTATGCCAAGTTGAAGAAATGCGAGTTCTGGCTGGAAGAGGTAGCATTCCTTGGGCACGTAGTATCAAGTCGTGGAATATCGGTTGACCCGGCAAAGATTGAAGCTATTCAAAGCTGGGAGCAACCTAAATCAGTGACCGAAGTACGTAGCTTTCTTGGTTTAGCTGGTTATTATCGGAGATTCGTGGAAGGATTTTCTCGAATCGCTACTCCATTAACTCAGCTGACTCGGAAAGATACAAAGTTCGGTTGGAGCGAAGAATGTGAGCAGAGTTTTCAAGAACTCAAGAGGAGACTCATTTCAGCACCTGTTCTAACAATACCATCTGGCTCGGAGGGATTTGTCATCTACAGTGATGCTTCGAGCAAAGGGTTGGGATGTGTTCTCATGCAACATGGAAAAGTCATAGCCTATGCATCAAGACAACTCAAGGAATATGAGAGGAATTATCCTACTCATGATCTAGAGTTGGCAGCTGTTGTCTTTGCACTTAAAATTTGGAGGCATTACTTGTATGGGGAGAAGGTGGAGATCTTTACGGATCATAAAAGCCTTAAATATTTCTTCACTCAAAAGGAACTCAACATGCGACAACGACGTTGGCTTGAACTGTTGAAAGATTATGATCATACCATTCAATACCATCCTGGAAAAGCGAATGTGGTAGCTGACGCATTGAGTAGAAGATCATATGCGGGTACAAGTGCAATATTAACAACGCAAAGGCCCATTTTGTGTGACTTGCAAAGGATGGAGATAGAGTTAAAGACTCCAGGGACCCATGTGATGATGGCGAATATACGAGTAGAACCAACTTTAATCGATAAGGTTAAAGCTGCTCAAGCTACAGACCTGGAGCTGATGCGTATGAGGAAGAAAGTGCAAGAAGGTGCTATGCCGGAAGCAAGAATCGATGAAGAAGGAATACTTCGAGTCAACTCCAGACTTTGTGTTCCTAACAACCCTGATTTAAAGTATGAAATCATGATGGAGGCGCACAACACACCGTTTGCAATCCATCCTGGAAGTACCAAAATGTATCATGATCTTCGTCATACATTTTGGTGGAGCAATATGAAGAGAGAGATAGCGTTGTTTATCTCAAGGTGTCTAACTTGTCAACGAGTCAAAGCGGAGCATCAAGTACCAAAAGGTCCATTGCAACCACTTGAAATTCCAGAATGGAAGTGGGAGCACATTACCATGGATTTCGTTACCGGTCTTCCTAGGGTTTCTCAAGGTATTGATGCGATTTGGGTCATTGTTGATAGATTGACCAAGTCTGCTCATTTCTTACCGATACGAGAAACTTATACACTTGAACGTCTTGCTCGTATGTACATAAACGAGATTGTAAGACTGCATGGTATGCCAGTATCCATAGTTTCTGATCGAGACCCAAGATTCACTTCACGATTTTGGGTTAGTTTACAAAAAGCTATGGGCACGGATTTACGATTTAGTTCGGCATATCATCCTCAGACGGACGGACAATCAGAGAGGACTATTCAAACTCTAGAAGATTTATTAAGACTCTGTGTCTTTGACTTCAAGGGAAGTTGGGACAAGTTCTTACCATTGGTGGAGTTTTCCTACAACAACAGTTATCAAGCAAGTATTGGCATGGCTCCATTCGAAGCATTGTATGGAAGAAAATGTCGTTCTCCAGTATGCTGGGATGAGGTGGGTGAAGCAACGTTGTTGGGACCGGAGTTGGTACGTATGACTACAGAAAAGATTCAAACGATCCGACAACGTATAAAAACCTCACAAGATCGACAAAAGAGTTATGCTGATCTTCATCGAAAGGACGTGGAATTTGATGTAGGAGATCATGTGTTCTTACGTGTTGCTCCATGGAAAGGAGTTACGAGATTTGGAAAGAGAGGAAAGCTCAATCCTCGATTCATCGGTCCATTTTTAATCCTCGATCGAGTAGGAACTGTGGCTTATAGACTCGCTTTACCGCCAAGTATGTCTCGTGTTCATAACGTTTTTCACATATCCATGTTACGCAAATATGTGGAAGACCCGAACCACATTATTGAGTTAGAACCGGACGAAATAGCGGAGGATTTGACGTATGAAGAAGTTCCTGTTCAAATCTTGGATAAGAAGGAACATATTCTACGCTCCAAGGTTATACCTCAAGTCAAAGTTTTGTGGAGAAACCACGATATTGAGGAAATGACTTGGGAGTTAGAATCTGAAATGAAATCAAGGTATCCTTATCTCTTCGACATACCAGGTACGTACCCTAATTTCGAGGGCGAAATTTCATAAGAAGGGGAGGTTGTAAGACCCCAACTTTTATAAATAAAGATGAATTTTCTATAAATATCATTTTTGAATATTATGGAGTTAATTTGATATAATGTTATAGTTGTGGGTAATATTTATAAATTTTGCAAAGTAAGCAAGTTGTTTTAAAATATTCGTTTGGTCGGGGAATATTCTTTTTGTCGGGAAATATTCGTACGACGGCACAATCATTGGTGGACCCCACAACGAAATTATTGTCGGATTGAGAAAACGACAAAAATATTTTATTAAAAATAACGGCGGAAGTTTTACCATTGTTACTGTTGAACTACTCGGTAGTAAAAGTACAGTAATACGTGTGGTTGCATAGTAGCACACGGTATTGATTATTAATGCTTATGTGAGAAGTCACTCAGTTTGGTTCAATTATTGTCAGTTAATAATATGAATTATTTAGCGATAATGACGTTTTGTTTTATTCGTATTATTAACGTAATAAAACAGAAACATCTTTTTATATAAAACAGAATACTTTATTAAAATTATTCTATAAATAGAATATATTATATTTTATTTAAAAGATTTTTCTTTAAATATGGACCGTCAGATTAAAGTAATCAATCTGGACCGTTCATGGATTAGTTACTATGCATTCTATTTTTCTATAAATAGCAGCTCATTCCTTCATTATTTCTTACGAATTCACTGAACTCTAGAGAGAGAAACTATAGAGAGAAACTATAGAGAGAGAGAAGAAGAGTATTCTGCTACTTAATTACTTCCTTACTTCAGCTCTTCTTTAAAACGGTAAGGGGTGTTATTCTTTCTTATTCATGAAGAGAACTGTTGTTATTCCATTTCTTATTATTCTGTTGGAATAACCTGTATACGCGGTCTACCCTATACTTGGTGACATTCTTCTATTATTCTGTTGGAACATCCTGTCTGTGTGTTTT
The DNA here is from genome assembly GCA_016801055.1 of Panax notoginseng. Lineage (NCBI taxonomy): Eukaryota > Viridiplantae > Streptophyta > Magnoliopsida > Apiales > Araliaceae > Panax > Panax notoginseng. The sequence goes on along the minus strand of CM029017.1, from coordinate 57,153,394 downwards.
ACACCGGACTTGGTTCCGTTTTTATTATTATTCTGTTGGAACATCCTGTCTGTGTGTTTTACACCGGACCTGGTTCCGTCTTGTTATTATTCTGTCGGAATATCCTGTCTGTGCGTTTACGCCGGACCTGGTTCCATTATTTATTATTCTGTCGGAATATCCTGTCTGTGCGTTTACGCCGGACCTGGTTCCATTATTTATTATTCTGTCGGAATATCCTGTCTGTGCGTTTACGCCGGACCTGGTTCCATTATTTATTATTCTGTTGGAATAACCTGTCTGTGCGGTCTATCGCATGCATGGTGATTTCTTTTGTTATTCCATTCTTTATTATACTCAGTTGGTTAAGTTTTGACTTCTATACTCCATGAAATTTGTGGAATATCCTTGACATTTGCGCTTCATCTAGTATCTATTCATGAAAATATTCTCCTGATCATTCTTGAATTTTACTCCACAAAGCAGTATCATGTTGACAATTTGGACGTTATTAATTCCTGGATAAATTAATTCTTGAACTTGTTTTATTGAATTCTTATATCATTGTCATCATCCTCATGTTTATAAAATGTTGAAAGTCATCTGTGGCCTGTAGTGCATAGATGGACTTGGTATGATTATGACCAGGGATTATTCGGTATAATCATGACCGTAATGTTACAAATGATGTGGTAAAAGTCCTCATTGGCCCGTAGTGCATTGATGGACAGTTGTTGGCATGATCATGACCATTAATGAATATACGAATATCCTTGGCCGTAGTGCAGGGGTGATTCGATGATGTGGATTATTTTATTAAGCTGAGTCTCAGTGATCACAGTGTTGAAAAACTTTTTAAATCATAAAAGATAGTAGAGTTTATTTTCTACTGGACTCTTTTAATGGATTGCTTTTTCCGCTGCAGTTAAACTTGATGTCTATTATATTTTATCAGTTTAACATTGTTGAAGGCTAATGATAATTTATTCTGCATTATCTTAGTCATAATATTTCTTACTGGGCTAGTTGAGCTCACCCTTTCTTTCACTGTTCTCTTCAGGAAATGAGAACGTAGCTGGGGCAAGTCGGGGAACGGAGTGATGGTTCGAATGATAGTATTAGTTAGTAGTCCTCACTATTCTATGTAATAGCGTGTTAATAAATGTAATAAGGACTCCTTTTGAGTATGAATACTCTCTAGAAGATAATATTTGTATTCAAACTCACAGTTTATGTTTTGTCGTATTGTACACGACAGTTGTATTAGTAAGTTGTATTTGTATTTTGTACTATATATCTGACGACCCAAGATGGGTGATGTATACCTAATTTTGGGGGCGTCACATATACGGCACTATTCACGAATACGGCACTATTCACCGAAAAATGAAATTTTTTTCTTTTTGTCCAAGTTGTCTATTATGGTTACTATCTTTGATTGTATCCATATTTTGATCTTTATTTTTGAATTTTGCTTCAAAATTGGTTATTATGGAGTATTATTGAACTTGGATAAACTGTAATACGAATTCCTAATATTTGTTCTTTTATCTCACTAGATTCGTTTTCTTTAAAATATTTTTCATCATCCTCAGTCCTAAATGATGATACTACTGAATATCTTTGGCCTGTAGTGCAAAGATAAACAGATGTTGAGATGAACATGACCAACTGGTGATACAAATGAATATCTTTGGCTTGTAGTGCACAGATGAATATTTGATTCAAGATGTATATTGATTGATGTTACAGGGATAAAATATTGATGATGAACTTTTAAATCTTAGAAGATAGTAGAATTCTTTCTCTACTTGACTCTTCTAATGGATTGTTGTTTCCGCTGCAGTTATTGATCTAAAACTTGTTGTCGATTATATTTTATCAGATTTTTCCTGTTGGAGACTAAAGATAATTTGTTGTATATTATCTTAGTCATAATATTCCTTACTGGGCTAGTTGAGCTCACCTTTTTTGTTCCATTTTCTTCTCAGGAGGAGATAGTATAGCAGGAACTAGCCAGGGTATGGAATGACGGTTTTAAAAAGTTGTTTAGTAGTCCTCACTATTTTGGTAAAATAGTGTATCAATAATTGTAATGAGGACTCCTTTTGAGTTTTTATACTCTCTATTTGTATTCAAACTCACAGTATATGTGTTGTCGTATTGTGCACGACAATTGTATTACTGAGGTTGTATTTGTTTTTGTACCATGTATTTGGCGACTCAGAATGGGTGATGTATACCTATTTTTGGGGCGTCACAGTTGGTATAAGAGCTTAGGGATATGATCCCTGGTTGAGATGTGAGATAATAACTAGGAGGGGAGAGACGGGGAATTTCTTCGCTAGTATGACCTGACTAAGTTTATTTGGTATTTGTTTGGTCGGTCAGAATATAGGGATAATATGTTGCATGTCAATTAACCCTTGTTTTGTGACAGTATTTGAAAATGACATCCGAGAATGTTAAGAATAGCAATGGAGCACAGGAGACTGTTGAGTCACCACATATCAAAACTCAGGATAATGTGCATCAGGAAGGCAAGGTGAACAACGACACCGACCAAATGACGAACGACGGTACGTTTAGGAGCTTTTTAGAATTTATGCAACACCAAACGAGAAAGACTCCTGTTCATAATGCAGGTGAAAACACTAGCAACTCACGGTTGGTCACCGCTAAGGAGTTCAAGGAGCTAGGACCACCAAAGTTTTTGGGAAAGCCAGAACCACTTAAGGCAGAGACATGGATAAAGCAGATCACTAAGATATTTGATGTCTTGGAATACTCAGAGGAGCAAAAGGTTCCATTCGTCACCTTTATGTTACGTGAAGAAGCAGATCATTGGTGGGAATCTGTAAAACGTACCCAGCCTGACGCACTCAAGATGTCTTGGGAGAAGTTCCAAGAATTGTTCAACGACAAGTACTTTTCCGAAAGTATTCGTCACATGAAGGAAGTGAAATTCATCAAGCTGGAGCAAAACAATATGACCGTGTCACAGTACGAAACTAAGTTTACCGAGTTGTCCCGGTTTGCATCCCACTTAGTTGATAACGAGGAGAGAATGACGCGGATGTTTCTAAGAGGTCTGAAACCCGAGATACGTCAATACCTAATTTCTCACAAACTGTGTTTGTATTCAGATGTTGTAAATAGGGCTCAGTTATTGGAGCGCGATAACGAGTCAACCCAACTAAGAGAAAGCAGTCGGCAAAATGATAATACCAATGGTAGCAGTCATCGAAGCGGTGACAACAATCGTGGAGGAAATTATCATGCCAAGAATGGTAACCACTTCGGTGGTAATCATGGCCAAGATAATAGAAGTGAAAATTTCAAGAAGAGGAGGTTCAATAATGATGGAAAAACAGTAACACCAGCACCCGTTTCAAAAAAAGAAGAACGACCACCGGTCGTATGTTTCAAATGCGGACAAGAGGGACACATCCGTCCAAACTGTACGCAGCAACCTAAAGTGTGTTTCAATTGTGGAAGAGAAGGTCACCTAGCTCGATTTTATCCTGTAGTGAAGTCAAGTCCAGCGGGGATAGTGATGCCAAAGGATGTCCCAAACAAGTCAAAATCGGTAGTTTAAGTAAGAGCGTTTGTCGAGGAACCCGAACGAAGTTATCACGGGTAAGTTAATCATAAACTCTTGCGAAGTTTATACCTTATTCAATACCGGTTCTACATATTCTTTTATTTCTCCTACTTGCGCTCAACGTTTAAATTTGACCCCAGTATAAAACCCATTTCTAAAACCCTTAAAATATTTCTTCACCTAAAACGAACGTATTATGCGCTGAAGACGTTGGCTTGAACTGTTGAAGATTACGATTATACCATTTAATACCATCGTGGGAAAAGCGAACGTGGTAGCTGACGCGTTGAGTAGAAGATCGTATGCATTTACGAGTGCGAATATACGAACCTACGTGAAGATAGCAAATATACAATTAGAACTGACTTTAAATCGATAAAGTTAAAGCCGCTCAAGCTACAAACTCAGAGCTGATGAATGTAAAGAAGAAGGTTCAAGAGGGCGTTATTCTAGGAGCAAGAGTCGATGAAGAGAGGAAATCTCAACCCTCGATTTTATTGGTCTATTTGAAATCCTCAATCGAGTAGGAACTGTGACCTATAGACTCGTTTTAAACGCCAAGTATGTCGCGTGTTCATAACATTTATTTCGTATCGATGTTACGTAAATATATGGATGATCCGAACCACATTATTGATTAAGTACCGGACGAGATAGCGAAATATTTAACGTATAAGGAGATACCTCAAGAGTCAGAATCTGAAATGAAGTCAAGGTATCCCCATCTGTTCGGAATATCAGGTACATACGTAAATTTCGGGGACGAAATTTCATAAGGAGGGCAGGTTGTAAGACCCCAACTTATTAATGAATAAAATCAAATTTCCTCTAATTATTATTGTGAATAATAAGGTATCAATTTGATATAATATTTTGGTTATGGGTGAAATGTGCAAATTTTGTAAAATAAACAAGTGGTTATAAAATACTCATTGTTGTCGGGAAATATTCGTTTGGTCGTGGAATATTCTTTCTATCGGGGAATATTCGTACGACGGCGCAGCTATTTGTGGGCCCCATAACGGAAAATGGTCAGATGAAGATAACAACAAAATTGAGTTTTTATAAATAACGGCGTAGTTGTTACCGTTAACACTGTTGGAATACCCGGTGGTTAAAATACAGTAATACGCGTGGTTGCACAGTAGCACACGGTTTTACACAGTATTTTTGAATTATTGATCCTTACGTAAGAATGCACTACTCAATAATTTTTACAGTAGTTACTGTTCAATATTTTATTTTATTGATTCAATAATTGCTGCGTTGATATTTTATATTATTGTTGTTTCAATAATTGTTGCTGCACAGTATTTTCCATTATCAGATCAATAATTCATATTATTTGAATAATATTATTAGACAACATTATTGGCAATGTCTAGAAAGTTCTTTCTAAAGAGAGGTTTGGTCATCTAATTGCGCGTCGGTAAGGAGAAATCCTTATTGGAAAGCCCCCTCTTTCCTGGAAACGGCCTGGTTGTCATAAATGTGATTCTGTAATATTAATTGTGAATAATTAATTATTGATTCATATGATAAGAAAATATTTATTTTATGTGAATATAAATGTTGGGTATATTTTATGGTTAAAAATGAAGGAGTTAATGTTGAGGTGTTTTATTAGTATTTTTGTCGGAATAGAGGTATTAAAAATCAAATTAGGATTTTTGAGATATTTTACGGGGGTTATAATTTTTAATCCGACCGTTGGATCGTTGTGATTTTTGGATATGTTATACATATATAAGTTGAGTATATATCCACAAATTTTGAACCGTTAAAAATGAACGTATGATTTGTTATGAATTTTAAGAGATTACTGGTTCAAAAATTGTTGAAGTTTCAGAATTTATCATTTTGGTAGAAAATTCTAGAATTGGTGGGCCCCACTTTTAGTTGGTGAGAAAATGTGCTGAGTTTTTTATTCAAATGTGGTAGGCTTAAATAGTAGCAGGTAAAGCTATCAGGTTGCAGGTCAAGTCTGCTTCGGCGTGCTAACATTTTCTTATAAATAGAGGGCTAAGTTCGAATTCAAAATCACATCAAAATTCATAAGTTTTCTCTCTTTCTCTCTCTATATTATTGAGTGTATTTTGTGAGTATTTTGATACTTTGAGAGTTACTATTCAGCACAAGTTTTATTCAGCCTCGTATCCGATATTCCGATCAGAAGTACTGATATTTTGAGGTAAGGGGTGTTATATTCTTCTAAAAATGATATTTTCTTCAATATCATTATACCGAAATGTTGATATGAACTTTTTATCAAATTTGAAACTTTTTGTGTCGGGGTTACTATTCACGTATACGATATTATTCACGTATACGACACTATTCACGAATACGGTACTATTCACCGAAAAATAAAATTTTCTTCTTTTTGTCCAAGTTGTCTATTATGGTTACTATATTTGATTGTATCCATGTTTTGATCTTTATTTTTGAATTATGCTTCAAAATTGGTTATTATGGAGTATTATTAAACTTGGATAAACTGTAATACGAATCCCTAATATTTGTTCTTTTATCTCACTGGATTCGTTTTCTTTAAAATATTTTTCATCATCCTCAGTCCTAAATGATGATACTACTGAATATCATTGGCCTGTAGTGCAAAGATGTATGATTACCTGATGAATATCTTTGGCCTGTAGTGCAAAAATGAACAGGTGTTGAGATGAACATGATCAACTGGTGATACAAATGAATATCTTTGGCTTGTAGTGCAAAGATGAATATTTGATTCAAGATGTATATTGATTGATGTTACAAGGATAAAATATTGATGATGGACTTTTAAATCTTAGAAGATAGTAGAATTCTTTCTCTACTTGACTCTTCTAATGGATTACTGTTTCTGCTACAGTTGTTGATCTAAAACTTGTTGTCTATTATATTTTATCAGATTTTCCCTGTTGGAGACTAACGATAATTTGTTGTATATTATATTAGTCATAATATTCCTTACTGGGCTAGTTTAGCTCACCCTTTTTGTTCTATTTTCTTCTCAGGAGGAGATAGTATAGCAGGAACTAACCGGGATATGGAGTGACGGTTTTAGAAAGTTGTTTAGCAGTCCTCACTATTTATGTAAAATAGTGTATCAATAATTATAATGAGAACTCCTTTTGAGTTTTTATACTCTCTATTTGTATTCAAACTCACAGTATATGTGTTGTCGTATTTTGCACGACAATTGTATTACAGAGGTTGTATTTGTTTTTGTACCATGTATTTGGCGACTCAGAATGGGTGATGTATACCTATTTTGGGGGCGTCACAAGAAGGCTTTCCGATAAGGATTTCTCCTTATTGGCACGCAATTAAATAACCTAACCTCTTTCCTTGACAGAACTTTCTAAACATTGTCAATAATGTAAATAATAATATGAATAACTATATCGTCTCAATTATTGATTTAATAATATAAAATATTGTGCAGATGATACTGTGATAATAATTGAATCAATAATATGAGATATTATGCAATAATTACTGTGACAATTATTAAATGAACTGAGTGACTTCTTAAGTAAGCATCAATAATCAGAGATACTATATAATACCGTGTGCTACTGTGCAACCACACGTATTACTGTACTTTTATCACCGGGTATTTTAACAATTTAATAGTAAAAATTTTGACGTTATTTTTATAAAAAGATTATTTTTATCGCTTTCTATATCTGACTGTCATTCTATTGTGGGGTCCACCAATGATTGTGCCGTCGTACGAATATTTCCTGACAAAAAGAATATTCTCCGTCCAAATAAATATTTTATGACAACTTGCTTACTTTGTAAAATTTATACATATCACCCATAACTATAGCATTATATCAAATCCACCCCTTAATATTTAAAAATAATAATTAGAGAAAATTAAATCTTTATTCATAAAAAGTTGGGGTCTTATAACCTCCCCTCCTTATGAAATTTCGTCCTCGAAATTGATATCATACCTGGTATGTCAAAGAGGTGAGGATACCTTATTTTTATTTCAGATTCTAACTCCCAGGTCATTTCCTCAATATCGTGATTTCTCTATAAAACTTTGACTTGAGGTATAACCTTTGAGCGTAGAATATGTTCCTTCTTATCCAAGATTTTAACAGGTACCTCTTTATATGTTAAATCTTCCGCTATCTCAACTAGTTCTAATTCAATAATGTGGTTTGGGTCTTCCACATATTTACGTAACATAGATATGTGAAAAACGTTATGAACACGAGACATACTTGGCGGTAAGGCGAGTCTATAGGCCACAGTTCCTACTCGATCGAAGATTTCAAATGGACCAATGAATCAAGGGTTGAGCTTTCCTCTCTTTCCAAATCTCGTAACTCTTTTCCATGTAGCAACACGTAATAATACATGATCTCCAACATTAAATTCCATGTCCCTTCGATAAAGATCAACATAACTTTGTTGTCGATCTTGCGAGGTTTGTATACGTTGTTGGATCATTTGAATCTTTTTCGTAGTCATGCGTACCCATTATGGTCCCAACAACGTTGCTTCACCCACCTCATCCCAACATATTGGAGAATGACACTTGCGTCCATACAATATCTCGAATGGAGCCATGCCTATACTTGCTTGATAACTGTTGTTGTAGGAGGATTCTACTAATGGCAAGTACTTGTTTCAACTTCCTTTGAAGTCTAGTACGCAGAGTCTTAATAGATCTTCAAGATTTTTAATAGTCCTCTCTGACTGCCCGTCTGTCTAAGGATGATATGCAGAACTGAATCGTAAATCCGTGCCCATAGCTTTCTGCAAACTGACCCAAAATCGTGAAGTGAATCTAGCGTCTCGATCAAAACCTATGGATACTGGCATACCATGTAGTCTTATAATCTCATTTTTGTATATACAAGCAAGACGTTCAAGTGAATATGTTTCTCGTATATGTAAGAAATGAGTAGACTTGGTTAATCTATCCACAATGACTCAAATTGCATCTATGTCTTGAGAAACCTTGGGAAGACCAGTAACAAAATCCATGTTAATGTGCTCCCACTTCTATTCTAGAATTTCAAGTGATTGCAATGAAACTTTTGACACTTGATGCTCTGCCTTAACACGTTGACAAGTTAAACACCTTGAGATAAACTCCGCGATCTCTCTCTTCATATTGCTCCACCAAAATGTATGTCGAAGATCATGATATATTTTGGTACTTCCAGGATGTATTGCAAACGGTGTGTTGTGTGCCTCCATCATAGGAACACAAAGTCTGGAGTTGACTCGAATTATTTCTTCTTCGTCGATTCTTGGTTCTGGAATAGCACCTTCTTGCACATTTTTCTTCATGTTCATCAGCTCCAGATCTATAGTTTGAGCAGCTTTAACTTTATCGATTAAAGTCGATTTTACTCATATATTTGACATCATCATGTGGGTCCCTGAAGTTTTTAACTTTATCTCCATCCTTTGTAAGTCATACAAAATGGGCCTTTGCGTTGACAATATCGCACTTGTACCCGCACATGATCTTCTACTCAACGCGTCAGTTGTAAGACCTCGAATTATATGAAATGAAAGTATTCAATTTTTTTATAATTATTATTTTATTTAGTAAATGGTTAAATTGATAAAGGTTAAAGTTAAGGGTGACATTTAAAATTTTTGCAAAGTAAGCAAGTTGATATAAACTATTCGTTGTGTCGGAAAATATTCGTTTAAATAGGAAATATTCGTACGACGGCACAATTATTGGTGGACCCCACAACGAAAGTATTGTCGTAGTTAGAAAACGACAGAATTATCGTTTTATAAAAATAACGACGAAAGTTTTACCGTTAAACTGTTGAACTACCCGGTAGTAAAAGTACAGTAATACGCGTGGTTGCATAGTAGCACACGGTATTGATTATTGATGCTTACGTGAGAAGTCACTCAGTTATACTCAATTATTGTTACAATAATTGCTGTATAATATCTCTCATATTATTGATTCAATTATTGTCACAGTATCATCTGCATAATATTTTATATTATTTAATCAATAATTGAAACGACAAAGTTATTCATATTATTATTTGTAATATTGACGATGTCTGAAAAGTTCTGTCGAGGAGAGGTTTGGTCATCTAATTGCGCGCCAATAGGGAGAAATCCTTATCGGAAAGCCCTCTCTTTCTTGGGAATGATCTGTTTGTTAAATATTGTGAATTATAATATTAATGATGAATAATTATTAAAAGATTAAAAATGTGTTGATTAAAGATAAGTGATTTGTGGTAAATATTTATTAAATTTTTTATATAAATAGAGGAGTTTGTTATGAGGTATTTATTATAAGTTTGGCTTATTATTCCATGAGGAGATATGCTAATTTTTCAGACTGTTGGTTGAAGATATAATAGTAAATCAATATGGACTGCTGGTGGAAAGTTATAATAGTAAATCAATGTGGATCGTTGGTTTAAAGTTTTAATAGTAAATCAATATGGACCGTTGCTTTAAGTTTTAATAGTAAATCAATATGGACCATCCGTTTAAAAGTAAATTAATCTGGGTCGTTCATGAATTAGTTACTATTCAATCATTTTTCCTATAAATAGAAGTTCATTCCTTCATTATTTCTTACGAATTCAATGAAACTCTAGAGAGAGAAATAATAGAGAGAAAGAAGAGGAGTATTCTGCTACTACCCTACTTCAGTATTTAATCTCCTACTAAGGTAAGGGGTGTTATTTATTTCATATTCGCTTAAGATATTATTTTTCGTATTCGTAAGGAATATTATCTTCGTTCAATACTTGTAAGGGGTGTTATTTATTTTATATTCGCTTACGATATTATTTTCGTATTCGTAAGGAATATTATCTTAGTTCACTATTCATAAGGAATATTATGTGTTGTGTTCGTAAGGGATATTATTTGTATTATTCCTAAGGGGTATTATTTCTTTCGTATTCATGAAGAGAGTTATTTTCTTTCAATACTCGTAAGGGTTGTTATTCTATTCTTTTTTCTTCTATGGGAATAACCTGTCTACGCGGACTACCGCATACATGGTGAAATCTTTTGTTATTCCATTCTTTATTATTCTGTGGGAATAACCTGTTTACGCGGACTATCGCATGCATGGTGAAATCTTTTGTTATTCCATTCTTTATTATTCTGTGGGAATAACCTGTCTATGCGGACTACCGCATGCATGGTGAAATCTTTTGTTATTCCATTCTTTATTATTCTGTGAAAATAACCTGTCTACGCGGACTATCGCATGCATGGAGAAATCTTTTTTTATTCCATTCTTTATTATTCTGTGGAAATAACATGTCTACGCAGACTACCGTATGCCTGGTGAATAACCCTTCGCATTCAATTGTTATTAAATTGTAAAAATGATCTGTCTACGCGGATTACCGCATGATAGTGAAAATCTATTTGCAGTTTCGTATATTATTTCTTTTCATCTAAACTTACCGTGGTAAGTATTGCTTATATAATTCCTTAAATTAGTGGAATATCCTTGAGTTTTGCGCTTCATCCAGTATCGTTTCATTGGAATATTGATCTGAACTTTCTTATTAAATATCAATATTTTCACCCGGGGTACTATTCACAGGGTACTATTCACTAGAACATTATTCACCCGAGGATTCGGGATACTTTTCATATCGAGTTACTATTCACTCGGGTACTATTTACTCGATTATTAATCACTCGGGTATTCGGGGCATTTTTTATGTGGGGGAACTATTCTCAAAGTACTATTCACGGGGTACTATTCATGACAAAAATTATATTCTTTTCTGTCCAAGATTATTTTTGATACATGAATATTATTCTTGAATTTTACTCCATAAAGCAGTATCGTGTTGACAATTTGGATATTTTTAAACTCTGGATAAATTTAAAGTCTTTAATATTTATCCTTGATCTCGTTTGATTGAATTCTTATATCATTGTCATCATCCTCATGCTTATATTGTAATAAAAGTCATATGTGGCTTACGTGCATAGATGTACTATTGATTGGTATGATTATGACATGGGATTATTCGGTATAATCATGACCGTAATGTTACAAATGATGTGGTAAAAGTCCTCATTGGCCCGTAGTGCATTGATGGACAGTTGTTGATTTGATCATGACCATTGATGATTATATGAATATCCTTAACCCGTAGTGCAGGGATGTTTCGATGATGTGGTTTATTTATTAAGCTGAGTCTCAGTGATAAAGTTGATGAAAAACTTTTTAAATCATAGAAGATAGTAGATATCATGCTCTACTTGACTCTTCTAATGGATTGCTTGATCCGTTGCAGTTAAACTTGATGTTTATTGTATTTTATCAATTTAACACTGTTGAAGGTTAACAATAATTTATTCTGCATTATCTTAGTCATAATATTTCTTACTGGGCTAGTTGAGCTCACCCTTTTACTTTCATTGTTCTCTTCAGGAATTGAAAACGTAGCCGGGACTAGTCGGGAAATAGAGTGACGGTCCGAGATGGTGGCTATAGTAGTCCTCACTATTTTATGAAATAGTGTGATAATAAATGTAATGAGGATTTCATTTGAGTTTGAATACTATATATGAGACAATATTCGTGTAAAAACTCTAAGTTACGCTGTTGTCGTATTGTATAAAAGAAGTTTGTATTTGATTTAAGTACCATGTATTTGGCGACTCAGAATGGATGATATATACCTATTTTGGGGGCGTCACATCAGCTACCACGCTTGATTTTCCCTACAGACTTGGAAAGTGACTTTTGTGATTTCTGATAGCATGCTAATATAACTTCATTATGCTTATATATGTCCATGACACACTGACAGAGGTAGCCTTGCATGTTAACACCTATCTTAGCTTGAATTGACAAAGTGTTTTTAAAAGATGAAGTCTAACTATAGTTCCGAGCTACATAATAACATACGTATAAGATTTCATAATTGAGTCATATGTGTACACTTGAGCTATATATCAAGTTGTTTATCGAATATGTTTAACTAATGGGCATCCTATACATATAATACACTATAATAGGATTCAAAAGTGTTCGTTAAATTACGTGGATAGACTACACTTAAGGCAAGTATCATAAACCCTTGCATTACTTTATTCAACGAATATCGTAAGCAAGTATCTAAACCTTATCTCTTAGAATGCAAGTTATCTTACTTACTCGTTCAATTGAGCTAGCATGTTTAAACTCTTGTGAAAACTATTATTCATGTTGAATTTGGTATTGTTCTTGGATATTATGAAAGTGTCTATACCATTTGATTCGGCTAGACTATATGCATGTTTATAAAACTGTCCAAACCAATTGGCTGATGCGAAAATCTTGAAAACTGAGTTGAACAACCCTTATGGTAAGGGGAGTGTATATTGTTGGAAGCCCCAACACACACGTGAATATTACTGTGGTGTTATACATAACATAGAGTATTGTAGACTGATCATCTATCGTACTTATTTCTTTTGGGTAATCAGTTTAATATTGATAATTCTAGTAGATGTCCAATAGTCCTTAGTGACTGCTCAGTATAAATTGTTTATCCAGTTGAATACGTTGATAGCCTTTGAATTCATATATATCTGTTGATCTATATTGAATTATCATTTCATATTCCAAGGACTTGATTCAAGAATTGTTGATATTCGTTATTCCTGATATTATTCTAAAACCTTGAACCATATTAAAGATGATACTTCGATATTTCAAACTCGAGTTATAAAACTCTTTACCCTTGTTGTATATTACTTGCTGGGCAATTTGTGCTCATTCTTGTTTATTTAAAACCTTTCAGTTAAGGCGGAACATAGAAGTGTCTCTGGGAAAGACAAGGGCAAGGCTACCGACTAGCTTGTTCCTTTATGTTTAAGACTATTATGTTGTATTAAGACTATTTGCAGACTGTGTTTAAGCTTAAGTTGGATTATGTAATAAGTCTTTATTCGATAATATTATGTAATCTATTAAGTACTGTAGGTTGCGAGACTTAGGAGAATAATTATAATAAATCATTGTATATTATTCTAAATTAGATCTTCTGCTGTGAATATGTAATTCTAGTTATTATTATATTACCATAAGCACGTGACGAACCGAATTCGAGTGACCAAGTGGTAGTCCAAATTTGGGGGCTTCACAGTCCTCCCCACTTCAATCAGCGTTCTATTCTTCCTTTCAGTTACTCCATTTTGTTGTGGAGTTCGTGGAGCAGAGAAGTTATGACTGATGCCATAGTCTGCGCAAAACTGATCCATCTCAAAGAAGTCGAACTCTCTTCCATGATCACTCCTTATAGCCTTAATCCTCTCTCCTTTTTTGTTCATCGCCAACTTGAACATCTTAAAGCTTGTTTTATCTTTAGAATTTAGAATGAACGCCCATGTGAATCTGGTGTAGTCATCCACTACGACTAGTGAGTATCTCTTTCCTCCAAGGCTTACAATTGGAATTGGCCCGAAAAGATCCATGTGAAGTAACTATAGGGGCTTATCAATTGAGTTGACTGCTTTGCCTTTGAATGAGCTCCTAGTTTGCTTTCTAAGCTGGCAGGCGTTGCATGGCCTTTCTTTGACGAAGCTGAGCTTGGGTAAGCCTGCCACTAGATCTTTGGAGGCCAGTTTTAACATACTCTTGAAGTTGAGATGAAACAACCTTCTATGCCAAAGCCAGCTCATTTATTCAGAAGCTTTAACAAGAAAGCATATTGTTTCATCAGAACTCAGTTAAGCAAGATTAACAATGTAGACGTCCCCTTCTCTTGTTCCAGACAGCTTTATAGAAGAGGTCTTCAGATCTCTGACTTGACACTGATTGTTGAGGAAGGTGACTTGATGACCCTTGTCGTAGAGTTGGCTGATGCTCAGAAGATTTTGCTTTAGTCCTTCCACATAGGTTACTTTACTGAAGGACACTGCACTATTCCCAGCTGAGCCATATCCTCTTGTCTTGCCAGAGCCGTTGTCTCCAAAAATGACTGTTGGACCCTCTTTGTTCCCGATCATGTACCTAGAGCATCCATTGTCCAGATACAAAGTTGTGATCGTGGAGCTCTGTTCCTGCAGTAAGGTTAAGCTTTTATTTTGGTACCCAGACTTACATGGGTCCTACTTTATTAGTACCCTTGGGGACCCAAATCTGTTTGACTTTGGGTCCATTATGCAGAGGATTATAGTAGCATATTACAGCCTTATGACTATATTTATCACATATAAAGCATCTAATATGATACATGTTTGTGTGTGTGTGGATCTTTCTCCATTTAGACTTGTATGGATTCTTGGTAGTCTTTCCCTTATACTGATTCTTCTTTTTCCATGCATCCTTGTGATTCATAATTTGTGATGAGTGAAACTCAACTCTACTATTCCTTCCTGGTTGGTTCGTGGAGTTGATTTTACTTGACTCCACGATCCTTCGAGGTTGAAGACTAGTGACTGAGTTACTCTTCTCTTTTCTAAACCCTTGGCCAGCATGGGATCCGTTATGTCTTGGGACATGACTTGGATCAGAAGAGCAGGGATGCACTGGTTCTTCCTTTTATGAGTATTTCATAAATGTAATGCTTCTATTAAAATTTGAAGCACTACTAATGTTAGTTTCTTTTAGCTTTTCCACATATGATTTTGAGGTAGATTCTCCAAAACCTAAACATGTTCTGTTAGATGCACTTCTCTGACTAGAGATCAGGGAGTCCATGGATGAAGAGGATCTATTCCACATTAAGATTGTCTTTTCTAGTTCCTCAATCTTAGAGGTTAGATTTAACTCTCTTTGTGTGTTGAGTTCATTGGTATGTCTTAATATTTTATTCTCAACCTCAAATTTTGAGAGAGAAATGGTACTTAGTAGAGCTGTCTCCAGTTCTACTTGAACTTTCTCTTTCTCTTTTTGAAGAAGAGAATAATCTTTAGACAGAACTCTAAACCACCTCATGTATTGATGCAGATCAAATGTTATGCCATGTAGTACAGTTCTTAAATCATCAATGTCTACATCAGGAGAGTTAAAGTCGAATACCTCATCGATACTTACTTCATGATAGTCAGTGCTATTCTTGTCCTTTGCATCTTTGGCCATTAGACATAGATTGGCTACTTGAGGCTCTTCATCATCTCCAGACTCATGATTTGTGTCGTTGTCTGAGTCGCTCCACGATCCTCCGGCCACAAGACCTTTGTCGTTCTTCTGGAGGTTTTTGTAGCCTTTGAACTCCATCTTTGGATTTGCTTTCTTCTTTAGCTCTTCTCTAAGAGGTTTGTTACAATTTGCAATGAAATGATCAGGCTTCTTGTTGTTGTAGCATAAGTCATTGATCTGCTCGTAACTGTTATTGTTGTTGAATCTCTTAGGTCTGCTGCTTCTGCCTTTGCGCATGAACCTTTTGAGTCTTCTAGCCCACATTACAATGTCCTCATCATCATTTTCCTCAAAGTCAGATTCATGTTCAGCATTAGCTTTGGAGGTGGTCTCTGTTGACTTGAGAGCAACTCCTTTGTCCTTCTTTCTTCCTTCAGATAGAGTCTCTGCTCGTTGGGTTAGCTCTAGTTCGTAGGTAAGAAGGTTGCCATAGAGTTGTTAAACTGCCATTTCATGGAAATTCTTTAATTTTCTGATGGCAGTGGTTTTGGCATCCCACTTACTCGGTAAAGACCTCATGAACTTTATGATAAGATCTTTATTTGGATAGATTTTTCCAAAAGCTCGAAGAGAGTTGAGCAGAATATTGAATCTCTCATAGGTAGAAGTGATGTTTTCTCCTAGAACATGAGCGAACATCTCATACAGTTGAGTCAGAAGAGATTTCTTATTTTCTCTGACTTCTTCTATTCCTTCGTGCATAATGAGCAATGCTTCCCAGACTTCCTTAGTAGTTTTGATGTTGACCACGTTTTCGAACAGATCATCTTCTAAAAATTGGAACAAAATGTTCTTGGCCTTTTTGTCTAGTTGAACAGCTTTCTTGTCGTTGTTAGTCCATTCTGATTTAATCTTGATCTGAATTTTATTTGGATCATCTGGAGTTGGTGCAAGCTTTGTTGGTACATAAGGCCCATTCATAACAGTTTCAAATAGCTTGTCATCTATTGAATCCATGTAGGCTTGCATACGTACTTTCCAGTTGGCAAATTTGTCTTTGTTGCACATTGGTGGCTTGCTGCCTCCACTGGTCTTGGACTCGCTTATCAGTTGTGTCATTGGATCTACTCAAGCTTTGCAGGCTGGTTGAGAGAACCTGCTCTGATACCAATTGTTAGTTTCCAGAGGCACAATAGTTATCTAGAAAGGGGGGGTTAAATAAATATTATAAAAACTTTTCCCTTTTAAAAATACTTATTAGATTTTTTAATAAATGAACCACAACGGAATATATGATAAGCAGGTATGACAGATATAGCAGTTATAACAGATATACCAAACACAGTGATTTTAAGTGGTTCAGAGCACTCAAGGCTCCTAGTTCACTCTTCTACTCTACAAGTAGAAAATCCACTAAGGATATATTTACAATCTTTGAATCACTTAGATACTTTTAAGACCAACAGTCTTAGAACTTCTTAGTTCACTTAGAACTCTTCAAGTCCAGCAGACTTGGAATACACTTGATGATAGTTGAGTTCTTGGGTTGTGCTACTTTATTTCAGTTAAGCATACGTTTGAAAGAACTGAGTAGCTGTGCTATCTTTTCTTTCTTGATCGTAGAGTTTGGAAGTTGAGAGTTCTTGTGCTTTTTCATTTCTGCTTGATTACGTTGAATCTCTGTCTGATTTGCTTATGAAGGAGCTTTTAAAATGTTTTCGTTGAAGGCATCTGTTGTAGCATTTAATGCTTCAGACATTTCTGAGCACTAATGTTGACTTCCTGGAAATCTGTTGTTCTGTTGTCTGGCCTACTGACACAACAGACTGCTATCTCACCTAACACCTGGAAAGGTGTTTTTAGCAGGCATGCAATCCTTTCCTTTGCTTCTTTCATACATTTCTTTGATACATACTAAGGATGAGTGTTGGATCATTGGGATTCCCGAAATATTAAAGTTTATAAGTCATTCTTCATTTGTTATACTTCCTCCTTTATCAAATAGAAGAAACTTGGTGCTTCTGATGCTGACTGGAGGGACACCACAATTATTGTCTTTGTACCATGATCGTTGTGTCTTGTTATGCTCGTGCTTGATTTAGCCTTGATAAAAAAGAACACTACGATTTCTCTTAAGCTCTGAAAGACTACGGTCTCTACTTGCTCGTTTTGCAGACTCCACGTTTCCGAGAGCTAACTGCAATTCTTGACTTAGCTCTGCAGGTGCTCAGACCATCTCCACGATCCCGAGTGTGGCTTCCAAGACAGACTACGATTCTGAAGCAACTTTTTCGACACTCCACAATTCTGCCTTGGCTTCTGCTATCTCTCAGCTGGCTCGTCAGACTACGATTCTGTTGAGGCCTATTTATTACATCTTCAAAATAGATCAACCTAACAGCTTTGATATTTCTTCTATACATTCATTTACAGAATGATAAATATTAAGCACAGATCAACCTAACAATTTTGATCTACCATCAAAGTCCTTGTACATATGTTCTATGAAGGACTTTATACATAAGCATATTTATTTACTTTCAACATCAAATTTGAATATGCAATTCCCAACATATTATATGTTATGTGATGCATGAAAACTGTTAGAATTGTTGAGCTGTCGAGCTCACTCTTGCAAATAACCACTTTCTCAAGTTAAGGATTCATGATAAAGTTAGGTGCTACTTGATTGATATAGTTCAATGGTATCACAAGAAGATTGATTTGTTTAGATGAAGTTATGATTTTGGACCATGTTTGAGGTAATAGATGATGTACCTGATAGTTGTTTACGATGTTTAACTCATGTATAGTTGCAAAGCTGTACTATTCGACATATAAAGGATATCAAATTGAGTTGTAAAAATTTATAATGTAACTCTAATAAATCAAATCATAGAATAAATTAGATTTAAAGATATGTAAATGATGAAGGTTGTGATTCAGGGAAATGAATACAGAATTCAGAAGAATTTTAATTATTCCGCATCTTATTAAGTATAACATCGAATATGATGTAAAGACAAGAAGGGTTAATGACAAGATTGAGAATTGACTTATTAAGGTTTTGAGATCGATTCATAGATCCTGAAAATGAGAAAGAATTAATATATTAATTGGCATCAAAGCTAAGTAGTATTCATTAATTTATGAATGGAAGTTATAAATACTTAGATGAAAGTTGTATTGTAACGCACCAAGTCCGAGGTAACGGATACCCGGATTTGGGGGCGTCATAAAGCTCTTCTTTGAGTCGTTTAGCTCATGACCTCGTCACCAGACTAACATGAACTTTAAGTGGATCCGGCAAAGTTTGTCCTCTGTGATTTCCATCCACGCTTGAGCTAGTCATGTCCTCAGTAAGTAAATAATAAGAATTAAGAAGAATGCTCAAAATAATATAGATTTGTTGTATTTATTTTAAATGATTTTTTTAGAAAGAATGATAATTGTAAGAGAATAAATTAAGTGAGAGAAACTTCAAAAAAATTAGGGTGAGAAAGTAGGAAATTATAATAGAGATGTTGTAAGACCCCAACTTATTAATGAATAAAATCAAATTTTCTCTAAATATTATTGTGAATAATAAGGGGTTAATTTGATACAAATACTTTGGTTATGGGTTAAATGTGCAAATTTTACAAAATAAGCAAGTGGTTATAAAATATTTATTTTTGGTCGGTGAATATTCGGTTGGTCGTGGAATATTCTTGCTGTCGGGGAATATTCGTACGACGACGCAGCCTTGTGTGGGCCCCATAACGGAAAGCGATTGGATGAAGAAAACGACAAGTATAAATAACGGCGTAGTTGTTACCGTTAATACTGTTGAAATACCCGGTGGTTAAAATACAGTAGCACACGGTATTGCACCAATTATTGATTCTTACGAAAGAAGACACTACTCAATAATTGTTACAGTAGTTATTATTCAATATTTTATTTTATTGATTCAATAATTGCTGCGTTGATATTTTATATTATTGTTGTTTCAATAATTGTTGTTGCACAGTATTTTCATTTATCATATCAATAATTCATATTATTTGAATAATATTATTAGATAACATTATTGGCAATGTCTAGAAAGTTCTGTCTAAGGAGAGGTTTGGTCATCTAATTGCGCGCCAGTAAGGAGAAATCCTTATTGGAAAGCCCCCTCTTTCCTGGGAACGGCCTGGTTGTCATAAATGTGATTCTGTAATATTATTTGTGAATAATTAATTATTGATTCATATAATAAGGAAATATTTATTTTATGTGGATATAAATGAGGGATATATTTTTGTGGTTAAAAATGAAGGAGTTAATGTTGAAATGTTTTATCAGTATTTTTATCGGAATGGAGGTATTAAAAATCAAATCAGGGTTTTTGAGAAATATTGCGGGTGTTATAATTTTTAATCCGACCGTTGGATCGTGGTAATTTTTGGATATGTTATACATATATAAGTTGAGTATATGTCCACAAATTTTGAACCGTTAAAAATGAACGTATGATTTATTATGAATTTTACGAGATGACTGGTTCAGAAATTGTTGAATTTTCGGAGTTTATCATTTTGATGGAAAATTCTAGAATTGGTGGGCCCCACTTGTGGTTGGTGAAGAAATGTGCTGAATTATATTTCAAATGTGGTGGGTGGGAATAGTAGCAGGTAAAGCCATCAGGTTGCAGGTCAAACCTACCAAAATTTTCCTATAAATAGAGGGCTAAGTTAGAATTGAAAATCACACCAGAAACATAAGCTTTCTCTCTTTCTCTCTCTAGATTATTGAGTGTATTTTGTGAGTATTTAGATACTTTGAGAGTTTCTATTCATCAGAGCAAGTTTCTTTCAGCCTTATACCGGTATTCCGACCAGAAGTACTGATATCTTGAGGTAAGGGATATTATTTTCTTCTTAAATGATATTATTTTCTTCAATATCATTATGCTGAAATATTGATATGAGTTTTTATCAAATTTGGAACTTTTTGTGTCGGGGTTACTATTCATGTATACGGTACTATTCACGTATACGGCACTATTCACGAATACGGCACTATTCACCGAAAAATAAAATTTTTCCTTTTTGTCCAAGATGTCTATTATGGTTACTATCTTTGATTGTATCCATATTTTGATCTTTATTTTTGAATTCTGCTTCACAATTGATTATTATGAAGTATTATTGATCTTGGATAAACTGTTATACGAATCCCTACTATTTGTCCTTCTGTCTCATTGGATTCGTTCTCTTTAAGATATTTTTCATCATCCTCAGTTCTAAATGATGATATTACTGAATATCTTTGGCCTGTAGTGCAAAGATGTATGATTACTTGATGAATATCTTTGGCCTGTAGTGCAAAGATGAACAGGTGTTGATATGAACATGACTGACAGGTGATACAAATGAATATCTTTGGCCTGTAGTGCAAAGATGAATATTTGGATAAAGATGATTATTAATTGATGTTACAGGGATAAAATATTGATGATGGACTTTTAAATCTTAGAAGATAGTAGAATTCTTTCTCTACTTGACTCTTCTAATGGTTTGCTGTTTCCGCTGCAGTTGTTGATCTAAAACTTGTTGTCGATTATATTCTATCAGATTTTTCCCTGTTGAAGACTAACGATAATTTGTTTGTATATTATCTTAGTCATAATATTCTTTACTGGGCTAGTTGAGCTCACCCTTTTCCTTTTTGTTCCATTTTTCTTCTCAGGAGGTGAGAACATAGCAGGATCTAGTCGGGGTATGGAGTGATGGTTCTAGAAAGATGTTTTAGCAGTCCTCACTATTTCTGTAAAATAGTGTTTGAATAATTGTAATGAGAATTTATTTGAGTGTGGATATTGTCTAGAAGACAATATTTGTATTTAAACTCACAGTATGTGTTGTCGTATGTTGCACGACAATTGTATTATTGAAGTTGTAGTTTGCTTTCTGTACCATGTATTTGGCGACTCAGAATGGGTGTTGTATACCTATTTTGGGGGCGTCACAGTTGGTATCAGAGCTTAGGGATATGATCCCTGGCTGAGATGTGAGACAAGAACTAGGAGGGGAGAGACGGGGAATTCCTTCACTAGTATGACTTGACTAAGTTTATTTGGTGTTTATTTGGTCGGTCAGAGTATAGGGATAATATATGACATGACTATTAACCCTTGTTTAATGGCAGTATTTAAGAATGACAGCTGAGAACGTTAATAATGGAGTGAATCAGACCGTGGAGACACCTTTGATCACCACCCAGGGGAACGTGCAACAGGAAGGCAATATTCCTCCTGTAAACAACGTTACCGAGCAAACGATGAATGATGGAATGTTTAGGAGCTTTTTGCAGTTCATGCAAAATCAAACGAGGGAGACTCGTGTGCAGAATACGGGTGGAAATGATAACGCGCGGTTTGTCACAGCTAAGCAGTTCAAAGAATTGGGACCACCAGAATTTAAGGGAAAGTCGGATCCGATCATGGCGGAAACGTGGGTCAAGCAAATTACCAAGATATTCGATGTCTTGGGATGCACGGAGGAACAGAAGGTTCCATTCGCCACCTTTATGTTCCGCGGTGAGGCAGACTACTGGTGGGAGTCTGTGAAGCGTACCCAGCCTGACGCACTCAACATGTCCTGGGAAACATTTCAAAAACTGTTCAATGACAAGTGCTTTCCTGAAAGTATTCGTCATATGAAGGAGGTAGAGTTTATCAGACTGGAACAAAACAACATGACGGTGTCCCAGTACGAGGCGAAGTTTGCAGAGTTATCCAGGTTTGCACCTCATTTGGTCGAAAATGAGGAACGAATGACAAGGATGTTTCTGAGAGGTCTAAAACCCGAGATTCGACAATATCTTATCTCTCATAAATTTTCTTTATATTCAGATGTTGTAAATAGGGCTCAATTATTAGAGCGAGATAATGAGTATGTGCAACCGAAGGACCACAACCAGGGTCATACCGGTGGCGGCAGTCATCGAAGCAATGAAAACCAGCGGGGAGGAAAACATTCGGACAAAAGCGGTAACCACTCTGGTGGTAATCGTGGTCGTGATAATAGAAGGAGCGAGTCGGGAGGAGATTTCAAGAAGAGAAGGTACAACAATGATAACGTGAAGACGTCAGCACAAACATCAACTGTTTCTAGGGGAGGAGAACGACCACCGGTCGTATGTTACAAATGTGGGAAAGAGGGACATATCAGCCCAAACTGCCCACAACAATCCAAGGTATGTTATAACTGTGGAAAGGAAGGTCATATAGCTCGAGAGTGTTCTGTAGCAAAACCAAGTTCAGCGGGGATGGTGACTCCAAAAGTTGTCCCGGATAAGTCGAAATCAGCGGTTCCTGGAAGAGCGTTTGTCGTTACTGGCCAAAACGCGAGAAACCCGAACGAGGTGATCACGGGTAAGCTAATCTTGAATTCTTACGAAGTTTATACTTTACTAGATACCGGTTCTACCCATTCTTTTATCTCTCCTGCTTGTGCTCAACGTTTAAACTTGACTCCGGAGAAATTGGACTTTAACTTATCTGTTGAAACTCCGTTGGGTGAAACCTTCGTTACATCTACAGTTTATAAATCTTGCATGATCCAAGTTGGCACTATCACATTACCTGTTAATCTTATCTCTTTAAAGATACTTGCTTTTGATGTGATTTTAGGAATTGATTGGTTAACCACTCATCATGCTAAAATTGATTGTTTTCGTAAGGTTGTTAGTTTTCATATTCCTAACCAACCTGTCATACGAATTCAAACTACTAAACCACTAAAATCAGTCGCTGTCATACCAAGCCATAAAGCCATTCGTTTATTGAAAAACGGATGTCAAGCTTTCTTAGCCCATGTCATAGACTTGAACAAAAATACGTCAGATTTGAATGATATTTCTGTTGTTAGTGAATTTCCTGACGTATTTCCTGAAGAATTTTCTGGCCTAACCCAGAGCGTGATATTGAATTTTTGTATTGATCTTCAACCCGATACAAAACCCATTTCTAAAATCTCATATCGAATGGCTCCTATTGAACTTCAGGAGTTAAAAACCTAACTGTAGAAGTTTGTACCCGAGCCTTTATCTGGTGATTTCCTTTGTGGAATGCACTGAAGCCAGACTCTCCGTAGGGGACGCCATATTCGTGCGGTAGTAAACTGATAGGTGTCATTGTGACGTACTATCCAAGATTGGGATATGAGTCACAGTTGAGAGCAACCTAAGTCAGTAATCGAAGTACGTAGCTTTCTAGGATAAGCTAGTTATTATCGGAGATTTGTAAAAGGATTTTCTCGAATCGCTACTCCGTTAACTCAGCTGACTCGGAAAGATACAAAATTCGTATGGAGTGAGGAATACGAGAAGAGTTTCCAAGAACTCAAGAGGAGACTCATTTCGGCACCTGTTCTGACAATACCATCTGGTTCGGATGGATTTGTTATCTACAGCGATGCTTCAGGCAAAGGGTTAGGATGTGTTCTCATGCAACATGGGAAAGTCATAGCCTATGCCTCACGACAACTCAAAGAATATGAGAGGAATTATCCTACTCATGATTTGGAGTTGGCAGCAGTCGTTTTTGCGTTGAAGATCTGGAGACACTACCTGTATGGGGAGAAAGTGGAGATCTATACAGATCATAAAAGCCTAAAATATTTCTTCACCCAAAAGGAACTCAACATGCGGCAGCGACGTTGGCTCGAGCTGTTGAAAGATTACGATCATATCATCCAATATCATCCTGGAAAAGCAAACGTAGTAGCTGACGCATTGAGTAGAAGATCATATGCGGGTACGAGTGCAATGTTTTTAACACAAAGGCCCATTTTGTATGACTTGCAAAGGATGGAGATAGAGATGAAGGCTCCAAGTACCCACATGATGATATCAAATATACGAGTAGAACCGACTTTAATCGATAAAGTTAAAGCTGCTCAAGCTACGGATATAGAGCTGATGCGTATGAAGAAGAAAGTGCAAGAAGGTGCTATTCCAGAAGCAAGAATCGATGAAGAAGGAATACTTCGAGTCAACTCCAGACTTTGTGTTCCTAACGATTTTGACTTGAAGCATAGAATAATGATGGAGGCATACAACACACCGTTTGCAATCCATCCTGGGAGTACCAAAATGTATCACGATCTTCGACATACATTTTGGTGGAGCAATATGAAAAGAGAGATCGCGGAGTTTATCTCGAGATGTTTAACTTGTCAACGTGTAAAAGCGGAGCATCAAGTACCAAAGGGTCCATTGCAACCACTTGAAGATTCCGAAATGGAAGTGGGAACACATTACTATGGATTTTGTTACGGGTCTTCCCAAGGTTTCTCAAGGCATAGATGCGATTTGGGTTATTGTTGATAGATTAACCAAGTCCGCTCATTTCTTGCCGATACGTGAGACTTATTCCCTTGAACGTCTTGCTAGTATGTACGTGAACGAGATTGTGAGATTGCATGGCATGCCAGTATCCATAGTTTCGGATCGTGACCCAAGATTCACTTTACGATTTTGGGTTAGCTTGCAGAAAGCTATGGGCACGGATTTACGATTCAGTTCGGCATACCATCCTCAAACGGACGGACAATCAGAGAGGACTATTCAAACTCTTGAAGATCTATTAAGACTTTGTGTCCTAGATCTCAAAGGGAGTTGGGATAAGTACCTACCATTGGTGGAATTCTCCTACAACAACAGTTATCAGGCGAGCATAGGTGTGGCTCCATTTGAGGCGTTGTATGGAAGAAAATATCGTTCTCCAGTATGCTGGGACGAGGTGGGTGAAGCAACATTGTTGGGACCAGAATTGGTACGCATTGCTACAGAGAAGATCCAAACGATTCGACAACGTATACAAACGGCACAGGATCGACAAAAGAGTTATGCGGATCTTCATCGGAAGGACGTGAAATTTAATATTGGGGATCATGTATTGTTACGTGTTGCACCATGGAAGGGAGTTACAAGATTTGGGAAGAGAGGAAAGCTCAATCCAAGATTTGTTGGTGCATTTGAGATTCTTGAGCGAATAGGAAATGTGGCATATAGACTCACATTACCTCCAAGCATATCTCGTGTTCATAATGTTTTTCACATATCTATGCTTCGTAAATATGTTAAAGACCCGAACCACATTATTAAGTTAGAGAGTAAAAAAGTTTCAATTAGAGAGTATTAGGCAAGAATTTACCAACAAAAATAATATAAAGACTTCATATATATATATATATATATATATATATATATATATATATATATATATATATATAGTCCGGATCTTAAGCTCACCTCTTATTCAACTCACCAGAGTTCACCCCCCTTTAGCGACAGACCCGGCGACGGTTTGTCCATACAACCGTCGTCTATACTTTTAGCGACGCTATATGTTGTCCGTCGCTAAAAGTATAGACGACGGTTGTATGGCCGAACCGACGCCGAGTCCGTCGCTAAAGGGGGGTGAGCTCGGGTGAGTTGAATTAGGGGTGAGCTTAAGATCCGGACCGTATATATATATATATATATATATATATATATATATTAATCTCTTTTCTCTATTTTCACTCAAGTAAAGAATTTTAATCTCCATCTTAGATATGTGGAAGGATCTCTTTTTGGAGATACCCTCCCCCAGATCTCTCTTATTTTAGTCTAATAAATTATTTTATTTTATTGTGGAATATGTTTTCGTCTTTTGTTGGACTTATTTTCTCAATGAGATAACTGATTTCTCTCTTTTGTGAGGAAATTTATTATCATCTCTTGGGAGTTTTTTTTCTATTTTGAGATAATTTATTTTCATTCGTGATATTTTTTTTCTATACATTATTATTAAAGATAGATTGTTCATATTTGGATATGGCGTGTTGTTCTGTTGTTCGAGCTAAAAAACGATTCAGGTCTACTTATTTTATTAATAATTTTCGGAATATGACTGTCTTTTAGGAATTTATATTGTAAGACCCTAACTTATTATAAATGAAATTGAATTTCTCTATTTATTATTTTGAAATAGTAAGGGTTGATTTGATTAATGTGATTAGTTATGGGTACAAACGCGCAAATATTTTTAAATAAGCAAGTGGTTATAAAATATTCATTATTATCGGGGAATATTCGTTTGGTCGTGGAATATTCTTACTATAGGGGAATAGTCGTACGACGGTGTAGCCTTGTGTGGGCTCCATAATGGAAAGCGATTGGATGAAGAAAACGACAAGTATAAGTTGTTTATAAGTAACGGCGTAGTTGTTACCGTTAATATTGTTGGAATACCCGGTGGTTAAAACACAGTAATACGCGTTGTTGCACAGTAGCACACGGTATTGCACCAATTATTGATTCTTACGTAAGAAGGCACTACTCAATAATTGTTACAGTAATTACTGTTTAATATTTTATTTTATTGATTCAATAATTGTTGCGTTGATATTTTATATTATTGTTGTTTCAATAATTGTCACTACATAGTATTTTCCATTATCAGATCAATAATTCATATTATTTGAATAATATTATTAGATAGCATTATTGGCAATGTCTAGAAAGTTCTGTCTAAGGAGAGGTTTGGTCACCTACGCGCTAGTAAGGAGAAATCCTTATTGGAAAGCTCCCTCTTTCCTAGGAACGGCCTAGTTGTCGGTATTGTGATTCTATAATATTATTTGTGAATAATTAATTATTGATTTACATGATAAGAAAAATATTTTATGTGGATATAGATGGAATAATTTTTTGATGTAACAATTGTTGAAAATTGATATTTTATCTTTTCCGATAAAATAATTCATTAAAATATATTATTATATTATAATAATATAATAATGGTGATATTTTTACAATGAATGTGAGATATATGAATAAATGAGGAGGAAGAGTATTTTTGTTACTAAAAATATTTAAAACATATTTTTCATGTTTGTGGACCTCATTTCTTGACCGAAATTTGATTATAGCTTATAAAATCGTCCGTATATGGATTTCGGTCAATTTCTACTTGAAATTTAGAAAAACTTAAACTTACAAAGTTGTAGAGAATTAAATTTCCTATGGAATGGACATAAGATTTGAATTTTTCTGATAAAAGGGCTATTTATTGTGAATTATTGAAGTTCTGGTATATCGGGTTTAAATTAATTTTTGGAGTTTTAAATGTTTTTGTTTAGAAAAACGTTTTTGTTATTTTTGGCACATGTGTGGCTGATGTTTAAAGGTGGGCTAAGGAAAATTATATAAATATATTAATATTTTATTAAATTTTCTACTTTGGTGTTCTAAGCATTTTTCTATAAATAGGGTGCTTAGGTTAGAATTAAAAATCACACCAGAAAATGAAATCTTCTCTCTCTATATTATCGAGCGCATTCTTGTGAGTATTTTGATACTTTGAGTGTTGTTATACGGTGCAAGTTCCTTCAGCACTATATCCAGTATTCCAATCAGAGGTACTGTCTTTTTGGAAGTAAGGGATGTTATTTTTTTATAAATAATATTATTTCTTTCAATAACATTATGCCAAAATATTGATCTGAACTTTTTATCAAATTTGAAACTTTTAGTGTCGGGATTACTATTCACGTATACGGTACTATTCACGTATACGGAGCTATTCACGAATACGGCACTATTCACCGAAAAATTAAATTTTTATTTTTTGTCCAAGATATCTATTATGGATACTAGCTTTGATTGTATCCATATTTTGATCATTCTTGAATTTTACTTCACTATGATTATTTATGAAGTATTTTTGAACTCGGATTGTTTAAAGTACGAATCCTTAATATTTGTTCTTTTGTTTCACTAGATTCATTTTTTTAAATATTTTTCATCATCCTCAGTCCTAAATGATGATATTACTGAATATCTTTGGCATGTAGTGCAAAGATGAATGATTTTCTGATGAATATCTTTGGCCCGTAGTGCAAAGATGAACAGGTGTTGAGATGAACATGACCAACTAATGAATATCTTTGGCCTATAGTGCAAAGATGAATATTTGATTCAAGAGGTATATTGATTAATGTTACAGGGATAAAATATTTATGATGTACTTTTAAATTCATAGATGATAGTAGATTTCATTCTCTACTTAACTCTTCTAATGAATTATTATTTCCGCTGCAAATACTGATTTAAAATTTGTTGTCTATTGTATTCTATTAGATTTTTCCCTGTTGAGGACTAACGATAATTTGTTCTATATTATCTTAGTCATAATATTCTTTACTGGGCTAGTTGAGCTCACCCTTTCCTTTTTATTCAATTTTTCTTCTCAGGAGGCGAGAATGTAGCGAGTACTAATCGGGGTATGGAATGATGGTTCTAGAAAGATGTTGTAGTAGTCCTCACTATTTTTGTAAAATAAAGTATCAATAATTGTTATGAGAACTTATTTGAGTGTGGATATTATCTAAAAGACAATATTTGTATTTTAAACTCACAATTAAGTGTTGTCGTATTTTGCACGACAATTGTATTTATAAAATTGTAGTTATTTCTGTACCATGTATTTAGCGACTCAGAATGGGTGATGTATACCTATTTTGGGGGCGTCACAGTTGGTATCAGAGTTTAGGGATATGGTCTCTGGCGGAGATCGGGGAATAGAACTAGGAGGGGAGAGACGAGTAAATCCTTCGCTAGTGTGTCCTACCTAAGCTTATTTGTTGGTTGGTCAGAGTATAGGGTTATTATATTGCATGTCAATTTCTTTAATTAACCCTTGTTTTGTGGCAATATTTAAGAATGGCAGCTGAGAATATTAACGATGGAGTAAATCCGACCGTGGAGACACCTTTAATCACCAACGAGAAGAACGAGCAACAGGCTGGCAATGTTCCTCCTATAAACAACACCACTGAGCAGACGATGAACGATGAGATGTTTAGAAGCTTTTTGCGGTTTATGCAAAACCAGATGAGGGAGACTCCTGTTCAAAACACAGATAGAAATAATGGCAATGCACAGCTGGTCATAGCCAAGTAGTTCAAAAAGTTGAGACCGCCAGAATTCTAGGGAAAGTCGGACCCGATTAATGCAGAAACATGGGTCAAGTAAATTACCAAGATATTCGATGTCATAGGATGAACGGAGGAACAGAAGGTTCCATTCGCCACCTTTATGTTCCGTAGTGAGGCAGATTACTGGTGGAAATCTGTGAAGCGTACCCATCCGGCCGCACTCAGCATGTCTTGGGAGATATTTTAGAAACTGTTCAATGACAAGTACTTTCCTGAAAGTATTCGTCATATGAAGGAGGTGGAGTTTATTAGACTAGAACAGAACAACATGACGGTCTCCCAGTACGAGGCAAAGTTCACGGAGTTATCCAGGTTTGCACCTCATTTGGTGGAGAATGAGCAACGTATGACGCGGATGTTTCTAAGAGGTTTGAAACCCAACATACGTCAGTATCTCATTTCTCATATTTTTTTTCTATATTCAGATATTGTCAACAAGGCTCAATTATTAGAGCGAGATAACGAGTACGTTCAACCGAGAGACCACAACCAGGGCCATACCTGTGACAGCAGTCATCGGCGCACTGATAACCAGCGGGGAGGAAAGAATACGGACAAAAGCGGTAATCACTTTGGTAGTAATCATGGCCATGATAATAGGAGATGCGAGTCAAGTGGAAGTTTCAAAAAGAGGAGATTCAACAATGACAATGAGAAGACGTCAGCACCAGTATTAATTGTTTCTAAGGGAGGAGAACGATCACCGGTCGTATGCTATAAATGCGGAAAAAAGGGACATATCAGCCCAAACTGTCCACAACAGTTCAAGGTATGTTATAATTATGGAAAGGAAGGACATATCGCTCGAGATTGTACTATAGCGAAACCAAGTCCAGCGGGGATGGTGACTCAAAAGGCTGTCCCAGAAAAGTCAAAGTCAACGGTTCCTGGAAGAGCGTTTGTTGTGACTGGTCAAAATGCAAGGAACCCAAACAAGGTGATCACGGGTAAGCTAATCATAAATTCTTGTGAAGTTTATACATTACTAGATACCAGTTCTACCCATTCATTTATCTCTCCTGCTTGTGCTCAACGTTTAAACTTGACTCCGGAGAAATTAGACTTTGACCTATCTGTGGAGACTCCGTCAGGAGAAATTTTCATTACATCCACTGTTTATAAATCTTGTTTGATCTAAGTTGGCACCATCACATTACATGTTGATCTTATCTCTTTAAAGATACTTGCTTTTGATGTGATTTTAGGGATTGATTGGTTAACTACTCATGATGTCAAAATTGATTATTTTCGTAAGGTTATTAGTTTTCATATTCCTAACCAATCTGTTTTTCGAATTCAAACAACTAAACCACTGAAATCAATCACTGTCATATCAAGCAATAAAGCCATTTGTTTATTAAAAAACGGGTGTCAAGCTTTCTTAGCCCATGTTATGGATTTGAATAAAGACACGTCAGATTTGAATAAAATTTCTGTTGTTAGTGAATTTCCTGACGTATTTCCTGAAGAACTTCCCGGTCTACTCCCAGAACGTGAAGTTGAATTCTTTATTGACCTTGAACCTAGTACAAAGCCCATTTCTAAAATCCCATATCGAATGACTCCTATTGAACTTCGGGAGTTAAATGTTCAACTACAGGAGTTGTTGGACATCGGTTTCATTCGTCCTAGTACATCTCCTTGGGGTGCTCCTGTTTTATTTGTAAAGAAGAAGGACGGGAGTATGCGACTTTGTATTAACTACCGGGAATTGAACCATGTCACCATCAAGAATAGGTATCCGCTACCTCGTATTGATGACCTGTTTGACCAGTTACAAGGAGCACAATTCTTCTCAAAGATCAATCTTCGTTCTGGATATTATCAGCTGAATATTAGAACTAAGGATATTCCGAAGACTACCTTTAGAACTCGGTACGGGCATTATGAATTTCTAGTCATGTCTTTTGGATTGACTAATGCTCCTGCGGCTTTCATGGATATGATGAACCGAGTATTCAAGGAATATTTGGATTAGTTCGTTGTTGTCTTTATTGATGACATCCTTATATATTCCAAAAATCGTGAAGATCATGAGCACCATTTGAAGCTGGTACTCCAAAGGCTTCGTGAAAACAAGCTTTATGCCAAGTTGAAGAAATGCGAGTTCTGGCTTGAGGAAGTAGTATTTCTTGGGCACGTGGTGTCAAAACATGGAGTATCTGTTAACCCGACGAAGATTGAAGCAATACAAAGTTAGGAGCAACCGAAGTCGGTGACCGAAGTACGTAGCTTTCTGGGCTTAGCTGGTTATTATCGGAGATTCGTGGAAGAATTTTCTCGAATCGCTACTCCATTAACTCAGCTGACTCGGAAGGATACAAAATTTGTATGGAGCGAGGAATGTGAGAAGAGTTTTCAAGAGCTTAAGAGGAGACTTATTTCGGCACCTGTTCTGACAATACCATCTGGTTCGGATGAATTTGTTATCTACAGCGATGCTTCATGTAACGACCCAGAAATAGGCCCATTCCATCCAACCTATTCTGAGTCGCCAAATACAAGGTACAAAAAACAACTATAACTTTATTACAACAATTGTCGTGTAAAATACAACAACACATATGTTGTGAGTTTGGATACCAATATATACCAAATGTGACTCATGTCCCAACCTTGGATAGCACGTCACAATGGCACCTTACATAAAGGTATAGTCAAAAATTGTTTTAGAAATTAAAATTTTTGGGTAGTGCTCAAGGAAACCTTCGTACATGGGAGGCCATGCTTCTAGGTTGTGATAGATATCATATGGCCACAGAATTATCCTTGGTTGACCCAATATACCCCAAAGAAAAATGAGAGGATTACTATCATATTCTTCCCAATGGTGAGTCTTCTCTTGACTTATCATTAACTCCACTGTCTGTAATTGAGAATTATACTTCAAACAAACACCAAGATTATATAGGTAGTGCTTGTAAGACCCCGAATTTTATGAAATAAAAGTATTTAATTTTTCTTATAATTACAATTCAGTAAATGGTTAAATTGATAAAAAGTTAAAGTTATGGGTGAAATGTGAAAATTTTTCAAAATACACAAATGGTTATAAAATAATCATTGTTGTCGGGGAATATTCGTTTGGTCGTGGAATATTCTTTCTGTCGGGGAATATTCGTACGACGGCGCAGCTATTTGTGGGCACAATAACAGAATAACTGTCGGGTGAAGAAAACGACAAATTTAAGTTTTTACAAATAACGGCGTAGTTGTTACCGTTAACACTGTTGGAATACCCGGTGATTAAAATACAGTAATACGCGTTATTGCACAGCAGCACACGGTATTGCATAATATTTTTGAAATTATTGATTCTTACGTAAGAAGGCACTACTCAATAATTGTTACAGTAATTACTGTTCAATATTTTATTTTATTGATTCAATAATTGCTACGTTGAAATTTTGTATTATTATTGTTCAATAATTGTTGCTGCACAGTATTTTCTATTATCAGATCAATAATTCATATTATTTAAATAATATTATTAGATAGCATTATTGGCAATGACTAGAAAGTTCTGTCTAAGGAGAGGTTTGGTCATCTAATTGCGCGCTAGTAAGGAGAAATCCTTATTGGAAAGCCCCCTCTTTCCTGGGAACGGCCTGGTTGTCATAAATGTGATTCTGTAATATTATTTGTGAATAATTAATTATTGATTCATATGATAAGGAAATATTTATTTTATGTGGATATAAACGAGGGATATATTTTTGTGGTTAAAAATGAAGGAGTTAATGTTGAGGTTTTTATCCGTATTTTTGTCGGAATGGAGGTATAAAAAATCAGGGTTTTTGAGATATTTTGCGGGGGTTATAATTTTTAATCCGACCGTTGGATCGTGGTAATTTTTAGATATGTTATACATATATAAGTTGAGTATATGCCCACAAATTTTGAACCGTTAAAAATGAACGTATGATTTGTTATGAATTTTAAGAGGTGACTGATTCAAAAATCAGGTTATAAATCATTTTTGGTAGAAAATTCCTGAATTGGTGGGCCCCACTTGTGGTTGGTGAAGAAATGTGCTGAATTATATTTCAAATGTGGTGGGTGGGAATAGTAGCAGGTAAAGCCATCAGGTTGCAGGTCAAACCTACCAAAATTTTCCTATAAATAGAGGGCTAAGTTAGAATGGAAAATCACACCAGAAACATAAGCTTTCTCTCTTTCTCTCTCTATATTATGAAGCATATTTTGTGAGTTTTTAGATACTTGATGAGTTGCTATTCATCAGTGCAAGTTTCCTTCAGCATCATATCCGATATCCAGTCAGAAGTACTGCTCTTTTGAGGTAAGGGATAGTAAGGGATTGTAAGGGATAGTAAGGGATAGTAATGGATTTTAAGGGTTGTTATGATTTTCAGTTTCGTAATTTTTCTGATCTTCAAAAATTATGGAAAAATTTGAAATGATATTTTGATGAGTTTTATTGATTGTGTCCAAATATGGTGATTTTTGGATGTATAGATTAAGAGTTATGAATTTTACGGGAAAAGACTATTTTAAAAGTAACAGCTTATAATTCCTTGTGGTTAACTCCAAAATTGATGAAATTTTTATTGGGAGTACATGTGTATGATAGAAGTATACTCTGTAAATTTCAGAATTTTTGGACAAAAGTATAATTTTTGATAAATGTCTAAATATTCGGTGGTTTTGGCCATATGAAAAATAGTAAATGAGTTTTAAAAATTCTGAGAAAAATATATGTTCAATATTGGACTATATTATGCTAAATCCCAGAAAAGAAATATTTTTGGAACTGATTTGATATTTTTCATGAAAATGGACAGGTTATGAATAAATGAATTAAATATGTTATGTGAAGTAAAAAAATTGGAAAATAGGATTTTATGGCTTGAGAATCCCATATGAGGTATATGCAGATTTTTGATGATGGTTTTGATTATTGGTGATAAAATCTTATGAGTTTAGTATTTTAGAATGATTAAATGCATTATTTAGTAAAGTGTAAACAATTTAAATAAATTGTTTATAAGCTTAAGAAATATTATTCTTTCAATATCATTATACCGAAATACTGGTATGGATTTTATTGTGGAATTTCTACCTTTTTGTGTCGAGTTTACTATTTATGAGTTACTATTCACGAGTTACTATTCATGAGTTACTATTCACGAGTTACTATTCACGATAAAAATTGGTTTCTTTTTCTAACCAAATTATAGTTGAGTTATGAATATTACTCTTGAGATTAAAACTAGATGTTGATCATATTATTTTTATTATTATATATAACGTTTTTATAACCCTAATGATGATATTTCTCTTTGACTTGAGTGTAAAGATGGGTAGATTTTTGGTATGATCATGACTATGGGTTATCTTTGGCCTGTAGTGCAAAGTTGAATTGTGACTGGTATGATCATGACCATTGAATTTATAATTGAATATCTTAAGCTTAAGTGCAAAGGTGAATTGATCAACATGGTTATAATTATTGTTTATATAAATTCTGAAATGATTATATATTTCTTTGAGATATGAATATATTTGGCCTGTAGTGCAAATATGAATTGTTGATGAATATCTTTGGCATGTAGTGCAAAGATGGCATGTTGATGAATATCTTTGGCCTGTAGTGCAAAGATGAACTGTTGTTGAATATCTTTGGCCCGTAGTGCAAAGATGGTTTGTTGATGAATATCTTTGGCCCGTAGTGCAAAGATGGTTTGTTGATGAATATTTTTGGCCCGTAGTGCAAAGATGGATTTGTTAGTATGATTATAAACAGGAATTGTGATTTGGTATAACCATGATCTTTGATGTTTCAGGTAAAGACAGGTGATGAAAATATTCTTCGTCCTGGGTGCGAAGAAAAATTTATAGTCACAATTATGATTATGAGTTATTCATATGATTGTGGAAAGGAACTGTTGAGTGATGTTACATGGATAAAATATTGTTGGTGGATTTTTAACATGGAGAAGATAATAGACTTTATAGTCTATTTGACTCTTCTAATGGATTGCTCATTCCGCTGTAACTATGGTTGAAATTTTTATCATTTACCATATGTTCTAATCTCTGATTTATTATTGATGAAGGCTATTGATAATTTAATTATCTTTAGTCATGATATTCTTTACTGAGCTAGTTGTGCTCACCCTTTTGCTTCACAATTCCTTTCAGGTAATAAGAGTGTAGCTGGGTCGAGCGAGGGTAACGGGGAAATAGAACGGTGGTCTCTAGCTGTGGATGTTCTCCCGAAGCAGTATAGAAAAGTTCATTTAGTAGTTATATTTGGTGAATCCAATAGGGTAAGGTGTACCCAACGTTGGAAGGGTGGTTTGCCACTATCATACAAGATGTCTAACGACATACAATCTCGTGTCATCATAAGACAGGGATGTGCTCATCCACTTGCTGAGTATATATACGAGCACTACCTATATAATCTTGGTGTTTGTTTGAAGTATAATTCTCAATTAGAGATAGTAGAGATAATGATATGTCAAGAGAAGACTCACCATTGGGAAGAATATGATAGTAATCTTCTCGTTTTTCTTTGGGGTCTATTGGGTCAACCAAAGATAATTCTGTGGCCATATGATATCTATCATAACCTAGACGCATGGCCTCCCATGTACGAAGGTTTCCTTAAGCACTTCCCAAAGATTCTAATTTCTAAAACAGTTTTTGACTATACCTTTATGTAAGGTGTCATTGTGAGGCGATGTCCACGATTGGAACATGAGTCACATTTGGTATATATTTGTATCCAAACTCACAACATATGTGTTGTTGTATTTTGCACGACAATTGTTGTAATAAAGTTACAGTTGTTTTCTGTACCATGTATTTGGCGACTCAGAATAGGTTGGATGGAATGGACCTATTTTGGGGTCGTTACATTTGATATCAGAGCTTAGGGATATGATCTCTGGCGGAGATCGGGGAATATAACTAGGAGGGGAGAGATGAGTAAATCCTTCGCTAGTGTGTCCTACCTAAGCTTATTTGTTGGTCAGTCATAATATCGGGATATTATGTGATATGTTAATTTGTTAAATTAACCCTTGTTTTGAAGCTGTATTCTAGAATGATATATGAAATACAGGAGATGAGCAATGGAGAAATTATGATGACAGGGAAGATGGAATCTGAAATGAAAGGAATGTATTCTCAATTCTTTGAAATACCAGGTACGTAAATTTCGAGGACGAAATTTCATAAGGAGGGGAGATTGTAAGACCCCGAATTTTATGAAATAAAAGTATTTAATTTTTCTTATAATTACAATTCAGTAAATGGTTAAATTGATAAAAAGTTAAAGTTATGGGTGAAATGTGAAAATTTTTCAAAATACACAAATGGTTATAAAATAATCATTGTTGTCGGGGAATATTCGTTTGGTCGTGGAATATTCTTTCTGTCGGGGAATATTCGTACGACGGCGCAGCTATTTGTGGGCACAATAACAGAATAACTGTCGGGTGAAGAAAACGACAAATTTAAGTTTTTACAAATAACGGCGTAGTTGTTACCGTTAACACTGTTGGAATACCCGGTGATTAAAATACAGTAATACGCGTTATTGCACAGCAGCACACGGTATTGCATAATATTTTTGAAATTATTGATTCTTACGTAAGAAGGCACTACTCAATAATTGTTACAGTAATTACTGTTCAATATTTTATTTTATTGATTCAATAATTGCTACGTTGAAATTTTGTATTATTATTGTTCAATAATTGTTGCTGCACAGTATTTTCTATTATCAGATCAATAATTCATATTATTTAAATAATATTATTAGATAGCATTATTGGCAATGACTAGAAAGTTCTGTCTAAGGAGAGGTTTGGTCATCTAATTGCGCGCTAGTAAGGAGAAATCCTTATTGGAAAGCCCCCTCTTTCCTGGGAACGGCCTGGTTGTCATAAATGTGATTCTGTAATATTATTTGTGAATAATTAATTATTGATTCATATGATAAGGAAATATTTATTTTATGTGGATATAAACGAGGGATATATTTTTGTGGTTAAAAATGAAGGAGTTAATGTTGAGGTTTTTATCCGTATTTTTGTCGGAATGGAGGTATAAAAAATCAGGGTTTTTGAGATATTTTGCGGGGGTTATAATTTTTAATCCGACCGTTGGATCGTGGTAATTTTTAGATATGTTATACATATATAAGTTGAGTATATGCCCACAAATTTTGAACCGTTAAAAATGAACGTATGATTTGTTATGAATTTTAAGAGGTGACTGATTCAAAAATCAGGTTATAAATCATTTTTGGTAGAAAATTCCTGAATTGGTGGGCCCCACTTGTGGTTGGTGAAGAAATGTGCTGAATTATATTTCAAATGTGGTGGGTGGGAATAGTAGCAGGTAAAGCCATCAGGTTGCAGGTCAAACCTACCAAAATTTTCCTATAAATAGAGGGCTAAGTTAGAATGGAAAATCACACCAGAAACATAAGCTTTCTCTCTTTCTCTCTCTATATTATGAAGCATATTTTGTGAGTTTTTAGATACTTGATGAGTTGCTATTCATCAGTGCAAGTTTCCTTCAGTATCATATCCGATATCCAGTCAGAAGTACTGCTCTTTTGAGGTAAGGGATAGTAAGGGATTGTAAGGGATAGTAAGGGATAGTAAGGGATAGTAATGGATTTTAAGGGTTGTTATGATTTTCAGTTTCGTAATTTTTCTGATCTTCAAAAATTATGGAAAAATTTGAAATGATATTTTGATGAGTTTTATTGATTGTGTCCAAATATGGTGATTTTTGGATGTATAGATTAAGAGTTATGAATTTTACGGGAAAAGACTATTTTAAAAGTAACAGCTTATAATTCCTTGTGGTTAACTCCAAAATTGATGAAATTTTTATTGGGAGTACATGTGTATGATAGAAGTATACTCTGTAAATTTCAGAATTTTTGGACAAAAGTATAATTTTTGATAAATGTCTAAATATTCGGTGGTTTTGGCCATATGAAAAATAGTAAATGAGTTTTAAAAATTCTGAGAAAAATATATGTTCAATATTGGACTATATTATGCTAAATCCCAGAAAAGAAATATTTTTGGAACTGATTTGATATTTTTCATGAAAATGGACAGGTTATGAATAAATGAATTAAATATGTTATGTGAAGTAAAAAAATTGGAAAATAGGATTTTATGGCTTGAGAATCCCATATGAGGTATATGCAGATTTTTGATGATGGTTTTGATTATTGGTGATAAAATCTTATGAGTTTAGTATTTTAGAATGATTAAATGCATTATTTAGTAAAGTGTAAACAATTTAAATAAATTGTTTATAAGCTTAAGAAATATTATTCTTTCAATATCATTATACCGAAATACTGGTATGGATTTTATTGTGGAATTTCTACCTTTTTGTGTCGAGTTTACTATTTATGAGTTACTATTCACGAGTTACTATTCATGAGTTACTATTCACGAGTTACTATTCACGATAAAAATTGGTTTCTTTTTCTAACCAAATTATAGTTGAGTTATGAATATTACTCTTGAGATTAAAACTAGATGTTGATCATATTATTTTTATTATTATATATAACGTTTTTATAACCCTAATGATGATATTTCTCTTTGACTTGAGTGTAAAGATGGGTAGATTTTTGGTATGATCATGACTATGGGTTATCTTTGGCCTGTAGTGCAAAGTTGAATTGTGACTGGTATGATCATGACCATTGAATTTATAATTGAATATCTTAAGCTTAAGTGCAAAGGTGAATTGATCAACATGGTTATAATTATTGTTTATATAAATTCTGAAATGATTATATATTTCTTTGAGATATGAATATATTTGGCCTGTAGTG
This sequence comes from Panax notoginseng, assembly GCA_016801055.1. Lineage (NCBI taxonomy): Eukaryota > Viridiplantae > Streptophyta > Magnoliopsida > Apiales > Araliaceae > Panax > Panax notoginseng. The sequence goes on along the minus strand of CM029017.1, from coordinate 57,113,885 downwards.
CAAATATGAATTGTTGATGAATATCTTTGGCATGTAGTGCAAAGATGGCATGTTGATGAATATCTTTGGCCTGTAGTGCAAAGATGAACTGTTGTTGAATATCTTTGGCCCGTAGTGCAAAGATGGTTTGTTGATGAATATCTTTGGCCCGTAGTGCAAAGATGGTTTGTTGATGAATATTTTTGGCCCGTAGTGCAAAGATGGATTTGTTAGTATGATTATAAACAGGAATTGTGATTTGGTATAACCATGATCTTTGATGTTTCAGGTAAAGACAGGTGATGAAAATATTCTTCGTCCTGGGTGCGAAGAAAAATTTATAGTCACAATTATGATTATGAGTTATTCATATGATTGTGGAAAGGAACTGTTGAGTGATGTTACATGGATAAAATATTGTTGGTGGATTTTTAACATGGAGAAGATAATAGACTTTATAGTCTATTTGACTCTTCTAATGGATTGCTCATTCCGCTGTAACTATGGTTGAAATTTTTATCATTTACCATATGTTCTAATCTCTGATTTATTATTGATGAAGGCTATTGATAATTTAATTATCTTTAGTCATGATATTCTTTACTGAGCTAGTTGTGCTCACCCTTTTGCTTCACAATTCCTTTCAGGTAATAAGAGTGTAGCTGGGTCGAGCGAGGGTAACGGGGAAATAGAACGGTGGTCTCTAGCTGTGGATGTTCTCCCGAAGCAGTATAGAAAAGTTCATTTAGTAGTTATATTTGGTGAATCCAATAGGGTAAGGTGTACCCAACGTTGGAAGGGTGGTTTGCCACTATCATACAAGATGTCTAACGACATACAACCTCGTGTCATCATAAGACAGGGATGTGCTCATCCACTTGCTGAGTATATATACGAGCACTACCTATATAATCTTGGTGTTTGTTTGAAGTATAATTCTCAATTAGAGATAGTAGAGATAATGATATGTCAAGAGAAGACACCATTGGGAAGAATATGATAGTAATCTTCTCGTTTTTCTTTGGGGTCTATTGGGTCAACCAAAGATAATTCTGTGGCCATATGATATCTATCATAACCTAGACGCATGGTCTCCCATGTACGAAGGTTTCCTTAAGCACTTCCCAAATATTCTAATTTCTAAAACAGTTTTTGACTATACCTTTATGTAAGGTGTCATTGTGAGGCGATGTCCACGATTGGAACATGAGTCACATTTGGTATATATTTGTATCCAAACTCACAACATATGTGTTGTTGTATTTTGCACGACAATTGTTGTAATAAAGTTACAGTTGTTTTCTGTACCATGTATTTGGCGACTCAGAATAGGTTGGATGGAATGGACCTATTTTGGGGTCGTTACAGTGCTCGTAAATATACTCAGCAAGTGGATGAGTACAATCCTGTCTTATGATGACACGAGGTTGTATGTCATTAGATATCTTGTATGATTGTGGCAAAACACCCTTCCAACGTTAGGTTCGCTTCACCCTAGATGATTCACCAAATATAACTCCTAAATGACGACATCCGTTCTATTCCCCTGCTACCCCCGCTCGACCTAGTTACGCTCTTATTACCTGAAAGGAATTGTGAAGTAAAAGGGTGAGCACAACTAGCCCAGTAAAGAATATCATAACTAAAGATAATTAAATTATCAATAGCCTTCATCAGTAATAAATCAGAGATTTAGAACATATGGTAGATGATAAAAAATTTCAACCATAGTTGCAGCGGAACGAGCAAACCATTAGAAGAGTCAAATAGACCATAAAGTCTATTATCTTCTCCACATTAAAAGTCCACCAATAATATTTTATCCCTGTAACATTAATCAACAGTTCCTTTTCACAATTATATGAATAACTCATAATCATAATTGTAATTCTAAATTCCTCTTCGCATCCAAGACGAAGATAATTTTCCTCACATGTCTTTACCTGAAACATCAAAGATCATGGTTATACCAAATCACAGTTCCTGTTCATAATCATATTAATAAATTCATCTTTGCACTACAGGCCAACGATATTCGTCAACAGTTCATCTTTGCACTACTGGCCAAAGATATTCAACAACAGGTCATCTTTGCACTACGGGCCAAAGATATTCATCAACAATTCATCTTTGCACTACAGGCCAATGATATTCCTCAACAGTTCATATTTGCACTACAGGCCAAATATATTCATATCTCAAAGAAATATATAATCATTTCAAAATTTATATAAACAATAATTATAACCATGTTGATCATTTCACCTTTGCACTTAAGCTAAAGATATTCAATTATAAATTCAATGGTCATGATCATACCAGTCAACAATTCAACTTTGCACTACTGGCCAAAGAGAACCCATAGTCATGATCGTACTAATAATTTACCCATCTTTACACTCACGCGAAAGAGAATTTCAACATCAAGGTTATAAAAATATTATATATGATAATAAAATCAATATAATCAATACATTGTTTTAATCTCAAGAGTAATATTCATAACTCAACTATAATTTGGTTAGAAAAAGAAGCCAATTTTGTCGTGAATAGTAACTCGTGAATAGTAACTCATGAATAGTAACTCATGAATAGTAACTCCGACATGAAAAAGGTAGAAATTCTACAATAATATACATACCAATATTTCGGTATAATGATATTGAAAGAGTAATATTTCTTAAGCTTATAAACAATTTATTTAAATTGCTTACACTTTACTAATTAATGCATTTAATCATCATAAAATGCCAACTTTTAAGATTTCATCATCAATAATCAAAATCCTCATAAAACAAAACTGGATATACCTCATATAGGATTCTCAAGCCATAAAATCCTATTTTCTAATTTTCTTACTTCACATAACATATTTAATTCATTTTCTCATAACTAGTCTATTTTTATGAAAAATACAAAATCAGTTCTAAAAATATTTCTTTTCTGGGATTTAGCAGAATATAGTCCCATATTGAACATATATTTTTCTCAGAATTTTTAAAACTCATTTACTATTTTTCATATGGCCAAAACTGTCGAATATTTAGACATTTATCAAAAATTATACTTTTGTCCAAAAATTTTGAAATTCACAGAGTATACTCCTATCATATACATGTACTCCTAATAAAAATTTCATCAATTTTGGAGTTAACTACAAGAAGTTATAAGCGGTTACTTTTAAAATAGTCTTTTCTTATAAAATTTATAACTCTTAATCTATACATCCAAAAATCACCATTTTTGGATACAATCAAGAAAACTCATCAAAATATCATTTCAAATTTTTTCAGAATTTTTGAAGGTCAGAAAAATTACGAAACTGAAAAACATAACAACTCTTAAAATCCCTTACTATCCCTTACCTCAAAAGAGCAGTACTTCTGATCGGTATAAGGTTGAAGGAAACGTGCACTGATGAATAGAAACTCACAAAGTATCTAAATACTCACAAAATATACTCAATAATCTAGAGAGAGGAAGAGAGAAAGCTTATGTTTCTGGTGTGATTTTCAATTCTAACTTAGCCCTCTATTTATAGGAAAATGTTAGCACGCCGAAGCAGACTTAACCTGCAACCTGATGGCTTTACCTGCTACTATTCCCACCCACCATATTTGAACAAAAATCTCAGCACATTTCTTCACCAATCAAGAGTGGGGCCCACCAATTCTAGAATTTTCTACCAAAATGATTAACTCCGAAAATTCAACAATTTCTGAACCAGTCATCTCGTAAAATTCATAACAAATCATACGTTTATTTTTAACGGTTCAAAATTTGTGGACATATACTCAACTTATATATGTATAACATATCCAAAAATTACCACGATCCAACGGTCGGATTAAAAATTATAACCCTCTCAAAATATCTCAAAAATCCTAATTTGATTTTCAATACCTCCGTTCCGACAAAAATATAGATAAAATACCTCAACATTAATTCTTTCATTTATAACCACATAAATAAATCCATCATTTATATCCAGATCAAATAAATATTTCCTTATCATATGAATCAATAATTAATTATTCACAAATAATATTACAGAATCACATTTATGACAACCAGGTCGTTCCCAGGAAAGAGGGGGCTTTCCAATAAGGATTTCTCTTTACTAGCGCACAATTAGATGACCAAACCTCTCCTTAGACAAAACTTTCTAGACATTGCCAATAATGCTATCCAATAATATTATTCAAATAATATGAATTATTGATCTGATAATGGAAAATACTGTGCAGTGACAATTATTGAACAACAATAATATAAAATTTCAACGTAGCAATTATTGAATCAATAAAATAAAATATTAAACAGTAATTACTGTAACAATTATTGAGTAGTGTCTTCTTACGTAAGAATCAATAATTTCAAAAATACTGTGCAATACCCGTGTGCTACTGTGCAATAACGCGTATTACTGTATTTTAACCACTGGGTATTCCAACAGTGTTAACGGTAACAACTATGCCGTTATTCGTAAAAACTCAAATTTGTCGTTTTCTTCATCCGACAGTTATTCTGTTATTGGGCCCACAAATGGCTGCGTCGTCGTACGAATATTCCCCGACAGAAAGAATATTCCACGACTAAACGAATATTCCCCGACAACAATGAATATTTTATAACCACTTGCGTATTTTGAAAAATTTCATATATTACCCTTAACTTTAACTTGTTATCAATTTAACCATTTACTGAATTGTAATTATAAGAAAAATTGAATACTTTTATTTCATAAAATTTGGGGTCTTACACTTCAGGCAAAGGGTTAGGATGTGTTCTCATGCAATATGGGAAGGTCATAGCCTATGCCTCGCGACAACTTAAAGAATATGAGAGGAATTATCCTACTCATGATCTAGAGTTGGCAGCAGTCGTTTTCGCGCTAAAGATCTGGAGGCACTATCTTTATGGGGAGAAAGTGGAGATATATTCAGACCATAAAAGCCTCAAATATTTCTTTACTCAAAAAGAACTCAACATGCGACAACTACGTTGGCTCGAACTGTTGAAAGATTATGACCATACCATTCAGTACCATCCTGAAAAAGCGAACGTGGTAGCTGACGCATTGAGTAGAAGATCATATGCGGAAACGAGTGCGATGTTGTCAACACAAAGGCCCATTTTATGTGATTTACAAAAGATGAATATATAATTCAAGACTCCGGGGACCCATGCGATGATGTCAAGTATACGCATAGAACCATCTTTAATCTATAAAGTTAAAGTTGCTCAAGCCACAGACCCGGAGCTGATGCGTATGAAGAAGAAAGTACAATAAGGTGTTATCCCTGAGACAAGAATCGATGAAGAAGGAATACTTCGAGTCAACTCCAGACTTTGTATTCCTAATAACTCTGATTTAAAGTACAATATCATGATGGAGGCACACAATACACCATTTGCAATTCATCCTGGAAGTACCAAAATATATCGTGATCTTCGACATACATTTTGGTGGAACAATATGAAGAGAGAGATTGCGAAGTTTATCTCGAGGTGTTTAACTTGTCAACGTGTAAAGGCGGAGCATCAAGTGCCTAAGGGTCCATTGCAACCATTTGAGATTTCGAAATTGAAGTGGGAACACATTATCATGGATTTCGTTACAGGTCTTCCCACGGTTTCTCAAGGCATAAATGTTATTTGGGTTATTGTTGATAGATTAACTAAGTCTGCTCATTTCTTGCCGATACGGGAGACTTATTCCCTTGAACGTCTTGCTCGTATGTAAGTAAATAAGATTGTGAGATTGCATGGCATGCCAGTATCCATAGTTTCGGATCGTGACCCAAGATTCACTTCACAATTTTGGGTTAGCTTGCAAAAAGCTATGGGCACGGATTTATGATTCAGTTTAGCATACCATCCTCAAACGGACGGACAATCAGAGAGGACTATTCAAACTCTTGAAGATCTATTAAGACTCTGTGTCCTAGACTTCAAAGGGAGTTGGGATAAGTATTTTACCATTGGTGGAATTCTTTTACTACAATAGTTATCAGGCAAGTATAGGTGTGGCTCCATTCGAAGCATTGTATGGACGAAAGTGTCGCTCTCCAATATGTTTGGACGAGGTAGGTGAAGCAATATTGTTGGGACCAGAGTTGTTACGTATGACTACGAAAAAGATCTAAATAATTCGATAACGTATACAAACGGTACAAGATCGACAAAAGAGTTATGCAGATCTTCATCGAAAGGACGTGGAATTTAGTATTGGAGATCATGTATTGTTGCGAGTTGCTCCATGGAAGGGAGTTACAAGATTTGGGAAGAGAGGAAAGCTCAATCCACGATTTATTGGTCAATTGTAGATTCTTGACCGAGTAAAAAAAGTAGCCTATAGACTCGCGTTACCTCCAAGCATGTCTCGTGTTCATAATGTTTTTTACATATTTGTGCTTTGTAAATATGTGAAAGACCCGAACCACGCTATTGAGTTAGAACCAGACGAGATAGCCGAAGACTTAACGTATGAGGAGGTACCTGTCAAGATCTTAGATAGAAAAGAGCATGTCCTACGCACAAAGGTCATACCACAAGTCAAAGTTTTGTGGAGGAACCATGCTATTGAGGAAATGACCTGGAGTTGAAAACGGAAATGAAAACGAGGTATCCTCACCTTTTCGAAACACCAGGTACGTACGTCAATTTTGAGGACGAAATTTCATAAGGAGGGGAGGTTGTAAAACCCCAACTTATTATAAATAAAATTAAATTTCTCTATTTATTATTTTGAAATAGTATGGGTTGATTTGATTAATGTGATTAGTTATGGGTACAAATGCGTAAATATTTTTAAATAAGCAAGTGGTTATAAAATATTCATTGTTGTCGGGGAATATTCGTTTGGTCGTGGAATATTCTTACTGTCGGGGAATATTCGTACGACGGCGCAGCCTTGTGTGGGCCCCATAATGGAAAGCGATTGGATGAAGAAAACGATAAGTATAAGTTGTTTATAAGTAACGGCGTAGTTGTTACCGTTAATACTGTTGAAATATCCGGTGGTTAAAACACAATAATACGAATTGTTGCACATTAGCACACGATATTGCACCAATTATTGATTCTTATATAAGAAGACATTACTCAATAATTGTTACAGTAATTATTGTTCAGTATGTTATTTTATTGATTCAATAATTGTCGCGTTAATATTTTATATTATTGTTGTTACAATAATTGTCACTACACCGTATTTTTCATTATCAGATCAATAATTCATATTATTTGAATAATATTATTAGATAGCATTATTGATAATGTCTAGAAAATTCTATCTAAAGAGAGGTTTGGTCACCTAATTGAGCGCCAGTAAGGAGAAATTCTTATTGGAAAGCCCCCTCTTTCCTAGGAACGGCCTGGTTGTCGGTATTGTGATTCTGTAATATTATTTGTGAATAATTAATTATTGATTTACATGATAAGGAAAATATTCATTTTATGTGGGTATAGATGAATAAAATTTTTGATGTAACCATTGTTGAAAATTAATATTTTATCTTTTCCGATAAAATAATTCATTTAAATATATTATTATATTATAATAATATAATAATAGTGATATTTTTACAATGAATGTGAGATATATGAATAAATGAGGAGGAAGAGTATTTTTGTTACTAAAAATATTTAAAACATGTTTTTCATGTTTGTGGACCCCATTTCTTGACTGAAATTTGATTATAGCTTGTAAAATCGTCCGTATATGGATTTCGGTCAATTTTTGCTTGGAATTTGAAAAAACTTAAACTTACAAAGTTGTAGAGAATTGAATTTCCTATGAAATGGACATAAGATTCGAATTTTTCTGATAAAATGGCTATTTATTGTGAATTATTGAAGTTCCGGTATATCGGGTCTGAATTTATTTTTGGAGTTTTAAATGTTTTTGTTTAGAAAAATATTTTTGTTGTTTTTGGCACATGTGTGGGTGATGTTTTGGTCAAAAGGTGGGCTAAAGAAAATTATATAAATATATTAATATTTTATTAAATTTTCTATTTTGGTGTTCTAAGCATTTTTCTATAAATAGGGTGCTTAGGTTAGAATTAAAAATCACACCAGAAACTGAAAATCTTCTCTCTTTAAATTATCGAGCGTATTCTTGTGAGTATTTTGATACTTTGAGTATTGTTATACGGTACAAGTTCCTTCAGCACTATATCCAATATTCCAGTCAGAGGTACTGTCTTTTTGGAGGTAAGGGATGTTATTTTCTTATAAATGATAATATTTCTTTCAATATCATTATGCCGAAATATTGATTTGAACTTTTTATCAAATTAAGAACTTTTAATGTCGGGGTTACTATTCACGTATACGACACTATTCACGTATACGACACTATTCACGAATACGTCACTATTCACCGAAAAATTAAATTTTCATTTTTTGTCCAATATATCTATTTTGGATACTAGCTTTGATTGTATTCATGTTTTGATCATTCTTAAAATTTACTTCACTATGATTATTTATGAAGTATTTTTGAACTCGGATTGTTTAAAGTACGAATACTTAATATTTGTTCTTTTGTTTCACTGGATTTATTTATTTTTTAAATATTTTTCATCATCCTCAGTCCTAAATGATGATATTACTGAATATCTTTGGCCTGTAGTTCAAAGATGAATGATTTTCTGATGAATATCTTTGGCCCGTAGTGCAAAGATGAACAAGTGTTGAGATGAACATGACCAACTAATGAATATCTTTGACCTATAGTGCAAATATGAATATTTGATTCAAGAGGTATATTGATTGATGTTAAAGGGATAAAATATTGATGATGGACTTTTAAATTCATAGATGATAGTAGATATCATCATCTACTTAACTCTTCTAATGAATTATTATTTCCGCTTCAAATACTAATTTAAAATTTGTTGTCTATTGTATTCTATTAGATTTTTTCCTGTTGAGGACTAACGATAATTTGTTCTATATTATCTTAGTCATAATATTATTTACTGGGCTAATTGAGCACACCCTTTCCTTTTTGTTCAGTTTTTCTTCTCAGGAGGCGAGAGTGTAGCGAGTACTAGTCGGGGTATAGAATGATGGTTCTAGAAAGATGTTGTAGTAGTCCTCACCATTTTTATAAAATAAAGTATCAATAATTGTTATGAGGACTTATTTGAGTGTGGATATTGTCTAAAAGACAATATTTATATTTTAAACTCACAGTTAAGTGTTGTCGTATTTTGCACGATAATTGTATTAATAAAATTATAATTGTTTCTGTACCATGTATTTGACGACTCAGAATGGATGATGTATACCTATTTTGGGGGCGTCACATATATGGTGCTCATTAGTGTTGCTATTACGATTGACTTTTTTTTTTATTATCTGTTAATTTATTTGGAAGAATTATTATTTAATTATTTTATTATAATCTCTTGATTTTTGTATAACATATTATAATTTTAATATTTTTCTGTCTTTTGAACCGTTGATAAAAATAAAAAGAAAAAGAAAAAGGCCCAAAGAAGAAAAGAGAAAGACGAGTACTTTACTATAGCAAATAGTTTGTTCTTTCTCTTCCCAACCTCCTAAGTACTCCCTCCGTCCCTAATATTATTTTACATTTTAGAATTTTTTATTTATCCCTAATTATTTGATGTTTGTTCAAATATAGGAGAATTAATGATAATTTTTTCAAAATTATTCCTCATTACTATGCCTATTTTTTTTGATACTTTAAACTCTTTCTCTCTCCTTATCCCAACAAAAAATTTAAAGGTATTATAGACAATTGAGTACTATATTTAATATTTTTCAATCATTATCTTAACTCTTGTGTCCACCTCTAAAACGTTACCTAAATTTGTGGCGTGACAAAATAATTGCACAAACTTTCAAAACGCAATAAATGGCAGAGCACTGAATTCAACAATAGTGCATACTTCCATTTAAGGGTGTAAATGCACACAATCGAATTGAATATTTAATTGTTTAAATTTGATTTAAAAAATATTTGGAATATAAAATAAGGTTAGAAGCTTATGTAGTTATCTAAGCACAATTTGGAGCTGTTTGAATTTTTTTATATAAATATGACGTGAGTATGAATAGAAAATTATTTACTTATATTTAACTTTTTTATATTTCAAATCGAACTCCAATCAAATTTTTAGTTAAACAGTACAAATCGCCTTACTTCAGTACTCCCTTTATTTTCTTTATCCTTAAATCAACGGTAACACTTCCTTAAAGTATAAAATAGTGAGAAAAGAGGAATAATGGCTTGAAAACTCAACCTATACATATATATTCACTAGCTTTGCCCTTTTCGGATCACCCATTTTAAAGGTAAGTTCGTTTCTGTTCTGCTTTTCAAGATAATATCCTAACAATTGTCTTTTCTGATGTGTTTATTATGCTGGATTTTCATCTGGGTGTGTTTGTTTTGTTGGGTATTCCAATGGGGTTTTGATTTATTGTTGGTTAATTGGGTCTGTTGATGGAGGTGGGTTTTGGATTTTGGTTTGTGGGTATTGCCTAAATCTTAGCTCTGTTTGATTCCTGCGGAAATGTAGGTAAGAGAAAATTAGAAGAGCAGAAAAAGATAATATACTTTAATTCTTGATTTTTTGTGCTCAATTGAGGTTAATGCATACCTACTTTGCCGCTTGGCTGAATTGAGTGTCATACTTATCCAAAAAATAATTAAAAATTGCAAGTTCTTTCCTTGGGCAATGCAGAGGGAGTTTCATTCGTCGTCTTTTGTGTTGTTAATTTACTGTGTTCTTTTTCCTGGGATGGAGTTGTTTGGGTTCTGAGAAAATGTGTCTGTTTCCTGGCCTCAATCAGATTTGGTTCTGTTTGGGCTGAATGTTATTACTTGAAAGTGCTTAGATTTACAGTATGATGATAGTATACTACATTAGCTTGAACTGCAATTGATTATGTTTTATATTATTTTGTTGTCCTTAAATTTTAAACCAAGTTGGTATAACTTTGTATTGAGCCTCTTATGAACAGACTTAAAACTTTCCCTGACTATTCTTTAATTTATCCGGGAAGGTACTTTACTAATTTTTAATGTTCAACGAGGGGATTTCCTATGCTATTTTCTTGAGGTTATTCTGAACCTGCATCCGAACTCACAATTGTACGATAAATTAGTGGAACTGAATTTGCTAATTGGAAAAATGTATGTTTGTTTTTGTTCAACCTCCTATCTGAATGTATTTATTTTGCATCCTTCTACATTGGTGTTAGGATCTAAATTGTTTTGACTTCTATGATAATTTTCTTTCAATGTTGGTGCCTTGGCGGAAGGATTTTAATATAAGGCAACATCTACAGAGGCAACTTTAGTTGATCTATTAATGCAAGCATTTTCCATATGTAGGAATGTATAAAAACCAATTGCAAGAATTGGCTCAACGAAGCTGCTTCAACCTTCCATCTTATTCATGTATCCGGGAAGGACCAGATCATGCCCCCCGTTTCAAATCCACGGTGAACTTCAATGGAGAGACTTTTGAAAGCCCTACGTTCTGCTCTACTCTTAGACAGGCAGAACATGCAGCAGCTGAGGTAGCTTTGAGCACACTTGCAAATAGAGGCCCTTCAAGAGCACTGGCTGCAAGAGTTCTGGTAAGCCTTCAACTATGATTAATTAGCTTCTATATGTTTCAGCCATATAATTGTCTGGATATGTGCTGTTAATTTTGCTAGTTTTGGTTTGGAAGGTTTGTATAACCATTGCCTAGAGCGTTTTATTGAAAATTAACTATATATCAACTTAAACAAAAAGTTTAGACCAAAAAAACAAAAGAAAAAGAATAATCCAAGAAAAAGAAAGAAGAGCACAAAAGTTTCTCCCGCCCAACACTTTACCTGGTGGAAGTTACTACAGTATAATCGAGTGACAAAACTAGTAGAGACTCTGGGGAATAAATGATATGGAAAGCCCCCAAAATTCTTATTCTTTTGACAAGATTGTAATTGTTTTTACTGTTGAGTGGTGATTACTTTTCCATTAAAATCAACCGTGAAATTTGAAAAAGTAATATGGTCTTTTTTGGGCTTAATATGTTCCTAATATCAAGGCCTATCTTAAGTGGACAAATAGACTTTGGCAGTCATGTGCTTGTAATGCAATCACTAGTTTTTCATATTTTACCAAAACTAGACCATGTATTTTTGTCGACGAACTATTGATGCCATAGATATAGTTTTGTCTCTTAGGCACTGTGAACCCAGTAATAAAGATTTTATGCAACTTAAAATTTTTATGGTGAGCTATGTCAGTATTGTTGTTCACACTTCGTAAAGCAAAAAAGCACTAATTAATCTAAGGAAGTTGTTTGGAATGGGATTAGCAATATCAATTGTTCTCAGACCCTCGCTGTAATGAGATTCTTGATCGTATGTCAGGCTAACTTTTAAGGGAAAATTTGAACAAATTGGGTGCTGATCAATTGTGCTACAAAAACTTGAATCTAAGAACTTACAAAGTCAATGTTTTGATACTAGGAAAGTATCCAATTCTCATGAAAAGTGTTGTTCGAACCTGATGAGGATGGGAATAGGAGAATTAAAATATTAGTAGTTAGTTACTATATTTTATTAGTTATGAATGAATTAATTGTAATTAGTTTACTTTTGTAGATATATATCAATAGATTATTCTAGACTAATAGTAAATAATCAGCAGAGATTTTATTTCCTTTTCAAATTAGATTTTACTTAGTCGTTAAGTTTAGGGTTTTCTTTTTGTCCTATATTAAGTGATATTACCCATCATTTTAGTATATGTTGAATTGAATGATATTACTGAATTTTAACCTTTGTGCTTGTGGCTTTTTCGCTTAATTATCTTTTATTTTTTAATCCCCTTTACTCCTTCCTTCCAGCTTGACCCTATGGTTTCCTAACTGCTTTAGAACAGTCCTTGTAAACAAATTTTAGAATTAGAGTAGGAGGAAGAGAGAAATGGGGCAGAAATGAGAAGAGAATTGGCAAAAAAAGGGAAAGGAGCCTCTCAATGAGAGCTCAATTCTCCGATTTCATTCGTAAAAAAATCATACACAATATGTAACTTCACTAGATATTTATATGAGATTCCTTCGATTGATTTCTATTAACTTGCACCAATTTATCCTACACGGCTACACCCTTCCCAACTGACTAACTACTCACATGGGCCATGCCATTTCTAGAGGGTACTAACTTGATTTACTCGAAGTAGTCTGGGCTTGACATAACCTATCATAGAATAGGCACATATATGGCAAAATCACAAAAGTAATGCTGAAAAACAAGGCAAAACATGCTCCATAGTTTGGCTAATTTCTTAAGACAGAATTCTGAAGAATCCAGTTATTGTTGAAATAACTTTTGGTTAAAACGTGGGTCCCTAAGATAAAATGCATTATCCAATGGCACAAATGAGCAACTATTCGATGATCCATATTGAAAATATAGGTTCTTCACCAACTTGCTCTGCCCCCTTCCCTTCATTGTACAATAATCACATGAGAAATGATCATGTTTCACCAACTTGTTGGCTATATATGATTCTAGGATGCATGTGCTTGATGCATCAACTTATAATCCAATTGTTTCCATTTGTCTTTTTTTTTGTCCTTTCACTTCAATAATTTATTTAATGAGAAAACAGGAGATACACAATGAGATCCTTAAGAGCTAGGTGCACTTTTCCCAAATGTCTCTGTCAAGTAGACAAATCAAATTTTAAGGAAACAAGGTGATGAAAGTTGGTTGTTCGCTTACTTTTATTTTGTATTTTCCTTTTTTTTTAAAGATACGAAGGCAACACTTCAGCATTGGATTATTTACTTAACTTTCTAAAATAAGGAATTTCACTTTGTAACCAACGGGTGGATTGTCTCTTATATCTCACCTTTAACCAAACTACAACAAAACTTAGCAGAAATCACATTATCAGAATGATGATGTACTAAATTCTGATGCGAGCAAATAAGCAATTTTGTTCCACTTTTTCTATCATAGAGTTGTTTTATGTTTATATGCAATAGGGGAGGTGAGTGAAATTTTACTTTAGAAATGTCTTGTTCGGAAAATGATGCCTGTTTCCTGGTTCTGAAGTTCATGCACAGTTTTCATTTTTTTGTTTTGGCATTCTAATTGTGCTCCACCTGTCCAGATTTATAGGGATACTTATGCTTGTGGTCCTTGGTAGTTGCAGACGCTGAACTGTGTATTTATAATTATCATCTAATTGAATTTCTCTTTAGCAGTAAATGGCAAAATGATGCTTAAAATACAGGCTTTGTTTTTTCAGAAGTACTTAAAATTTATCATTCCTAAATTGTCATCACCAATAGATTATTCAGACACTCCATTACATCATTGCATAATCTGAAACTGGCAAACAGATGATATTATTGTACTTATACAGGATGAAACTGGAGTATACAAGAATTTACTTCAAGAGACAGCTCACAGAGCTGGGTTAAACCTTCCTGTTTATACCACTGTTAGATCTGGACCTGGCCATGTACCTGTTTTCTCATGTACAGTCGAGCTTGCAGGACTTAGCTTTACTGGTGAACATGCAAAAACCAAGAAACAGGCTCAGAAGAATGCAGCACTAGCTGCTTGGTCTACCCTGAAGCAACGTATGTGTACGTTAACCTTTCTATTAAATAAATTTGTTGCAACCGCTTCTATAAAATTAATATAGGTTCAACTACTTTGTTACCGTGTCAAAGCTGAAACAAAATATGAATTTAGCATAATAAAACACTATCATGATCCTAAAATAGTCGTATATCGTACCTTGCCTTGGATTGTGCTTCAGTTAACCCTCTATTATATAATTACTGGCAACAAATTTTTTTAGCAAGAATATATTTTGTTATTATTGTGGAAAATATCTTTGTATACTACTTGATGCACACATAAAAGATGTAGGACGAGCCCACAAAACTTGGCTGAACCAAAATAAGAGGATTTTGAAGCTCATGGAAATAAAAGAATTCTGGAGATTTATTTATAATTTTGGTAGTTATCTTATTAGAATCCAACTTTAACTAGAAAAGTTGTTTATAAGTATTATAAATAGGGATGTACTTTATTATTTTAGATATAGTGAATTATAAGAATTAGTTGAGATTTGTGAGAATTATGTTGTGTGAAAATTACATTCGTCTCAAAACCCCTCAATTTCCATTATTTGGTATTAGAGCCGTGTTTCTTTGTCACCCTATCATCGTCCCAAATTATCGTCCCACCTCTGCCATTGCCAAACAAATCATAACCCTAACCATTGTCCTAAATCAAGTCCAAATTCATTCAGCTGCCGCTCAATTTACCTAGTCACTTTACCAACACCACCAGCCTCGTCGTAATACCATCAACGCCACACTAACATCCACAATCCACCGCTGCTAAACCTTATTGCCAACTCTAACCCTCTATTAACCCAAACCCTAATCCATAATCGTTGATCATATAGAACCCTAATTGTGACCCCCAATCAAAACCTTAACCCTAGCCCCTAATTTCACTCATCCAAAAAACAAACTACACAGAAAAATTGAACCCTTCATGGACCCTAACGACTTTGGTAACTTGCGTTCACTTTCAATCGGGAAAAACAATCAGCCTACCAACTCTCAAAACTCGTCTGAGGAAAATTTAAAAAGAAAGAAAGAAAGAAAGAAAGAAAGAAAAAGGAGCAGTTGCTGACACTAGAAAAAGAGGAAGAAAAGATTAAAAAAGAGAAAAGAAGAAGGCAAAGATCTTACCTCCATTGTGCCTTTTTCGTCGCCGTTGTCACCGCCACCTTTCTAAATTATAGCGTCGTTGATTTGTTCAGTCACCACATGAAACATGAGCAGGTAACTAGCTTGTGAGTAGAGGTAACCATGTTTTGTTTGAAGATATTTTGGCAAACTTTGCACCCTAGCGTTAGTTTAAACTTTAGATCCAATCCCCACAGTTTGTTATGTTTACAAAATCACCCTTGAAATTTTGTTAAAATGCCCTCAGAACCTTGTTTGTTTGTTGTTATCTAGCTTTTTATTATTTCTATGTTTTTATAGACCCAATTTTTTTTTTGAAAAAAAGGAGTCTCAAAAAAAGAAAAAAGTCTTTATTTGACTTGCAAAAATCATGGTAAATTGGTGAAGTCAATGCAAACCTGATGCTTATATGTTATAACATGACGAGCTTCGTAAAAGAATTAAAGTTGAAGTACTCACATCACATTTTTAAGCATCCATTACAGGACTTGACACAAAATTGATGTATTTATGGAGCGCACAGATAAAGGAAAAGAAGTTACTGATGAACATCTTGAATGTCCACCTCCTGATCCTAATTATGTGGTACCCTTACAACATGGCCCCAATCCACATATTAATGTTCATGTACCAGACCCTAGGCTGAATGATGCGTATAGAGGAGCGAAATTAGACATTGGAGGCTTCAATAGTGACCGTAGCCCCGAAGGATTGGATTCTCAGTTTAGAAAGTTTCTTTCGCTGGTACGAGTTAGTCGATAAGCTAAAGTTTTTTTTTTGGAGTGAAATTGACTCAATTGAATATCAGTTGGACCGTAACGCCTTAATACAAACACTGATGGTGGCTAGTTGATAGGGACTCCAAGTCAAGAACAAAGAAGAGATTTTTTATATTTATTATTTGGAGTTTTAATTATGTTTAATATAAAATTAGTTGATATGATTTATGTATTTTATTTATTAGTAGGGATTTAGGATATTAATTAATGATTAGGAATTAGTAATAATGGTGTTTTAGTCGTTTAGTATTTTATTATTCCCCGAATATCATTAGAGTTTGAGTCTCTTTAAATAGTGATGTAATCTTCACAAGTTATTAGACTACAGATTATTGAAGTTGAAATTGATTATTTTACCGTAGAGGTATTTTATCTATCTTGGTGTTAATACGTGGAGTTGATACACTTGAGAGATCTTAGTGGTTTAAACGTGGAGTTTAAATTCTAGTTTATTTTACGTTAATTTTTCATCTCAAATTTGTCCTACGTCATTTTTGGTATCAAAGTTTAAGGTTTCTCTATTCATTTTTCAGTTTTTGGGAGATTTTGGGTTTTCAAAAAAAAAAAAAGCTCGGTCGAAATTATTGTTCACTAACAGAATTACTGTTCATTGCCGAAGTTACTATTCATAAGGGAAAAAAGCACTTGCCTTGCTGCTGCTACTATTGCTCTCCCTGCTCTGCTGCTGCTAGTCTTTGGGGAACACGAGTATGTTGGGTTTGTATATATCGCAATTACATAATCAAATCACATAAAAAAGGCGGAAGCGCGAAGAAACGAGAATTTAAAATTTTATACAAACCTATACCTATGATCATGCTTTGTGTGCTATTATCAATTAACAAAAGAGTAGGAGAATTAGAATCATACCTTTGAATATTCGAGTTTCCTGAGGTACAAATTCAACTCTTAGTCGTTCGTGCTCTCCTTAATACGCGTGATTGATTCATTCTTTTGATCAACGTTAGCTACCCAAGCGTTTGGGCTCTAGAGGTGATCCACTAAGAAAGAACAAAAACTCAAGAAAAAGTTGTTTGGCTAAACCCTAATTTTTCCTCTCTGTAGAAAAAGGAGTACTCTTCAAAAATTGGAATTACGTCTATTGATATCTGTCATAAGACTCCTTTTATATAGATATTAGTCAACCCTTCTAATCTAATTAGAAATAGGGTTATATTTAATTAATTAAGCTCCCTAATCTTATTAGGGATAATTAATTAAACTCTTTTAGTTAATTTGGCTCCTAATCTTATTAGGAATAAATGAGAGTACTTATATTAAATTAATTCCCAAACTCCTTTAGAAATTAAAAATAATAATAATTTTAATAATATTAATAAGACTCCTCTTATTAATTTATATTTAATTTATTCTATCACCATAAATTAAATTAAATACACTTAACATATTATTATGATTTTGCCATTAACTTCTTAAATAATTTTTCTTCCTTTTAGGTTCTCTATATTAAACCGGTTGTGAATAAATCAAATAGAACAATTCTTATCTTATTTAAATAAATAAATAAAACTAATAATCTATTTAAATAAATAATATTTATTCTACAATAAGGATAAACTTCCTTAGCGATCAACGACTTTTCAGATAGTATAGATTTCAACATTAATCATAAAAAAACTTTTGAGTAAATAGTTTTCGTACAATTCAATTATTCCACCATACAATGTTCCAATTAAATATAAGACATGGAATTACTGTCAAGTCTTATTTTATTTAATTATATGTATTTCGATTCTCAAATGCACAACTCCGAATAAATGCAAATTAGAAACTCCTTTCTAATTTCATTCCACATTGGCCAAGGATTCCTAGGTTGTTATTTATCGAATCACATATGATATATCTCTTTTTTTACTAGAAGCGGTGGATTCTTTATTGTTCATTCATTGTCTCCATATATAACTCATTACACCTAAGCATACCCTTTGATGTACCCTAAGGGTCTTAAGGAATAAGTCAAAGTATAATTCATTATACACAAGATACTATGATGATGTCTAGTTTAAGGATCACTTGTACTACTATCACTTCAGGAATTCTTATTGACAGGCAAGTAAAACTCCATTAGGTATTACTAAGCGAGTCACGTTCAGTGAACTTATTATCCAATAAGCACCTACATACTTGCTTTAGTGTCTCCACACAAATGATCATGAGATCAATCATCCTCATCCAATGAGCAAGCAACGTCTGTACCAATCTATTTGGATTCACTAATTCTCTTTTTAGTTATCCATTGATTGGGAACATTTTAGTTTTTAAGCTATCTAAGAATTTAGATCTTATTAGCATGATTTCATCATGATTCTAAAAGCATTGCTTAAAACTATGAGTTTATCACATATTATTAAAATAACACCATGTAGATAAATTAAATGCCTTTATTAAAGAAATACTTTTATTAATAAATAAATAAGATTGATTACAAAGTATATGCTTTATCATCATACATGATTGGCTTGTATGCATATTACTTTCAATCTTTCACTTGCACTAAAGTCAATCGCCATGTATCTCATTCCCATCTTCTCTAAGTGACGATCAAACTGCTGTTGTATTAACGCTTTAGTAAATGGATCTGCAATGTTATCTTGAGAGTCCACACGCTCTAGGGTAACGTCTCCTCTTTCAATGATTTTTCTAATCAAATGAAACAGCCGCAACACGTGTTTGGATTTCTGATGAGACCTGGGTTTCTTAGCCTGCGCAACAGCTCCGGTGTTATCACAATATAAGGGCACTGCTCCTTTAATGCTAGGAACCACACCAAGTTCGGTTATGAACTTCATCCAAGCAGCCTCTTTTGCAGCTTGACTTGCAGCTATGTACTCTGCCGCTGAATCAACAACTATTTGCTGCGTGGAACTCTTTTAGTTCACTGCGCCACCGTTTAAGGTAAACACGTACTCCAAAACGGATTTACTGTCATCTTGGTCCGTTTGAAAACTTGAGTCTGTGTAGTCCTCTAGTTTCAATTCAGACCCACCGTAGATAATAAATACATCTTTAGTTCTTCGTAAGTACTTTAGGATATTTTTCACTGTCTTCCATTGCTCTTCTCCAGGATTCGACTGATATCTGCTTGTTACACTTACTGCATGAGCGACATCCGGTCTAGTACATATCATACCATACATGATAGATCCTATTGCTGAAGCATAAGGAATCTTACTCATACGGTTTCTCTCCACAGGTGTCTTTAGGGCTTGTTTCTTGGAGAGATGTATTCCATGGCTCATCGGCATGAGACCTCTCTTGGAATCTTTCATGTTAAACTTCTTTAGCATCGAGTCGATGTACGTTCCTTGGGACAAGCCAAGCATCCTTTTAGATCTATCTCTATAGATCTTTATCATCAAAATATAGGATGCTTCTCTCAAGTCCTTCATGGAGAAATGTTTAGATAACCAAATTTTAATCGATTGTAGCATAGGAATATCATTCCCTATCAGTAATATATCATCAACATATAATACAGGGAATGAAACAACGCTCCCACTAACCTTCTTGTACACACATGGTTCATCCTCATTTTTGATAAAATCAAACTCTTTGATTGTCTCATCAAAACGGATGCTCCACATACGAGAAACTTGTTTCAATCCATAAATGGATCGTTGTAGCTTACAGACTTGATTTGTTCCAACTGTTGAAACAAATCCCTCTGGTTGTCTCATATACACATCCTCCTCAAGTTTCCCATTGAGGAAGGCCGTTTTCACGTCCATCTGCCAGATTTCTTAGTCGTAGTAAGCTGCAATCGCAAGCAAAATTCGAATGGACTTAAACATAGCTACTGGTGAAAAGGTTTCAACATAGTCAACTCTTTGTCTTTGTTTGAAACCTTTTGCGACCAGTCGGGCCTTATAGGTCTCTACCTTGCCGTCTGGTCCAGTCTTTCTTTTAAAAATCCATTTACAACCAATAGGTTTAATGCCTTCAAGTGGTGAAACCAAAATCCATACTTGGTTTTCATACATAGAGTCCATCTCGGATTTCATGGCTTTTAGCCACTTCTCTGAGTCTTTACTACTCATAGCTTGTTCGTAATTCAATGGATCATCATCATTTATGATGCGTACCTCATCGTCATCTTCTATGACGAATCCATACCTATCAGGTATCTTCTGCACTCTTCCAGATTTACGATATAGGGTGTGTTACAATAGGTTCTTCCAATTGGTTAGATACTTGACTTTGATTCGTATTATTTTGTGGTTCTTGAATTTCTTCATGATATATCTTACTCCCACTGACCCCTTTAAGGATAAACTCATTTTCAAAGAAATAATACCCAGATGTTTCTTTAAGGTATCCCAAAAATCTATATTTTTTGGATCTAGTCTGTAGCTTATCGTTTTCAAACTTTTTGACATAAGCTGGACAACCCGAAGTCTTAACATGCTTAAGATTTGGTTTCCTCCCTTTCCATAATTTATATGGAGTCTTAGGGACGGATTTGGTAGGCACCTTATTAAGTATGTATGCAGTCGATTCTAGAGCATATCCCCAGAAGGAAACTGTAAGATCAGTAAAGCTCATCATGGAACGAATCATGTCCAACAATGTTCGATTTCTCCTTTCAGATACACCATTAAGCTGTGGCGTCCCTGGTAGAGTCCATTGTGAGATTATACTATTTTCTTTGAGACAATTGAGAAACTCACCGTTTAAGTATTCACCACCTCGATCCGATCGAAGAATCTTTATACTTTTGTTAGTTTGTTTCTCTACTTCACTTCTGAACTCTTTGAACATTTCAAATGATTCAGATTTGTATTTCATTAAATACACATATCCAAATCTTGAGTGATCATCAATGAATGTAATAAAATAAGAATACCCTCCTCGTGCAGTCGTTGTCATAGGTCCACATACGTCTGTGTGTGCCAATGCTAACAACTCTGTAACTCTCTCATTTTTCACTAAAAGGAGATTTAGTCATTTTAACCATGAGACAAGATTCACAAGTTGGATATGATTCATAATCAGATAGCTCTAAGAGTCCATCTTTATGCAACTTGGATAATCTTGTTTCATTAATATGACCGAGTCTACCGTGCCACATGTAGGTATAATTAACATTATCTCTTTTCCTTTTCTTAGTTTGTTCAATTTGAAGTATATTTTCATGCAAATCAAGTATGTACAGTCCATTTCGCAAATTACCAATACCATATAAAACATTATTATTATAAATAGAACAACTGTTGTTCTTTATTATAATGTCAAAACCATCCATATCTAATATAGAAATTGAAATAATATTTCTTATGATATTCGGAACAAAATAACAATTATTTAAATTTATGAACTTGCCCATAGGCAATGCTAAACAATAAGTCCCTACATCTAATGCAGCAATCTTTGCTCCATTTCTCACTCGTAGGACGGCCTCATTCTTGTTCAACTTTCTACTTTTGACCAGTCCTTGCATAATATTACATATGTGAGAAACACAACCGGTATCCAATACCCAAGTAGATTTTTGACTTTCTGAAAAATTATTTTCAATCATAAACAAACCTTGATTAGGATTCGAAACTTCTCCAAACTTCTGCTTTTGTTCTGCAAAGAACTCCTTGCAGTTCCTCTTCCAATGACCCGGCTTGTTGCAATGAAATCATATTCCTTTGTTATCTGGATCAGGTAACTTATTATCCTTTTTATTCGCCTTTCCATTAGCCTTCTTGGATTTCTTCTTTTCTGAAGATACCTTGGGCCTCTTCCTTTTCTTGGAAGAATCATTCACTAGTAAGACTTGGTTTTTCTTGGATGGGAAGTGACCTTCAGCAATTTCAACATGTTAAGTAACTCAGGCAAGCTGACGTCCAACTTATTCATGTGGAAATTCACAACAAATTGTGAGAAAGTGTCAGGGAGTGACTGCAAGACTAAATCTTGACTCAACTCCCCATCCATGACGAATCTAAGCTGTCCAAGATTGATCATCTTCAAGACATCTCAACAGCAGTGCCCTCGGTCATCCGAGATCGGAAGAGCTCCTTAGATATCTCATATCTAGCCGTCCTACTTTGCTCACCATACAACTCTTGGAGGTGCAACAATATAGCAGGAACATCCATAGTTTCATGCTGACGATGAAGCTGTTACTCATGAATGCGAGCATGATGCATTGAGCCACAGATGCATCATCTTGCCACTTAAATGTAGCAATCTCTTCCTCAGAGGCTGTTTCAACAAGTTTTTCAGGGACGGACGAATTTAGGATATAAGAAATCTTTTCAGTAGTGAGAACTATTCTCAAATTCTTTAACCAGTCCGTTAAATTCGGTCCGGTCAGTTTGTTAGCATCCAATATGCTACGCAGTGATATTAGTGAGTGTGATATTTTCAAAATTCTGCATGTGAAAAAACAACATTTTAGCAAACATTCATTTTATTAATTTTACCAAAATAAATTAAGTTTTATTTTAAATTGGTACCTCCCACTATTTTCTTCAAACTATATTACGCTCACTTATATAGTTTGACAAAATCTAAGTAAAGTTTTTGCTAGTGAGAATGAGGATCATATTTCAAATATATATAGCCTTGTGGTGACACAACAAACTATATATAAATAAATAGGTAGACAACTCCTTGTTAATTACATTATCACGCAACTCCTTATCTTTTGCCTCTTAGATTATTTTGATCAAGTGGTGACGCATCCGAATCAAAATTATCTAAGTTTAGTCCAACCTAGCACTTCCATATATTCAAAAAAGAAAAATATTGTCCTTGTGGTGTCACAACAAAATAACATTGTTCAATTTTCTTTATAAGTATCAAATGTGATAAATTAACATATTAAATATTTAATACGTGTCTTGTGGTGACATAACAAACTCATATTAAATATTTAATGCTCTATTAATTATATCATGCTAGGAGGCGACGCTCGATATTCCAAATATCTTTGAATGCTTAGGACTTAATATAATTCTTTGAGGGGTTTGTTATTAATTGTCTCATTTTGTTTAGCGCGCACGCACACACACACACACACACACACACACACACATATATATATATATATATATAAAATACGCGTCATATTATTAAACATTCGAAGCATGTTTGTATAATATATAATTTATATAATATTAGCATCCACATATAAAATACTATATTCTATCCGGATTGATTATGGACTTTTATTCTAATTTGGTTCACTAGAGCCACCAAGTGAACCAAAGGTTTAAACCATATGTTGCAATAGTTAAATTTAAATATAACTATTACATTTAAACCCGGACTTTATTATAAACGGGTTTTCAAGCGCTCCTTGTACCTTGATATTCACTTTTTCAAGAAATTCTAACTAATCTTATTACATTAAACTATTTAATTTAAATAGAAACCTTGATCAGCAGTCAAGGAGAAGTATATAGGAGGGAGATAGAATTTACATCGAGAATAAAATCAGAAAAGACGAGGTACGTAGACCCCATTTAATAAAACTCATACATTCAAGCATCCATCCAAAATAAAATCCAATCACATTGGTCATAGTCTATAATCAATCCCATTTATTATCATGCATATCACAATATACATCAATAAATAAACATTCATCTCATAAATTATAATTCCATTCCATATATATTGATATCAATTTTATGGGCAAAAGTTCGCTAAATTTTAGTTTTGAAACAAAATAAACTCTTTTATTTAAATCAAAACCAAATCCAAATTAAACTCTTTTAATTTTAGCAATCTGAAATCATATTTTAGATAAAATAAACATCTTTATTTTAAACTTTTATAAATTAAATAAACCATTTATTTAATTAAAGAAAAACAAAAGTTTTTCAGATTTTGCCCAATGGCGCAGCTGCGCCCAGAATGAACTGGGTCGCGGCGCAGCTACGCTTCCAAGCCAGAAACTGATTTCCAAGTAACGGCGCAGCTGCGCCCAGAATGAAGTGGGTCGCAGCGCAGCTGCGCTGTTCATCCAGGAAACTGAATCTGGGTAACAGCGCAGCTGCGCTCCAGAATGAACTGGAGGCAGCGCAGCTGCGCCCGATCGCAGATTCTATTAAACTTCCTGTTGCCCAAAAATTCGATCCAATCGCATATCAATTCATACATGGAATCATAAAATTGATAATTAGCATAAAGTTTGGCTCTGATACCACTGTTGGGTTTGTATATATTGCAATTACGTAATCAAATCTCATAAATAAGCAGAAGCGCGAAAAAACGAGAATTTAAAATTTTATACAAACCCATACCCATGATCATGCTTTGTGCTATATTATCAATTAACAGAAGAGTAGGAGAATCAGAATCATACCTTTGAAGATTCGAGCTTCCTCGGGTATAAGTTCAACTCCTAGTCGTTCTTGCTCTTCTTCAATACGCGGGATTGATTCCTTCCTTTGATCAACGTTAACCACTCAAGCGTTTGGCCTTTAGAGGTGATCCACTAAGGAAGAACAAAAACTCAATAAGAAGGGTGTTTGACTAAACCGTAGTTTTTCCTTTCTCTGTAGAAAAAGGAGTAACCCTTCTAATCTAATTAGAAATAGGGTTATATTTAATTAATTAAAATTCTTTAATTAATTAAACTCCCTAATAATTAGGGATAACTAATTAAACTCTTTTAATTAATTTTCCTCCTAATCTTATTAGGAATAAATGAGAGTACTTATATTAAATTAATTCCCAAACTCCTTTAAAAATTAAAAAAAATAATAATAATTGTAATAATATTAATAAGACTCCTCTTATTAATTTATATTTAATATTCTCAAAATATTAAATAATAAATATTAAGCTATTTAATTTATTCTATCACCATAGATTAAATTAAATACACTTAACATATTATTACGATTATGCCATTAACTTAAAATAATTTTTCTTCCTTTTATGGTGTGACCTTTTAGGTTCTCCATACTAAACCGGTTGTGAATAAATCAATTAGAACAATTTTAATCTTATTTAAATAAATAAATTAAACTAATAATCTATTTAAATAAATAATATTTATTTTACAATAAAGATAAGCCTCCTTAGCGATCAACGACTTTCTAGATAATATAGATTTCAACATTAATCATAAAAGAATCTTTGAGTAAATAGTTTTCGTACAATTCAATCCTTCCAACATACAATGTCCCAATTAAATATAAGACATGAAATTACTGTCAAGTCTTTTTTTATTTAATTATATGTATTTCGATTTCTAAATGCACAACTCCGAATAAATACAAATTAGAAACTCCTTTCTAATTTCATTCCACCTTGGCCAATGATTCCTGGGTTGTCATTTATTGAATCACATAGGACATCTCTTTTTTTACTAGAAGCAGTAGATTCTTTATTGATCATTCATTATCTTCATATATAACGCATTACACCCAAGCATACCCTTTGATATACCTTAAGGGTCTTAAAGAATAAGTCAAAGAATAATTCATTATACACAAGATACTATGATGATCTCAAAGTCTAAGGATCACTTGTACTACTATCACTTCAAGAATTCCTATTGGCAGACAAGTAAAACTCCATTAGGTATTCCTAAGCGAGTCACGTTTAGTGAACTTATTATCCAATAAGCACCTACATACTTACCTTAGTGTCTCCACACAAATGATTATGAGATCAATCATCCAATGAGCAAGTATCGTATGTACCAATCTATCTAGATTCACTAATCCCCTTTTCAGTAATCCATTGATTGAGAATATTTTAGTTTTTAAGCTATCTAAGAATTTAGATCTCATCATGATTCTAAAAGCATTGCTTAAAACTATGGGTTTATCACATACTATTAAAACAAGCACCGTGTAGATAAATTAAATGCATTTAGTAAAGAAATTCTTTTATTAATAAATAAATAAGATTGATTACAAAGTATATGCTTTATCATCATACATGATTAGCTTGTATGCATACTACTTTCAAAGTAACCCTAATCTCTAACTTATAAATATTGTCAAAACTACAGTTTATACCCCATGATTTTCTGAACTTTTCAATTTTAGCCCCGTAGTTTGTACACTTTTCACTTATACATTTTTATCCTTTCTAAATCAGCTATACACTTTTTGAATTCAAACTTTAGCCCTTATTTTTTATTTTATTTTCTGTTAGGCCCTTGACCTATAAAAAAAAAGTTTTATTTTATAACCCATTGTCCCAAACATCCAATGTCTCGAGCCACTAAAGAATTTATTGTCGAAGCAAAAGATTATATTTGGTTTCTTGACGATGAAAGTGACCGAATATACTAACTTATATTGTGGTCATAGATATATGAAACACAAGCAGGAAGAGCTTAGAAGGGATATGGTTAATGCACAAAATTACTTTGGAAAATTGGAACGTCGATATCAAGATGAACAAAGGAAAGCTGAAGCAAGGAAAGGACAACAAGCTGAAGCAAGGAAACGTCAACAAGTTAAAGCAAGAGAGGCTATACAAAAAGTGATTTCTATATGTTCTTCTATAAAAGATGACACGTCTTTATTAAAAGATGACATATCTTCTATAAAGGTCTTATTAATTTGCTGTCACATCTTCAAGCAGAGCAAGAGAAAGAAAAAGGGAATGTTCTAAATTTTGGGACAGACAGTTGTGACGTATCCATGGAAATTCTTGAAGTTCCAAATGTTGAACCAGAGATTATGTATGAGGAACAAATTGAGTCCAACATTGCTTTTGAGTTGTTCCTTACCGAGAGAAAGGACGATTCGATAAGTTGATCCAATCCAAGTGGACATTGTTGACTTCGTTATTTCGGAAAGTTTATTTTCAGCACCTTTGAATACGACAATTCTCTTTCCAAATTTTTTTTAGCCTTACCTCGTGATGATATTGTCAAAGGTGTTCCAAAATGTTCTTCCGTTGCAGAGTTCATTCCTTATTCTCTCATATTATAGAACCCGAGGTCGAGTTTTCTCCAACAAGAGAATGATGGGGACTCCAAGTCAAGAACAAAGAGATTTGTTATATTTATTATTTGGAGTTTTTATTATGTTTAATATAAAAGTAATTGATAAGATTTATGTATTTTATTTATTAGTGGGGATTTAGGATATTAATTAGTGATTATGAATTATTAATAAGGGTATTTTAGTCGTTTAGCATTATATTATTCCCTAAGTAATATTAGGTAATATTAGGGTTTGAGTCTCTTTAAATGGTGAATCCTCACAAGTTATTTAGACTACATATTATTGAAATTGAAATTGATTATTTTCTCGTAGAGGTATCCTTCCGTAGTGGTATTTTATCTATCTTGGTGTTGATACGTGTAGTTAATACACTTGAGATATCCTAGTGGTTTAAACGTAGAGTTTAAATCCTAGTTTATTTTCCGTTAATTCTTCATCTCAAATTTGTCCCACATCCTAGTTTTCTCCAACAAGAGAATGATGGGGACTCCAAGTTAAGAACAAAGAAGAGATTTTTATATTTATTATTTAGAGTTTTTATTATGTTTAATATAAAAGTAAATGGTGTGATTTATGTATTTTATTTATTAGTGGGGATTTAGGATATTAATTAGTGATTAAGAATTATTAATAAGGGTATTTTAGTCATTTAGTAATTTATTATTCCTCAAGTAACATTAGGGTTTGAGTCTCGTTAAATAGTGATGTTATCCTCAAAAGTTATTAGACTATAGATTATCGAAATTGAAGTTGATTATTTTACCGTAGAGGTATCCTTTTGTAGAGGTATTTTATCTATCTTGGTGTTAATACGTGGAGTTGATACACTTGAGAGATCCTAGTGGTTTAAACGTGGAGTTTAAATCCTAGTTTATTTTTTGTTAATTCTTCATCTCAAATTTGTCCTACATCACTAGTTATTGTACTGATACGAACAAGATAAAAACATTGAATCCGGAAGGAAGGATAAAATTGTCAACAAAACTTTATAGTAATTATCAAAGAAACCCTAAAAGAAACATCTATATAGGCCTAAATAATTTCCTACGTCTATTTGGATAATGAAAATAATTATAATCTTAAAATAAAATTGAAAAATTAAGCCCAAAGTATAAATGTGCTAAAAATAACTAAATTTCAAGGTTTCCTTAAATAATAAATAAAAATACATCAATGAAATTAAAACTCCACAAATAATAAAATATATGAAACTTCAAATTTTCATTAATATTTTCCATTGCATCAATCCCCCCTTCTTAGAAGGTTCATCCTCGAATTTATAAAGCAAGCAAGTATGAAGCACTAAGAATGAAGCTTCAAAACTCGCGGGATCCAACCACATGCTTTTGCTTCTCAAAGAATAATCCTAAAAATAAGTGAGAAAACACCAATATATTCCAATTTACCTCCCTGACAAAGAAAATATTAGGAATAACAAAATCAATAATTTTAATATCCTCGAACATTAGAACTGTGAACAAAGAAAGAAGGGAGAAGACGCTTATTATTTATGTGCATTACAATGTATAGTAGAGCCTTTATCTAGGCTTAGAGTTGCAGTACATTTGAAAAGTAAATTAATCATTATTAATTAATCATGCAATCCCCCAAATCATGCAATCCCCCTAATTATACAATCCCCAAATCATACCTTTAAAATAATATCTAGAATCATCTAGAATATCTATTAACACTCCCCCTCAAGCTGGAGGGAGCATGTATATCAATCATACTTAGCTTGTTACAAATATATGTAATTATAGTAGCTTCGAAGGCTTCGGTAAACACACCAGCAAGCTGTTAGCCAGTCTTAACATGACTCGTGGATATAATTTCTTCTTGGATTTTTCACGAACAAAGTGGCAATCAACTTCTATGTGTTTAGTCCTTTCATGAAACACCAGATAAGAAGCAATGTGAAGAGCTGCCTCATTATCACACCAAAGTTGCATAAGTACCAACTTGTTGAATCTTAGTTTGGTTAACAAATGTTTCATCCAAATCAATTCACACGAGATATGAGTCATTGCTCTATATTCTGATTTCGCATTGGATCTAGAAACAACATTCTGCTTCTTACTCTTTCATGCTACGAGACTTCCTCCAAGAAATACGCTATACCCTGTAGTAGACCTCTTATCTGATGGAGGTCCTGCCCAATCTGCATCCAAGAATCCTTCTACTCTATTATGTCCATTATCACGAAAAACCAATCCACGCCCTGAAGCACCCTTAAGATACTTCAATATCCTCATCACCTCATCCCAATGTGAGAACCTCGGAGAGGATAAAAATTGACTTACCACGCTGACAGGGAAGACAATGTCTGGTCGTGTGACCGTAAGGTAATTGAGTTTTCCCACAAGTCTCCTATACCTTTCTGGATTTTCCAAGAGGTCTCCTCTGTCTATTGTTAACTTTTGACTAGTATCCATGGGTGTGTTAGCTGGTTTACATCCTAATAAGCTAGTCTTCTCCAAAAGATCTAAAATATATTTTCTCTGAGACAAGAATATACCCCCTGCTGGATCGAGCCACTTTAATCCCCAAAAAATATCGCAGCTTTCTCCCAAATCCTTAGTGTCAAACTTGTAATATTCCGAATCCTTATAAGACTTGTAATGTAACATTATATGATTAATAAAGGATGTTTTTGTGATTGAAATTATGTGTTATGTGATTGAATGTGTATGGTTTCATTATAAGTGTAGAATTTTTTTTTAAAACTCAACTAGGAAATCACTATTATGGGTAAAATGCAAATGTTACCCCTGAACTTTAGGTGTTTTTGGGTATTGAGCTCCTTTCTTTTGGTCAACGTAAATCGAGCCATTTTTTGTTGGAAAATTTGGATATTAAGCCTCAGGTGCCACATGTGCGTTGACCTACCTACGTGGCACTGGATACGTGTACAGTTTCCAATTAATTACCAAAAAACACGATCTCCCCAAGAATCGAACACAAAATCTCAAGTTTGAGAATTTGGTCATAAGACCACCTCAGTACCTCAGCACCTCAGCACCACAGACCTATCTGTTAGATTCTCTCAAAGATTAATTTTTATATCAAATCAATTCATTTTGCCCCGCAAAATATTAAAAGACAAACGTACCTATTAATTTAAAAGAACATTATTGACATCATTGCAAAAACCGCATTCTCTACACTCTCGAAACCCTAGTTTACTTTGTCACAAATGTCCAATTCAAGCACCATGATTACATCTGCAACGCCAGCACCCACAAGATCCTAGTCGTCTCCCTCGCCGATCGTAAACCCTTAATTGACTATCTCCATGGCAAAGTCTCCTCCGACGCAGTCGAATTCATCGCCCCTCATAACCCTAGTAAATTCTCCTCTTCTTTCGATGAGTACCAGGCTGAAGATTCTAATTTACCCCTTGCAGTCAACGAAATCGACATTAACAATCAGAATTATGGCCAATCTTGATGCTTAAAGCCATTGAGAGGCCGTTAAAGGATCGCGAATCGTTGTTGGAGTGTAGAAATAGGGATTTTTATAGTGTTCTTGTGGCGGCAACAAAGCAGAATGAGGAGAGAGAAATAATAGAGTTGCATCAAAGAAAAGATGGGTTAGTGCGAAGAATCGAATAGAGGTGATTTATCAGGTTTTGATGTTGCGCCAAAGCCTAAAATGCACTTGAAGGGGAGCAAAATTGGGGAGGGAGTGCCGATAATTTTTGTGCCAAGTGCATTTCAGACATTGATAACTATTTATAATGTGAAAGAGTTTGAGATACTGTCAATTGATTGGAACAAGTATGATGATTTACCCACTAGCTCATAGTTTAAGATACTATCAATTGATTGGAACAAGTATTATTTTGGCAATTGGGTCAGTGGATAAAAGTATTAAGATATGGGATGCGAGGAATTACATAGTGCCATTACAGGGGGAAGGGGAGGGGGAGGGGGGAGGGGGAGGGGGAACAGAGGAGAGAGAGCACCTGTTTTTTTTTAATTTTGTTTTTTCCTTATTTTTTAATAAAATGATCATTTCTTATATTTGATTAAATTAATTTGTAAAATTTAAATTGTCACAAATTTATATATAATTTTTTTTAAAAAATTAATTGATAAAATTAAAATAACATTAACTAAAATTAATTTACATTATCAATTTTAGCTTTCCTGTTAATTTGTTTAAATAATGTTATTAGTTTTTCTAAGTGTAATTTTTTAATTTGTCTAAATAATTTTATTAGTTTTTCTCAGTGTAATTTTTGAATTTGTTTAAATGATTTTATTAGTTTTTCTAAACAAATTTTTTTTTTGAATTTGTTTAAATAATCTTACTAGTTTTTATAAGTGTAATTATTTAATTTGTAATAATATTTATATTTGTTTTTTAATTTGTCTAAATAATTTTTATTAGTTTTTCTAATTGTAACTTTGTAATTTGTTTAAATGCCATTATTTTCTTATACTTTTTTGGCATATTTTATTTTCTAATTTTATAAACTTAATTGATCTTAAGATTAAAATTTTCTCACTTTTTTTTATTGGATGAATTGATTGATTAAGTGTATAACTTATTTGTAGGGTAAACTAAACAATCAAGCCTTTGTTGATTGGGTGGTCTTGTGACTAACATTTCAAATAGGAGGTTTTGGGATTAAATCCATGGAACAACCAAATTTTTGATGAAATTTGAGCTTTAATACACATCAGCGGTGCCATGTGTGCCACGTAGGCAGGTCAACACACATGTGACACCTGGGAGCTCAATATCCAAATTTTCGAACAGAAAGGGGCTCGATTTGCGTTGACTAAAAGAAAGTGGCTCAATACCAAAAAACACCTAAAGTTCAGGGGTAACATTTGCATTTTACCCGATTCTAAAGGATGTTTTTGTGATTGAAATTATGTGTTATGTGATTGAATGTGTAGGGTTTCATTATAAGTATAAGTATAAGTATAGAAATTTTTTGTAAAACTTAACTAGGAAATCACTATTCATAAAAACGCTAAATCAACTTTGGAAAAGTCAACAATTTTTGGCTAACCGGATTATTTAGGAAAGCTAACTAATGAGTAACTAGAAGCTAACTAGAAAGTAAACTAATTAAGTTTTGGAATAACTAAACTAAGTGGGATCCGGTTATGGTGTAGAGAAAGGGAGGGCTTTTTTGCCAATGTAATACTTGCAAGCTTGTAAGTATTGATACTTTCTTTATAGAGTTGGTCATCAAATTGATTTTTGCTTGCTTTGTAGTGTTGTCAAGCAATGGGAGGTGAGATGTGGCTCAATGTCTTGCTTGAGATGTGTTGTCTAGCTTTAAGAGGTGAGATGTGACCTCTTGTATTGCAAGACACAAGTGATGGGCTTGGCCTTGTTGGCCAATTGTAAGTGGTGGAGTTGTTAGACATTGGTGGCCTTATGTGAACCTTAGGCGGCCTTGTTGGCCACTTTGGTTGGTTGTGGTGTAATGACCATTATACCCTAAGTATTGGATGCCTATAAATAAGAGTCTCATATCATGCTAAATAACCTTCATTAAATCCCAAAGTAATTCTAAGAGAGCATAGTAAGTAAACTTATAATTGAGAGGAAGATCAAGTTTTACTTATTCAAACGTAAAGCTTGCAACTTCAAGAGGTTGATTAAAAGACGCAAAAATTAGCGTAAACTATAGAAGCGAAATCATGTAAGTTTTTCGGACTATGTTCAAGTTTCTAACTGGTTTTATGTGCAACGATGTGCTATAAAATTGTTTTGAATTTCAGTTATGTGAAGTTAGTTGTGATATGTGAATTACTTGTATAACTTGAGTATTGTGAACTCTATAACTTGAGTATTGTGAATTTTATAACTTGGGCAGTGTGAACCCTATGACTTGAGTAGTGTGAACTCTATTATCTGTATAAACTTGAGAAGTGTGAAATGTGTTATCTGTTAGACTTGTTGAGCATTTGTGCTCATTCTTACTAATAAAATCTTATTTACAGTTAAAGAAGAATTACCAACAGAATCTGACAATAAAGAGAAAGTGAAAGAAGAGTAGTTAGGTCAAGAGAGATTATTATTGTTGTCTTCTTTTCATGTAATAGAACTTCAAGTTGTAATAACTTTGGAGATATGATTAAAAGAATTGGGAATTATTATAAGAATGTATTGTTTGTGTACTATACATTTAAGCTAGTAGATGTAGAAGTCATTTAACTATACTAGACTAACATTATTGGCATGTCTAGAAAGTTCTGTCGAGGAAATGGGTTAGGTTATCTAATTGCGCGCCAATAAGGAGAAATCCTTATTGAAAAAGCCCCCTCTTTCATGGGAACTGAATTGGTTGCTATTATTAAAAGTCTAGATTAGATAAATGTTGTCGAAGTTGAGAAGAAGGGTAAGTGTTGGATTGTGAGTCATAATTTATACGACTTTGGAATGTATTAGGAAATTGTAAAGTGTACGATTCTGGAATAAAGATTGTGTTGTAAGTTTTAAATAAACCAATTTTTACCAAGCATATTGTTGGTGAATGTTATGGAAGATGTGTGAAAGTCGGCACCAGATCAGGAGTTGAAGGAGACCTGGATTTGGGGGTGTGACAACTTTTTCATAAAGAAGGATTTTAAGGCAATACTAACTTCGTTGTCATCCCCTGTAATTACAATGAAGATGAAGTCATGGTTGCATCAATCGGCATGGCAGGAGGGACTATATATGTTCGAGGTTGGCGAGAATATACATAACAAGTGTCTTGGGTAGGACGCGGTAAAGACATAGAAGGTGGAACATGATGGATGACATATGTAGGGATGTCCTCATCTAAATCTGTACGTGACTCGGACTGAAAGGTAAAGGGTGTGGTCTCAAAGAAGGTGACATCTGCGCTAACAAAATACCGCTCGAGTTCAGGAGAGTAACATCTATAGCTTTTTTGAATCCGTGAATATCCAACGAACAAACACTTTAGAGCTTTGGGATCCAATTTTGACACATGAGGACGATGATACCGAACAAAGCAGACACATCCAAATACCTTTGGTGGTAATGAAAAAAGTTACTGAGAGGGAAAAAGAACTGAATGAGAAATATACTCATTTGAAATAGATGTAGGCATGCGGTTAATTACATAACATGTTGTAAGAACCGCATCTGCACAGAAATCTTTAGGACCATGCATCTCAAACAATAATGCACGAGCAACTTCTATAAGACGTCGATTCTTTCGTTCAGCTACAGTATTTTGTTGTGGTGTATTGTTGGGTAAAATCTAGTTATGCACAACACGTAAGTATACGTGGTCAATAAGTAATAAAGTGTAAGTAGAGTATCGTTCCCACGAGGAATTGTTTAATAAAAATCACCAAGTACTAACCGGTAACCAACTCAATCTTATTTAAACAAATGAATTTCAAATTATATAATTAAACTACTATTAAATTTCACTAGTTAAATTAAGATTGCGGATATTTAAAATCACAACTTCACTTGTTGCTTCATTTAAGTTAACACACTTCTCATCAATTATTCTCCATCATAATTTGTTAATCAAGAACACTAAAGCAATAAAATCACCTCTCGATGCATAATACCCATACTCACTTAAATTCACAGATGATAGAATTAAGCAAGACACCCTAATTAACTAATCCACTATATCTTTATGTGAATTACAATTAAAAAAGATTTAAAGCACAAGTTCTCTATAAGATTACATATGACGTAAAAACATCTCTTTCCTAAACACGAATCATGAATTCCATCTATGCAGAAATCACAAACACATGCTATCATGATCAGATCTAAATCTATACTCTTCCGATTTCATATAGATTATCACGGTAATTGATGGCCAATCAATTAAACAATTAAGTCTAAATCACAATAGACAATCCTCACAATAGAACATAATAATTGATAGCGAAGCATATTAAAATAAACTACACAATAAGATACATTGTAATCTCAAACAAAGAATTAGTTCATTGAATTAAAACTAAGAATCCACACTTGAATAGACATTAAAAGATAAGAATAAGATTAGAGTGAATAATAAATCTGTTGTCAGCAAATCTCTATCTTCCTCAAGCTATTGCTCTTGATCTTCAATGGTCTCCAAGTTGCTTCAATCTCCAACTTTAATAAGAACTAGGGTTTTTATCCTAATCTACTCTACTCTAATTTAATGATATCCTCTCTCCCCTCTAATCCTAGTGATTTTCCTCCTTTTATATGCCTCTTTATATGTCTTTAAGTCCTCTTGGAAGTCCTTGAGTCAATCAGCTCGAGCCAATCCTTCTGGAACTCAAATTCTGAAAAAAACTGCTTTTTCTGCGCGTACCCCCACCCCGGCGGGCTAGGCTTCTGTTTTTGACCTTATACCCCCGCCCCGGCGGGGGTTTTGCTTAGTAAATACCCGCTGCGGCGGGGTCCTTTTTCTGCTGCAGTGTCCTCTGGTAAAACAGCTATAATTTTTGATCCGGGAGGAGTTATGAGGCCTACCACCTATCAAATCGAAGATCTCGACGAGCTCTACAACTTTCATACTTTGAGAATTGAGAAATAACGGACGGGTGAAGGTCGAAATTGGGTTGGAAGTGACTGCTATGCAAATGGCCACCCAAAACAGTGAAGTTCAACGTCCGTTAGTACAAAGGTCATAACCCTTGCATCCGAACTCCGATTGGAATGATTCAAGATGTTCCGGAAAGCTAAGAAGAAGCTCTACAATATAATCCAAGTTCCAAGCCAAGAACATGAAATAAACATGAAAGCCCAAACAATGTCCGGATTTTTTTTCATTGCGATTTCATACCAATTCTTTGCGATTTCATACCAATAGTCGCTCACACAGCTCCCAAACATATAATCTACAAAATGAACACAAAATGCATGAAAAGTACTAAGAAACATGAGTTCAAGCAACTAATTCAAGTAACAGATACCGGATAAGTAGATATAAAACCTATTTATCAAATACCCTCACACTTAAACCTTTGCTTGTCCTCAAGAAAAAACACAAAACAACAATGCTATGCAATGCAACTAATCTACATGCCTACGAATCCAGCAATAATGACAGAAACAAGTCTATTCAACCGGCCTTAGAGAAATCAAGTAAACATGATAATACATCATATCAAAACTCATCAGTAATTTTCCAATCAATCATCAAATCTTAGACTGTTATCACTAATATAGTGCGTGTGTGCTCAACAATAATGCTAACTGATGTAAAATTAAATTTAGCACGTAATAAATCTCTTCGAAGGCATCATACAGTGTAAACTCAAGAAATTCACAAATGAGCTAGATCTGACTAAAATCAAACAATTACCAATATTGAGGGTCAACATGTGATACTTATGCTTTATTTTTCATCTACGGGGGCTTTTTGCTCTTATTTCCTGTTATTTATTTATTTATTTATTTATTTATTTTGGTTTATATACACATAGCTATGCAATGTCTTATTCCCTTAGGCTTTTTAATACTACCTTAACGAGCTTTCGACCGCGACTCCCAGACCATTAAGATCTTAGGGCGCTAGGTGTAAAGACAATCCCCTCGGGTTTACTTACTCAAGTAACAAAGGCCATAAAACTAGACAAGCACGCTACGGTGTTTATTCATACTTTTTTTTTCTTTTTTTTAAATAGACCCCAAATATTCCCCAAAACTTAGGTTCTTGTCTAACTTTAGCCATCACTACTTATTCTTGTCATTCTTTCATTCAAAATAATATTATCCTTTAGAGTCCCATTATGTATCAATTTAAACTCAATCAATCAACAAGTTGTTTTTACTGTGCTATCCTTATTATACCAGTTTCAAACAGAAAATGATTCAATTCATAACAAGAAATCACATCAAAGCTCTAATAGTCAGTACTATACTTGTCTACCCAATTCCATCTCATCATTGGCCAAAACAAACTGTAAATATCAAACAGCTGGATTCATGCAAGATGTACTAAATGCTATATAAACATAGTAAACTAACTACTATTTTTGAAAATTTTCAAATTTTTAATTTTTTTTTATAATAACTAACAAGAAACTAACTAACAAGAAACAAGAAACTAAATACATTAAAAATTATTAAAATAAACTACTGTGCAAATGCAAACTATATGACATGAATGCCAACATATATGACAAACTAAATGCTAAAACGTGAAACAATAAAATAAAACTAACTCCCCCAAACTTAACAAGTACAATGTCCTCATTGTAAACATATTGAAATAAAAGAACAGAGGACTTCCCTGGATCCTGCTAAGCTTGTGGTGGTGGTAGTTGTGGAACAAAGACTGAAAACTCCTCCACATCGGAATCTAAAGGAGGATACTGTGGCATAGGCTCATATTGGTGGCTTCCCTGTCCATAATCTTTTACTTATTTATTGAGCCGCCAATACTTGCAATGAAGTGAAACAACATGAATTAGAATAACACTTTGGATTTATAAGAGAACTTAATAAGCAAATTAATTCCTATCTACTAAATAAACTAGTAAAGCATATAAATATAAAAATTCCTGGGTTGTCTCCCAGTTAGCGCTTGAATTACATTCTTTCAGCCTCACTTTGTCTGGTCAATGCTATCCAATTCCTCTTCGATAGTTGAGGAACCTTCCATCCATCGGAAACGATGTAACTTTGGACAAGTTCCCCAGAGTGATAACCATTGCATTAAAGTCACCTAACATGCTTTGATTTGGTACGATCTCAATTAAGAACGTCCCACAGCTAGGCGTTTTCTCCATTGTGTATGTGATCACTTTGGGGTATGGAAGCTTGTCATACACAATGGGCTCTTCGTCTATCTTCTCTTTCTCGTCCCACCATGGATTCAAACTTGTACTCGCTCTTATGTCATCAAGAGCTTCGCCGATGACATGACTACCAAGTGTGCATTATTTTGCAAATCTGACCGACTCTTTGATCTTTGGTGGAGACCCATTTAGATCTTTGTTGACCTCTATTTCATTATCCCCAATTGTCTCCACACTTTCGATATCTTGTGGCTCATTCAGTCGCAGATTTGGTTCGGGTTCTCCGTTAGTTTCGTCATCCATGTCATAAAGCTAAGTGTTTGGAGGAAGGTTGCTTACGGCTTTGGTCATTTGCTCTATCTGATCCGCAAGATTTTTAATTGACCTCGCTTGATTACTCATCTTCTCATTTGCTATGAACTTGAACAATAATTCCCCCAGCCTTGAATTTTCTGTTTCAGTCCCGGAAGCCATGTATTGAGGACCATTGGTTGAGGTAGTGACGAGTTGTTCCATCTGATTATTAAAATTTTGGGTTGACAGCTCTTGGCAAATCCTCATCTCCTCTAGGTCTGCTATGCCCTTCAATATTTCATCCATCGGATTTGATTTTTCTTCTTGTGGCAATGGAGGTGGACATGAAAATTTCGGTGTGTATGATGGATTTGGAGCGTAATATTGGTCATCATAAATGTAGCTCCCTGAAGAATCCGGGTGATACCCCCAATCTTGGTGATAGTTAGGCTCAGCATAGTTGTTGAGGTAATCACTACTATATGGTACCGGTTCAAAACTAACGGTGCATTGATGACTTGCATGATTGCCAACACAATAATCACGCGTAACTGCTATCCTTCGACTCCGTTGGGCTGCGATAACCTCCGTCGTCTTCGAAAGCTCTTCAATCTGTGCTAATATTGCGAAAGATGTATTAAGTCCATCAATCCCTATTTCCCTTGGTTGAGTCATGTTTGTGTATGACCATTGATACGCAAAGTCATCCATGGTTCCTGAAAAAAAGAGAGTAAAATAGGAAGAGAATTAAATAAATAATAATAAAAAAAGAATGTTTAAATTAAGATTAATTTGATTGAAATTAATATTGATAAATAATTATTAAATTAATTCCCCGGCAACGGCGCCAAAAACTTATTGGGTAAATCTAGTAACGCACAACACGCAAAGAAAGAAGGGAGAAGATGTTTATTATTTATGTGTATTACAATGTATAGTAGAGTCTTTATATAGGCTTAGAGTTGCAATACATTTGGAAAGTAAATCAATCATTATCCCTTAATCATGCAATTCCCTAATTATACAATCCCCAAATCATACCTTTAGAATAATATCTGGAATCCTCTAGAATATCTACTAACAAGAATAATCTCATGATCAAAGTTTGCCCTGCTGGGCTGCTCCTGCTCTCTTTTAGGGGGTATTCAATTAAGATTTTTTAAGACTTTTTTTAAGTAACACTTTTGTAGAATTTGTGGATTTTAATGACTTTTATAGACTTTATGAAATAAGTAACGAACTTTTATAAACTTTTTATCAAGACTGTGATAGACTTTTGTATACTTCTAATATATAAAATTGAAAGATTATTATATTTAAGATTAAAATTTTGCTACACAGTTAAATTATTTATTATATTTTTTAGTGCATATATTATAAATAATAATCCACTGCTTATGATAACAACTTTCAAAAAATATATTATACAAAAAATTCAAGTTCTGACAATATTGAGAGATCTAAACATTAGAATACATATATATTATAATATATTTATTACATGGCTTCTGATTATTTAATTATTGGCTCCATGATTTCAATTTTTTTCCTTCGCAGAAAACGAAATCCACACTCTTGTGTGAGCGTGTGATTCAATACCATATTAATTGCTTTACTACTAATATATATATATATATATATATATATATATATATAATCCCTCCTTTTACCAAATCATGTAGTATAATTAATAATAAGACAAAAGCTTTAAATATATATACATACATAATCTTCACAATTGATCTGAGAATTTCATGATTTTATCTCACTTTTATTAAACAAATTTATTTAGTCTTTGTATTGGAAGCTTTCGAACTGAAGCTTTCTCCCTTACCAATTTACTGTGCCTTTTCCTTCTTTCCTCGATTACACGTACCGCGAGACAGATTAGGTTTTTAGTTATTTGTTTACTTGTTAATATATCTTGTTAATTCTCTTAATTATAATATGATTTAATTTTATCCACATATAAATTAAATCCAATTAGTTTTAATGCCCAAATTTTATTAAATTAATTTATCCTTCACATATTAATACTTATTAGCCTATATAAAATAAATAACTAATTTGACCCAATAAAAGACAAAGTTCAATTAAAGTATTTAAAATATAAATTTAAATGTTATTTATTTATTTTATTTTATTTCTTTATTATTATTTTTTCTGGGTATTACACCGCGAATTTCTGGGTTTCCTCTTTACTGGCGATCCTAATTTCGACTTTTGGGTTTAATATTTGGAAGTCTGTAGAAGTTTTTAGAGACGAGGTTTGACTTTGGATATGAGTTGATAGTTATAATTCTTCTTCTAAAGTCTTTCAAACTCTACCATTTGATATAAATCTAAAAAATCTATGACTTTTTGAATACCAAAATACTTTTATAGACTTTGTAAAAATCTTAATTCAATACCACCTAACTTTTAAAGACATTAAAAAAGTTGTAATCGAATACCAGTAAACTTTTATAAACTCTTTAAATGTCTTGATTGAATACAACCAAAATTTTAAAATCTTTAAAAATATTTAAAAATCTTAATTGAATGCACCCCCCTTAGTGTATAATTTTTTATGAAGGATAACCAAGTGTTCTTTTTTTGTCCACTTTATACTCTGAAATTATTGTGATGTTGATCATGATAAGATAGTACTTTAGTCATATAAGTTAGCTGAGCTATCCCTTTTCTTGAAATGTTATGTACTCAAGTATGAAGTATCTAGACTGCACCAATCATGAGATTATGTCAGCTATGTATTTTATATTTTTATGGAGAAGTATACTTTTTACATTCTGCTCTTACTAGGATAAGCCTTTATCATATTACTCAGACACATGTTAGTCATTGTAGTTGTTTTTAATAGTGCTTGATAATAGTTGGGATTTATGTTAGAAAATATAAGTCTCTATGTATATAATTTTTATTAGATATGGCGAGAAGTCATTGTTCTTAACATATATCTTAAGTGCTATGTTGATTTATACTTTT
This sequence comes from Panax notoginseng, assembly GCA_016801055.1. NCBI lineage: Eukaryota > Viridiplantae > Streptophyta > Magnoliopsida > Apiales > Araliaceae > Panax > Panax notoginseng. The sequence goes on along the minus strand of CM029017.1, from coordinate 57,072,402 downwards.
GTTCTTCACAAACAATTCCCAAGTTCTCTTTTTCTTAATAATTACTACTGCATTTTCTGATAATTCAGCTTAAATAACTAAGTAGTTTTTTAACCAACCTTATTTTATTCTCGTATTTGCTCATGCAGTAGACCAACGTGGTGCATCTTCTTCTACATCACCTTCCTCTCCATTGGAATATGAAGTCAGTGAAGAACAGGAACAAGTTGTTATTGCACGCCTTCTTGCTAGTTTACGTCCAGAGGAATCCAACAAATCCATGCAAAGTGACAGTCAACGTGGAGCAGAGAGATTCACTTGTAATAGCATGGGTCCAATTCCACAAGCGTCAAGCTTATATCCTTTGCTATACGAAACCTGGGCTTACTCAGGTTTCTCAACAGAAATGGAAATGTACAGAATGTGGCAACAAGCACAATTGCCGCAGCTGCAGGGTCGTGTGTTGCCGCTGCCAGCTCTACCAGCTCCACTGCCCAATCCGCAGGTTCTACCATTTATGCACTCCATGTTCCAACCTAATCATCTATATTTTATGGCAAGGGGGCAAGCGAGAATTCCTGTGGGACCTGCTGTTACGTTTACTGCCTCAAGCCCATCATTTCATTTATCAAACCATTCAATTCCTGCTCCAACTAGGTCCATGGTGACTATTCAGGAGATACAGGAGGAGAAGTCAGAAGGATCATCTACGTTTTGTCCATCTGAAATTTCTAAATCCACTGTCCTTGATGGCCGTAAGAAGGAATCAGTAATCCCGGGAAAAGGTCAGGAGGATGACAAACAGAAGAGTGGTGGTACACATGCAAAACCTGAAGACGCTGGTCATCCAGAGCGGAACCCATCAAGACAAGCTACACTTTTTCCTGATTATAATACTCATGTAGATTCTGGATTTCAGGCTATTGAGTTTAAACTACAAAACACTCGAGAATATTCTCCATCCCATCTTAGGGGTCATTTTTCTCAGAGAGGAAGTTTCCATGAAGTTTCTGAACCACCTTTCTCGACTGCATCTCCAATAAGGGTCAGGACCGCGAGTCCTGCATCATTTATGGAACCAAGACCGCAGAATTTTGCAAACCAGACTGCTGTACGACCAAAATTTAGACCTGGTGTTCGTCCATACTCAGCTAGACCTAGAATGGAATTTGGTGTACCTTCTCGTTTCATGGCTCCTGCTGTTCAAATTAGATCTGTTGTACCTGTCTGCTCTGCTCCGCCTGCAAGAGAGATGCCAAGTTCGAGTCACGAGAGGCAGTCGTCAGATTCGGAGAAGAAAACTACCGGACAAGAGGGCATGTTGGCAGCGAGTTCTGAGCTTAACAAACTTCAACTATAAGGTGCCCCTGAATACTATTGAAATTGGCGTTTCTCTCTCTTTTTATTTCCATTTGGGGGGGGGGGGTGGGGGTTATAGCATTTGCTGAGGAGCTACCCATTGTTCCGGAGTAATTATAATAAGATATACTTTTTATATTGCGGACTGAGAAATATAGAAATATAGCATATAATTTGAAGCAAGACTTTGAGATTTGCTCAGGGGATGGTATGTGACTTTATTTGCAGTTTCATCCTTTGAAAAGCTGAAAGAAGTTATGGTAATAACTTTGGAGACATCCAGTAATAGAGTTAAGAAACATAAATTCAACAGCATGCCCCTGCAAGTATGTGGTTACTGGTTGGACGTACACTTCTGAGGAAAAAATGGGTATCTAGCTCTGTCATTCCCATTTTCTTGCGTACCAATTTTAGAAAATTTGCATTCTGGACCAAGTTATTTTTGGTCTAGTGGTTTTTGGGGCTTATTATGGGGCTTTTGGACTCCCAATAACACAAAATTTTGTTTGTCTAGATGCAATTTATTATAAATGCAGCTTATTTGGTCCAAACACAAACACACCAAAAATGGTGCACTGCATTTAGACCAAATAAGCCACCCAAATGGACAAGCCCAACGCCCAAGAAGCTGCTAGCCGAACATACCCTAAAGCATTATTTTTAATGGGAAGTCTGTTTTTTGTCTTTTGACCCTTGTAATTTCACCCGTGCTGTGTTTGGCATCCAACTCCAAGTTTTGGAACAGGAATTGGAATACATTTGCTATTCCATAGAATTAAAAGACGGACCAAACATGGTTTTTTTTTTGATGTGTCATCCTTTAGCAGGATACTGTAAAGTTACCAGGAAGATATTTAGAATTCCTGGAGAGCTATAATAGATTAATGCCTTATCAAATGAGAGCCAGCAAGCTCATTTCAAAGAAGCTGATTCTATAACGTGCGACTGTCCCCGAGGTTGGCATTATTGAGTTGAGAATAAATTATATACAAGGATGTTATGTAAAATTAGTGTTTTACACCATCTAATAACAAAATGCCATGTAGAGAATTTTGGAGAAAATCAAAAGATTGATTAATTAAACATCGTAAATAATAAATGTAAAAGCTGTTAATACAATTCAAATCCCTTCATAATATCCTAAATTTTTTATATGGTCTATATATATATACACAGCTGTGTAGTACACAGTCACCTATGACGACGATTTTTTTAGGTTATAGCGACGGTTCACCTGTCGCCATAGACTAGACTAGAATATCTATAGCGATGGGTGAACCGTCGCTCTAGCTCAAAAAAATCGTTGTCATTGGTGACTGCGTGCTACACAGCTGTGTATATACATTTTTTCCTTCTTATATTGCATGTTATTGGAGGGTGTAAACACTACGCTTTACATTCCATCTTGAGAAATGAGAAACTATAGTGTACTTGTAAACATACTTGCAGTGGCATGGTGGAATTTGTGTCTTCATTTTTCATTTTCAAACATCAACCCAACGTGTGGACATTTCTTCCATTAGTAGTGCTTTGTGTGACCAAAAAAAATGGATACAAAAGTGAGATACAAAATTATGTATGATTGTGGTCGGTTATAACCATTAGATCTATTTATATAAGAAATTGATATTTTCACATGATTTTTATCGTCGTTATATATCTATAGCGATACTTTTTATGTAAAAATATTAAAAATTTATGTAAAAATATCAATTTTCTTTATATATGGTGAAATATCAATTAATTACTATTTTACACATCTTTTTAAATTTATATTTTGCTACCATAACATTATTCATTTTACGCATCTTTTTAAATTCATATTTTGCCACCATAACATTATTCAAGTGGGCATGTTATTCCACCACGTATGATTTGATTCCTCATTATATATGGGCTTGTTATCTCACTAGATTTAAGTCTATTTTTACTGTAGTTGAGTTTGTGGAGTTCCTTATTGTGTAGCTTAACTAAAAATAAAATAAAAATAAATCTAATAAGTAAAGAAATTTAAAATCCATTCGAAAAGAAAATTATTTCTAGCTAATAAAACTTGCCAGCAAATAAAGCATGCTAGAATTCCAAAGAATATCCAATTAAAAATGTGATTATAACTAATCTAGACATTTACAAAAAGATAGGCAGATACAAATGAACTCAAGAGTGTTGCATATAATATGAATTGCTGAATAAACAACTATGTCACATGTGAATAATCATAATGTTAGATGTTTTGATAGTCTTTAGGGAAAACAGAAAAATGCAATGGCAACATTGAGCTAACCATTGGAAATGAAGATACTACAAACACAAAAATTCAAAAGGACTCTTCAAGGTATCTAAAATTTCAAAATTCATTAATCAGACAAATGATATTTGACCAAGTAAAAATGATAGTTTCACAAACTCTTTCTCACATCAATAGTAAGTAAAGTCTACTTTTATGTTAGAGAGAATTTTGTGAAGCTAACACTTTTAATTGTGAAAAATTTAATTCTCTATTTTAAAATATTAGAGAAAAACTTCGTACTTTGCTAGAGTATGTGTTACTAAGATACGTGGCAACGCAACCAAAGGGTATTGGCTCAATGGTTACCTTTATTCCTTGTATATCACGTCATTAGGGTTTCAAACCTTATATGTGACAATGTAGCTTGTTCACTTGTAAACGCTCCAACACATTTGTTAAAAAAAATTGGGCTTGTTAATAATATAATTATTTTATGAGTATAGATCCTAAAAAATAAATCGAACAAGCAACAAAGTGGTCACCACCTAATGTTGTTCATGAACTTAAAGTTTATGTTAGTAAATACTATTTTTTGACATAATTATAGATAAATATTATCTAAGTGATGGTGTTGTTGGGTAAAATCTAATTACGCGCAATACGCAAGTATACATGGTCAACAAATAATAAAGTGTAGGTAGAGTATCGTTCCCACGAGGAATTGTTTAATAAAAATTATCAAGTACTAACCCGTAATCAACTCAATCTTATTTAAACGAATGAATTTCAAATTATATAATTAAACTAATTTTAATTACCACTAGTTAAATTAAGATTACCGAGATTTAAGATCACAACTTCACTTATTACTTCATTTAAGTTAACACACTTCTCATCAATTATTCTCTATCCTGAATTGTTAATCAAGAACACTAAAGCAGATAAAATCACCTCTCGATGCATAATACCCATACTCACTTAAATCCACAGATGATAGAATTAAGCAAGACACCTTAATTAACTAATCCACTATATCTCTATGTGAATTACAATTAAAAAGGATTTAAAGCACAAGTTCTCTATAAGATTACATATGGCATAAAGGCATATCTTTATCCTAAACACAAATCATGAATTCCATCTATGCAGAAATCACAAACACATGCTATCATGATCTGATCTAAACCTATACTTCACCTCTCGAGCTCATATAGATTATCACGATAATTAATGGCCAATCAATTAAACAATTAAGTCCAAATCACAATAGACAATCCTCACGATAGAACATAATAATTGATAGCGAAACATATTAAAATAAACTACACAATAAGATCCATTATAATCTCAAACAAAGAATTAGTTCATTGAATTAAAACTAAGAATTCACACTTGAATACACATTAAAAGATAAGAATAAGATTAGAGTGAAGAATAAATCTGTTGTCAGCAAATCTCCATCTTCTTCAAGCTTCTGCTCTTGATCTTCAATGGTCTCCAAGTTGCTTCAATCTCCAAAACTAATAAAAATTAGGGTTTTGGTCCTAATCTACTCTAATATACTCTAATGGAATCCTCAAAACTAGCCTCCCAATCCAAGTTAAAATCAAGTATTTATAGTTCTAATGGACACCCTAACAAGTTAGGCAACTAAGAATTCTATTCTAGCTCAAATTGGACATCAAATCACCCAAATCAACTCTCCCCCCGCCGATCGGCGCGCCCAGCGCTGCTCCTAGGCCAATTTGGGCGCGCCTCATGCTGTAGCAGAGAAACTGATGGCCCGGCGCGCCCCGCGCCTCTCTGTTTTCTGATGCGACGTCCTTTGGTAAAACAGTCATAACCTTTGATTTGCTATGATTTATAGGGCCTGCCACCTATCAAATCGAAGATATTGACGAGATCTACAACTTTCATTCTTTGAGAATTGACAGATTCTGGCTGGATCAAGATCGAAATCGGGCTTGAAGTAGATGCTATGTAAATTGCAAGCAGGACAACTTTGAGCTTTGATCTTTGTTGATAAAAAGACCATAACTCTCGCATCCGAACTCCGATTGGGACGATTCAAGATGTTCCGGAAAGATAAGAAGTATAGCTACAATAAAATCTAAGTTTCAAGCCAAGAACATGCATCCAACTTGGTGTTAAAAGCCTTTCAATCTTCCCTTCTTGCACTTGCTTGCATATTTTAGTCCAAAAGATGTCCAGATTACTTTTCCTTTCTTCTTCATGCCAATGCCGTGTCATAGCCTATAAAATAACATAAAATGTATGAAATGAACACACAATGCATGTAAAGTAACTATGAAACATAGGTTTAAGCAACTAATTCAAGTAATAGATACCGGATAAGTAGGTATAAAACCTACTTATCAAATACCCCCAAACTTAAACATTTGCTTGTCCTCAAGCAAAACCACAAATTAGACAGATTCATTCTTTAGCAATGATCCACTTAAACAATGAATCAATATGAATTTGAACATTGGCCTCAAAGGTTACCTTAAATAATAACTTAATGAAAACTTCAAAATAATGTCATATCTACAATTTCTACTACTTTCATTAATTTCACATCTACCCATGATCCTTTAAGTGCGTGTGTGCATCCATATGTTCAAACTAGTCATGATTTAGCTAAGATCAACCAACACATAAAAGATTTTCAAAAAAAAACTCTCAAAACTTCTTATCACATCAATCACCGCTAAAATAGACAAAGCACAAAAAATTTTCTTCTTTTTTTTTCTTTGAGGATCAACCGGATATTCAAATATTTAAGCACATATGAGCCCTTCCCAAGTATTTCAAACATACATATTTTCTTTTCTCTATTTAGTGAGTGCGTTTTACGCTCCATCTCACTTTTCACTTTTCATTGAATAAGTGCGTTTTACGCTCCATCTCGTTTTCCACTTTTCATTGAACGAGTGCGTTTTATGCTCCATCTCGTGCCTGTGTTTATAGGGAGTGCATTTTACACTCCATCTCGACCCACCACATGCTTCAATTATTCAATTTGGGAAGGTTCCAATAATTTTTTTTTCAAAAATACCCCAAGATTTCTCCCAAACTTATGTGAGTGCCTAATTTTCATTTCGAATGATGCTCAAATAAGATTTCTCATGTTGCAATGGTATCTTTCATAAGCATTTAGCCAAAAAAAAAATTCAATCCCAACTAGCTAAACAAATGGATATATGTAAAATTTTTCAAAAAATTCGCAAGTATTGTGAAAACCAACAAATGAGTTAAAATATAGACTAAACATGTTCATCAATTCTCCAAGAGTTAACAATATCAACCACCCACTTATCATTAGACAAAATAAAATTCCATCAAAACATTGTCCAAGTAAATACTAAACATGATAAATACCCCCAAACTTAAAACAGACATTGTCCTCAATGGCTAAGATAGGAAAAATTAAAAGAGAGAACTTTCCAAAAAATACAGCATTTTCCTCCTTGTCTGCTAAGTTTGAAGAATAGGCCAGACACATTGGAATAAATCGGACACCACACTTGAGTTGGACTTGACTAACCTGTGAATATGATAGAAGCAAGCTTGTTAGATCCTAAGACATAAAAATTTATTAAATACTATGAAACAAAAAAAAACTAAAAATTAAACTTGGGTTGCCTCCCAATAAGCGCTTGATTTGTAGTCTTTCAGCCAGACTTTGTCTGGTCAATGCTATCCAATTCCTCTTCGGAAGTTGAGAAACCCTCCATCCATCAGCAACAAATTGTCCATTTGGAGGTTCCCATATGCGATGGCCAATGCATCAAAGTCACCTAGCATGCTCTGATTTGGTGTGATCTCAATTAAGAACGTCCCACAGCTAGGTGTTTTCTCCATTGTATATGTGATCACTTTGGGGCATGGAAGCTTGTCACACACAATGAGCTCTTCGTCTATCTTCTCTTTCTCGTCCCACAATGGATTCAAAATTGTACTCGCTCTTATGTCATCAAGAGCTTCGCCGACGACATGACTATCAAGTGGGCATGATTTTGCAAATTTGATTGACTCTTTGATCTTTGGTGGAGACTTATTTAGATCTTCGTCGACCTCTATTTCATTATCCTCAATTGTCTCCACAGTTTCGATATCTTGTAGCTCATCTAGTCGCAGATTCGGTTCGGGTTCTCCGTTAGTTTCGTCATCCATGTCATAAAGCCTAGTGTTTGGAGGGTGGTTGTTTAAGGCTATGGTCATTTGCTCCATATGATTCTCAAGATTTTGAATTTTCGTCCTTAAATTTCGATTTGACCTCTCTTGATTAATCTGCCACCCCTCATCTGTCGCTCTGATCTCGGACAACGCTTCCTCCAGCCTTTAATTATCTTCTTCTTGTGGCACTGGAGGTGGACATGAAAATTTTGGTGTGTATGATGGATTTAGAGCGTAATGTTGGTCATCATAATTGTAGCTCCACGAAAAATCCGGGTGATACCCCCAATCTTGGTGATAGTTAGGATCAACATAGTTGTTGAGGCAATCACCACTATATTGTACTGGTTCAAAACTGACGGTGCATTGATGACTTTGATGGTTGCCAGCACAATAGTCACACGTAATTGCCATCCTTCGACTCATTTTGGCTGCAATAACGTCCAATGTCCTCGAAAGTGCATTAAGTAACGTCCAATCCTTGCAAAAAATGCATTAAGTCCATCAATCCCTGTTTCCCTTGGTTGAGTAATGTTTGTCATCCTTCGACTCCGTTGGGCTGCGATAACCTCCAACGTCTTCGAATTTGCCTCAATTTGTATTGACTCTACAGAAAATGTATTAAGTCCATCAATCCCTATTCCCCTTGGTTGAGTCATGTTCGTGTATGGCCATTGATATGTAAAGTCATCCATGGTACCTGAAAAGAGAGAAATATAGAAAGAGAATTAAAAATAAAAATAAAAATGTTTAAATTAAGACTAATTTGATTGATATTAATACTGGTAAATAGTTATTAAATTAATTTCCCGGCAACGGCGCCAAAAACTTGTTGGGTAAAATCTAATTACGCACAACACGCAAGTATACGTGGTCAACAAGTAACAAAGTGTAAGTAGAGTATCGTTCCCACGAGGAATTGTTTAATAAAAATCACCAAGTACTAACCCGTAATCAACTCAATCTTATTTAAACGAATTAATTTAAAATTATATAATTAAACTAATTCTAATTACCACTAGTTAAATTAAGATTACAGAGACTAAGATCACAACTTCACTTATTGCTTCATTTAAGTTAACACACTTCTCATCAATTATTCTCTATCCTGAATTGTTTATCAAGAACACTAAAGCAGATAAAACCACCTCTCGATGCATAATACCCATACTCACTTAAATCCACAGATGATAGAATTAAGCAAGACACCCTAATTAACTAATCCACTATATCTCTATGCGAATTACAATTAAAAAGGATTTAAAGCTCAAGTTCTCTATAAGATTACATATGGCATAAAGTCATATCTCTATCCTAAACACAAATCATGAATTCCATCTATGCAGAAATCACAAACACATGCTATCATGATCAGATCTAAACCTATACTTCATCTCTCGAGCTCATATAGATTATCACGGTAATTAATGCCCAGTCAATTAAACAATTAAGTCCAAATCACAATAGACAATCCTCACGATATAACATAATAATTGATAGCGAAACATATTAAAATAAACTACACAATAAGATCCATTGTAATCTCAAACAAAAAATTAGTTCATTGAATTAAAACTAAGAATCCACACTTGAATACACATTAAAAGATAAGAATAAGATTAGAGTGAAGAATAAATCTGTTGTCAGCAAATCTCCATCTTCCTCAAGCTCCTGCTCTTGATCTTTAATGGTCTCCAAGTTGCTTCAATATCCAAAACTAATAAAAACTAGGGTTTTGGTTCTAATCTACTCTACTCTAATCTAATGGAATCCTCAAAACTAGCCTCCCAATCCAAGTTAAAATCAAGTATTTATAGTTCTAATGGACACCCTAACAAGTTAGGAAACTAAGAATTCTATTCTAGCTCAAATTGGACATCAGATCACCTAAATCAACTCTCCCCCCGCCGATTAGCGCGCCCAGCGCTGTTCCTATGCCAATTTGGGCGCGCCCCACGCTACTGTAGCAGAGAAACTGATTTATTTATGGTGCGCCTCGCGCTGCTCTATTTTCTGCTGCGACGTCCTTTGGTAAAACATGCATAACTTTTGATCCACTAGGATTTATTGGGCCTGCCACCTATCAAATAGAAGATATTGACGAGATCTACAACTTTTATTCTTTAAGAATTGATAGATTCTGGCTGGATCAAGATCGAAATTGGGATTAAAGTAGATGCTATGTAAATTGCAAGTAGGACAACTTTGAGCTTTGATCTTTGTTGATAAAAGGCCATAACTCTCGCATCCGAACTCCGATTGGGAAGATTCAAGATGTTCCGGAAAGCTAAGAAGTATATCTACAATAAAATCCAAGTTCTAAGCCAAGAACATGCATCCAACTTGGTGTTAAAAGCCCTATAATCTTCCCTTCTTGCACTTGCTTGCATATTTTAGTCCAAAAGATGTCCAAATTGCTTTTCCTTGCTTCTTCATGCCAATGCCGTGTCATAGCCTACAAAATAACATAAAATGTATTAAATGAACACACAATGCATGTAAAGTAACTATGAAACATAGGTTTAAGCAACTAATTCAAGTAATAGATACCTGATAAGTAGGTATAAAACTTACTTATATACCTACTTATCACGTGCATATATAAATTTTAGATGATTTTTATCTCCATTTCATAATACAACATGTTGGTTAGTAGATTTTTTGCGTCAACGTGCCTTGACTATAAAAGAAAAGTTAACTTATGCTCACAGCTAACTCACATTATGGAGCACACTTTCGGGGTTATGAAAGTATGATTTCCAGTCTTAAAGCAAATGACTCCTTACTCTTTCACAACTGTAAAGAGATGTAGTTATCGCTTGCTTTGCGATACATAATTTTGTTGTTTTCCAGAGGTACATGTTGTTCGATTTCGCAACCGATAAACACACATAAGTATATACGGTCAACAAGTAATATAATGATAAGTTGAGTGTCGAACCCACGATGAATTATCACTAATAGTTACCAAGTATCGACTTTATATCGCCTCAATTTTATTTAAACAATTGATTAAAATGATAAATTATGATTACAATTAATCTAAATAACAGAAATATAAAACATAGATAGATAGATAAAGAGCTAAGAACACGATATCCATACAGAAGCATTTTGTCAAACACTTGGCGTGCATCACTTTGTTCAAATCTCTTAACTCTCCTTATGATCATGGAGGCCACTATGAATTGACAATACACAAATTATGCATAACATAATCATATGCCCTTATATTTTTGGTCTAAATTCATAATCTATTTTCCAATTTTAAATAGATTACCAAACTAATTACCAATTCCTTAGCAATTAAACATTAAGCAAGAAATATAAAGAACCAATTCGTATGACACCAACCAAAAGGAAAGCAAATTAGAAGTTAAATTCATAACGAATAAATCAAACTATTCCAAATATTAGGTAATCACCAATGGATAATACAAGTATCAAAGAAAAGTTAGAAACTTAATTTACAAGTGTTTGTGCACTGGATCCCCAAGCATGAGTTCTAGCCCCTAGAGGAAGAAGAAAGAAAAGGAATGGCTTCCCCTTGGTTTCTAGATGAAGCCCACCATTGAAGCACTTCCAATCTTATTGAACAACCATGGCACAAGGCCATGGCTTTCCTTCTCCAAGCTCTTCCACCTCCTGATGAGTAGGTTTATAACCTACGATTTATCTTTATTTAGCTTGTTATATTGTTAGTTTTTGAATGTTTTATGTTGATTTTTAATGGGTTTTTGTTCTTGTTTTAGGATATTAAGTGAGCACATCAAAATGCTAGCATTGGAAGAAAATCTGAGCAAATCTAAACATTCTGCATGACCGACGCGGGCCGCACCATGATGATAAGCAAAGCGGCGTGGGGCGCGCTACAACGTGGAAAAGTAATTGATCAAGCGGCGCGGGTCGCGCTGTCATAGTGTTAAACTCGACGCGGGGCGCGTCGGTCGGATGGGTCTGGCTATGCTTTTATTTTGTCTGCTGGAAGTTGAGTCGTGTTGGGAGATATAACTTCTTTATGTAATATGCTTATATTAGGAGTTGACAAGGAGGTTATTTCATGTTAATTGGGATTCTATGTCTAAAGACTTGTTGGGTTTGACTAGGAGTTTGATTTCTATTAGAATTCCTCTGTGATGAGTTTGAGATGGATTAGAATTGGTGGTGATGGAGCTGAAGTGAATTAACTTATGCTAAGTGTTGGAGACTTAAGCAGACACTAGGGAGCTAGAATTGAAAAGCAAGAGTTTGGAGGAACAAAGAAGGGAAGTGATTTCACGAAGATTACAGATTTGAAGGGCGAGAAGGGTGGTGTATTACTATTCTTCTTTAATTTCAATTTGTGTAATCAGGATGATTATTTCTTTTATTTATTCAGTATTTAATTCATTAATTATGAACTAAATTCTTTATTAGGCTTATAACAGATCTTTGGGTTAAACGATGATTATGTAACTTTGATTTTCAGTTTAATAAGCTATCTTTCGGTTTATCTATACTGATTTGTGCTTGAATCTATAAATTGCTTGATCACCAATTTTATGTGGACTTGTATGAACTCGAGAGATGAAATACGAGTCTAGACTTAGTCAATATAGCATGTGTTCTTGAATTCTGTGATTGAATGGAATCTTGATTTATGTTAGGGTAGAGATATGCTTAACATCGCATGTAATCAGATAGAGAACTTAAACTTGAACCTTCTTTGATTGTAATTCACATAAAGATATAGTGAGTTAGTTAATTAAGGTGTTTAACTTAATTCTATCTAATTTGTGGATTTGAGTTAATACGGTATTAGTGCATCGAGAGGTGGCTAGTTCTACTTGAGTGTTCTTGATTAGTAAACTGGGATAATGAATTAAATTGGAATAGGGTGTAATAATCAGAGTGATGCTTAGAGTGAAGTTGTAAGCCTAATTCTCCAATATTTGTTTGAAAATTCAATTTTTAGGAATTGTTGATTGTTTGGTAATCTTAATATTTTTAATATTTTTAGTTATAATTCTTAAATTGGTTAGTTTAATAAAATTTGGATTAATAGGAAATTTGTAATTGTGAGGGTTAATTTCTTGCTAATCTTTGTGGGAACGATACTTGACTTATCACTTTATTACTTGTTGACCACGCATACTTGCGTGTTGTGCGTAACTATATTTTACCCAATAAGTTTTTGGCGCCGTTGCCGGGGAATAGTATAGATTTTATTAATTTTGTAATATCAGTTTAATTAGTCAAGTTTTACTTAAACATTTTTTGTTCGTTATTTCTATTTCAGGTTCTTAAAGTCGGTTTATGGAAACTCGTTCCAAAAACCCATATTTGCTTCCTTTGTAGAACGACATCGAAAAACGGTTTCAAAGGTTAAGTAAGTGGATCAAGGACACTAGGGAAGACTTTGAGAATTCTGAAAAAGAAGAAGTAATGGCTGCCGAAGACCAGAAAGCGTTGAAAGATTTTGCTACACCTAAGGTGACTGAGCTTCAAACGAGTATCACCAGGCCAGCGATTGCTGCAAATACGTTTGAAATCAAGCCTGGGACCATTCAGATGATCCAAAACTCAGTTCAGTTTGAGGGACTTGCAAATGATGATCTGAATGAACACTTGATCATCTTTTTGGAGATATGTGACACCTTCAGGTATAATGGGGTGTCGGATAAAGCAGTCAGGTTTCGCTTGTTTCCATTCACTCTGCAGGACAAGACGAAGAGTTGGTTACACTCACTACCGTCGGGATCAATAACTACATGGGAAGACCTCGCTCCAAAATTCTTTGCAAAATTTTTCCCCAAGCAAAGACTGCAAAAATGAGGAACGAGATTACCATGTTTGAACAACAGCATGGGGAATCATTATATGAGGCATGTGAGAGATACAAGGAATTGCTTAGGAAATGCCCACATCACGGATTACCCAAATGGCTATTGATGAACACATTCTACAACTGGTTAAATGGAAATCTCGGGACGAGTATCGATGTAGCTTCGGGTGGAGCATTTATGGCTAAGAGATACGAGGAAACGTATGAGTTAGTTAAAACTATGGCAGCTAATAACTACCAGTGGCCTACATCGAGGATGACACAACCTAAGGTAATGAGAGTTTTAGAGGTAGATGGGGTAACCGCGTTGGCAGCACAGGTTGCTGCATTATCAAAGAAATTGGACACTATGAAGGGTGTACAACCACATCAGGTGGCTTATATTTGCGAGTTATGTGCTGGAGAACATCCTACGGAGCAGTGCGCCATCGACCCAACATCAGTTCAGTTTGTGGGAAGCTACAATAGGATTCAACCACATAATATGTATCAAAATGCCTACAACCAGGGGAATAAAAACCATCCCAATTTGTTATGGAGCAACAATCAAAATCAGCAGGCTCCACGATAATCTTATTCCCCGGGGTTTTAGAATCAGCATCAACAAACAGCTCAACATCAAGATAGGAAAACAGATTTAGAAGAGTTGTTGTCAAAGTATATAACAAGCAACGATGCGATTATGAAATTATAAGCAGTAGCCATCAAGAACTTAGAAAATCAGATAGGACAAATGGCTCTTGCATTGAATAATAGGCCGCAAGGAACTCTGCCAAGTGACACAGAAAATAATCCGAAGGGAAATCACGAGCAGTGTCAGGCAATCACTTTGAGGAGCGAAAAACATTTAGATGGGGAAATTGCAGAAAATTCAGTTACAAAAGATGACAAAGTTGATGAAAACAAAGTGGTTGAAAAGAATCAGGGAGAGGAAAAGCAAGTTGAACAGACAAAGTCAGATGACAAGTCAGTTGTGTATCCTCCACCGCCGTTTCAGCAGAGAGTCCAAAAATAGAAATTAGACAAGCAATTCGCTAAATTTTTAGAAGTTTTTAAGAAACTTCATATTAACATCCCTTTCGTAGAAGCCTTAGAGCAGATGCCTAGTTATGCCAAATTTATGAAGGGTATTCTGTCTAGGAAAAAGAAGTTAGAGGATTTTAAAACTATGGCCTTAACAGAGGAGTGAAGTGCAGTTTTACAAAGAAAGTTACCGCCAAAGTTGAAAGATCCGAGGAGTTTTACTATTCTGTTCACAATTAGGAACATGGCGTTCAACAAGTGTCTATGTGATTTGGGGGCAAGTGTGAACCTCATGCCATTATCGGAATACACCAAATTAGGTTTACCAGCTCCGAAACCAACCAATATATCTCTACAGTTGGCGGATAGATCAGTCACGTACCCAAGAGGCATTGTGGAGGATATTTTGGTCAAAGTAAACAAATTTATATTCCCCGTGGACTTCATAATTTTGGATTTTGAGGAAGATAAGAACATCCCAATCATCCTAGGGAGGCTGTTCTTGGCTACGGGTAGGACGCTCATCGATGTGCAAAAAGGTGAACCAACTATGAGGGTCCAAGATCAGAAAGTAAAGTTCAACGTATTCAAAGCCATGAAGTTCCCTACGGATGAAGAGGAGTGTTTCAGGATGGATGTCATCGATCAGATAATTGACGAAGTCATGGTTAAAAGTTTGGCTAATGATCCATTGGAAACCACACTACCGGGGGATGAAGATATAGATGATCTAGAGTTCGTAGATTATTTGCATATGCTGGATTCCTTGCCACGAGTCAGTAGATTCAAAGCACCATTTGAGCCACTACACATGGAAGAGAAAGCCATGACAAGGATGAAACCTTCATTGGAGGAGCCACCTATACTTGAGCTTAAGCCACTTCATAAACACCTCAGGTATGCATATTTAGGAAATTCTAATACTTTACCTGTTATTATTGCTTCTGTGCTTAACGAAATGCAGGAAAATAAGTTGTTGAAAGTGCTAAGAGAATACAAATCATCTATTGAATGGACAATTGCAGATATCAAGGGAATCAGTCCATCTTTCTGCATGCACAAAATTCTAATGGAAGAGGATTCAAAGCCAACAGTGGAACAACAGAGATGGCTCAATCCGATAATGAAAGAAGTGGTGAAGAAAGAGATTCTGAAGTGGTTGGATGCGGGGATCATCTACCCAATTTCAGACAGTGCTTGAGTCAGTCCCGTTCGATGTGTGCCGAAAAAGGGCGGAATGACCATAGTAAAGAATGATGACAACGAATTAATTTCGACGAGGACAGTGACCGGTTGGAGGGTTTGCATGGACTACAGGAAGCTGAATAAGGCAACTCGCATAGACCACTTTCCTCTACCTTTTATCGATCAGATGTTGGATAGATTAGCGGGGCATGAATTTTACTACTTACTGGATGGGTATTCGGGATATAATCAGATAGTCATCGCTCCTGAAGATCAAGAGAAGACCACTTTCATGTGCCCATACGACACCTTTGCATTCAAGAGAATGTCTTTTGGCTTGTGTAATGCACCCGCTACCTTCCAACGGTGTATGATGGCCATCTTCTCTGACATGGTGGAGAAAAATGTGGAAGTCTTCATGTATGACTTTTCGGTCTTTGGGATAGTTTTGATGTCTGTTTAGAAAACTTAGTCATGGTTTTAAAGCGCTGCGTAGAGACTAATTTGGTGCTTAACTGGGAAAAGTGTCATTTCATGGTTGAAGAAGGAATAATCTTGGGGCACAAGGTTTTGGCGAAGGGATTGGAGGTTGATAGAGCAAAGTTGGGAACGATTGAAAATCTTCCACCGCCAACTTCAGTTAAGGGAATTCGTAGCTTTCTTGGACATGTCGGGCTCTATAGGAGATTTATAAAAGACTTTTCTAAGATTTGAAAACCATTATGCAGTCTCTTAGAGAAGGATTTAGTTTTCAAATTTGACAAGGAGTGTAAGTTAGCATTTGAGCTATTGAAGAAGAAATTGATTACAACTCCAGTTATTGTCGCACCGGACTGGAATATGCCTTTTTAGTTAATGTGCAATGCAAGCGACTATGTGATAGGGGCTGTTTTGGGTCAACTCCGAGAGAGGACATTCCACGCCATTTGCTATGCAAGTAAAACCCTTACGGATGCCCAATCGAACTACACAACTATAGAAAAGGAGTTACTTGCAGTAGTATACGCCTTTGACAAATTTCAGGCATATTTGATTGGGACAAAGGTGGTGGTATATACGGATCACTCGACAATTTGCTATTTAATTTCGAAGAAGGATGCTAACACGTGACTTATCAGATGGATCCTCCTTCTACAAGAATTTGATTTGGAAATAAAAGACAGAAAGGGGACGAAAAATCAAGTTGCAGATCATTTATCGAGGCTGGAAAATCTGGGCAAAGTGAAGAGGATACGTGTGTAAACAACGAGTCATTTTTGGATGAACAGCTGTTTGGAGTCAATGCAGAATTTCCATGGTATGCGGATTTTGCTAACTATCTGGTGAGCAACATCCTTCCCCCTGATCTTACACGTCAACAAAAGAAGAAGTTCTTGCATAACGTTAAATGGTATATGTGGGATGAACCATACCTATTCAAATAGTGTGCCGACAAGATGATTCGAAGATGTATGCCCTACAGTGAGGTGAAGAATATATTGCACGAGTGTCATGCATCTACATATGGGGGACATTATGGAAGTGAGAGAACAACGACTAAAGTGCTTCAAGCAGGGTTCTATTGGCCTACAATATTTAAGGATGCCCACCAGTTCGTAAAAAACTGTGATAGATGTCAACGGGTGGATAACATATCGAAGCGGAATGAGATGCCACTACAAACTATAATGGAAGTTGAACTTTTTGATGTATGGGGAATAGATTTTATGGGGCCATTTTCTTCATCGTTTAATAATCAGTACATCTTGCTCGCGGTTGATTATGTGTCGAAGTGGGTTGAAGCCGTAGCACTACCCACAAATGATGCCAAGGTCGTTCTCAAGTTCTTACACAAGAATATTTTTACAAGATTTGGCACGCCAAGAGCTATTATAAGTGATGAGGGTAGTCACTTCTGCAACAGATCGTTTACAGTTCTTTTGGCAAAATATGGGGTCAACCATAAGGTGGCTACGACATATCATCCCCAAACAAGTGGGCAAGCTGAAGTTTCAAACAGGGAGGTGAAGAAAATATTAGAGAAGGTAGTAAACCCGAACAGAAAGGACTGGTCCCTCAAATTGGACAACGCATTATGGGCTTACAGGATAGCTTACAAGACGCCAATTGGGATGTCACCATATCAATTGGTTTACGGGAAAACATGTCACTTACTGGTGGAGTTACAACATAAAGCATATTGGGTAATTCAGAAGCTTAATTTCGATCAAGCAGCAGCTGGTGAAAAGCGGCTACTTCAATTAAACGAACTCGACGAATTCAGACTCCAAGCCTATGAGAACTCGAAGTTGTACAAAGAAAAAGTCAAGAAATAGCATGACCAGAAAATCATGCAGAGAACGTTCGAATCGGGGCAATCAGTACTATTGTTCAACTCAAGATTGCGGTTGTTCCCAGGAAAGCTAAAATCGAGGTGGTCGGGTCTATTTGCTATAAAAAAAGGTTTTCTCACATGGTGCTGTTGAGCTATATAGTAGAAATCCAATAGAGACGTTTAAGGTAAACGGTCAATGATTGAAGCTTTATTGGGGTGGCGAATCAAATTAGGATGTCATCACAATCACACTTGCTGATGCACCTTGAAACAAGAGGCACCGTCGAGCTTACGCCGTTAAAACTAGCGCTACTTGGGAGGCAACCCAAGCTCTAAACCTTTTCTATTTTTGTTACTAAGTACATTTTAGCTTACAGTATTGCTAATATATTTCTTCTTCAAAGCACAATGACTCCATTATAGTATGCTTGCACGGAATGAAGGAAAAAACAGAGTCACCAAGACACTGCATAAGCGGTACGGGCCGCGTCGCATAAAGTTTATATCCAGCGTGGGGCGTGCCAATTCGTCGATTAATTTCTGATCAACCAGCGCGGGGCGCTTCTAAAGTATACACATGGCGTGAGGAGCGCTACCATATTAGAAAATACTGTCCCCATAGTGCGGGGCTCGCCTCCTAAAGCATACATAGGGCGCAGGGCGCACTACCACATCAGAAAATACTGTCCCCATAGCGCAGGGCGCGCTGCCTAAAGCATACACACGGCGCGGGGCGCGCTACCATATCAGAACTTACTGACCTTACAATGCAGGGTGCGCCATATCAGGCCTATGCACGGCGCGGGCCGCGCCGTTCAGAAACGCCAGACACTAAATGTGATCTAAACGCATCATACTCATCCATAACCACTTAATAACTCCTTTTTACACTCAAACTCCCCACATCTCTTCCAATATAAACTCTCCCACTACCCCATAACTCCTATAACTCCCACAACTCCTTTAAACCACTTCTCCTTCCCCTTCCCAACTCCTTCTCCCATTAACACACAAACTCTACAACTTCTCATACACGTTGGTTTTCATCTCCTATATGAATTCAACTCCTGCAAGTAGCAACATTCATTCTACATACAAGAAATACACTCCTACACTAAGTCTAATTCCATTTCTTCATAAATTCTTACAAATTGGGGTATCATTACAAAGGGGAAACACAAATTCTTATTGAAGGTAAACCCAAAATTTTACTTTCTCGTTTTTCTTCTCTCTTGATTAGTAAAATTGGTTGGAAAACCTTGGGAACTGTTTGCCCAAGGATTAGGTTGGCTTATTTCATATCTTGATTAGAAAGAAAGTTCAAAGAAGGTAAGTTTGGGGGAATTAGCCTGTGCGCCCACCAACTGTTCGACAAAATTCCTGAACCAAAACTTTTGCCTACAATTCACCAAAAACACCATGTCTTCACATAAGAGACAACGTCCTTCCACCTCCACTGCTTGGGCTTAGTATGATCACACAAAATTTTTTAGTGAGGGGGCTGAGCTAAGATTCAAATCATCCATATACAAGAAGACTATGGTGCTAGAACGAGGACTGAAGCCGGATGCTAACTTGGATGGTGATATGACATTGATGATTATGGAACGTATTTGGTTTCAGTTAGTAGAGCAACCACTTCCAGCGGTGATCAATATAGTGAAGGAGTTTTATGCCAACGCAATGGAGCATGTCAATCACGTAGTCATGGTTCGAGGTAAACTGGTGTCTTTTTATGCCGATGCCATTAACGAATATTTTGGGCTGGAAACACCAAATACTAAACGATATGAAGATGGTTTGCCTGATCTGGATGAGTTGATTGTAAGATTGTGCAAATCAAAAACTCAATGGGTGACTCGAGTCGGTACGAATGAAAAGATAAGTTTTCCTCACTCAACACTGAGTCGGTATGCAAAAGCATGGCATGCATTCCTTTGTGCCCGTTTAATACCCACACGCCACCAGAATGATGTAACTAAGGAAAGGACACGACTATTATATGAGATTGTTCACCACCATTACCGTGTGAATAATTCCATTGTGTTCTACAATGTTGATGTGGGTGATTGTATTCAGGAGTCCATTGATCGGCTGCTACGGGGAAGTACTACGGGAGGTCTTCTACATGGATTCCTCATTACTGATTTGTGCCGCAAAGCTGGGGTGCAGTGGAATCCTTCTGAACCTATTCAACAACCAATGGCTATAATTGACCATGCTATAATTGAAAAGTACAAGGCATGGGAGGGGGCAAGATCTCATCCAAGAGGAGAAGGTTATATTATGATTCGTTAACCCTCACCCCCAGTTGCAGCTGCACCAAGGGAAGAGCAACCACCTCGTGGTTCAAGGAATCAATTTTTGTGGTTGACTTAACGTCAAGGTTTGATGCATCAATATAATACAAATGCTTTCAACATGCTTGCTGATGCGTTTTCTCGCTACAATCCCAATGCCAATCTGGTGGCCATGCTTGGTCCTCCTGTCCTTCCAGCATACCCTCTTTCGGACGACGACGACAGTGACTCGTCTTTCAGGGAAGTTCTCATGTTTTTAATTGTTCTATTTTGTCGTAATGGGGACATTACTTGCTTTAAGTTTGGGGGGGGGGTTATGTTTCTGCCTAGTTAATTTGTGAAGATTTAAAAATCATGTTAGTTAGTTATTTTTTTTAGTTTAATACATAAAAAAAATAAAAATATAATTTGCATGCAGTTTAAATTGCAAGAATCCAATTATTAGATAGTAAAAGTTTATTCTTGGCTAATGATGAGATTGGAATTACGTAGACAAGAACAGTACCAAATATTAGAACTTTGATGTACATTTTTGTTATGAATTGGATCTTTTACTTGTTTGAAACTGGTATAATAAGGTTAGCACGTAATAACACCTATGTTGACAGATTTAGTTTATATTGATAAATAAAGGACCTCTAAAGGATAATGCTAGTTTAAATAAGAGAATGACAAGGATAGGCAGTGAAGGCGAAGAATTAGGCAAGGACCCAAGTTTGGGGGAAAAAGTGGGGTATATAAGCTTCTGTAAAAAAAAGATACTGAGTTGAATAAATTGAGTCCTGTGGTGGGTCGAGAAGAAGCGTGAAATGCACTCCCCATAAACACAGGCATGAGATAGAGCGTAAAACGCACTCACTATCCATCTATCTTAAAAAAGAGAGAATAAAATGGGAAATAAGAGCAAAGATCTCCCGTGAATGAAAAAGAAAGCATGAGTATCCTATTTGGACCCCTAAGTTTGGTGAATGTTGATTTTAGTTGAATCTTATCTATTTTTGAAGTTCTTGAGTTTACGCTGTATGATGCCTTCTAAGAGACTTATTATGTATTAAATTTGAATTTGCATCAGTTAGTAGGGATGTTGAACACACACACACACACACCATACCAGTGATAACATGTTAAGATGCGAGGATTGATGGGATTTATGGATTGATTTTTGGTATGAAGTATTGTTGTGTTTGTTTAATTTCTTTGAGGTTGTTTGAGTAGACTATGTACTGTCTTAATACTGGATTCGTAGTTTTAGCATAGTTAGTTGCATTGCATATTATTTTTCTTGAGGACAAGCAATGTTTCAAGTTTGGGGGAATTTGATGAGTAGGTTTTTAACCTACGATTTATCTTTATTTAGCTTGTTATGTTGTTAGTTTTTGAATATTTCATGTTGCTTTTGATGGGTTTTTGTTCTTGTTTTAGGATATTAAGTGATCACATCAAAATGTTAGCGTTGGAGAAAAATTCTAGCAAATCTAAACATTCTGCATGACCGGCGCGGGGCGCGCCATGATGATAAGCAATGCAACGTGGGGCGCGCTACAGTGTGGAAAAGTGACTGATCAAGCGGCACGAGCCACGCTGTCATAGTGTTAAACCAGGCGCGGGGCGCGCCGGTCGGACGGGTCCAGCTATGCTTTTATTTTGTCTGCTGGAAGTTGAGTCGTGTTGGGAGATATAACTTCTTTATGTAATATGCTTATATTAGGAGTTGACAAGGAGGTTATTTCATGTTAATTGGGATTCTATGTCTAAAGACTTGTTGGGTTTGACTAGGATTTGGATTTCTATTAGAATTCCTATGTGATGAGTTTGAGATGGATTAGAATTGGTGGTGATGGAGCTGAAGTGAATTAACTTATGCTAAGTGTTGGAGACTTAAGCAGACACTAGGGAGCTAGAATTGAAAAGCAAGAGTTTGGAGGAACAAAGAAGGGAAGTGATTTCATGAAGATTGCAGATTTAAAGGGCGAGAAGGGTGGTGTATTACTATTCTTCTTTAATTTCAATTTGTGTAATTAGGATGATGATTTCTTTTATTTACTCAGTATTTAATTCATTAATTATGAACTAAATTCTTTATTAGGATTATAACGGATCTTTGGGATAAACGATAATTATGTAACTTTGATTTTCAGTTTAATAAGCTATCTTTTAGTTTATTTATATTGATTTGTGCTTGAATCTATAAATTTCTTGATCACCAATTTTATGTGGACTTGTATGAACTCGAGAGATGAAATACGAGTCTAGACTTAGTCAATATAACATGTGTTCTTGAATTCTGTGATTGAATGGAATCTTGATTTATGTTAGGGTAGAGATATGCTTAATATCGCATGTAATCGGATAGAGAACTTGAACTTAAACTTTCTTTGATTATAATTCACATAGAGATATAGTGAGTTAGTTGATTAAGGTGTTTAACTTAATTCTATCTAATTTATGGATTTGAGCTAATACGATATTAGTGCATCGAGAGGTGGCTAGTTCAACTTGAGTGTTCTTGATTAATAAACTGGGATAGTGAATTAAACTGGAATATGGTGTAATAATTAGAGTGATGCTTAGAGTGAAGTTGCAAGCCTAATTCTCCAATATTTATTTGAAAATTTAGTTTTTAGGAATTGTTGATTGTTTGGTAATCTTAATATTTTTTGTTATAATTCATAAATTAGTTAGTTTAATAAAATTTGGATTAATAGAAAATTGGTAATTGTGAGGGTTAATTTCTTGCTAATCTATGTGGGAACGATACTTGACTTATGACTTTATTACTTGTTGACCACGTATACTTACGTGTTGTGCGTAACTAGATTTTACCCAACACCTCCTCTCTCTTTTCTCCCTCTAGGTTGTAAGTTAGAATGAAAGATAGGTTCATTGGATCATTTGGTTGAGCATTTAACAACTGAAATCTATCAAAAATCTATGACAAGCGCTGTAGCGCTTAAAATGGGCTGACCTACTGCTTCGGGGAGCTGCAACGCCGAAAATACACTAAGAAGGGGCGCTGCAGCGCATGGCAAAAATATGGAATTTTCAGCTTTGACATCTATTGGAAAAATAGCCATAACTTCTTCATCCGAACTACGATTGAGGCGATTTAAGATGATCCGAAAAAAGGAGACGTAGATCTTCATTCTTTGAGTTCTTCGAAATAATGGCTAGTGCAATGTTCAAATTCACCCTGAAGTGACTGTTATGCAAATGGAAAACCAAAAATGCAAATCTAACAACCCCAAACGTCGATCCAAGTGACACTTATTCCAATTCCTACAAAACAAAGTAAAGACACATAAAACTAATACAAAAACAATATAAAACCACATTATACAACAATAAGCTAAAAATACACATAAATCAAATGAAATACCTTAAGACTTAAAAAATTATCAAGGCAAAAAGTACTCAATACTTAGGTATAAAAACCACTCATCAAATACCCCCCAAACTTGAATCCTTGCTTGTCCTCAAGCAAAACACTAAGAACAAGAACTATAAAAATAAATTCTAACAATCAACTACTTGAGTAATGAATCAATAAATTTGAACAATGACCTTAAAGATGTCAAAACATGATAACTCTAGAAAATTTTCAAAATGTCACAACGTCTAGGATTTCAACTTGCTTGTTTGTCATACACTTTTGATCCTTTCCATGTATGTGTGTATCCATTTTCACTAAACCAATTATAGCTCGGATTGACTTATGCAACCATATTACCTTATGAAAGAAATAAACTTCAAAAACTACATGCTTAACACATCACTCACTGTTGCCTCTTTTTTTTAGCTATAAAAAAAGAGCTCTAACTCATGCAAGTATACATGCGTCAACAAGTAATACAGAGTAAGTCGAGTATCGATCCACAGGGAAAGTTGTCTAATTTAAACCACTATGCATCAATTAAATCACTACACTTTATATGCTTAAACTAATGATTATAATTGTGAATTATTCTAATTGCAAATAACGACTAAATCAAGAATAATAAGGTAATGACTCAAATTTGGAAATAATGGGATCCTAACTTCATTTAATACTTCATTTAATTACCACCATCATGCAAGAATTGTTCACATACCACAGGAAAGTAGCCAAGGACACTTGTAACGGCCCCAAAATTCATACAATTTAATTCTCGACTTCGGTCGTTAATAATACATTCAACCTCTAATTTTACATCATTAAACGATAATACAACCATTGAAATTTGCGGAATAATTAAAATTTTCTATTATAAACTATCCTCGTTCCCAAAACCTTCAACCTTTACATCTAAATATCTCAGAATCATTTTAATATTACAATAGTTTACATTCGCAAAATAATATTACAATTCAACATTAACACATTATTCGAAACCTTAAACATGGTTCAAATAATAACAACCAAAGTATATAAATCTTCAAATATCACATCTGATTCATGTCTTTCATGTAACGCATAACTTTATCTTGAATCTTGAACCTGCAAAAGTGGTTATTTGCAAGGTTGAGCTCGACAGCCCAGCAAATTTAACAGTCTATCATGTTTCACATAGCACACAATTCATGCATTCTACATTTCTAATTTATTGAGTTACATTATACAACATGCATGTGCTATCACATATCACATATAAATTGAGTTCCATAACCCAATTAACTTGGTCATATTTTGACTTTAACAATTTATAAAGCATGGTATGTAACTCACCACATAATCACATTTAATCCACAAACATAATAGAACTGAAAAACTTGCCATGGATGTTGTTTAATGTTTATAAATTATCTGCGCTGTGATGATCCTACACAAATTGAGGATACATACATGTACATATTAGTTTCACATACAAAATTCACGTACTCAATGTAAACTAATTTTATTTAACTATAATATTTTGTTCTTGTCTTAAAATCATTCTATGTTTCTTTAGAAACTTTTGTCCGTTATAACCTTTTTACGCCCAAAAGGTTCTCTCATGGATTTAGTATGTAAATACTTTACATATCAAAACATAAACCATTTATATCCCCTTCGTTTTATATTACTAGGTTCAATATAATTTCACAAGGCAGCAGCCCCTCACCTTTGACACCCATTTCGCGGTTTAATAGCTTGCAATTTACTTATATAATCGTAAGGCATTTTTTTTTAGTATGTTTTTCATGACATACAAGACTATTTTTAAGAAATACTAACCTTATTAGTAAAATTATAATTTCTATTCAACCATTATAATTATAACATTATTTAACAAATTCTCACTCCTCTAATTTAATTATTTAATTAAATTAGAATATCACAATTATACTCGCGTAATAAAATACGTATAAATCTCATCTATTTTATCACACTTAAATAAACTATCTCATACCAATTTTCATCAAATATTTATTTAATATCATAAATATTCAT
Organism: Panax notoginseng; assembly: GCA_016801055.1. Taxonomy (NCBI): domain Eukaryota; kingdom Viridiplantae; phylum Streptophyta; class Magnoliopsida; order Apiales; family Araliaceae; genus Panax; species Panax notoginseng. Next base: position 57,046,602 of record CM029017.1, on the reverse strand, counting down.
CTAATTTCATAAAGTTTCCAACTAAAATATTTAATGTACTTAATAAATATTTTACTCGCATTATACTAATATTTACATTTTCATGCAATATATTACCTTCTCACTTTATTAAATCAATTATACTTGTATTAATTCACTATTTTAATTAAGTGAATTATTCACACTATTTATAAAACTTAACTCATAATAATTTCCATTGCCCACAAGGCATAATAATTAAAATTATATTATCTCATAACATAATTTCAACTTAATTAAATTAACTAATATTATTTAATTTCTTTAATAGTTTAATTACCTATTAAATCTCACATTCTCCAACATATGAATATATAATTCTCTTCACACCAAATTATATAATTCAAAATATATACACCTTATAATAAGAATTTTAATTATTAAATTCTTATTTTAATAACTTATAAAAATTCGGGTTGTCACAACACTAATATAGACATAGCCATTTTTCAGTGTACTATGGCCTACTTACACAATATCCACATGCGATAGACACCATGTAATCATCAATATAACCAAAATCTCTATATGTCTATGCGAAATTGCAACCATATTGAATTTAAGCACAAGCCCTTATTTTAACTCATACGGTGAAACAGTATATGTCTATCTGGTTCACGAAATACATTTTTTTTTACAAAATCTTGATACACCAAAAATAGTAATAATAATAAATATTAAAAATAATAAAATAATTTATAATAAACAATAATTCTAATTACTTAAATTAACTACATATCTTAATTAATTAAAATTTTAATAGTATTATAATTTTAGATATTATTCTAAAGGCATAATTTGGGATAATGATTGATTTACTTTTCAAATAAGTAGGGGGAATACATAATTAAGGGATAATAATTGATTTACTTTCCAAATATACTACAATAAGTAGGGAGATTGCATAATTAAGGGATATAATTATCAATACTATTGTGTACAGATTTTGGACTTGCAATCTAAAAAATTAGTGGTTGATTCGAATTATATATTGCTAGTAATTCAAAGTATATAATCAAATTTGATTCTTTAAAATTAATATAATTTATTTTACTTTTAAAAATAATAAATACTGTAATTAATACTAATATATAGATAATTTTAAATTTTTATAATTATATTGTCTAACTTAAACTAATAATTGTTATTTGTTAGTTTAATAGTTTTATACTTTGAAATTATTAACTACATATCTCAATCAATTAAAACTTTAATAGTATTATAAATTAGTATTGTTAATTAATTACCTACATTAACTACATATCTTAATTATAATTTTCAATTATAGTTAAAATATATTGAAGATTGCATTAAAAACAAATAGTTATTGTAGCTTAGTTGGTTTGATCTCTTATTTATTTACTTACAAATCTTATGTTCAAGCCTCACAACCCATAAGTAGTAACATTTTATTTAAAAAAAAAAAAATTCACGGGCCACTTGGGCGGGCCGGGCCTCCACGGGCCGGGCCCAAAAGGCCCGGGTTTTGGCGGGCTAAAAACCTACGGCCCAAAGCCCGATTTTTGGCGGGCGAGCCGGCCCGGCCCGCGGGCCTGGGCCATCTTTGCCAGGTCTAATGTGAATCAATGGTTCAATCATGTGACTCAATAGTATAATCATGTGAAAAAACTAATTACAGTATAATATCTTCAACTATACCTCTATTTTTAATTTAGTCATGCAAGTATTATCAAACTTGCACCAACTCCCCTAATAGTAAATCATGTGAATCAATAGTACACACATGTGAACACATAGTTATAAGCATGTGAATTAATAGCAATTAATTGGTCATTTATTCGGTTAATTACCCGATTGATCAATATAACCTCCATACATCAATTAATATCCAAATAAATATCGATTTTCACTAACACCAATAATTTCAACACAATGGAACTATCAATTTTATCTTTAATCAACACGAACTTATTCATCATTACTATTATAATTCACAATATTTAACAACCAGATCATTCCCAGGAAAGAGGGGGCTTTTCGATAAGAATTTTTCCTTATTGGCGTGCAATTAGATGACCAAACTTCTCCTTGACAGAACTTTCTAGACATTATCAATATTATAAATAATAATATGAATAACTTTGTCGTCTCAATTATTGATTTAATAATATATCATATTATGCAGATGATACTCTGACAATAATTGAATCAATAATATGAGAGATATGATGCATCAATTACTGTAGTAATAATTGAGTATAACTGAGTGACTTCTCACGTAAGCATCAATAATCAATACCGTGTGCTACTATGTAACCACATGTATTACTGTACTTTTACTACCGGGTAGTTCAACGGTAAAACTTCCGCCGTTATTTTTATAAAAAGATAATTATGTCATTTTTTAACTACGACAATATTTCCGTTATGGGGTCCACCAATGATTGTGCCGTCGTACGAATATTTTCTGTTAAAATGAATATTTCCTGACTAATCGAATATTATATAACCACTTGCTTACTTTTCAAAATTTATAAATATTACCCACAACAATAACATTATCTCAAATCCACACCATAATATTCAAAAAATATATTTCGAGAAAATTATTCTTTATTCATAAAAGTTGGGATCTTATAACCTCCCCTTCTTATGAAATTTCATCCTCGAAATTAGGGTACGTACCTGGTATATTGAAGAGGTGAGGATATCTTGACTTCATCTCAGATTCTAACTCCCAGGTCATTTCTTCCACATCGTGGTTTTTTCATAAAACTTTGACTTGAGGTATAACCTTGGAGCGTATAATTTGATCCTTCTTATCCAAGTTTTTAACAGGTAACTCTTCATACGTTAAATCTTCCTCTATCTCGTCTGGTTCTAATTCAATAATGTGGTTCGGGTCTTTCACATATTTACGTAACATAGATATGTGAAAAATGTTATGAACACGAGACATACTTATCGGTAAGGCGAGTCTATAGGCCACAGTTCCTACTCGATCGAGGATTAAAAATGGGCCAATGAATCGAGGATTGAGCTTTCCTCTCTTTCCAAATCTCGTAACTCCTTTCCATGGAGCAACACGTAACAACACATGATCTCCAATATTGAATTCCACGTCTTTTCGATGAAGATCAGCATAACTCTTTTGTCAGTCTTGTGAGGTTTTTATACGTTGTCGAATCGTTTGAATCTTTTTTGTAGTCATACGTACCAACTCCGGTCCTAACAAAGTTGCTTCACCCACCTCATCCTAATATACTGGAGAATGACACTTTCTTCCATACAACGCCTCAAATGGAGCCATGCCAATACTTGCTTGATAAATATTATTGTAGGAAAACTCCACCAATGGTAAAAACTTGTCCCAACTTCCTTTAAAGTCAAGGACACAGAGTCTTAATAAATCTTCAAGAGTTTGAATAGTCCTCTCTGATTGCCCGTCCATTTGAGGATGATATGCCAAACTAAATCGTAAATCCGTGCCCATAGCTTTTTACAAACTAACCCAAAATCTTGAAGTGAATCTTGGGTCTCGATCAGAAACAATGGATACTGGCATACCATGCAATCTTACAAACTCGTTTATATACATACTAGAAAGATGTTCAAGTGTATAAGTTTCTCGTATCGGTAAGAAATGAGCAGACTTGGTCAATCTATCAATAATGACCCAAATCGCATCTATGCCTTGAGAAACATTGGGAAGACCAGTAACGAAATCCATGGTAATGTGCTCCCACTTCCATTCTGGAATTTTAAATGGTTGCAATAGACCTTTTGGCACTTGATGCTCTGCCTTGACACGTTGACAAGCTAAACACCTTGAGATAAACTCCGCGATCTCTCTCTCTCTATATTGCTCCACCAAAATGTATGTCGAAGATCACGATACATTTTGGTACTCGCAGGATAGATTGCAAACGGTGTGTTGTGCGTCTCCATCATGATTTTATACTTTAAGTAAGAATCGTTAGGAATACAAAGTCTGGAGTTGACTTGAAGTATTCCTTCCTCATCGATTTTTGCTTCCGGCATAGCACCTTCTTGCACTTTCTTCCTCATACGCATCCGCTCCAGGTCTGTAGCTTGAGCAGCTTTAACTTTATCAATTAAAGTCGGCTCTACTCATATATTCGCCATCATCACATGGGCCCCCGGAGTCTTTAACTTTTTCTCCATCCTTTACAAGTCACACAAAATGGGCCTTTGCGTTGACAATATCACACTCATACCCGCATATGATCTTCTACTCAACGCGTCAGCTACTACGTTCGCTTTTCCAGGATGGTATTGGATGGTATGATCATAATCTTTCAACAGCTCAAGCCAACGTCGTTGCCGCATGTTGAGTTCCTTCTGAGTGAAAAAATATTTGAGGCTTTTATGATCCGTATAAATCTCCATCTTCTCTCCATACAAGTAATGCCTCCAAATCTTAAGCACAAAAACGACAGCGACCAACTCTAGATCATGAGTAGGATAATTCCTCTCATATTGTTTGAGTTGTTGTGAGGCATAGGCTATGACTTTCTCATGTTGCATGAGAACACATCCTAACCTTTTGCCTGAAGCATCACTGTAAATAACAAATCCCTTCGTGCCAGATGGTATTGTCAGAACAGGTGCTAAAATGAGTCTACTCTTGAGTCTTGAAAACTCTTCTCACATTTCTCGCTCCAAAAAATTTTTGTATCTTTTCGAGTTAGCTGCGTTAATGGAGTAGCGATTCGAGAAAACCCTTCTATGAATTTCCGATAATAACCAGCTAAGCCGAGAAAGCTACATACCTCGGTCACCGACTTAGGTTGCTCCCAGCTTTGAATTGCTTCAATCTTTGTTGGGTCAACAGATATTCCATGAATTGATGCTACGTGCCCAAGGAATGCTACTCCCTCAAGCCAGAACTCGCATTTCTTCAACTTGGCATATAGCTTGTTTTCACGAAGCTTTTGAAGTATCAGCCTCAAGTGTTGCTCATGGTCTTCACGGGTTTTGGAGTATATGAGGATGTCATCAATAAAGACGACCACAAAGTGATCCAAATATTCCTTGAATACTCGGTTCATCATGTCCATGAAGGCAGCAGGAGCATTAGTCAATCCAAAAGACATGACTAGGAATTCATAATGCCCGTACCGAGTTCTAAAAGCAGTCTTTGGAATGTCATCAGTTTTAATCTTCAACTGATGATATCCAGAATGAAGATCCATCTTTAAAAAAAATTTGGCACCTTGCAACTGGTCAAACAGATCATTAATACGAGGTAACGGGTACCTATTTTTGATGGTGACATGATTCAACTCCCGATAATCAATATAAAATCGCATACTTCCATCTTTCTTCTTTACTAATAGAACAGGAGCACCCTAAGGAGACATACTAGGACGAATAAAACCGATATCTAACAATTCCTGTAGTTGGGTTTTTAACTCCTGAAGTTCAATAGGAGTCATTCGATATGGGGCTTTGGAAATGGGTTTTGTACCGGATTCAAGGTCGATACAAATTCAATTTCACGCTCTGGGGGTAGGCCAGGAAGTTCTTCAGGGAATACGTCAGGAAATTTATTAACAATAGAAATATCATTCAAAACTGACGTATTTTTATTTAGATCCGTGACATGAGCTAAGAAAGCTTGACATCTATTTTTTAATAAACGAATAGCTTTACAGCTTGATATGACAGTGATTGATTTAGTGGTTTGGCAGCTTGAATTCGTATAATAGGTTGACTTATAAACCGTGGATGTAATGAAAGTTTCTCCCAACGGAGTTTCAACAGATAAATCAAAGTCTAATTTCTCCGGAGTCAAATTTAAACGTTGAGCGCAAGTAGGAGAAATAAAGGAATGGGTAGAACCGATATCAAATAAAGTATAAACTTCGCTAGAGTTTATGGTTAGCTTACCCGTGATCACCTCGTTCGGATTCCTCGCTTTTTGGGAGGTTACGACAAACGCTCTCCCTTGAACTACCGGTTTTGTCTTGTCTGGGACACCCTTTAATGCCTCCATCCCAGCTGGACTTGACTTTGGTGCACGATAAAATTGGGCTAGGTGACCTTTTCCATAATTGTAACACGCTTTGGACTTCATCACGCAGTTTGGACTGATATATCCCTCCCCTCCACATTTGAAACATACGACCGACGGTCGTTCTCCTTCCTTAACAGCGAGTGCTGGTGCTGACATCTTTTCATCTTTGCTGAACCTTCTCTTCTTAAACTTTCCACTCCTATTATCTTGGTCATGATTACCACCGAAGTGGTTATCATTTCTGGCATGTTGATTCCCTCCACGCTTGTTGTCACCGCTTCGATGACTGGTACCATTGGTATTATCATTTTGTCGGCTGCTTTCTCTTGGTTGGGTCGACTCGTTATCGCGTTCCAATAACTGAGCCCTATTTACAACATCTGAAAACAAACAAAGTTTATGAGAAATCAGATATTGACATATCTCGGGTTTCAAACCTCTTAGAAACATCCGCGTCATTCTTTCCTCATTATCAACCAAGTGGGATGCAAACCGAGACAACTTGGCAAACTTAGCTTCGTACTGTGCCACGGTCATATTGTTTTGCTCAAGCTTGATGAACTCTACCTCCTTCATGTGACGAATACTTTCAGGAAAGTACTTGTCATTGAACAGCTTTTGGAACTTTTCCCAAGACATCTTCAGTGCAGCAGGTTGAGTACGCTTTACAGATTCCTACCAGTAATCTGCCTCTGCACGCAACATGAAGGTGGCAAAGGGAACCTTTTACTCTTCGGAGCATCCCAAGACATCAAATATCTTGTTGATCTGCTTTATCCACGTCTCCGCCTTAAGTAGTTTTAGCTCTCCAAAAAACTCCGGTGGTCCCAGCTCCTTGAACTGCTTAGCGATGACCGTCCGAGAGTTGTCAGTGTTTTCACCTGCATTTTGGACAGGAGTCGCCTTCAACTGATCTTGCATGAATTGTATAAAGCCTCTGACCATCCCAACGTTCACCATTTCATCGGTGTTATTGTTTACATGAGGATTATTGTCTTCCTGTTGCACATTACCCTGGGCATTGATCGTTGGTGACTTAATGGTCTCATGCGCTTCATTGCTTATCTCAATATTTTCGAATGCCATTTCAAATACTGCAATAAAACAAGAGTTAATTAACATATCACATATTATCCATATACTCTGACCGACCAATTAAATACCAAAAAACTTAGGTAGGTCATATTAGTGAAGGAATTCTCCGTCTCTCCCCTCCTAGTTCTTGTCTCACATTTCAGCTAGGGATCATATCCCTAAGCTTTGATTCCAACTGTGACGCCCCTAAAACAGGTATACATCACCCATCTTGAGTCGCCAAATACATGGTACAAAATTTAAATACAACTTAATTATACAACAGTCGTGTAAAATACGACAAAACATAATCTAAAAGTTTTAATAAGAATATTGTCATCTAGACAATATCCACACTCAATGGAGTCCTCATTACAATTATTGTCACACTATTTAATATAATAGTGAGGACTACTAATGCTATCATCTGGACCATCACTCCATTCCCCTACTAGTCCCGGCTACGTACGTTCTCATTTCTTAAAGAGAACAATGAAAGAAAGGGTGAGCTCAACTAGCCCAGTAAGAAATATTATGACTAAGATAATGCAGAAGAAATTATCATTAGCCTTTAACAATGTTAAACTGATAGAATATAATAGACAACAAGTTTAACTGCAGCGGAATAAGCAATCCATTAGAGGAGTCAAGTAGAGCATGATATCTACTATCTTCTATGATTTAAAATGTTTTCATCAATTTTTATCACTGAGACTCAGCTTAATAAATAAAATCAAATCATCCCTGCACCACAGCCAAGGATATTCATGTAATCATCAATGGTCATGACTATACCAAATAATCTTTGGTCATAATAATACCAATAACTTTCCACCAATGAACTACAGGCCAATGGGGACTTTTACCATATCATTCGTCACATTACAGCCATGATTATACCGAATAATCCCTGGTCATAATCATACTAAGTTTATCTATGCACGTAAGCCAAAGATGACTTTCATCACAATATAAGCATGGGGATGATGACAATGACATAATTATTCAATTAAACAAGTTCAAGAATAAATTTTAAAGATTTATAAATTAATTTATCTTGAAATCAATAACGTCTAAATTGTCAACATGATATTGCTTTGTGGAGTAAAATTCAAGAATACTCAGAAGAATATTTCTATGAAAAGATACTGAATGAAGCGCAAATATCAAGGATATTTCACTAATTTCATGGAGTATAGAAGCCAAAACTTTAATCAACTGCGTATAATAGAGTATATGAAATCGCAAATTGATTTTTACCCGCAATGCGGTAATCCACGTAAATAGATCATTTCCACAATTTAATAAGGAATGAATACGAATGATTATTCACCATGCATGTGGTAATCCACATAGACAGGTTATTTCAATAGAATAATAAAGAATGGAATAACAGAAGGATTCACCATGCGTGCGATAGACTACACAGACAGGTTATTCCGAACAGAATAATAAATAATGGAACCAGGTCCGACATAAATGCACAGACAGGATATTCCGACAGAATAATAAATAATGGAACCAAGTCCGGCATAAACGCACAGATAGAATATTCCGATAGAATGATAAAGAACGGAATATTAGAAGAATTTTACCATGTATGCGGTACTTCGCATAGACAGGTTATTCCAACATAATAATAAAGAATGGAATATCAGAAGAATTTCACCATGTATGCGGTCCTTCGCATATACAGGTTATTCCAACAGAATAATAAGAAATGGAATAACAATAGCTCTCTTCATGAATACGAAAGAAATAATACCCCTTACCTTAGAATAAAGCTGGATACTGGAATAGAGAGGTAGCAGACTTCTCTTCTTCTTTCTCTCTATAATTTCTCTCTATAATAAATGCTCTATAGCTTTAGTGAATTGGTGAGAAATGAAGGAAGAATGAGCCTCTATTTATAGGAAAATATAGTTTTAATAATTTCACATTTTGGGGCTCGAAATATTACAGTATAATACCTCCCTCTTTTTTTTCATTTTTACTTTAGTCCTGCAAGTATTATCAAACTTGCACCACCTCCTCTAATAGTAAATAATGTGAATCAATAGTTCAATCATGTGACTTAATAATATAATCATGTGAAAAAACTAATTACAGTATAGTACCTTCAAGTATACCTCTATTTTTAATTTAGTCATGCAAGTATTATCAAACTTGCACCAACTCCGCTAATAGTAAATCATGTGAATCAATAGTACACACATGTGAACACATAGTTATAAGCATGTGAATTAATAGTAATTAATTGCTCATTTATCCGGTTAATTACCCGATTGGTCAATATAACCTCCAAACATCAATTAAAATCGAAATAAATGTTAATTTTTACTAACACTAATAATTCCAACACAATGGAACTATTAATTTCATCTTTAATCAACACGAACTTATTCATCATTAATATTATAATTCACAATATTTAACAACCAGATCATTCCCAGGAAAGAGAGGGCTTTTCGATAAGGATTTCTCTTTATTGGCGCGCAATTAGATGACCAAACTTCTCCTTGACAGAACTTTCTAGACATTGTCAATATTGTAAATAATAATATGAATAACTTTGTCATCTCAATTATTGATTTAATAATATATCATATTATGAAGATGATACTGTAACAATAATTGAATCAATAATATGAGAGATATGATGTATCAATTACTGTAGTAATAATTGAGTATAACTGAGTGACTTCACACGTAAGCATCAATAATCAATATCGTGTGCTACTATATAACCACGCGTATTACTATACTTTTACTACTGGATAGTTCAACGGTAAAACTTTCGTCGTTATTTTTATAAAATGATAATTATGACGTTTTCTAACTACGACAATACTTCTGTTGTGGGGTCCACCAATGATTGTGCCGTCGTACGAATATTTCCTGTTAAAACGAATATTTCCCGACCAATCGAATATTATATAACCACTTGCTTACTTTTTAAAATTTATAAATATTACCCACAACAATAACATTATCTCAAATCCACACCATGATATTCAAAAAATATATTTCGAGAAAATTATTCTTTATTCATAAAAGTTGGGGTCTTACACATAATATTTGGACAACAAGTCTCCAAATCACCTCAAAAAGGGTGTGGTATTTTCGAACTTGGAGCTTTTCTAAATGCATTTTATGACTACGTGCATGCATACATTTACTTTAACGTACAATAGAGTTAAAATGCATGAATACCCAATGCCTACCTTTTGGAAAAATTTTGCCATAGTCCCCTTTGTAAATAGGACTATCCACATGCACATAGGCATGACTAGGTGGCCATTCAGTAGCACATCTGTCCCAAAGTCATATACAAAATATATGCTTTAAAAATCAAAATCATCATACATAAGATTAACCTCAATACCAGGAGTACCCTTACTTTTTACCTTTTGCTCATATGTCCTCAAATAGGATAAAAATAGCAGAAAAAAGTGCCAATTTGACTATCTCAAAAGTTAATTTTTTTCACATCATTATGTTCAGCATGGTTTAATACTAACATTTACTATGTTGAATATTTTTTATCAAGTCATTTGTGCATACATAATCACTACTATGTGTTTAGATGCATTTCATGCGATAAATCATTTTCCAACGGACAAAAACTGGAAAAAATACATGCATACGTTACCAAGATAGTTTAGAACACTTGTACGGTGACAAAATTTGCAGAAAAGCGCCCGAACTCAGCAGATCTAGAGGATGCTCTTGGATTTTCCTTTGCGAGACAAGTTAAAAGTGACTTGTGAGACCAACCTGCTGGATTATAACATCCACAGTTAGCCGCAGGCTCATCTGCGGCTGAAGCAGGTGTACCTGCGACACCCCTATGTGGGCCCCACACCTCTGGCTTGGTCCAATTTGAGTTACAAAGGAGTTTTCATAGATTAAAAAGGTCAAATCAGGAATAAGAACGTTACGCGATTGAGCAGAATAGCCTACAATCCTGGTCTTATCAGACAGAACCTTGAGTCTGTGCATCACTCATTGGTATTCGCCCGAACACGAGGTATATTGTGCCAATGATCTCAGTTGGTACAAATCACATTCGACAATACCATCCACAGGTCCAATACCGCCAACTCCGGGTCTTTACCCTAAAGATTCACGTCAGTCCCCGATGGGGGTTACAACGTCAGTCCCCGACGGGGGTTACAACGTCAGTCCCTGACGGGGGTTACAACGTCAGTCCCTGAGTCCCTGACGGGGGTTACAACGCACATTCAGCCATTAACACACATATCAACGAAGGTCAAGCAGCCTTGACGTTGTTTCAGCCGATGGAGATTAAACCTATCGAAGGCTAGAGAGCTATTCGAAGATTTCATGCTTGAGTACTCATATTCCCTAGCGGATCCCCGGCGGGGTTACAGCGCATTCTGCCGTTGATTCACACGTCAGCGAAGGTCAAGCAGCCTTGACAATGTTCCCCACAGGGTTTTCAGCCGTTGATTCACATACTGGTGAAGTACACGTCAACGAAGGTCAGGCAACCCTGACAGCATTGGCTATTGGCAGTAAATCCAACAGAACCCTGACATGTCCTGACGATACAAACCAGGAGAATGTTATCAAGGAGGATTGATGATAGAATATGTTATACACATCCTCAAACAGACAAAGCTTTATCCCCACTGATCTCTTATACCTAAGAGGCACCTCTTCAGAGTTAAGTCTGTATCAAGGATTAAGGACTTTGGTGACAGCCCCAACGTCAACATCCTCAAGAATTTGGATAACACATCCAATCTGGTCATCATTGTCAATCCCCAGTTGAAGCAACATGGAGCCAGCAATCATCCCCAGTATGTTGGGCAACAACCCCGTACACAGGCATCACATATATCTTATATTTGCATCATGTTGCTACACTTGATATCATGTTTATCTTGTGGCATTTCAAGTGTCTAGGATTCTTTATCCTACCCATGCATTTCATTGCATGAATATGATAAAGAAGGGCATCTGTAGACACTCGAAATTTTCTGTACACCTGTCACTAACATTGCAGGAGGACAGATTCGTCTTTCAAGAGGGAACCCTGGAAGATAGTTCACATCCATGCCGGATACCACCGGACGTTCAGCATCAACCCTGGAACACACACCGGGAGTAACAATTCCAACCTCGAAGATAACCCCAAGGCGTGCGATCCAATACCGGAACACACACCGGAGAAGACCGATTAATCTTGGAGATAACTCCGAGGTATCCAGTCTCAGTCTCAACCATAGGAATAGTCACCAACCTTGGCGATAACCCCAAGGAATGCAATTCCGGAGATAACCCTGGAAATACTTGTTTTAAATACAACCAGCTTCAATCTCGGCACTCATAACGAGATACTCAGTACCGACCCGGAGATAACACCGGGAGGACAGGCACACCTCAGAGATGACACTGAGGACCTTCAACAATTGCAGCAGTCTAATCTCAGTGAAGCCCTGAGCAACGTCTGCTTTATTAGCCCAAACCGGCGATAACACCAGTGAGGTGCAACATCGTCATCTCACCAACGCGATGCCACATCACGTCGTCTCAACATCACATTTCTACACAATGACGTCCCACAAGAGTTCAGGAAATCCAATCCCGAGTGACTATTGCGCAGGATAACGGATAGAATTTGAAGCTGAAGACCGGAGGGCACCGTCCCATCTTCATGACTGTACAACCTCTAATCCCATGACATTGCGTAACTCTCGACAATGGCGGTCAAAAAATAGGTCCTGTATACCTCAGTCGGATGCCCAGATTACAATTCTGAAAGTTTGAGAGGACATTACAGTGCACGAGTGCACGTACTACGAGACGACATGACCCGAGAAACTCGGGGTAACCCGGGTAGCCTCTGGTACAACTGCGACCCAGCCGCACCCTCTATAAATAGAGGGCTTGGGGTGGCCATTTTACAAGAGAAATCGGCGAGGAAGCCCTGCCTAATTTGCTCCGTACTCACCCCATACTGAGTGCTTTCCCATTTTAAACACATGTGAGCTCACATATAGCTACTTTTGTACCGGCGAAAGCCAGTGTTTACCCACTTTAAGGATATAGAAGCCTTCTTTGGCAGGCCACTGTAAGCCTTCTCACACACTTTAAAGCCTTTCTCTTCATCTTTGCACACACCCTTCTTCACGTTAAGAGTCGTGTTGCGTGTGTTTGTCCAGACTTCGGTCCGTGGTTTTATTTTAGTTTGTATATACATATATACATTTATATATATATATATATATATATATATATATATATATATGGACTAACATTATCGAGTTATGCCTCGATTGAGCCTAGACTTCGGTCTATATATATATGAACTGTGTGTCGAACTTTGTTCGATGAGCCTAAACTTCGGTCTGGAGCGTTTACTGTTTTAGTATATATATATACTTATATATATTAACTGTGGTCGAACTTTGCTCGATGAGCCTGAATTTTACATCCGGAGCGTTTACTTGCTTTTATATATATATATATATATATATATATATATATATATTTTCGTTCCGCCTAGAGTTTCTTCCGTGGCGGTTGATCTCTTTACAGCTTTATTTACGTTTCATCCCGCCTGGAGTTTCCTCTGTGGCAGTTGATAGCTTTTACAACTTTATTTACATTTCTGATCCCCCATGGAGGTGCTTTGTGGTTAGTGATCATGTCTGTATATATATATATATATATATATTTACAGCTTTTATACATATACTTGCTTACTGCTTTATATCAAATTGCGGCATCATGTGAGTCTAAGAATCATGTGATCACAGATTCAACCCATTGAATCTAAATTCGGTTCCCGTGATGGACCTTTTTCAGTTGTAAGCTGCTTGTAAATATTATCTACGATGTCTGAATTTTCTTAGATGGTTTTCATACCCACAAGGAAGTCGACATTATTTTGTACATTATTTTCATATAGATGCCTCGCATCTGTAAAATAAAATCATTCAAGCCGAATACGAAATAAAATGGCAATAGCAAAATGTCTCAATTACTATTGAGCATAAGGGTTTGAAAAACCTCTTTTACAAAACATCACTTCCATATCTTGCTTAAAACTGAATTTCTCCATAAATTCAAACCCTGTGTATATAGGTGCGAACGAGGCATCACGCTATTTCCAAATAACAGCACATTGACCCACACACACACACATTCAGATAATAGTTTCTTGAAAAGAGGCGGTCACCGTGGTAACACGGATGTCGGGGGGTGCCTAACACATTTCCTACGTAAAAGCAAGTCCCCGGACACTAATTGAATCTCGGTTTCACCGACCCGTTTAGCAGTGTCACATCACTGGGTCAATGTGCAAACCTTTTCTCAGTTGTGTTGGTACAACCATTTAAAAAACCAACTGGCGACTCTTACAGTCCAATCGTCGACATTATATATGTCAAACCTTTTTCACTTATTTTTTCAAATAAATCTCACCTAAAATGAGAACACCAAAGAATAAGTAACGGAAAGGGACACCTAAAAATCCCGACGTCGACAGGATGCTTTGATTATTATCAGCATGTTTGTTGGTTTCTAGCCATCTTTTTGGGGCATATACAGATTTATATGCTTGTGCCATGTTAATGGCTTTATTACCGTATTTTGAGCTGTTATTATGCAAGGGTTTTATATAAATCATTAATTATTTATTATGGCTAATGACAAGTGACAAGTGATTATGTCTATCTCTTAGAGTCGTGTCAAGCATGTGTGAGTTAGGGGTTTATTTAATGATAAGTTGAGACTGTTATTGATCCGTCCTTCTTAGCAAGCACCGACCAACTATGTTAACTAGTTATATTTCGAATTTAGTTTGCGTGTTAATTGCTTTGAGAATATGTTCACTCTTTTAAACTTTCATGAATACAAGCTAATAAAAGACTTAGACGCTTATACAATTTCGGATCTTGGATTCTGGCATGTTGTCATATAAAAAAAGAAGAAAAGAATAATAATATCGAAAGTCTTGCTGTGGGTCGAGATGGAGCGTGAAACGCACTCGCCTATAAACGCAAGACCGATGTTGAGATGGAGCATAAAATGAACTCACCTAATAATCTTCGAATTTTATAAAGTCTAAATTGGCTTATGTTGATTACGTGGCCTTTGCTGCTCGAGTTATTAGATTCATAGGGGTGTTCTACACCTAGTGCCCTAAAGTTATCTGATTTAGGAGTCATTGATCAAAAAATCATTAATGGGTAGCTCTGAATAGCCTAAGATAATTACGGACTGTCCGAGTCAGATTTTACTATCTTCATGCTAGAGCCTTTTGATCCTTTCCTGCATTTGCGTCTTATTCTTAATGCTTGTTGCAGAGTGAGCATATTGGTATTCACAATCGACTGTGTGAACTTATTTTGAGTTGTGATTAGTTAGAATGGTTGGTCTTCACAGACACATAGAATGGATCGAATACAGTCTTATGCTTGAAATAGATTTAACCCTTATTCATATATGTGTTTGCCCTGTTCTCTGGGAGTAGCTATGATTGAGCTTAGAAGCCATGATGATAATATGTAGTTTTATACTTCTTTCGCGTGTTATTTTACTATTGTTATTTTTTGTGATAGATAGTTTGCTTGAGGACAAGCAAAGACTTAAGTTTGGGGGTATTTGATGAGTGGGATTTATACCCACGAATCGGATCCTTTATTGCTTAAATAGTTGGTTGATCTTCTTAGATTTTATATAGCTTTTATATGTTTATAGTATTATTTTGCTTAACCGATGTGTTGCAGGGCTTAATAGGTCTTTTCCAGCTTTTAGGGGGCAAAACGGTCAATTTCCCTACACTGGCGCTGCAGCGCCAAAGCAAGGCTTAAACCTGGCACTGCAGCGCCACCTCCGGGTCCATGCTTACGTCACCTTAGCGCTGCAACGCGAGCTCCTGTGTTTCTGGTGCTGACGTGGCGCTGCAGCGCCACCCTTAGCCTTACTCTTCGCGCCGCAGCGCGACCTCCGGTTGTCATGGAGCTTGCTGATTCTAATTGTTGCTCCGTGAGAAATTAGGATGGTTTCTATTCCCCGGGTTGTAGGCATTTTGATACATATTATGTGGTGGTATCCTGTTATAGCTGCCCATAAACTGAACTAATGTTGGGTTAATAGCACACTGCTCCGTAAGATGTTCTCCAGCATATAACTGGCACACATACACCACCTGCTATAGTTGTGCACCCGTCATGGTATCCATTTTCTTTGATAAGGCAGCAATCTGAGCTGCCAACGCGGTCACTCTATCTACCTCTAAAACTCCAGCCACCTTAGGTTGTGTCATCCTCGAAGTAGGCCACTGGTAGTTGTTAGCAGCCATTATCTCAACTAACTCGTACGCTTCCTCATATCTCTTAGCCATAAATGCTCCACCCGAAGCTGCATCGATACTCATCCTGAGATACCCATTTAACCCATTGTAGAATGTGTTCATCTATAGCCATTTGGGTAATCCGTGATGTGGGCATTTCCTAAGCAATTCCTTGTATCTTTCCTATGCCTCATATAATGATTCCCCGTGCTGCTGTTCAAACATAGTAATCTCATTCCTCATTTATGCAGTCTTTGCTGGTGGGAAGAATTTGGCTAGAAATTTTTACGCTAGGTCTTCCCATGTAGTTATTGAGCCCGACGGTAGTGAGTGTAACCAACTCTTCGCCTTGTCCCGCAGAGTGAATGGGAACAAGCGAAGCCTGACTACTTCATCTGACACCCCATTATACCTGAAAGTGTCACATATCTCCAAAAAGCTGATCAAATATTCATTCGGCTCACTATACCGAGTTTTGGATCATCTGAATCGTCCCAGGCTTGTTTTCAAACGTGTTTGCCGCAATTGCTAGCCTGGAGATACTCGTATGAAGCTCAGTCACCTTAGGTGTAGCAAAATCTCTCAACACTTTCTGGTCTTCGGCAGCCATTACTTCCTCTTTTTTAGAATTCTCAAAGTCTTCTCTCGTGTCTTTGATCCACTAACTTAGCCTTTGAAACCGTTTCTCGATGTCGTCCTCCAAAGGAAGCAAGTCTGGGGTTTTGGACCGAGTTTACATAAACCGACTTCAAGAACCTGAAATAGGAAGAAAAAAAAAATAAATAAAAAATATTTAAGTAAAATTGGACTAATTAAACTAATATTGCAAAATTATTAAAATCTATACTAGTCCCTGACAACGGCGCCAAAAACTTGTTAGGTAAAATCTATATACACACAGCACGCAAGTATACGTGGTCAACAAGTAATATAAGGATAAATCAAGTATGGTTCCCACAGAGATTAGCTAGAAATTAACCCTCACAATTACCAATTTCCTATTAATCCAAAATTTATTAAAATAACCAATTTCAAGATTATAACTAAAAATATTAAAAATTCTAAAATTACCAAACAATCAATAACCCTAAAAACTGAATTTTCAAACAAGTATTGGAGAATTAGGCTTACAACTTCACTCTAAGCATCACTCTGATTTTTACACCTTATATTAGTTTAATTCACTATCCCAATTTATTAATCAAGAATACACAAGTAGAACTAGCCACCTCTCGATGCACTAATACCGTATTAACTCAAATCCATAAATTAGATAGAATTAAGTTAAACAGCTTAATTAACTAACTCACTATATCAATATGTGAATTTCAATTAAAGAAGGTTTAAGTTCAAGTTCTTTACCCGATTACATGCGATGTTAAGCATATTTCTACCCTAACATTCATCAAGATTCCATTCATTCACAAATTCAAGAACACATGCTATATTGACAAAGTCTAGACTCGTATTTCATCTCTCGAGTTCATACAAGTTCACATAAAATTGGTTATCAAGCAATTTCTAAATTCAAGTACAAATCAATATAGATAAACTGAGAAATAGCTTATTAAACTGAAAATCAAAGTTACATAACCATCGTTCCACTCACAGATCCGTTATAAGCCTAATAAAGAATTTAGCTCATCGTCAATGAATTAAAAACTTAATTAATTAAAGTAAACATCATCCCAATTACAGAAATTAAACTAAAGAAGAAGAATAAATCCAGAATCACCTTTCTCTTCTAGCCTCAATCTGCAAAGCTATGCAAAACAGCCCCATATACACATCCTATCATGATTACAATCCATACTCACATGTTATTTTTCAATTCCATACAAGTACTGAAAATGAATGGTGGTCAAGCATTCATGCATGCAAAACAACCATGATAGAAATTCCTTATGATATGTAAAACAGTCCAACAGTCAAGCATGCAACTAAACTACATATTAAAATCCGTTAGAATCCCATAATGGAGTTTAGTTCATGACTGAACCAAAAGCCATCATGGGATCAAAGTAAAACATGGATAATAAACAAACAATTGAAAGATAAGGGATAGAATCGATCAAACCCAATTGCTGATTATAATCCAATAGTAACGTTCAATTCCGCATTAAATTCCAGCAAAGAAATAATAGTTTTTCCACAATGATTGAAAATCCAAAGAAGTAGAAAATATGAAGTTTATGCTTAGTTCTACGTTGGAATCCTCTCTAGGTGTAAACCCTAGTTCCAATATGAAAAACACGTAAAAACTACTCAATAATCCCTCTGACACCAGTCAGACTTATTTTTAACCGATTACAACTTTTAAAATTAAAAATTAAAATAAAACAGCTCAGCAGCCTCAGACATCGCGTGCGGGCGCGCGCTTCCCCTTTGTAATCATCGCGCGGGCGCGCGTCTTCAAAATCTGTCAATTTTGGGTGATTGCACGGGCGCGCGAGTTTGTGCCTATATAGCCGTGCGGCTTCTGCAGTGTTGATTCTGAGTTCTACTGCTGCTACTGTTTTGTTCTGTGGTCATTCCTTTCATGCTGTTCATTCATCTGTCCACCCATGCTTAGTGTCCTTGCTTCACTTTATCATCATGTTGTGCCTTCATTGATCACATGCCACTCACCATCGCCAACTTATGTCATATCCTGCACTTTTACACCAAAGGAGTTCTCAGTACATGCAATGTGAAATAACATAAAATGCAACTAAAAACACACTAAAATGTACTTGAGATGGACATAGTCCGCATGAATTGATATCCAATAAGTAGGTATAAAACCCACTTATCAAATACCCCCAAACTTGAACTATTGCTTGCCCTCAAGCAATGCATACAACCTAAAACATAAAAAATGCAACTACATGCTATACTACTAAATCATGATGCAAATGAGTCTCACATGGTTCCAGCTATAACCGAATTTCAGTCCAAAAATGCCTCAGTGAATTATCCAGATTCAAGAATACAACTTCAAACCTAACTCTCGGCATAATGTCATACACTCAGATAATTCATAAATGCTATAGAGATACTGTGTGTGTGTGTTGTGTTCACCAAAACTTGAATTAAGCAAAGAATACACATGCTAAATTGCTCAAAACAGAAACTTATAGTCTAAATCAAGACTCATGTATACTTATGCAATAAAAGCTGTTCCAACATATTAAAACAAACTACGATTCAACAATGGGCTTAACTGCTTTATTGCTACTCACGAGGGCGATTTTTGCTCTTTATCGTGATGTTTATTGCTATTTTTCTTTTCTTTTTTATTCCATTAGGCAACATTGCTACCCCTTAGCCAGCTTTCAACCAACGACTCCCAGACCATGAAAGGCCTTAGGGCGCTAGATGTTAAGACACCCCTACAGGCGTACTTACTGAAGTAGCCAGGGCCCCAAAATAAGACTAGCCACGTTATTACTATTTTTTCTATTTTTTTTATTTTATACATAGCATACCAATGTTTTCCCAAAGTTTGAATATCAATGTTCTAAACCGTCTAAGTTCACTTTCCACATATTTCCCTTTTTAAAACTACATTTTCTATCGAACAATGCAATAAATAATTCTTATACCTACAAGTGATTGTGAACACGTCCGTGCAAACCAAAAGCAACTAAATAGCAACATGAATTTCATCGTGTAAAACATTATAACTAGGTTCATGTCATCCAAAGAACTCAACAATCCTTCAAAATTCACTATCATCATCGGCTTAGACAAACTTTCCATAAGGCTAGACTTTGTGAGACATGCAAGCTAAACATACACATAAAAAAAATTTTAACAAGCAAACTACTAAATGCCACATAAACATGCAAAATGTAAGCTAAACATGCAAATACTAAATGCAACTATACTACCACCCCAATACCCCAAAACTTATAATATTCAATGTCCTAGTGAATGAAGGTAAAGGGTTAAAGAAAACTCCCCTAATGATCAGCCGTACCACCCTCTGCGGGTGGTGAATCTGGTGGTGGATATGGCACAACTGTCCCAAACTGAGGCCACTCTAGCATTGTCCCCTGCTGTGCAAAAGCCTCTGCCAATGACTTCGTGCTGCAAAGTTATCGTACATGGCATCCACCTTACGCTCCAACCTTCGGAGCTGTCGATCCCCAGTAGCAAAGGGAACTTGGGTTGATGGGCCTGCCTCATCTGTCTGAGAAGGCTGCTATGATGACTCTGGGAAAGTGGGCTGGATAATAAATCCTAATCCTCTCGGATGCGGTTCACCACCCGTTCAATCCTTGAACTTAGCAATAGTTGCATGAGTGATGTTGTGGCTCGGGTTTTGCAGCTGCTCGTTATTCCACGGGACTCCTTGTTGGGTACAAAGCATTGCTGCCATAGACGCGTGTGGAATACTCCCAGTAGTGCTCCCCCGTATATAATGCAGCATGTTTTGATGAATTAGGAGGCCGACGTCAATGTACTTGCCTTTGATGATGCCCAATAAAATTATAGCTCGCTCAGTGGTTATTTCATGTTGGTGAGCTGACGGAACTAATTTGGCACAGATAAACAGATTCCATGCTTTGGCATATCGATCAAGGCGGACGCTGGAAAAGATTTTGGCTCAGTCGTCCCTGCCTTATAATTCCATTTGGTGCCCGGAATGCACAATTCAGCAATCACGAGTTCCAGATTCATTTCTAAATACGCACCTTCTAGCCAATTAGCAAGCTTGGTTGGTGGTGCGTCAATTATTCTGAAGACTGCTCTGTTCGCTGGAGGTCGAAAATCCACTTGTACTCCTCGAACCAGCGTTATTCCTCCTTTTATGTCCTTAGCATTCGCGTAGAACTCTCGAACAACCCCCATGGGAATAAGCATAGGAGTTGCAGCCAAGCCAACCCAGCCTCTTTTGCGTATCATATTCAATAGTTGGCCGTCGTGTTTCTCAGGTTTAAACCCCCGTTCCTTCACAAACGATTTGGCCACGATTCGATAATATTCTTGCTGGGCTTCCAAATTGATAAATTTCTTGTGGTCCACGACATCCTCTTCTCGGTTACTGGAGGAAGATGCTAATGATGAAGAGATGGAGATGGAGTGTGCTCTTTTTGGACCCATTTGCAGATGATAGAGAGAATACAAAAGATTGCTTGATAATGAATAAGAGCTGCTGATGAGAGTACCCCCAAACTCGTTGCTACACAACCCAAGTAGAAACCCTAGAGTTGTAATGCCCTTATGATACGTGGGTGTACTCGTGGGTGGAAATACTGAAACAACAATCACGTAATAGAGAGGAGAGTTAGGGCTCAAGTTGCCACTGCTGATAGGTGAGGTCTCTATGTTATGTCAAGTGAGAGTCCAAATACGCCACAACATCTATTTTTTTATGGTCCAGTGTCGCGCGCGGTCGCGCGAGTTTTCACTGAGGTTCGTGTGCGGGCGCGCGAATAATGGGTGTTGAGGCGTAAATAATTTTTTTATCCACTTGGGCTACTGACTTTAGGGCGCGGGCGCGCGACTTCTTAAGCCTAGTCCTGTGCGGCCGCGCGGCTCTAATTACTATACTGCCAGTCTTAACTCCCACACTGCATATCAGTGATGATTTCAATTGGAGAGACCTACATAGACATTAATGTACACTGTAAAGGTATGAATTAATGAGTAAACATGAATGACCAAATAAAATCTATCCTACTTCAAACACCCCTCAATGCAAATTCAGCTACCCACTCAATTATGCGAAACATATAAACTATCAAAAATGAAATAAAGATGAACTAACTAAAGCAAACTAACTAAATAAATAAAGAGAAAATAGAGCTAGAAATAATGGGTTGCCTCCCATCAAGCGATAAGTTATAGTCAATTAGCTTGACTGTCTATAAATCTCATGTCGAAGAAAAAATTGAGGTGACTTTCTGTCTTTCCACCTCACCACCAAAATAGTGCTTCAATCTCTGCCCGTTCACTTTGAACTGCTTGTCCAGAAACTTATCAAATACTTCAATTGCACAATGTGAAAATACTATTTTCACTGTAAATGGCCCTGACCATCTCGATTTCAGCTTCCTGGGAAAAAGTTTAAGTCAGGAGTTATAAAGAAAAACCCTTTGTCCCGATTCGAATGTTCTATAAATGATCTTTCGGTCATGCTATTTCTTCACATTCTCCTTGTACAGCTTTGAGTTCTCATATGTCTGTAATCTAAATTCATCCAACTCTTTGAGTTGGAGCAGGCGTTTCTCCACTGCAGCTTTCAAATCAAAATTGAGCTTCCAAATTGCCCAATATGCCTTATGCTCTAGCTCCATAGGAAGGTGACAGGCTTTTACATACACAAGCTAAAAAGGTGACATGCCCAACGGAGTTTTGTATGCAATCCTATAGGCCCATATTGCATCATCCAACTTCAACGACCAATCCTTCCTCATGGGATTCACAACCTTTTCAAGGATTCTTTTTATTTCTCGATTCGACACTTTAGTTTGGCCATTCGTTTGTGGGTGATAAGCTGTAACAATGCGATGGTTCACCCCATACTTAGCCAACAAAGCTGTAAACTGACTGTTGTAGAAATGACTGCCTTCGTCACTGATGATGGCCCTTGGAGTCCCAAACCTGGTGAAGATACTCCTGTGTAAAAACCTGAGGACTACCTTAGCATCATTTATCGAAAGAGCTACCACTTCTACCCATTTCAAGATATAATCCACTGCGAGCAAGATGTAGAGGTTACCGCAGGAAGAAACGAATGGTCCCATGAAATCAATCCCCCACACATCAAAAATTTCTACTTCGAGGATAGTATTCAATGGCATTTCATTTCTTTTTGAGATGTTTCCCACTCTCTGACATCTATCACACCGCTGGATGAAACTATATGCATCCTTGAAAATTATCGGCCAGTAGAATCCTACTTGTAGTAATCTAGCCGCTGTTCGCTCTCCCCCATAGTGACCGCCATACACCGAAGAATGACAATCCTGTAAAATCCCCTCGGTCTCGCTATACGGAATACACCTTCTTATCATTTGATCAGAACACTATTTAAACAAATAAGGCTCATCCCATATATACCATTTGACATCAAGCAGAAATTTCTTCTTTTGATAACCCACCAAGTCAGAAGGTACCGTCTTACTCACCACATAATTTGCGAAGTCTGCGAACCATGGCACTTCCCCTTTCACCACAAACAACAGCTCATCTAGAAAGGATTCATTGATCATAACTTTATCATCTGCCTTCCTCTCCTGATTCTCTAATCGTGATAAGTGGTCTGCCACTTGGTTTTCAGTGCCCTTTCTGTCCTTGATTTTCAAATCAAATTCCTGCAGTAATAAAATCCATCTGATCAAACGGGGCTTTGCATCCTTCTTTGCCACTAAATATCGAATTGCCGCATGATCCATGTACACAATCACCTTTGTGCCAATCAGATATGCTCAAAATTTATCAAAGGCATACACCACTGCCAATAACTCTTTCTCTATGGTGGTGTAGTTCAACTGTGCATTTGTAAGGGTCTTGCTAGCATAATAAATCACATGAAAAATCTTCTTTTTCCTCTGCCCCAAAACAGCCCCTACGGCGTAATCACTGGCATCACGCATAAGCTCAAATGGCAAATCCCATTCTGGTGCGATAATCACTGGTGCTGAAGTTAGTTTCCCTTTTAAGTGTTCAAATACCGACACACAAGCCTCATCAAAGTTAAACTGTGCATCCTTCTCCAATAAATTGCATAGTGGTTTAGTTATCTTAGAGAAGTCCTTGACGAATCTGCGGTAGAAACCTGCATGTCCCAAAAAACTACAAACACCTTTTACTGAAGTAGGTGGTGGCAAGTTTTCAATAGTCTCCAACTTCACTGTATCCACCTCGAGTCCCTTCTTCGAAACTTTATGTCCCAGTATGATTCCTTCTTGTACCATAAAATGGCACTTTTCCCAGTTCAGCACTAAATTTATCTCAACACACCTCTTCAAAACCATCACCAAATTCTCAAGGCATAGATCAAACGAGTCCCCGAAGACTGAGAAGTCATCCATAAATACTTCCACGTTCTGCTCCACTATATCTAAAAATATAGCCATTATGCATCTCTGAAAGGTGGCTGGAGCATTGCACAACCCAAAGGACATCCTTCTGAAAGTGAAAGTACCGTAAGGACATGTGAAGGTTATCTTTTCCTGGTCTTCTGGAGCTATCATAATTTGATTATAACCTGAATATCCGTCCAGAAGGCAATAGTACTCATGACCTGCTAATCTGTCCAACATCTGATCAATGAATGGGAATGGAAAATGATCTTTCCTTATAGCTTTGTTGAGCCTGCGGTAGTCCATGTAGACTCTCCACCTTGTCATTGTTCGTGTTGGAATCAACTCATTATTCTCATTAGTCACTACGGTCAAGCCACCCTTTTTCAGTACACACTGCACTGGGCTCACCCATGAGCTGTCTGAGATCGGATAGATTATGCCTGCATCTAGCCATTTCAGTACCTCTTTCTTAACCACTTCTTTCATTATCGGATTAAGTCTCCTTTGCTGCTCAACCGACGGCTTACTCCCATCTTCCATCAGGATCTTATGCATGCAAAATGAAGGGCTGATCCCTTTGATATCTGCTATGGTCCATCCAATAGCTGATTTGAACTCTCGAAGCACTCGTAGTAGTTTTTCTTCCTGAAAAGATGTTAGTGTAGAAGAAATAATCACAGGTAGCTTTGAATCTTTATTTAAAAATGCATACCTGAGATGTTCTGGAAGTGGTTTTAATTCAAGTTTTGGAGGTGTCTTAAGAGATGGCTTTAATTTTACTGAGGATTCTCCAGCTTTTGTCAATGGCTCGACAAGTGTTCTAAATTTTCTGACTTGTGGAGTGGTATCCAGATATTGCACAAGTTCATCAAGTTCCTTGTCCTCCAAATCTAAATTTTCAGCAATTACACTCCTCAAAGGTTCATCATCCACTAGACTCTGTACTTCATCATTTACGACCTGATCCACCAAATCAACCAGGAAACATTCCTCTTCATCTGCTGGAAACTTCATGGCTTTGAAGACATTAAAGGTGACCTCTTGATCATGAACACGAATAGTGAGTTCCCCCTTTTGCACATCTATCAAAGTCTTTCCTGTGGCTAAGAATGGTCTCCCCAGTATGATTGGTATATTTTTATCTTCCTCGTAATCCAAAATGATGAAGTCAGCCGAAAAGATAAATTTGTCCACTTTCACCAATACATCTTTAATAATTCCCTGTGGATATGTGATGGATCTGTCAACTAACTGCAACGAAATGTTTATCGGCCTTGGAGCCGGTAATCTCAACTGATTAAACAATGACAAGGGCATCAGATTGATACTTGCCCCAAGATCACACAAACATTTATCAAAGTTCATCTTTCCTATCGTGCATGGAATTGTGAAACTGCCCGGATCCTTCAGCTTTGGAGGTAACTTCTGCTGAAGCACTGCACTGCACTCCTCTGTCAAGGCTACGGTCTCAAACTCGTCTAATCTCCTCTTCCTTGACAATATACCCTTCATAAACTTTGCATAACTTGGCATTTGTTCCAATGCCTCAGCGAAAGGTATGTTGATTTGTAGCTTTTTAAAGACCTCCAAGAATTTGCTGAACTGTTTATCTTCCCTCTGCTTATTCAATCTCTGCGGATACGGTACCTGAGGGTGAATTGGTGGTACTGAACTCATAGGCTTCTCAACTGACCTTGCTTTATCTTTCTCTTCCTGCTGAACCTCAGAATTTTCCAGATTTTCTTTCTCTTCCGCGCGGCCTCCTTAGTACAATTGGGCGCAGGCGCGTAACTTTTAGTGTTTGTAATATTTTTCCTAGGCCTCAGTGTGATCGCTTGGAACTGTTCCTTCACGTCTCTTCGTGGATTTGTCTCTGTACTACTCGGTAATGAACCCTGGGGCCTGTTGTTAAGCATGCTTGCCATTTGCCCCATATGAGTTTCTAAATTTTTAATAGCCACTGCTTGGCTTTTGATCATAACAACAGTGTTTTCCATATACTTCGTCATCATCTCTTCCATTTCTGATTTCTTTTCTTGCTGAGGTGCAGCTGGAGTATGATGTTGTTGTTGTTGAGAAAATCCCGGTGGAAAAAGTGGTTTTGGTGTAAACTGTGGCTGCGCTGGCTATGACTGAAACTGATTATTTGGCTGAAACTGATTTGCTGATTTCCTTGATTATTCGACCAACTGAAGTTTGGATGATTGCTGTTGTTGGGGTTATATGTGTTTTGAAAATTTCCTTGGTCTTTCCTGTAATTTCCCACATATTGTACCGACTCTGAGCTGATAGCACATTGATCCGTGGAATGTGATCCTGCACATATCTCACATACGAAGGCAACTGTTTTCGTTTTGCTCTCGGCTATTGAATCTATTTTCTTTGCCATAGCTGCCATCTGTGCCGACAATTGAGTAATAGCATCCACTTCCAACAAACCTGTAACTTTGGGCTGTGGCATTCGAGATGTAGGATTTTGAAAATCATTTGCTGCCATCGTCTCGATAAGGTTATAGGCTTCCTCATAGCTCTTTACCCATAATGCTCCTCCTGCAGCTGCATCTACAATCGGCCTAGACTGCCATCCCAATCCATTATAGAATGTGTTGATCACCATCCAATCTGGCATACCGTGGTGTGGACACTTCCGTAGCATCTCTTTATATCTCCCATGCTTCGTATAAGGATTCACCCTGTTGTTGCTCAAACTGAGAGATTGCTATCCTCATTTTTGCAGTCTTAGCCATTGGAAAAAACTTAACTAAGAACTTCTGTGCTAAGTCCTCCCACGTAGTTATAGATCCTGCTGGCAAAGAATGAAGCCAAATTCTCGCTTTATCCCTCAATGAGAACGAAATAGCCTAAGTCTGATAGCATCCTCTGTCACTCTGTTATATCTGAACGTGTCACATATCTCAATAAAACTCAACAGGTGTTCATTCGGATCATCCGTAGCAGCACCCCCAAACTGAACCGTATTCTGCACCATTTGAATAGTGCCCATTTTAATCTCGAAAGTATTAGCTGCTATCACTGGTCTGACTATGCTAGATTGTAATCCATTGATATTAGGCATGGAATATTCTCTCAGAGCCCTATGCTCCTCTCTTTGCTCTACTCCTTGTTCCTCGACTGCCATATTAGATGTAGTACCCTCTAATTGTGCTTGTAAATTTCTACGAACACTTGCTTTCCAACCTCTCTCGTTTATGTTATCCTGAGCAGGTTTTAAGTCTGGATTGAATGACCGCGTGCTCATAAAAATTTACCCAAGTACCTGAAACAAAGACAAAAACAAAAATAGAAATGAGACAAGATTAGATTTGTCTAAGTCATACAATATAGCTTAAAACTAATGATAATAATAAAAATTTAAACGCCTTTCCCCGGCAACGGTGCCAAAAACTTGTTGCCTCTTTTTTTAGCTATAACAAAAGAGCTCTAACTCATGCAAGTATACATGCGTCAACAAGTAATACAGAGTAAGTCGAGTATCGATCCACAGGGAAAGTTGTCTAATTTAAACCACTATGCATCAATTAAATCACTATACTTTATATGCTTAAACTAATGATTATAATTGTGAATTATTCTAATTGCAAATAACGACTAAATCAAGAATAATAAGGTAATGACTCAAATCTGGAAATAATGGGATCCTAACTTCATTTAATACTTCATTTAATTACCACCATCATACAAGAATTGTTCACATACCACAGGAAAGTAGCCAAGGACACTAATATAGATATAGCCATTTTTCAACGTACTATGACCTATTTACAGAGTATCCACATGCGATAGACACCATGTAATCATCAATATAACCAAAATCGCTATATGTCTATGCGAAATTGCAACCATATTGAATTTAAGCACAAGCCCTTATTTTAACTCATACGGTGAAACAGTATATGTCTATATGGTTCACGAAATACAAAGCTATGCAAAACAGCCCCATATACGCATGCTATCATGATTACAATCCATACTCACATGTTATTTTTCAGTTCCATACAAGTACTGAAAATGAATGGTGATCAAGCATTCATGCATGCAAAACAACCATGATAGAAATTCCTTATGATATGTAAAATAGTCCAATAGTCACGTATGCAACTAAACTACATATTAAAATCCGTTAGAATCCCATAATGGAGTTTAGTTCATGACTGAACCAAAAGCCATCATGGGATCAAAGCAAAACATGGATAATAAACAAACAATTGAAAGATAAAGGATAGAATCGATCAAACCCAATTGCTGATTATAATCCAATAGTAACGTTCAATTCCACATTAAATTCCAGCGAAGAAACAATAGTTTTTCCACAATGATTGAAAATCCAAAGAAGAAGTAGAAAATATGAAGTTTAGGCTTAGTTCTACGTTGGAATTCTCTCCAGGTGTAAACCCTAATTCCAATATGAAAAACACGTAAAAACTACTCAATAATCCGTCTGACACCAGTCAGAATTGTTTTTAACCGATTACAACTCTTAAAATTAAAAATTAAAATAAAACAGCTCAGCAGCCTCAGACATCGCGTGCGGGCGCGCGCTTCCCCTTTGTAATCATCGCGCGGGCGCGCGTCTTCAAAATCTGTCAATTTCGGGTGATTGCACGGGCGCGCGAGTTTGTGCCTATATAGCCGCGCGGTCGCACGGCTTCTGCAGTGTTGATTCTAAGTTCTACTGCTGCTACTGTTTTGTTATGTGCTCATTCCTTTCATGCTATTCATTCATCTGTCCACCCATATTTAGTCTCCTTGCTCCACTTTATCCTCATGTTGTGCCTTCATTGATCACATGCCACTCACCATCGCCAACTTATGTCATATCCTGCACTTTTACACCAAAGGAGTTCTCAGTACATGCAATGTGAAATAAAATAAAATGCAACTAAAAATACACTAAAATGTACTTGAGATGGACATAGTTTGCGTGAATTGATATCCAATAAGTAGGTATAAAACCCACTTATCACTCACTGTAATTGTAGACAAATCAAACATTCCAAAAATTTATGGTCAAAGGACTCTTAGGTGAGTCATTTTATGCTCCATCTTACCCTAAGTCTGCTTTTATGGGCGAGTGCGTTTTACGCTCCATCTCAACCTACCGCAAGTTTTCGATTTATTTTTATTTCTTTCTTTTTTTATAGGTGAGTGCGTTTTACGCTTTATCTCCCTTAAGTATGTGTTTATGAATTAGTGCATTTTACGCTCCATCTCATCCCACCACATGACCAATTAATCAAACTTAATTATATTGCTTCGAGTGACGTTTAAATGAGTTCTAGAGCTTATTGATATCTGCCACAAACATTCGGTCATATAAGCCTTTTCTAAGTATACAACTAGTTCATTACAAATGAATGAGTGCTCAAAAGTAGGAGTCATAAGCAAAGCAATAACCAACAATAAGTCAATCACCCAAATTAAGCAACATTTATCCATTTTTCATGAGTTATAACCTTAACAATCATTTGCTTGATCATATATTATAGCTAAATTCAAATTAAATCAATGCTCAAGAGACAACCTATACAAGAAATTCAATATAACCCACAAAAAAAGCACAATAAAACAAAATATATCAAAATAAAACGTAGAAGACCCCCAAATTTGAAACTGACAATGACCTTACTAAACACAATAAAAGAATTCAATGCAAAGGACTTCTGTGATCATTTATCAGTTGTCGCCTTCTGCAATCGACGTTTACTATTTGCTAAAATATAACATAAAATGGAAAATTTTCAAAATTTTAAATTTTTTAACTAATATGTACAACTAAACATAATAACATCAAAATAACTAACATAATAACATAATACTAACTCAAGTACTAAGAATATCATGAGTACCCCTAAACTTAAGACAAACATTGTCCTCAATGTAAAGATAGATAAAATTAAAACTGAGGACTTCCCTGAGTCTGTACCAATCGTCAAAACTTTACACTTTGGGTTGCCTCCCAACAAGCGTTTGGTTTATAGTCTTTGACCCGACTTTAATTAAACAGAAAAACAAGTTTAAAATAATATCAATTCGATTGAAATTAATATTAGTAAAGCATTAGAAAAATAATTCCCCAGCAACGACGCAAAAATTTGTTTCTCAATTTCGCAACCGATAAACACGCGTAAGTATACGCAGTCAATAAATAATATAATGATAAGAGAGTTGTCAAACCCACGAGGAATTATCTCTAATAATTAACCAATTACTAACTTTAGACACTTGAAATTTTGCATTCCTGTTACCCCTGCACGAGGGCAAAATTATCTTCTAAGATAACCCTGAAAGTCATGTCAGTTCAACCCTGGAGACCCAGGAGATCCAGTTTTTAACCTCAGAGATAACCCCAAGGGACTCATTTTCAATCCCGAAAACAACCCCGGGATACTCAGTTCCAACCTCGGAGACAACCTCGAGGGATGCTGTGACGCCCCCAAATTTAGACACTCATATCTCGAATTTGGTTCGTCACGTGCTAATTCTAATATCATACTAAAATCGTCAACAACAGAATAATAGAATAATTTATATTGATATAATATAAATTGTTAGGAATAAGCATGTGAATGATATTCTTTTTTATATATGATTTGATTATGATATAAATGAATGAATATGCAAGTATGCTTGCATTAAGAAAAGCTGTAAAGTCCTTTGATAGATAATAGGAACATATGTACAAGGACTTAGAATGAATTGATCAAATATGTTAGGTTGATCCTACATAAGCAAAATAACTTTGTAAAGTCCTTGAAAAGAAATGATGTATAAGGACTATAAATATAGAAAGATCAAGCTTGTTATGTTGATCTTATAATGTAATAAGATAGGCTTGTCTGATCATCGAGCACTGCACCAGAAATCGTAGTCTAGCAGGTGAGTAAAGGAAAACTCAAGAACAATCAAGGCAGAATAGTAGTCTGCAAGATAGTAGATCTCGGAGTTCATAGACTGCCAGAAGAGACGAGGAAGGATCATAGTGTGTCAAGAAGAACATCCTCGGAGCCGTAGTCTGCTGAGGAGGTCATGTTCAGAATCATAGAGACAGCCTATCTAAGAGACGAACGAGCATATGCCAAAGCCAAGTTAAGAATCGTAGACCACACTCGGAGTCGTAGAGTCTACTGATCATATCAGAGGCAGAGATCATAGTCAAGCCAGATCAGATAAAGACAACAAGCTTAAGGAAGGAAATCGTAGAGTGTCAACATCTGATCTCGAAGTTGTAGTATTTGCAGAACCAAAGTTGAATCGTAGAGTGCAGAACTAAGGTTTCATCAGAGGTGCTCACAACGCCAAGGCAGAATCTTAGAGTAAACACGATTCTCAACAAATGAGCACTCTTAGAATATCCAAAGTATGAAGCCTCTGGTCTGAGTTACAAAGATACATTCCACTTGAAGAAAACCAGAGAGCACTCAACGAATGGCTTGCAAGCTAACAGAAGACCCAAGCACCAACCCAATCAATATCCAGATTAAGTTATGAAGCCATTCAGGAGGAAGTCTTCCACAAGTTGATCAGAAGAAGACTTCAGTAAAAGTGACTGACTAAGGAAAGTTAGCAAGTGTAGTAGCTGTCAAGAGAATAGAGAACAACGATCTTGGGGTCAACCAGGATCGTAGTGTTTATCAAACAAAGCAGGAACTGATGAAGTATACACAGAGATACTGGCCAGCTTTTGAAGAACAAGGCTAAAGTGATTAAGCATGGGTCAGTCGATTGATGATAAGTGAACGGGAGATCATAAGGAGAAAGCGAGCTGGGCATGCCATAAACCTGATGTGTCTTGTTATTCAGAAGAGGCCAGAACAAGAAGTCAATCTATCAGTTCCTTAGATCAATCAAGGCAAACAGAAGTGTTGAAGCACTGCACAAGAGAAGGAATATGTGTTCTACCTTGAAGATCAAATGAACACCTCTTCAGGATCGTAGTGTTGTCTCAACCTATCAATGAGAAACATTCAACTAGACACACTACGATCAGGTCCAAGAACATCTGCATCAGAATCGTAGAGTTTAGTTATCTGAAGATTGAAGCATTGGCAGTAGTTCAATCTGAAGACTGATATTCGAACATTGCTAGTCGGGAACATTAATGGAAAAGGATAGCTCCTGGACGTTCTAATCGAGAAGTCAGAATGGAGAAATAAAGATGACTACCTTCCCGAGATATCAAAGTGACATCTCTGACTGGGTAGGTGAAACAGTAGACTGTAGTGTCAGAAAGATAAAAAAGGGGATGTCATGTCACTTCTGCAGTCTACATCAAATAAATCGAGATCTGTGAAGCAATTCAAATAACCTTCAATGGCTATATTCCAATGGAAAGATTGGGAAGGAGTATATAGCAGCCAGAGCTTCAAAGATCAAGTGTTGCTGAGTTGAAGGATCGTAGAGTTATTGAAATGCTACATTGTTGACTCTACGAGTTCCACCAGAGCTAAACAGATCAAGTCTCAGTGACAGTGAGACTACAAAGGTGGAAGTGAAGCAGATTTGAAGAAGGACTTAAACAGACTAAAGCTTTACTCAACAAGGATAAGAATACGACTGAAGATGGCAGCTAAGCTGAGAGCCGAGAAAGCCAAGAAGATAGCATTCAGAAAAGTGGTAGAGCACAAAGAAGATCTAGAGAGCCACTATACGAATCACCATGAACCAAAAGCTGAAACAGAACAAATGCAGAACCATGTCTGCAAACCATTCAACAAGGGTTCAGGGATGATGCACAGCTGACATCGGATGAAGATGAGCAGAAAAGAATGAAGATCAGCTGCACCAGAGAAGAGGTGGTCCAGACTCTACGCATAATGCAAAGAGGACCACGCCAAGCTGCTAAGTACAGAAGATGCTCAAGCTTAAAGACATCTTAGTAGTAAGGCACCAACAACAACAATGATAACAACAACAAGTAGCCAGGGCCTGAGGGGTCCTTATCCGGAGGGACTAAATGAAGTTCCAAGCCTGCTGGGCTTGAAGAGTTCCTAGGGAACTAGAGGAGTTCCAAGCTTGCCGGGCTTGAAGAGTTCTTAGTAAACTAGAGTTTCAAGGCTGCTGGTCTTGAAGGAATCTTAGTGGTTCAGGGTGCTTCCCTTCCTTAGTGGAAATCCTACTAGTTAAAGCAGAAGAGTGGATTAAGAGCTTGAGTCTCTGAACCACTTAAAATACCTTGTGTCTTTTACATTCAGCCATTTACTTTCTGTTATTTACATTATTTACTTAACTGCTATAAATGCTACGTATGTATTAACTGCTTATAACTAGACTAACTCTACGAACAATTGATAAGTAGTTTTTATACCTACTTATCCGGTATCTGTTACTTGAATTATTTGCTTAAACTCATGTTTCTTAGTTACTTTTCATGCATTTTGTGTTCATTTTGTAGATTATATGCTTAGGAGTTATGTGAGCGACTATTGGTATGAAATCGCAAAGAATTGGTATAAAATCGTAAAGAAAAGCAATCCGAACATCGTTTGGGCTTTCATGTTTATTTTATGTTCTTGGCTTGGAACTTGGATTATATTATAGAGCTTCTTTTTAGCTTTTTGGAACATCTTACATCATTCCAATCGAAGTTCGGATGCAAGAGTTATGATCTTTGTACCAATAGACGCTAAACTTCACTATTTTGGGTGGCCATTTGCATAGCAGTCACTTCTAGCCCAATTTCGACCTTTATCCGTACGTTATTTCTCAATTCTTAAAGAATGAAAGTTTTAGAGCTCGTCGAGATCTTTGATTTGATAGGTGGCAAACCTCGTAACTCTTCCAGATCAAAGGTTATGGCCGTTTTACCAGAGGACACTGCAACAGAAAAAGGATGCCCGCCGGGGTGGGCTTTTACTATACAAAACCCCCGCCGGGGCGGGGGTACAAGCTGTAAAATATTGCCATAGCTTGCCGACGAGGGCTTTTTGTGAAGGAAACCCCTGCCGGGGCAGGGGTACGGGCCATAACACGTTTTGATGCGTTTTGGGTCAAATTTTGATACCTTTTTGACTCCAAATTTGATTGGGTTTGTTCCTAAGCTAAAAATTAGACTTGTAACCTATAAATACATGATAGGAGGCATAAAAGAGATATTACATGGATTAGGGAGAGGATTCTATTAGATTAGATTAGAGTAGAATAGGAGAAAACACTAGTTCTTATGAGATTTGGAGATTGAAGCACTTGAAAGTCATTGGACATCCAGATCAAGAGTGAGATGGAGGACGAATTTGCTGACAATAGATTCACTTGTTTTCCTTAATCATATTCTTATCTTTTAATGGTATTCAAGTGAGGATTCTTAGTTTTAATTCAATGAACTAATTCCTTGTTTGAGATTACAATGAATCTTTTTGTGTAGTTTATTTTAATATGCTTTGCTATCAATTATTATGTTCTATTGTGAGGATTGTCTATTGTGATTTGGACTTAATTTTTTAATTGATTGGCCATCAATTACCGTGATCATCTATATGAACTCGAGAGATGAAGTATATATTAAGATCTTATCATGATAGCATGTGTTTGTGATTTCTGCATAGATGGAATTCATGATTCATGTTTAGGATAGAGATATGCCTTTACGCCATATGTAATCTTATAGAGAACTTGTAATTTAAATCTTTTTTAATTATAATTCACATAGAGATATAGTGGATTAGTTAATTAGGGTGTCTTGCTTAATTCTATCATTTGTGAATTTAAGTGAGTATGAGTATTATGCATCGAGAGGTGGTTTTATTTATTTTAGTGTTCTTGATTAACAATTCAGGATAGAGAATAATTGATGAGAAGTGTGTTAACTTAAATGAAGTAATAAGTGAAGTTGTGATTTTAAATCTCCGTAATCTTAATTTAACTAGTGGAATTTAATAGTAGTTTAATTATATAATTTGAAATTCATTCATTTCAATAAGATTGAGTTGGTTACGGGTTAATACTTGGTGATTTTTATTAAACAATTTTTCGTGGGAATGATACTCTACATTCATTTTTTTACTTGTTGACCATGTATACTTGTGTGTTGTGCGTAATTAGATTTTACCCAACAATTTTTTGGCACTGTTACCGGGGACTTTAGTATAGATTTTAATATTTTGCGATATCAATTTAATTTAATTAGTCCAGTTTTACTTAAACATTTTTATTTTTTTTTGTTCTTTTTATTTCAGGTTTTTGAAGTTGATTTATGCAAACTCGATCTAAAAATCCAGACTTGTTTCCTTTTGAGGACGACATTGAGAGACGCTTTCAAAGGTTAAGTAAGTGGATCAAGGAGACAAGGGAAGAATTCGAAAGCTCTAAGGAAGAAGAAGCAATGGCTGCCGAAGACCAGAAAGCGTTGAGGGACTTTGCTACACCCAAGTTGACTGAGTTGCAGTCGAGTATCTCCAGGCCTGCTATAGCTACAAACACATTCGAGATTAAGCCTGGGACTATTCAGATGATTCAAAACTCGGTTCAGTTTGGGGGACTTGCAAATGATGATCTGAATGAACATTTGATCAACTTTTTGGAGATATGCGACACTTTCAAATACAATGGGGTGTCGGATGAAGCAGTCAGACTTCGCTTGTTCCCATTCACTTTGCGGGACAAGGCAAAGAGTTGGTTACACTCTCTACCATCGGGTTCAATAACTACATGGGATGACCTGGCTCAAAAGTTTCTAGCTAAATTTTTCCCGCCAGCGAATACTGCAAAGATGAGAAATGAGATTACTATGTTTGATCAGCAACACGGGGAATCATTGTACGAGGCATGGGAGAGATTCAAAGATTTGCTCAGAAAATGCCCACATCACGGATTGCCTAAGTGGTTACAAATGAACACATTTTACAATGGATTACATGGGAATCTCAGGACCAGTATTGATGCAGCTTCGGGTGCAGATTTTATGGCTAAGAATTATGAGGAGGCGTATCAATTGATAGAGACAATGGCAGCTAACAATTATCAGTGGCCCACGGTAAGAATGACACAACCTATGGTAGCTGGAGTGTTAGAGTTAGATGGAGTGACGACAATAACAGCGCATATTCAACGCTCGCTAAGAAGTTCAATGCTTGGTCAGGGGTACAAACACAACAAGCTGCAGTTATTTATGAATTATGCGCGGGTGAACATCCTACAGATCAATGTGCAATCAACCCAACGTCAGTACAATTTGTGGGTAGCTACAACAGAATTCCACAGAATACGTACCAAAATACATACAATCCAGGGAATATGAATCATCCTAATTTTTCATGGAGTAATAATCAGCATCAGCAAGCTCCACGACCATCTTATCCCCGAGGATTTCAGAATCAACAACAACCAGCTCAACATCAAGAGAGGAAATCAGATTTAATGGAGTTGTTATCAAATTACATAACAAGCAACGAGGCAGCTATGAAAAACCAAGCAATCGCAATGAAATCGCAAGAAATAACCATCAAGAATTTAGAAAATCAGATGGGACAGATAGCTTTTGCATTGAATAATAGGCCTCAAGGAACATTACCAAGTGATACATAAAAAAATCCAAAAGGTAATCATGAGCAATGTCAGGCAATTATGTTGAGAAGTAGAAAACATCTTGAGGGTCAGAAAATAGAAAATTTGGCTGCAAAAGAAGATGATAAAGAAAGGGAAAATAAAGTGGTTAAGGACAGACAATGGGAAGAAAAGCAAGTGGAAAAGAGTAAACCAGTTAACGAACCGGTTGTTTATTCTCCCCCACCTTTTCAGCAAAGAGTTCAAAAACAGAAATTGGATAAGTAATTCGCTAAATTTTTAGAAGTTTTTAAGAAACTTCAGATTAATATTCCTTTCGCTGAAGCCCTTGAGCAGATGCCAAGTTATGCTAAATTCATGAAAGGGATTTTATCCAGGAAAAAGAAGTTGGAAGATTTTGAAAAAGTGGCATTAACAGAGGAATGTAGTGTGGTTTTACAGTGAAAGTTGCCACCAAAGTTGAAAGATCCGGGGAGTTTCACCATTCCGTGCACGATTAGGAACATGGCGTTTAACAAGTGTTTATGTGATTTGGGGGCAAGTGTTAACCTTATGCCGTTATCAGTTTATACAGAATTGGGTTTGCCAGCTCCAAAGCCTACGAACATCTCATTGCAGTTGGCGGATAGGTCAGTCACGTACCCGAGAGGCATTGTGGAGGACATTTTGGTCAAGTTTGACAAATTTATATTCCCCCCGAATTTCATAATTCTGGATTTTGAGGAAGATAAGAACATCCCAATTATCCTAGGGAGACCTTTCTTGGCTACGGGTAAGACGCTCATCGATGTACAAAAAGGAGAACTAACTATGAGGGTCCAAGATCAAGAAGTAAAGTTTAATGTTTTCAAGGCCATGAAATTCCCCACGGATAAAGAGGAGTGTTTCAGGATGGATGCCATTGATCAAATAATCAGCGGAGACATGGTTAAAAGTTTGGCTAATGATCCATTGGAAATAACATTATTGGGAGATGAAGATTTGGATGATCCAGAATTTGTGGATTACTTGCAAATGCTAGACTCCTTACCATGAGTTAGTAGATTTAAAGAACCCTTTAAACCATTGCACATGGAGGAAAAAGCCACAACAAGGATGAAACATTTATTAGAGGAGCCACCTACTCTTGAACTTAAGCCACTCCCTAAACATCTCAGGTATGCATATTTAGGCAATTCTAATTCTTTACCTGTTATTATTTCCGCTGCACTTAACGAATTGCAAGAAGAAAAGTTGCTGAGAGTGCTTAGAGACCACAAATCGGCCATAGGATGGACAATTGCAGATATCAAGGGAATAAAGCCATCCTTTTGCACGCACAAAATTTTGATGGAAGAAGATGCAAAGCCGATAGTGGAGCAACAGAGATGGCTCAACCCAATCATGAAAGAAGTAGTGAAGAAAGAAATCCTGAAATGGTTGGACGCGGGTATCATCTACCCAATTTTCGACAGTAAGTGGGTCAGTCCGGTTCATTATGTGCCGAAAAAGGGAGGAATGACCGTGGTACAAAATGATGACAATGAGCTAATTCTGACAAGGACAGTGACTGGTTGGAGGGTTTGCATAGACTACAGGAAGTTGAATAAGGTGACCCGCAAAGACCACTTTCCTCTGCCTTTTATCGATTAGATGTTGGACAGATTAACGGGACACGAGTACTACTGCTTATTGGATGGATATTCGAGATATAATCAGATAGTCATTGCTCCTGAAGATCAAGAGAAGACTACTTTCACGGGCCCATACGGAACATTCGCATTTAGGAGAATGTCATTCAACTTGTGTAATGCACTCGCTACCTTCCAACGGTGTATGATGGCCATCTTCTCGAACATGGTGGAGAAAAATATGGAAGTCTTCATGGATGACTTTTCTGTCTATGGGGATGATTTTGATGCTTGTCTAGAGAATTTGGTAATGGTTTTACAAAGATGCACATACACAAATTTGGTACTTAACTGGGAAAAGTGCCATTTCATGGTTGAAGAAGGAATAATTTTGGGACATAAGGTCTTGGCTAAAGGATTAGAGGTTGATAAAGCAAAGCTGGAAATGATTGAAAAGCTTCCTCCACCAAGTTTAATTAAGGGAATTCGAAGCTTTTTGGGACATGCCGGGTTCTACAGGAGATTTATAAAAGACTTCTCTAAAATTGTAAAACCATTGTGCAGTCTTTTAGAGAAGGATTCATTTTTTAAGTTTGATGAGGATTGTAAGTTGGCATTCGAGATATTGAAGAAGAAATTAATTATAGCTCCAGTTATCGTCGCACCGGATTGGAATATACCCTTTGAGTTAATGTGTGATGCGAGCGACTATGCGGTTGGGGCTGTCTTAGGTCAATGCCGAGAGAAGGTATTCCGTGCCATTTACTATGCAAGTAAGACACTTACGGAGACCCAAATGAATTACACAACTACGGAAAAGGAATTACTTGCAGTAGTATATGCCTTCGATAAATTTTGGGCATATTTGATCGGGACAAAGATAGTAGTTTATATAGGTCACTCGGCTATTCGGTACTTAATTTCCAAAAAAGATGCTAAACCACGCCTTATCAGATGGATTCTCCTTCTAAAAGAATTTGACTTGGAAATAAAAGATAGAAACGGGATGGAGAATTAAATTGTAGATCATTTATCGAGGCTGGAAAAGTAGGGTAAAGTTGAAGAGGATAAGTGTGTAATCAATGAGTCATTTCTGGATGAGCAACTGTTTGGAGTCAATGCAGAATTTCCATGGTACGCGAACTTCGCTAATTATCTAGTGAGCAACATCCTTCCCCCCGATCTTACACAACATTAGAAAAAGAAATTCCTTCATGACGTCAAGTGGTATGTGTGGGATGAGCCATACCTATTTAAACAGTACACCGACAAGATGATTAGAAGGTGTGTGCCCTACAGTGAGGTGAATAGTATATTGCATGAATGTCATTCGTCTGTATACGGGGGACATTACGGAAGTGAGAGAACAACATCGAAAGTTCTTCAAGCCGGGTTCTATTGGCCTACATTATTTAAAGATGCCCACCAGTTTGTAAAAAGTTGTGATAGATATCAAATGGTGGGCAACATATCAAAAAGGAATGAGATGCCACTACAAACAATCTTAGAAGTGGAGATTTATGATGCATGGGGCATAGATTTTATGGGGCCATTCCCTTCCTCGTTCAATAGTCAGTACATATTACTTACGGTTGACTATGTATCAAAATGGGTTGAAGTCGTAGCACTCCCAATGAATGATGCCAAGGTGGTTCTTAACTTCTTACACAAGAATATTTTTACAAGATTTGGCACGCCAACAACTATTATAAGTGATGAAGGTAGTCACTTCTGCAACAGATCGCTTACAACTCTTATGGCAAAATATGGGGTCAACCATAAGGTGGCGACGACATATCATCCCCAAACAAGTGGGCAAGCTGAAGTTTCAAACAGGGAGGTAAAGAGAATCCTAGAAAAGGTGGTAAACCCGAATAGAAAAGACTGGTCTCTCAGATTGGATGATGCATTATGGGCCTACCGGACTGCGTACAAAACACCAATTGGTATGTCACCTTATCAATTGGTCTACGGGAAAGCATATCACCTGCCTGTGGAATTACAACACAAAGCCTACTTGGCAATCCAGAAACTTAACTTCGATCAAACAGTTGTGGGTGAAAAGAGACTACTTCAGTTAAATGAGCTCAATGAATTCTGACTTCAAGCTTACGAAAACTCTAAGTTATACAAAGAAAGGTTAAGAAATGGCACGACCAAAAAATCATGCAAAGAACCTTCGAACAGGGGCAATCAGTACTATTGTTCAACTCG
Source organism: Panax notoginseng (assembly GCA_016801055.1). Classification (NCBI taxonomy): domain Eukaryota; kingdom Viridiplantae; phylum Streptophyta; class Magnoliopsida; order Apiales; family Araliaceae; genus Panax; species Panax notoginseng. Next base: position 57,005,820 of record CM029017.1, on the reverse strand, counting down.
AGATTGTGGTTATTCCCAGGGAAGCTAAAATCAAGATGGTCTGGTCCATTTACCATTAAAAGAATTTTCTCACATGGCGCCATTGAACTCTATAGTAGGAATCCATTGGAAACATTCAAGGTCAACGCTTAAAGGCTAAAGCATTATTGGGGTGGCGATTCCAATACGGATGTCATCGTAATCACACTAGTCAACGTACCGTATACATGGAGTAGTCAGGCTGAACGACTTAAAATCAAGCGCTAATTGGGAGGCAACCCAATCGTACTTTTATTCTTCGTATTGTTATCCATGCTAGTTAGATTATAGTTTAGAATAATAACTAGGATATACTAATTTTATTATGTAGTTATTTAGTTGTATTTAGTTGTATTGTTCTAGATAATCTAATCTATCATGCTTTGATTGCGCAAGATCTAATGATACTTATGTTTTCATCATGACCAGGTAATTAAGGAGCTAATAGTTGCATTAAGGAAGAAACAACAAGCAAAACAAAGGCTATTTGCAGAAATCATGCCCACCGGGGCGGGCCCTTCAAGCCTAACATGCCCGCTGGGGCGGGGGTCTCCCATTCTTGTTAACAGTAATTATGCCCGCCGGGGCGGGGTCCCTAAAGCACAACACCCCTGCCGGGGCGGGGGTCCTAAGTCCATTAACAGGAAGCATGCCCGCCGGGGCGGGCTTATAAGGCATAATACCCCCCACTGGGGCGGGGGTCCTGAAGTTGAACCAACACTTTTTGACAGTTACATCAAGTTGCCACTACTGCTTCTTCCTCGAATAAAACCCCCACTCACATCCATATTCTCTAATCTCTACCCACGTTTTGGGAATTGACTCTCCATCACACCACTCAATTAAACTACCCACTACTTCAATCCACTACTCCACTTCACAACCCTATACATCATCCCATCTCTATAAAACAACCTCCCTCACCAAACCAATCATTCACCCCACACTAACAACATCAATTTACATTACTTAGAAGTTCAAGGTTCGAGTTGAGCGAAAATTTTCTAGCCAACTTGGAGATACACTAAGAGTGAGTAAGTTGTTTTTCAATTCTTCATTCTCTATCACCATAGTTGCCATATATTCATCAAGTTTGGGGGGATAAAACATTATGCACACCAAGTGTTCGACAGATTGTGTAAGTGAAGTTTGGGGGGAATATTATTTTTAAAGCTTACTCCATTCAATGGCACCTAAACCTACATCAAAGAGGTAACGTGGAGAGAGTTCTGGAACCATACCATCATCACGAACCTTCGACTAACGCAAATTCATAAGTGCCACTGCCGCTGACCGTTACGATTACATGGTAATAAAAGCACTCACACCGGAGCGGGGGTTGGCACCAGACCATGTTGACAGTGAAATGATGCAACAGATATATCAAAAAGGGTGGAATAAGTTCACGGAAGAGCCCAAGGCTGTAGTTGTGAGTGTGGTCAAAGAATTCTACGCTAACGCCGAAGATAAGGCCCCTTTCAACGCTTTTATGCGAGGTAGGCTAGTTCTTTTTAGTGCCGATGCCATCAACACATACTACCAGTTATGAGTGCCTAGACATTGCCAGTATGCTCACGTACATGATTTCGATCCAAATTTTGAGGCTATTATGAAGGAAATGACAAAGTCGAGTATAACATGGATAAAAGGTTAAAAAGGAGGCACTGTCTTTCACAGTAAGGATCTCAGTAGGTATGGGAAGATATGGTATGCATTCTTGTGTGCCAAGTTATTTCCATCCACACACGTCCGATGTGACCAAAGAGAAGACATTACTTTTATATGCGATTGTGCAAGATTTCATCATCGATATAGGGGCTATAATCAGTTTTTTAATCCACCGATGCTTACACGAACATTTTTTGGGCAGCTTGCCACACCCTTCACTCATTTGTGGGTTGTGTAGGAAAGCAGGAGTTAGATGGTCCGATGATGAACCTACCCAGATGTCGCTTTAGACACTAGATTCGAAAATGATTGTGCGGTATATAGTGTGGGCCAGGGGTGAGTCACATCCTAGAGGAGTATGCTTTATATTTCCCTCAGCTTCGAAGGACAAGGCTGACACTAAAGACACCTCGGATGATGACGAGCTTCAAGAGGATGCATCGATGGGAGAGCAAGGAACATAGGCGGCACCACAACCCGATGCTATTTCCAGCCCTCAATTTCTAAACCTTCAACGCCAAGTGGATGAGCACAACAAGGAGGCATGCAGGGAAATGCGAAGACTTACAGCGAGGCAGGAACACATGTTTGACACCATGAATATGTCCTTCGCTTCATTGAATACGATACTCCAGAGCTTCAATCCCAATGCACAATTCCTATACCAAGCCAGCCTCAATGCCAAGGTTTCCACCAAGTGATTCCGATGAAGAAGAACACCCACCTTCACCCTAGACTTCGGCGATTACAGGGAAGTTCTCACATATTTATTGCTATATTTATACAATGAGGGCATTGTAATTTTCAAGTTTAGGGGGATTTAGTTTTTTGTTTACATTTCATGTTTGCATATTTGATTTCATTAGCTAGGTTTGCATATGTTAGTTCATTGTTTAGTTTAGGATTTTTAAATGTTGCATTCATGTAATCATGTAGTTGCATAGTAGCTTAGGAGCATAAATAGTTTCTATTTATTTTTGCATCATGTTATGTTATGTTTGCCATACATATATAAAAAAAATAATAATAAATTTTTAGTTAAGAATTGTGTTATTTTGTATATGTCTAGCAGTTGTTGTAGTTCATTTTATTTTGGCCAATGATGAGATTGAGATTAAGTAGATAAGTACGGTACTGATTATTAGAACCTTGATGTAGTTTCTATTATGAATTGGATCTTGTGCTTGTTTAAAACTAGTATAAAAAGGGTAGCACGTTAATAACACCTATGTCGACTGAGTAATTCAAATTGATATATAAAGAGTTTCTAAAGGATAATGCTAGTGTAAATAAGAGAAGGACAAGGATAAGTAGTAAAGATGATGAATTAGGCAGGAACCTAAGTTTAGGGGAAAAAGTGGGGTATATAAGCTTCAGATTTTTTTTTTATCAAGTTGAGTCTTGTGGTGGGTTGAGAAGAAATGTGAAACATACTCCCCATAAACACAGGCGTGAGATGGAGCATAAAACGCACTCACCAACCATCTATTTAAAAAAAAGAGACGAGAAATAAGAACAAAGAGCCCTCGTGAATGAAACATAAAGCATGAGTATCCTATTCGGACCACTAATTTTTTGAATGTTTGATTTTATTTGGATTTCGCTTGTTTTTGAAATTTTTGAGTTTACACTGTATGATGCCTTCTAAGAGAATTGTTATGTATTAAATTTGTAATTACCTCAGTTAGAATGAATGTTGACCACACAAACACTATACCAGTAATAACGGTTTAAGATTCGAGGATTGATAAGGAGTTATTGACTGGTTTCGATATTAAGTGTTTAGTGTTTGTTTGATTTCTCTGAGGCCAAAGGAATAATTTTAATTTTATGATGCTGTTGGATTCGTAGGCATTTAGATTTGATGCATTACATATCATTGCATTTTATTGTATAGCTTGTTAGTTTTGTTTTGTGCTCGAGGACTAGCACGATTTAAGTGTGTGGGATTTTGATAAGTGGGTTTTATAATCGCGAATCGGTTCCTAAGTCAAGCTTAATCGGTGTTAATTCCTTTTTTTATGTTTATTTTTGCTTGTTTATTGTTATTTTATATGTAGGTTTGGTGGTGAAACATTTGATTAAAAAGGGTGCAAATGTGGTAAGAAATTGAGCAAGTTTGGAGCCATACATGATCATCTAGCAGAACACTAGCCCGCCGGGGCGGGCATTTTTAAGCCTTACACCCCCTTCGGGGCGGGGGGTCCAGAACTCAGAAGACAGTGTACTAGCCCGCCAGGGCGGGGGTACGGGGCTGAGGAGTCTCCTAGTTGGTTTATATTACTGCAAACGTGGAGTTTAAGTGATAGTAATGGCTTGGGACTCATATTGGCATAGGATTGCAATCAGAATGTGTATGTAAACATATAAATAACAACAAATAACAAGATTGGGGAGAGGTACAACACAAGGTAATTAACAGAGATTAAAGACAGCTTTTTGGAGCAAGCATTGGAGTGAAGATAATTGAAGGATTTTCATATCAATTGCAGATTAAGGCTAAAGTGAAGGGTGTTCGATTAATTCTTCTTCTCTAGTTTTATATTTGTAATTGGAAGGATGATATCTTTAATTTATTCAGTTTTTATTTCATTGATGATGAACTAAGCACTTTTTAGGCTTATGACGGATCTTTAAGTGGAACAATGGTTATGTAATCTTTGATTTTCAGTTTAATAAGCTATTATTCAGTTTATCTATATTAATTTGAGTTTGAATTTATGAATTGCCTGATCAACAAGTGGACTTGTATAGATTCGAGAGAGGAAGTACGAGTATAGACTTAGTTAATGTAGCATGTGTTCTTGAATTTTGTGAATGAACAGAATCTTGATGAATGTTAGGGTAGAGATAAGCTTGACATCGCATGTAATCAGATAAATAACTTGAACTTAAAACTTCTTTAACTGTAATTCACATAGAGATATAGTGAGTTAGTTGATTAAGGTGTTTAACTTGATTCTATCTAATTTGTGGATTTGAGTTATTACGGTATTAGTACATCGAGAGGTGGCTAGTTCTACATACGTGTTCTTGATTAATAAACTGGGATAGTGAATTAAATTGGAATAAGGTGTAATAATCAGAGTGATGCTTAGAGTGAAGTCGTAAGCCTAATTCTCCAATATTTGTTTGAAAATTCAGTTTTTAGGGTTGTTGGTTGTTTGGTAATTTTAATATTTTTAATACTTTTAGTTACAAACTTGAAATTGGTTAGTTTAATAAAATTTGGATTAATAGAAAATTTGTAATTGTGAGAGTTAATTTCTTGCTAGTCTCTGTTGGAACGATACTTAACTTATCACTTTATTACTTGTTGACCACGTATACTTACGTGTTGTGCGTAACTAGATTTTATCCAACAAGTTTTGATAAGTGGGTTTTATACCCGCGAATCGATTCCTAAGTCAAGCTTAATCGGTGTTAATTCCCTGTTTTTATGTTTATTTTTACTTGTTTATTGTTATTTTGTATGTAGGTTTGGTGGTGAGACATTTAATTAAAAAGGGTGCAAATGTGGTAAGAAATTGAGCAAGTTTGGAGCCATACATGATCATCTAGCAGAACACTAGCCTACCGGGGCGGACGTTTTTAAGTCTTACACCCTCGCCGGGGGGGGGGGGGTCCAGAACTCAGAAGACAGTGTACTAGCCCGCCGAGGCGGGCCCTTTACAAGGCTAAACCCCGGCCGGGGCGGGGGTGCGGGGCTGAGGAGTCTCCTAGTTTGTTTATATTGCTGTAAACGTGGAGTTTAAGTGATGGCAATGGCTTGGGACTCATATTGGCATAGGATTGCAATCAGAATGTGTGTGTAAACATATAACTAACAACAAATAACAATATTGGGGAGAGGTATAACACAAGGCAATTAACAGAGATTAAAGACAGATTTTTGGAGCAAGTATTGGAGTGAAGATTATTGAAGGATTTTCATATCAATTGTAGATTAAGGCTAAAGTGAATGGTGTTCTGATTTATTCTTCTTCTCTATTATTATATTTTTAATTGGAAGGATGATATCTTTAATTTATTCAATTTTTATTTCATTGATGATGAACTAAGTACTTTTTTAGGCTTATGACGGATCTTTAAATGGAACAATAGTTATGTAATCTTTGATTTTAAGTTTAATAAGCTATTATTCAGTTTATCTGTATTAATATGAGCTTGAATTTATGAATTGCCTGATCAACAATTCTTTGTGGTCTTGTATGGATTCGAGAGAGGAAGGACGACTCTAGACTTAGTTAATATAGCATGTGTTCTTGAATTTTGTGAACGAACAAAATCTTGATGAATGTTAGGGTAGAGATATGCTTGACATCGCATGCATTCAGATAAATTACTTGAACTTAAACCTTCTTTAATTGTAATTCATATAGAGAAATAGCAAGTTAGTTGATTAAGGTGTTTAACTTGATTCTATCTAATTTGTGGATTTGAGTTAATACCGTATTAGTACATCGAGAGGTGGCTAGTTTTACATACGTGTTATTGATTAATAAACTGGGATAGTGAATTAAACTGGAAAAAGGTGTAATAATCAAAGTGATGCATAGAGTGAAGTCGTAAGCCTAATTCTCCAATATTTGTTTGAAAATTCAATTTTTAGGGTTGTTGGTTGTTTGGTAATTTTAATATTTTTAATACTTTTAGTTACAAACTTGAAATTGGTTAGTTTAATTAAATTTGGATTAATAGGAAATTAGTAATTGTGAGAGTTAATTTCTTGCTAGTCTCTGTTGGAACGATACTTAACTTATCACTTTATTACTTGTTAACCACGTATACTTGCGTGTTGTGCGTAACTAGATTTTACCCAACAAGTTTTTGGCGTCGTTGTCGGGGAATTAATTTAATAATTATTTTCTAATATTAATTTCAATGAAATTAGTCTTAATTTAAACTTTTTTATTTTTATTTTTAATTTTCTTCATATATTTCTCTCTTTTTAGGTACCATGGATGACTTTGCGTATCAATGACCATACACGAACATGACTCAACCAAGAGAAATAGGGATTGATGGACTTAATACATTTTCTGTACAGTCAGTACAAATTGAGGCAAATTCGAAGACGTTGGAGGTTATCGCAGCCCAACGGAGTCAAAGGATGGCAAACATGACTCAACCAAGGGAAACAGGGATTGATGGACTTAATGTATTTTTCGCAATATCAGCACAGATTGAAGAACTTTCGAGGACATTGGACGTTATTGTAGCCCAAAGGAGTCGAAGGATGGCAGTTACGTATGACTATTGTGCTGACAACCATCAAAGTCATCAATGCACCGTCAATTTTGAACCGGTATAATATAGTGGTGATTACCTCAACAACTATGTTGATCCTAATTATCACCAAGATTGGGGATATCACCCGAATTTTTCATGGAGCTACAATTATGATGACCAGTATTACGCTCCAAATCCATCATATACACCGGATTTTTCATGTCCACCTCCATTGCCATAAGAAGAAAAGCCAAATCCGATGGATGTAATATTGAAGGGCATAGCAGACCTAGAGGAGATGAGGATTATCCAAGAGTTGTCAACCCAAAATTTTAATAATCAGATGGAATAACTTGTCACTACCTCAACCAATGGTCCTCAATACATGGCTTCCGGGACTGAAATAGAAAATTCAAGGCTGGGGGAATTATTGTCTAAGTTCATAACAAATGAGGAGAAGATGAGTAATCATGTGAGGTCAATTAAAAATCTTGCGGATTAGATAGAGAAAATGAGCAAAGCCGTAAGCAACCTTCCTCCAAACACTTGGTTTTATGACATGGATGACGAAATTGACGAAGAACCCGAACCAAATCTGCGACTGAATGAGCCACAAGATATCAAAAGTGTGGAGACAATTGGGGATAATGAAATAGAGGTTGATGAAGATCTAAATGGGTCTCCACCAAAGATCAAAGAGTCGGTCATATTTGCAAAATCATGCCCACTTAGTAGTCATGTCGTCGGCGAAGCTCTTGATGACATAAGAGCGAGTACAATTTTGAATCCATGGTGGGACGAGAAAGAGAAGATAGACGAAGAGCCCATTGTGTGTGACAAGCTTCCATGCCCCAAAGTGATCACATACACAATGGAGAAAACACCTAGCTGTGGGACGTTCTTGATTGATATCATACCAAATCAGAGCATGCTAGCTGACTTTGATGTATTGGCCATCACAAATGGGAACCTGCCAAAAGCTATATTATTTTTAATGGATGGAGGGTTCCTTAATTATCGAAGAGGAATTGGATAGAGTTGACCAGATAAAGTTAGGCTGAAGGACTGTAATTCATGTGCTAACTGGGAGGCAACCCAGGAATTTTTATATTTATATGCTTTACTAGTTTATTTAGTAGATAAGAATTAATTTGTTTATTAAGTTCTCTTACCAATCCAAAGTGCTATTCTAATCCATGTTGTCTCTCTTCATTGTAGGTATTGGAGGTTTAATGGACAGGCAAAAGATTATGAAAAGGTTATTCAAGTCAAATTCAAGTGTGGTGCCCAATTTGTTCCATGTGCCTAACCTATTCTCCAAACTTAGCGGACAAGGAAGATGATTGTTATATTTTTAGGGAAGTCCTCTGCTTTACTTTTTTCTATTTCAGCCATTGAGGACAATGTCTAGTTTAAGTTTGGGGGGCATTTTAATGTCGTATTGCATATAGTTAGTTATTTACATTGTAGTTCGTATAGTTACATTTAGTTATTGTATTCAGTTTCTTGAAATAAAAAAAAATTAAAAAATTGAAAAACTAGTAGTTAGTTTACTATGTTTATATAGCATTTAGTACATCTTGCATGAGTCCAGCTGTTTGATATTTATAGTTTATTTTGGCCAATGATGAGATTGGAATTGGGTAGACAAGTATAGTACTGACTATTAGAGCTTTGATGTGATTTCTTGTTCTGAATTGAGTCTTTTTCTGTTTGAAACTGGTATAATAAGGATAGCACAGTAAAAATAACTTGTTGATTGATTGAGTTTAAATTGATACATAACGGGATTCTAAAGGATAATGCTAGCTTGAATGAAAGAATGACAAGAATAAGTAGTGATGACTAAAGTTAGACAAGAACCTAAGTTTGGGGGAATATTTGGGGTATATAAGCTATTAAAAAAAGAAAAAAGAAAAGAAAAGTATGAATAAATACTGTGGCGTGCTTGTCTAGTTTTGTGGCCTTTGTTACTTGAGTAAGTAAGCCCGAGGGGATTATCTTTACACCTAGCGCCCTAAGGACTTAATGGTCTGGGAGTCGTTGGTCGAAAGCTCGTTAAGGTAGCATTGAAAAGCCTAAGGGAATAAGACATTGCATAGCTATGTGTATATAAACCAAAAGAAAAAAAAAGAATCAAACGGGAAATAAGAGCAAAAAGCCCCCGTAGTTAAAAAATAAAGCATAAGTATCCCATGTTGACCCTCGATATCGGTAATTGTTTGATTTTAGTCGGATCTAGCTTATTTGTGGATTTCGTGAGTTTACACTGTTGATGCCTTCGAAGAGATTTATTATGTGTTAAATTTGATTTTATATCAGTTAACATTGTTGTGGAGCACACACACACACACACACACACACACTATATTAGTGATAACAATCTAAGATTTGATGATTGATTGGGAAGTTAATGATTTGTTTTGATATGATGTATTATCGTGTTTACTTGATTTTTCTAAGGAAGGTTGAATATACTTATTTCTGTTATTACTGCTGGAATCGTAGGCATGTAGATTAGTTGCATTGCATAGCATTGTTGTTTTGTGTTTTTGCTTGAGGACAAGCAAATGTTTAAGTTTGGGGGTATTTGATAAGTAGTTTTTATACCTACTTATCCGGTATCTGTTACTTGAATTATTTGCTTATACTCATGTTTCTTAGTTACTTTTCATGCATTTTGTGTTCCTTTTGTAGATTATATGCTTGGGAGCTGTGTGAGCGACTATTGATATGAAATCGGAAAGAATTGGTATGAAATCATAAAGAAAAGAAATCCGAACATCGTTTTGGCTTTCATGTTTATTTCATGTTCTTAGCTTGGAACTTGGATTATATTGTAGAGCTTCTTCTTAGCATTCCGAAATATCTTAAATCATTCCAATCAAAGTTCGGATGCAAGAGTTATGATCTTTGTACCAACAGATGTTGAACTTCACTGTTTTGGGTGGCCATTTGCATAGCAGTCACTTCCAGCCAAATTTTGACCTTTATCCGTCTGTTATTTCTCAATTCTTAAAAAATGAAAGTTGTAGAGCTCGTCGAGATCTTCGATTTGATAGGTGGCAGGCCTCGTAACTCTCCCAGATCAAAGGTTATAGCCGTTTTACCAGAGGACACTGCAGTAGAAAAAGGATGCCCGTCTGGGCGGGCTTTTACTATACAAAACCCTCGCTAGGGCCGGGGTACAAGCTACAAAATAGTACCATAGCCTGCCGGGGCGGGCTTTTTGTGAAGGAAACCCCCGTCGGGGCGGGGGTACGTGCCAAAACACGATTTTGATACGTTTTGGGTCAAATTTTGATACCTTTTTGACTCCAAATTGGATTGGGTTTGTTCCTAAGCTAAAAATTAGACTTGTAACCTATAAATACATGATGGGAGGCATAAAAGAGATATTACATAGATTAGAGACAGGATTCTATTAAATTCGATTAGAGTAGAATAGAAGAAAGCACTAGTTCTTATGAGATTTGGAGATTGAAGCACTTGGAAGCCATTGGAGATCCAGATCAAGAGTGAGATGGAGGACGAATTTGTCGACAACAGATTCACTTCTTTTCCTTAATCTTATTCTAATCTTTTAATGTGTATTCAAGTATGGATTCTTAGTTTTAATTCAATGAACTAATTCTTTGTTTGAGATTACAATCGATCTTATTGTGTAGTTTATTTTAATATGCTTCGCTATCAATTATTATGTTCTATTGTGAGGATTGTCTATTGTGATTTGGACCTAATTGTTTAATTGATTGGCCATCAATTACCGTGATAATCTATATGAACTCGAGAGATGAAGTATAGATTTAGATCTTATCATGATAGCATATGTTTGTGATTTCTGCATAGATGAAATTCATGATTCGTGTTTAGGACAAAGATATACCTTTACGCCATATGTAATCTTATAGAGAACTTGTACCTTAAATCCTTTTTAATTATAATTCACATAGAGATATAGTGGATTAGTTAATTAGGGTGTCTTGCATAATCTATCATTTGTGGATTTAAGTGAGTATGAGTATTATGCATCGAGAGGTGGTTTTATCTGCTTTAGTGTTCTTGATTAACAATTCAGGATAGAGAATAATTGATGAGAAGTGTGTTAACTTAAATGAAGCAATAAGTGAAGTTGTGATTTTAAATCTCCGTAATCTTAATTTAACTAGTGGAATTTAATAGTAGTTTAATTATATAATTTAAAATTCATTCGTTTAAATAAGATTGAGTTGGTTACGAGTTAATACTTGGTGATTTTTATTAAACAATTCCTCGTGGGAACGATACTCTACTTTTACTTTATTATTTGTTGACCACGTATACTTGCGTGTTGTGCGTAGTTAGATTTTACCCAACAACAATGTATGTATGTTCATGAATATATCAATGAAGGGGATCTTTTACTTATTCCGCTGTGCTGAAAAAGATTCCTATATTTGTCATATTCTAAGTCATTAGCAATACAAAATAAACGAGAAAAGTATTGAAATTAAAAAGGATCTATTCAACCTCCCTTCTAAATCTATTGTGTGCCTACTGGGAACTAACATAAATATTCTCGTCCCAAGGTACCATAACCATTACTACAACATTACAACTTAATTTAAACATAACTTATTACATTATAGTAAATAAGTCTTCACACCACATAATAATAATAATAATAATAAAGTCCTAATACTAGGAAATAAAGCTATTCTGAATCCTTCTCTTTACCCTTGTCCTTGCCCGAGGGTTCACCACGTTCTGCCTTAACTGAAAGTTTTAAGGGAAGCAAGGATGAGCAACAATTTTGCCCAGCAAGTAATATCGAAATAAGGGTGATCATATATAGAGTTCAAATATTCAAGAGTATGACAGTGAATAATAATTTAGGAATTTTCAACAATTCTCAATATAGGTCGCTATGGACTGAAATACATTAATAAGATTCAATGCTTATTCACCTTGAGATTTGAAAATAATGAATACTGAGTAGTCACTAAGGACTATGAACTTCTACTAGAATTAACAGTATTATACTGAAAATCCAACAAAAATGAGTACAACAGGTGATCAGCCTAAAGTACCCTACGTTATGCATATCGTTTAATCATACTCAAGCGCTCACGTCGGTCTCCCGAAAAATATAGTTTCCCCTTCAAAGAAGGTTGTTCATTTCAGTCAACACAGGATTCTGTACCAATCAATTGGTTTGGATCGCTTTCAAATTATGATTTAGGTCTAGCCGAATCAAATGGCTTAGACCGCTCTTTAAATGTATATAAGAACAATTATAAGTTCAACACTCAAAAACAAAGTTTGAAGAGTATAAACAACTCTATTCTAACTATGAAGCATTATGTCATAAGATAAGAATCATAAGGTTTAGATATTTGCACAATAACCAAAGTTGTGTAAGTTAGAAATTTTCATCATCATAGATTCCTTGCATAAAGTAAATGCATAGGTTAGGATACTTGCTCAATATAAAATAGAGTTCGGATACTTGTTCAATATAAAATAGAGTTCGGATACTTGCATCAAGAGATAAATTTTAGATACTTGCACAATAACCAAAGTTGTGTAAGTTAGAAATTTGCATCATCATAGATTCCTTGCATAAAGTAAATGCATAGGTTAGGATACTTGCTCAATATAAAATAGAGTTAGGATACTTGCTCAATATAAAATAGAGTTTGGATACTTGCTCAATATAAAATAGAGTTCGGATACTTGCATCAAGAGATAAAGTTTAGATACTTGCACAATAACCAAAGTTGTGTAAGTTAGAAATTTGCATCATCATAGATTCCTTGCATAAAGTAAATGCATAGGTTAGGATACTTGCTTAATATAAAATAGAGTTCGGATACTTGCTCAATATAAAATAGAGTTCGGATACTTGCTCAATGTAAAATAGAGTTCAGATACTTGCATCAAGAGATAAAGTTTAGATACTTGCACAATAACCAAAGTTGTGTAAGTTAAAAATTTGCATCATCATAGATTCCTTGCATAAAGTAAATGCATAGGTTAGGATACTTACTCAATATAAAATAAAGTTCAGATACTTGCCTCAAGCGTAGTTTACCAAAGTAAAGTTTATCAACACTTTTCGAATCCTATTATAACATAATTACGTATATAGGATATTCATTAGTTATGTACATCCAAAACTCGATATGTAAGTTTATCATACACATACGATTCTAACTTAACCGTATAATCATATACGTAAGTCATTACGTAATTTATACACACATAACACAAAATTAGTTTATAACAAACTATGAAATCAAATAACATAACTCGTAAATATCTTTTTAACGTTTGAAAATTTATAATCACTCATTACATATTTGATTCTATCGTTTAGCATGTTTCTTGACACATTGGATAAGGTACTTGTCATGTATTACAGGTTAAGATAACAATATAAGCATGCATCAAATCTCATACCACAAACAAAATGCAGACTTCACTGCAGGGTGGCGCGGCCGTGTTGGATTTAAACTAGGGAGTGGCGCGGCTGCGCTGAACCAGATCTGATAAACAGTAGCTTGGCCAGACTTACAAACCCATATAAACTTATGATGACACTTGCAGAATCATATATGTTATGATGTTCATAACTAGGTTTGGTCTCTTCTATATCTTGTTATTTACATGATTCATTATCAAATCCCACAAAATCAAGACTTTAAATATTGATTTAACAAAGTCTTTCATGTTTAGCCGTTATACTCATACAACGAGATCAATTAGTGTCAATTAAACATGCTTATATTAGATTAGTCATGTATTTCAAGTTGTGAAGTTCTACTCCATTTAGACTTGTCCTAATCCATGCTTAATTATTTTACAATGCGCATGACTAGCTAGGCATTCATGTAAATCATGTCTATAGGCATCACACCCTAACATGATGGTTAAATTTTAGAATACTTGTAACGTAGTTATTGACAAACTAGTTTTCACACTCGTAAGGTTTCTTTTAAAAATTTCATGTTAAACCAACCAAGCATGTAAAGCTACCTCACTTACTATACATCATACTCTCGTATATACATACTATACCACATAAGCATGCTCACAAGTTCCTAACTCAAAGTGTATATAGTTTATCAAGTTCGTATTTGAAACTTTAAGTTTCCATTAGTAAGTCATCAAAACTTATTTAAGCATGCAAGGTAAGTCCACATATTCTATGTCATGCTTTCATGCTTATATATATATATATGTAATCATATCATGATAGCATGTTTTCAAGTTCAGAATTTAAGTATACATGACTCATTTACACGTAGCTAGTATAGTCTTTTACTTGAAAACTCATTTGAAATCATGCTTGGATAGTCTATATTACCTTCAACAACATAAACTAACTTATTAGTCATATGTGTACATAAGTTTAGAACATGTATTGAACAATGTTTATCAAAACTAGTTTGCAAATCTTTAAGCTTTCTTTGAATACGCATACCAAACCAAGCTAACATGACTTACTATATACCAAGCAACCTCATTCCATATGTTAAGGTTATTTACATGCATAATCAAACCAACCTAACATGCTCAGGATAACACAAGGTGACCAAATCAGTATCTAAAACAGACAGCCCGTGCGGCCGTACGGTGAAGTACTATAGAAGTGGCGCGGCCGTGCCACTTCGTCCAGAGGAAAAAAAATGGCTTTCCTTCTGCAGAGCCTCAACACAAGCATTGCCAATCTTCTTCTGTTGCAACTCAAACTAATTCTAATACTTCTAAACATGTATACAAACTTAGACAACACACTATCATGCCAATTCATACCAATTGACAGAGAATTCAAGCAATTATAAAAATTTGACAAAACTCAAAATTAAGAACATAAAATCAGAATTAATACCTCTTGAAGCTTAAATGAATTCCCTTAATGCAATGATTATACTCCCTCAATTCTCAGCAACTCACACTCTCAACTTACACTTATCAGACAAATTATCTAGCAACTTGAAATGAAGGAAACTGGCTGCTATATATAGAGAATTCATTACCCATACAAAGCCATTGCCCAAGAAATTAAACAATGGGATGGAAAGAAGAATTCATTGGATTGAGAGAGTTTGGTGAAAAGGTTTCACCAACTCCACCTTCCCCACTTCTCAGTTCATTATCACATTTACAAAGCAACTTGAATATACACAAATAAAGATTAGGCCACTGTTTGAGCACTGTTTGGTCACTTATTTTGGGACAAAAAGTTTGTTTGATCTTGTAGCAATGAATTGTTTGTTAATTCACTTAGGTTTATTTCCTTTTTGGCTTATAATTCCAGATTTGATAACTAAATATTATTATAATATGAAAGTTAGGGATTATATATGTACACACATCATATAATCCATGTACATTAGTCTAGTCCAATTAGTATTTATAACATGTATGAACTCAATTTAATTGGTCACTGATACTTTAATATCTCTTTAAAACTTTATTATTTCAATTAGACTTACTTATTGAAGTAATTTGTAATTCATTGATATAGTACATCTTTAATGTCTTCACACATACATGTTGGCACATAAGCATTATTTAAATAACTTATAATTCCTTCCAATTTATTATATAGTTTTATTTATTACATAGTTACCTTAAAGTGTCACACTACACTTCTTTTTTAATGTAGGTACTATATATTATCACATATCTTGCACACATCAATTAAATAGATAAATATAATTCTAATTATGTAAATTATTTTACTCATTAGTATTCTATTATTCACAATAATAATTAATTAATAATATAATATTAATTAATCGTTCACTTCTTAATTTACTCATTCCTTAATTAAATTAAACCATTCAAATTTCCATTCTCATGCCACACAAGGCATTTCACAAATCTCATCATAAACTCGACATTTTTCTCAATTCTTATAAATTCAATTTGAATTAATTGAATTACTCATCTCACATCACATCAATATTTATTTTCAAATAAATATTCATTTTCTTATTAATATTATTATTAATATTTATTCATAAAATTCACGGTTCTTACATCCTCCCCCCTTATAAAAATTCCATCCTCGGAATTAGTACAAGGTTACACAAATAGATGGGGATAGTCCACTCACATCTTATCTTCTAATTCCCACGTGGCCTCCTCGACATCGTGGTTTCGCCAAAATACTTTTACAGAGGATATAATTTTATTTCTTAATGTCTGCTCTTTCCTATCTAATATCTGGACATGAATTTCTTCATACGCCATATTCTTCTCCACTTGAATGGGCTCATAGGAAATCACGTATTTGTAGTCAGGCTTGTACGGACGCAACACGAAAATGTGAAACACATTGTGGATGTGCTCCAACTCGGGGGGTAATGCAACTTTGCATGCCACATCGCCCACTCGCTTTAATATTTTGAATGGTCTTATGAACCTCGAACTCAATTTTTCCTTCTTGTTGAATCGTATTTTTCCCTTCAGGGAGATACTTTTAAGAAAACATAACTTTCGACTTCAAAGTCACGGTCATGACGATGCGAATCTGTGTATTTCTTCTAGCGATCTTGTGCAACTACTAGTCTAGCTCTTATCGTTGTCACCACATTTGCAGTTTGTCGCACTAACTCTGTGATAAGTGGGTTTTATACCCGCGAATCAGTTCCTAATTCAAGCTTAATCGATGTTAATTCCTTGTGTTTATGCTTATTTTTACTTGTTTAGTGTTATTTTATTGTGTAGGTATGGTGGTGTTGCATTTGATCAAAAAGGGTGGAGTTATGGTACATTGTGGCATGCAAATGGGCAAAATAGAACATCAGGAGAAAGAGCCTACCCCCGCGGGGCGGGCCTATTTAAGCCTTACACCCCCGCCGGGGCGGGGGGTCCAACATTCAGAAGACAGGAGCTAAGTCCGCTAGGGCGGGCCATTTACAAGCCAAGACCCCTGTCGGGGCGGGGGGTGCCGAATCTGAGCAGTCCTTGCTTGTTTGAAACACTGCTAGAACGTGGACTTTAGTACTTGGAATGCATTGGGACTCTAAATGGCATGGGATTGCGACCAGAATTCATGTGTTGGATATATATTGAACATAAAACAACAAGATCATCATCACGCAAGGCAATTAACAGAGATTAAGGACATATTTTCATATCAAGCATTGGAGGGAAGATTTTGAAGGGACTTTCATATCGATTGCGGATTAATGCTAAAGTGAAGGGTGTTATGCATTATTCTTCTTCTTTAGTTTTATATTTGTAATTGAAAGGATGATATCTTTAATTTATTCAATTATTATTTCATTGATGATGAACTAAGTACTTTTTAGGCTTATGACAGATCTTTAAGTGGAACGATGGTTATGTAACTTTGATTTTCAGTTTAATAAGCTATTATCCAGTTTATCTATATATTAATTTGAGCTTGAATTTATGAATTGCCTGATTAATGATTCTTTGTGGACTTGTATGGATTCGAGAGAGGAAGTACGAGTCTACACTTAGTTAATATAGCATGTGTTCTTGAATTTTGTGAATGAACAGAATCTTGATGAATGTTAGGGTAGAGATATGCTTGACATCACATGTAATCAGATAAAGAACTTGGACTTAAACCTTCTTTAATTGTAATTCACATAGAGATATAGTGAGTTAGTTGATTAAGGTGTTTAATTTGATTCTGTCTTAATTGAGGATTTGAGTTAATATGGTATTAGTACATCGAGAGGTGGCTAGTTCTACATACTTGTTCTTGATTAATAAGCTGGGATAATGGATTAAACTAGAATAAAGGTGTAATAGTCAGAGTGATACTTAGAGTGAAGTCAAAAGCCTAATTCTCCATTATTTGTTTGAAAATTCAGTTTTTAGAGTTTGTTGATTGTTTGGTGATTTAAATATTTTTAATACTTTTAATTACAAATTAGGAATTGATTAGTTTAATAAAATTAGGATTAATACGAAATTGGTAATTATGAGGGTTCATTTCTTATTAAAGACTTTGAGGGAACGATACTTTACTTAATATTATATTACTTGCTGATCATGTATACTTGCGTATTGTGCGTAACTTGTGACACCCCCAAATTCGGGTTACTTGACCCCCGAGTTTGGTGTTCACGATCCACAATATAATAATATCTAACTATCCATTCATATAGAAATAGTATTACATAAGTCATTAACATAGGTTGTTAATACATTAATCCCAGGTCTGCTAACCTTAACATTACAAACATACCCCTTAGATATACAAAAAGGGTTTACAATACATCATCATAATAATAAGGTTCATTATACTAATTTATCACTATGCCTTTTCCTTTGTTCTTATTCGCAGCACCTTCTGCAACTTTGTCTCTAGCTGAAAAATTTTATATATAGCAAGGGTGAGCAACAAGTTTGCCCCGCAAGTTAAGACATACAATAAATGAATACGAATCAATAGAAACAAACTATCTATTTTGATAGAATGAAACCAAAGTTCGGTGAACTTTGAAATAGCTAAACAAATCGTTAATCAATAACAAGTCTTCTCGTATTCTAGGCAACATAATAATATGATAATGAAAGAGTATAATGCTTTCAAAGTTTCTGTGATATTCTAATGAATAATCAAGAATCAATTCTACGCAATTACAAAGTGGAATGCTTTCCAGATTTATGCTGAGTGATCCGTTGGATCTTGAACTTCTCTTCTCGAGTAACTATCAA
The DNA here is from genome assembly GCA_016801055.1 of Panax notoginseng. Taxonomy (NCBI): domain Eukaryota; kingdom Viridiplantae; phylum Streptophyta; class Magnoliopsida; order Apiales; family Araliaceae; genus Panax; species Panax notoginseng. The sequence goes on along the minus strand of CM029017.1, from coordinate 56,987,211 downwards.
AGATTGGACTTTGATATACCCAGGTGTATTTAATAACCATAAAGATTAAATTATACCCCTCTGTAAGTACTTAGAGTCGGCCAACTCCTTGTACCCTATATTATGCATAATACTTATAGGTCGCGCGCAATGGTCGAATATACGACTTAAAAATGTTCCCTTTATATAAAAGGTTATTCTTCTCAGTCTTAGAATCAAGATTTGATTTAATAAAGAAATTCAATGATTTCAATTTATATTTACTTATCGATCTAGCCGAAATAATTGGCATCGATCTATCAATAACAATCGAATTCTCTTCTTGAATTTATCAAGTTCTAACAAATGTTCGTCTAGCCAGAATAATTAGCTAAGACATTTCTCTACATAATTTGACAATAAATAGGAATTATCTGTACTGTCAATTCTATTTTCTACGAATATGAATATCCAACAACAGTTATTCTACAAATGTATATTCTCCAAATCAGTAATTCAATTTGAATTATTAAATATGCACTAACTGCGAATAATCAACAATAAATTCCCTAGACATGATATAATTAGCAATAATTAACCATTATAATAATTGAATGAATATAACTCAAGGTTGAGTTAGAAAACTTGCCTTTCGTGTTGATTACAGCTACACAATAAACTTATCTACGTTTGAAAGACCTATAACCAATAATATCGGTCTCACAATTAGCACAATATTTCATAACACGTAACACTGTAATTCACAGTCAAACTTCTCCTAGACACATTACCACATAGCCATATCAGTGTTTATAACCTATATAAATACTTAACAAGTCTAAGTAGCTCGGTCTGGTTGGATTTCGGTCCATTCTCGGTATTCTAATCACCTTATCCGATAATTTACACATTGATTGTCAATTTAATCTTGCTCTCTAAGCTTCAATATTATTTTAGATAAGTCAATTATCATTAACAATATTTTTCGGAAGCTTTTAATAATTTATAAACAATTATTATAATTTATAATAATTTTTCAAATACTTAAATTATTTTTAAATGATTTAATTATCAAAAAAAAATCTTATTATCATTAATATTTAATAATACAAAAATATTAATGTTATACTTGTCAAAATATTAAAGTTATTATTAATAACTTAAATGATTTTTAAAGTAATTAAAATCATTTTTAAACTATCACCATTAATATTTAAATATTAATGAAATTGTTATCCAAATATTAAAAGTAATTAATTATCACTTAAATTATTTTTAACTCAATTTCCTAATTTTTAAATAATTTTTAAATCAATAAAATTATTTTTAACTCATTTATTAAATATAATAATTAAATAAATCTAATATCATTAATATTAATTTATTAATGATAATTCTCCGAAATTATTGAAAACTATATTTTATTATTCAAAATATTTTCTAACACTTTATTCTTATTTAAAATGATTTTTAAATTAATAAAATCATTTTTATCTTATTTATTTAATTTAATAATTAAATAAATGTAATATCATTAATATTAATTTATTAATGAAAATTCTTCAAAAATGTTAAAAGTCACATTTTATAACTTAAAATATTTTTAAATACATTATTCTTATTTAAAATAATTTTTCATAATATTAAATCATTTTTCTCTAATTTATTTAATACACTAATTAAATAAAATAAATACCTTTAATATTTAAATTTTTATAAATATTAAAGAAAAATATTCCAATTGGTTAAAAATTATTTTTTATAATTAAAAATAATTTTTAAAACCCTTTTTAATAAATTTTATAATTTATTTCTATTTTTAAATAATTTTCAGAATATTCAGAAAATAAAATAAATGAAAACCGTCGCTGAAGCTTATAGCGACACTTGTCTGTCGTCTTAGGTGTTCTTGAGCTCAAGAACACTGTCAGACCCGAGTTCAAGCTTACTCGTTTGACCACTTGTGATTCTTAATACAAGCATGATTTAGGCTACCTTAGACACTGATCGTGTAGTGGAAATGTAACTCTACAATATCCAATCCAAATCATGGTCATACAACAAACAAATAATCAGATCTAGCCCCTCAAAGTCATTGTCAGATCACATCTGGGTTTTCTGGGTTACCCAGAAACCCAGACAGTGTCGAGTTGACACTTTCATGCTCAATTTAATCTATACTCTGGTCATGATTTTGGTGGTTTAATGGTTCAAAGTTTAAGTTCTTATGTCATAGAACATTCAAATAGCAACACATCAATTAAACAACAACAGATCCATTATATATGCCTCAGTCAAACCCTGTCAGAAGGCTGTTCATCCAGTTTTCTGGAAATTCCAGAAACAACTATCATGGTCAAGTAGGCTACTTTGACCGCTTGATACATTCGATCTGTTGATTGTTTAAGTGTTCTAAGGCCATGGATCTAGAGTAAAAACAGCAGGCTACAATCTTGATACAACACATAATCAAAACACTACCACGACTGACAGATCAAAGAACTTAAAGATGTTGTCAGACGCTGAAAACGAATTTCTGGGTTACCCAGAATTCGCCCGGTCAACGTCGGTCAACGGGTTTTGACCGATTATATCTTCAAATCTAGACATCTAATGACTCTGATTTCTTTTGCAGAATAAAGACCTCATACCAAGCTACCTATAACAACTTTAAAACAACAAAAATCGTAAACAAGCAATGACCTGTGGCCACTGACATTAGGTTGTCAGACCACAAACCATGTTCTTGGCAGTTTTTGAAAAACATAGTTTTTACCCACTTTGATGCTATGGATTCATGATAGATCATCATAAATCTTCATAAAACATCCATTAGCAAACATCTAAACACAAAAACATAAAATCTTTCTTACTAAATAAGATCAAATAGGAACTTGGGATTTATACCTTCTTGCTCTAGATTTTGATCTTTAATCTCCAATATGTTCTTGGGTGTTCTAAGGCTGATAATGTGACTGATATTCTTGTTATATTCGGAGGTTTGGTTGAGAGAAGGAGTTGGTGAGAGCAAGTTAGCAATTGAGCAACTTTTGTGGACTTTCTCTCTCTTTAAATCAATATATATGATGATATAATGTTGCTATGCTGATAATTTCGGCTGATGGCTGAAGATTGTAGGTTATTAAGTCAACATAGTTGGTCACCTACCACCATTATACAAAGATTTGCAAGTTACATATTAAAATACACCTAAAAGGGCATTTTGGTCATTTGTAAAATAATTTTTAATGGCATTCTTGACAATTGCACAAACCCTTAGGGTTTAACCCTTAGGTTTTAACCCTTAGGGTTTAACCCTAAGGTTCTAACCCTTAGGTTTTAAATCACTAACTTTTTAGAATTTTCTAAATTTGGGTTTTAATTTAGAAAATTAAAATTTTGAAACTAAAATTAGGGTTTCCTAATTAAATTAAGTTTTCTTAATCATATTAGTGTCTAATAAATATATTAGGACTTCCAACTAGGATTAGGGTTGCATAAGTAGGGTTTAGAAATCCCGAATATGAAATTAGGGTTTTAATTAGAAAAAATAAAATTTCTAAATTACAATTAGGGTTTGTAAGATAAAAATTAAGATAATTAAAATATAATTAGGGTTTTCTAATCATATTAAAGTTTAATACACACATTAGGCTTGCCAATTAGGATTAGGGTTTCCTAATTAGGGTTTTAGGATTCTCGAATATGAAATTAGGGTTTCCCAGCTTTCGATTAGGATTTCTAACGGTACGTTAGGGTTTTTAATCCTGAGATTAGGGTTATAATCTCTTATTAGGGTTTATAATTTTAAACCTTATCCGATCAATCATTGATCAAAAATTCTAAACAATACACACGCGTACTCATTAATATAATTATTTTAATTATATTTTCTATCGAATTCTTTTCAGAAATTAGGGTTAGGGTTTCTAAATCTGTTAAGCACAACTTTACTCTATTTTTATTAGTTAATATACAAATTGACCTTCTCAAGACTCGTATCACAGATACTTGTCACAAAATTAATAATCATTATTAATATTAATTAAAAAAAAAATTATTCGTAAAATTTTGATTATTCGAAATCACGGGTTATCACATTCACCCCTCCTTAAAAAGATTCCGTCCTCAGAATCATCGCTTTCTTATTCTCTACAATCATTTAAAGTTGTATCATCAATTCGTTTTTATCAACACAATATTCATTTATGTTTCAAATTCTAACCTGTGACTTGAATCTATAAAAGAAAACAATTCAGAATAATTATCTAACTCAATTTACTCACGTAATTAAATTTCTAAACAAAATCATTACCTGTTGCCACCTCCTGAGTAGCCACTGCATCCTGCGCCGTCATGTTGAATGTACGTGCCGTTGGTTTTCCTGGCTGTGCAGGTCCTCGAGTTGCCAAGGTTCCGCTACTGGGTCCCTTGTTGACACTTTCCTTCTCAGTATTCCTCTTTGGACAGTTCTGTACCATATGGTCAGTTGATCCACATGCGTAACAACCTTGTATCTTCTTTGGACTGGGACAATTGGGCGACATTGTCCCTCTTGTCCGCAGTTATAGCAAACTCCCTTCTTTTTCAGGCAAACTCCAACATGGTTCTTCCCATAATTCGAACATGGCTCCCTTCCTTTCCTATTGTCTTCTGTCTTATTACCCGACTGGGTATTCTCGCTCCATTTCCTCTTATTCGGATTACTACCACCACTGCTTCCACCATCATTTGTCTTCTTTTTCTTCTCCTGATGAAATCGAGACGCAGCTTCGCTCCCTCCTTTAGCAATTAACGCTTTCTCCATCAACGCCACGAACGTATTGATCTGTAATACCGCTACTTTGTTGAATATTCCTGGCTTCAGCCCATTCTCAAATCTTCTCACTTTTCTTGCTTCTGTGTCCACCTGATGAGGTGCAAATCTCGCTAACTCATTGAATTTGACAGCGTATTATGTTACCGACATGTTCTCCTGCTTTAATTCTTGAAATTTAACTTCCATCCTGGATTGCATACTCGGCGAGAAGTAGTTCTCAAAGAACAACTCCTTGAATCTTGTCAATGTCACTACAGCAGTACCAGCTAGCGCTTGATTAGTCTCCCACCAGTAATTAACTTATCCCTTCATTAAGTATGTTGCAAAAGCCTTCTTTTGCTCCTCCGCTACTCTAGCGATAACGAATGCTTTCTCCATCTCCTTCACCCATGTTTAGGCTTCAATCGGATCTGTGGATCCCTTGAATTTCGGCAGTCCTACCGCTTTAAAGTCCTTGAAGTTAGCCAATCTATCAGCTGGCTAATTTCTCGCTCTTCCTCTTGCTGGAGCCCTATTTTCCATAGCTTCGGCTGTCATATCTACGAAATTCTGCATTGGGTCCGCTTAACCTCCTTCGTTATTCACTGAATGTTCTTCTAGTTGGTTTCGATTCTATCGTCTAGGCGGCATGATCACACTTATGAGTTTAGGAACTTGCCACAATTATATGAGTGTATGAACTTATCCTAGTCAGACCTTTGGCGTCCATTCGCTGAGGGGTTCAGAACATTTCATATAATCATGAGTCATTAACTTACCATAAGTATGAGTTTTAAGAACACACAAATTAATCTTAATCTTATATTCATATAGAAAATAAAGATTTCATTCATAAAACATATATATTTACATATGTTTAAACATCATTCTCGATATTACAACACTTGATATTGTCGATGTCGGAATTTTTAAATGTCCCTTTCTGTTACTTGTTCTTTGGTGTTCTCATTTTAGGTGAGATTTGTTTGAAAAAAACATGTGAAAAAGGTCCGACATGTATAATGTCGACGATTGGACTATAAGAGTCGCCAGTTGGTTTTTTAACTGGTTGTACCAACACAACCGAGAAAAGGTTTGCACATTGACCCAGTGATGTGACATTGCTAAACGGGTCGGTGAAACCGAGATTCATTAGGGTCCGGAGACTTGGTTATGCGGAGGGAAGGTGTTAGGCATCCCCCGACATCTGTGTTACCACAGTGACCGCCTCTTTTCAAGAAACTATTATCTGAATGTATGTGTGTGTGTGTGGGTCAATGTGCTGTTATCTGGAAGCAGTGTGAGGCCTCGTTCGCACCTATATACACAGGGTTTGAATTTTATGTAAAAATTCAATTTTAAGCAAGATATGGCAGTGATGTTTTATAAAAGAGGTTTTTCAAACCCTGATGCTCAATAGTAATTGAGACCTTTTACACTCCCATTTTATTAAGTGTTCGGCTTGATTGATTTTATTTTACAGATGCGAGGCATCTGTATGAAAATAATGTACAAAAAGGTGCTGAATTCCTTGTGGGTATGAAAACCATCTGAGGAAATCCAAACATCATAGATAAATTTACAAGCTGCTTACCGCTAAAAAGGTCCATCACGGAAACCGAATCTAGATTCAGGGGACTGAATCTGTGATCACATGATTCCTAGGCTCACATGATGCCATAATTGATATAAAAGCATTAAGCAAGTATATATAAAAGCTGTAAATATATATATACATACATGATCACCAGCCACGGAGCACATCCATGGGGAATCAAAAATATAAATAAAGCTGTAAAAGTTATCAACCGCCACGGAGGAAACTCCAGGCGGCACGAAATGTACAGAAAACTGTAAAAACGGTCAATCACCACGAAGTAAACTCCAGGTGGGACGAAATGTAAATATATATATATATATATATATATATATATATATATATATATATATATATAAAAGCATGTAAACGCACCGGATATAAAATCCAGGCTCATCGGACAAAGTCCAACGACAGTTAATATATATAAGTATATATATATTAAAGCAGTAAACGCACCGGATGTGAAATCCAGGCTCACCGAACAGAGTTCGATAGCAGTTCATATATCTAATTATATATATAAGAAAGCCCTTTAAGCGCACCAGACATAAGTCTAGGCTCATCGAATAGAGTTCGACCACAGTTCATATATATAAGTATATATATATAGGAAAGCAAGTAAACGCACCAAACCGAAGTTTAGGCTCATCGAACAAAGTTCGACACACAGTTAATATATATATATATATATATATATATATATATATATATATATATATATATATATATTAAAGTAGTAATCGCTCCAGACCGAAGTCCTAGGCATTTCGAATAAAGTTCGGCATACAGTTCATATATATAAATATATATATAGAAAATCAAATAAACGCTCCAGACCGAAGTCTAGGCTCAATCGAGGCATAACTCGATAATGTTAGTCAATATATATATATATATATATATATATATATATATATATATATATACAGACTGAAATAAAATCACGGACCGAAGTCCGGGCAAAAGTAAGCAACACGACTCTCAACGTGCAGAAGGGTGTATGCAAAGATGAAGAGAAAGACTCTAAATTGTGTGAGTAGGCTTACAGCTGACTGCTGAAAAAGGCTTCTATATCTTTAGAGTGGGTAAACACTGGGTTTTGTGGATACAAAAGAGGCTATATATGAGCTCACAGGTGTTTAAAAGGGGAAAGTACACTGCATGGGATGAGTGCAGAGCAAATTGGGCAGGGCTTCCTCGCCATTTTCTCTTGCAAAATGGCCACCCCAAGCTCTCTATTTATAGAGGATGGAGCCACAGGTGTACCTTCTACTGGGCCGCAGGTGTACCTGCTGCTGCCCGGGGTGCCTCGGGTAGTGTAGGTCCCGCCGTGTCGAAGTACGTACACTCGGACAACGCGTTGTTTGCTCGGTCGCTCATAACTTTCAATCCGGGAGTCCGATGGAAGCGTGCCATATCATTTTGAAAAGCTCTTTCCGAGAGCTACACAATGACACATGATTTGCCCTTTTTTTGATTCCAGGAAGATGGGTCCATGACCAAAATGACATTTTTGGGTTTTTGTCAGGCAGTCCATTGAGTTATTTTGGGTAGTTTGCGCTCGGAAGTTAAGATATGGTTCTTGTGGGACTTCTATTGAAGTAATTTGAGTTGACATGAGTGTATTTGATGTGAGTTGAAGTTGAGTTAGCAAAATGACCATTTTGCCCCTCTCGGGGTTATCTCCGGTTTTCGCACAGTTGTTGCAGTCTTTTCTTAGGGTTATCTTTGAGGTTGTCATGTTGTTGACTCTGAATGTCCTCAGGGTCATCTTTGAGGTTGACTTAACCTCCCGGGATTATCTCTAGGGTTATCTCTAGAGTGTGAAAAAGATACTTTTGCCCTCCTGCATAGTTAGTAACAGGGAAATTTTTTTTCGAGTGTTTACAGATGCCCCTCTTTATCATGTTCATGCAATGCAATGGAATGGACATGATAAAGATTAGTAAACACTTGAAACATGACAAAGTATTTATAATGATGCAAATCGCAATGTAGTGAATGTTTGTGATGAATGTAAAAATGTTTTCGTGAATCGTAATTCGTAAATCGCACATCACATTTCGCACATCGCTTTTCGCATTTTGCATTTGGCCAAATCGCATCGCACATCGTACATCGCAACTCGCACATCGTATTTCGCATATCACATTTCACAAATCACAATGTTATGATGAATGTTTAAAATGTTTTTGCAAATCGCTTTACCTTTACCTATAATTGCTGATGCCTATGCTGGCGTTGACTCTAATGGTTTGGCATTTAATCGCTGATGCTTTCCATATCTCTAATGGGGATGACGTTCTTAAATCACCAGATCCTCCTGATGTATTCGCTGGTAGTTTGCAACGGTGCCTACCCTGCTGATCGCCAAACATTTTTGGTTCCCACTCGAACGGTGGTATACGAAGCTTTCATCGCTGAACTATTTTGATGTCGCTAAATTGATGCCAATGGTCTTAGAATACCGGATCTTCCGATACCTTCCCTAAAGTAATATTCCATGGATTACTTCACTAGATTTCGCCAGATGTTACGCTAGATTGATGACAACCACCAGATGTCTCACCCTTTTTTTGCGCTGATTTGGAGTTCCTTTCGCTTTTGGGGCAGGTGCCCTATTTCCTTGAGCTTTTGATTCGCAACTCGGCTGAACTGATGAGCTGAATGCCGCTAATATCCCTGAAAGGTGCAGCTCGCTATTTTGCTACCTAGATTTGAGTTTCATTATAGAGGTCTCGATTTTTGAGAATTTTCCCCTTCTTTCGTAGGGGCACGCTTATATTGCCATGATTTCTTTTAGGAGTTCTCCCCCTTCTTTTGATGAGAGGCTTATCCCGCCTTAAACTCCTTTCATTCCTTGGAATCACAAAATGCCCCAGTCCTTTCGTATGTTCTTGCCGGGGATTCAAATGAGAAACTCTCTTTGTTGACCAAGTCGCTATTGAATAATATCTGAATCTCCATTGAGATGATGATAAATCATGATGATGGCGCTGCCTGGTGCATTTTCCACTTTAGGATGGTTGATAAATGCCCCAGTGTTGAGTTGTCGCTGCTTCCGAGATTGCCCCCAATCTTGTCGTAAGGGATCCAATATTCGGTTGTCGCCAATTTTGAAATTACCCCAACCTTGCTTGTTGTCTGGGGTAGTTGATTGGATAGATGGGCTGATTAGACGTCGAGATCGCGAGAAGCTTTTATCTCTGTACCATATGGTGAACAGGTAGTGGATGTGCTCTTTAATGTTGACAGCTCTTTCTGGTAGAAATGTCGCTTTGGTTGAGAGAGATGATGCTCTAACTCAAAGGGATACCGGTGCTGCTGAGCGGGATGAGGCCAGATCATCCATAGATGTAGTGATTGTTAAGTGGGATAACACTATATCTGCCCGAAATATAGCATGTAGTTGGCGGTGGATTTGTTGGCTCGTGTAGAGACCCTTTGGGCAGGAAATCACAGCGTTACCTCCTTCTTCTGAGAGGGAATCCATGTTTAACTTGATAGCCCGCATACACACTGATTGTAGATGGGCTTATATTTTTCTGCACAGACTAGCTTAGCCATTTTGTCATGGACAGTACACATTGTATATATCAAACAACATTATATATGGCAGGAAAATATATGTTGATTCACTTCCCTTTTAGTTGTGCCTTGCTACTTGCTTGATGTTTGCTTGTTTCTTTAGGACTTTGCGATCTGGATGTATTCTAAACTCCTCCTTGATGGATGGACAGTGAGATGTCTCAAGATTTTCAGAATGGATCGTCGATCTGTGTGTATTCCCTACCATTTTGGTGTCTTGGGACTGATTTCTGTATGTGGCTATGGATAAGATTGGTTTTTGTTTTTTCTGTGGTGAGACCGGACCATATAAGATGGCTGCCTATGTACTCCCATTTATTGGGAAGATCAGGTCAACGTAGTTTGCCCATGTACATGGCGGATTGCAGATGAAAAGTTTTAATCCCATGTACGAGATAAATTGAAGGTGTGAAAGGTTTAATCCCTGGTGGGATAAACTGAAAGTGTGTAATGAAGTGAAACCAGGCAGCTGGTTTGAAAACTGTGTTATTCCCTGAGGGGCAGATAAGTAAAAGGAAAGGCGATATGTAGTGAGGGTTAAAGAACCTGAAATGACTGGTGATCTGATGATCCAAAATAAGGATGTTCGCTTGATGGTAACCTCAGACATAGTACTGTTTCACGGTGTCTGAATTAATGAGTTACGAAAATTCATCGCCGTCCATTTCCTGTAATCTGAAAGCGCTTCCAATAAACGGGTCTTCCCAGTTCGGGGAGAATTTTCCTTTTGACCGAGCTTGGTTGTCAACGATCTTTTTTTGAAATCAAGTCGTGTTGTTTGAACTGCCGTAGTCGGACTTTTCTGTTGTAGGATCTTCTTTACAAGTAGAGGGTCACTCATGTGTGGGCCACATACTTTCCCATGGATTTCATCCATAGCCTCTGAGCTTGGTCCTCGTCCAAACATATGAGGATACCTAGTATTGCATCTCTTTTGTAGAGTGCATGTTCGCTCAGGTAGAATTTTATAGTAAATTGATGGATCTGTCTTTTCTCAGTCGGGCTCGCCTCAGTGGGTGTAGATCCATCTCGTAAGTACTTCTTGATGTGTTGATACCAAGGATACTAGATGGGAGGTAGGTCATCCGATACTTTTCAATGTAATTCCCATAGGCTGGAGCTTTTTGTTGGAAAAATATGTGGGTTGGCTTGTCTTTCTTGTCATGTATGTTGATCACGGAGGCCAAGGTTGCTAGCACACTCGCAAAATCATTCCTATTCTAAGGAATGTGGAGGAAGGATTCTTCTTCAAACTCCGAAGCCATCTGTAGAACCTGTCGATGGTAAGGCAACAACTGTAGAACTTGTTGAAGAGCTTTCTTCTTTTTCTTTTTCTTTTTTTTTCTTTTTCTTCTTTTTTTTATACATTAGATTGTGGAAAAGAGTCCTATGGCTCACTAATAGGTAACTCCGGCATTGATGAGGTCGAATGACAATCGTCTATAGCAAAAGGTTCCCCAAGGAGTGATGAAAACAATTTTCTCAAGATCTTCCTCAGCAACCATGATTTGATGGTACCTCGCAAAGCAATCAGCAAAGGAGTACATGTCGTATCGAGCTGTATTGTCAACAAGTATGTGGATGAATGGCACGGGAAAGCTGTCTTTGAGGCAAGCTTTATTCAAATCTCTGTAATCCACACAAACTCGCACATTCCTTCCCGGTTTCAGAACGGGGACTATGTTGGATAACCATTCAGGGTATGTTAACACCATGATGATGCCGGCTTGAAGTTGTTTCACAATTTCTTCTTTAATTTTTAACTTCCACTCAGGTTTTAATCGCCGGAGCTTCTGCCTGAGTGGCTTGAATCCCCCTTTGATGGGAAGGTGATGAATGATAATGTCCATGTATAAACCAACCATGTCTTCGTGAGACCATGCAAACACATCCTGGAATAGAGTCAATAGAGTAACCATGTCATTCCTTTGGTTTGGAGTGAGGTCCGTACCCATCTAGATTTGTTTGGGGTTTTTCACGGTTCAAAAGAGGTGGTTTGATCAAGATTTTGCTTCAGTTTGTCTTCGACCCATTCTTTAATCTCCTGAGGTATCTCATAGTCCTCTTGTATTTCTATCAAGTCTGAGTCCGACTTTACATCAAAGTTACAGTCCTTATGGAGAATAGACACCTCATCAGCAAGTGCATGCACATCTAAATTCAGAGTCCTGAAACAAAATATGCTTTCACTTAGTATATAACACTGTTTAATCACACAAAGTGTTAGCCTGTAATGACAAAAGTAACTGCTAATACTGTACAAAAAAAGTAAGAAGTTATTGCTATCTACAAGGTAGAGAGAGTTTCTTCCCTTTTTACCCTCGTCGACAAATGCAAGGAGTGGTACTCCAATTGTCGAGGGCAAATCTTGGTGGACTGCAGTGATGGAGGGGCTATCATCAACCTCCTTCTCCCGAATGATGACCATTACGTCTGGGCAATCATCGTCTGGGGTGTATCTGTTTGAGAAGTGTTTGTTTGGGTTTTTGTTTGGTTTGACCGCACCTTTGATGGCTGCCTACGTACTCCTATTGAAGAGGAGATCAGGTCTTTCGTAGTTCAGCCGTTGGTTTGAAAAGGTTCAAAGGGGTAAGTGGTGAGAAGAGTGGAGAGTTGTTTTTTTTTCTTTTTTATTTATTTACATGCATGGCAAATAAAAGACATACTACGAAGAAAGTGATACCGTTCCAACATTTTCTGGAACTCGCAACTTTATTTCCTGGATCTACACCTTCTCGGCTAGTTGAGGCCTGATAGTCTAGTTGTCAGTGGTTATGTTGCCTTCAGGGCTCATGATAGAGGTTACCCCTTGATTCTGAATGTCTTCGCTTGTGGCCATAACTTGATCGCTTCCTGATTCAGTACATTCCTCAGGGACGCTTGAAATGGACGCATTGCAAAAAGGGATGAACTCTGGATTCTTTAATGGGTTGGATTCCCCGACAATCTCACCACCTTTTCCTTCATCTATTCCTTCGCCTTCTTCATGGGTTTCAAAGGATTCAACCATGAAATCTCCCTCGAACTGTTGTTGCATTTCCTGCAAAGAACTTTCCTTTTTGGCTTTTTCTTCCTTGGAAAGGATTAGTATTTCCTCTGCATCATCCAACGTGATAAAATCAGGAACGTGGTGGATATCTTGGAACCATAGGACGTTTGATGTTAGCGGGGGAATCTCCTTTGGGGATGCCTTTGTCTCTTCTGTCATTTCTTGCATTAAGATCAGTCCACCTTGTGTGCTGGCAGAATTATCGTTCATAGCCTTCACCTCATTTGAACTGCCTGTCTCGAATAGACATCTTAAGCTTTTTATTTCCTTTTCGCCTTTTTTGGTCATGGAAAATTCTATATCCAGCTCTCCATTTTCAATGAGATCCTGGATTTTATGTCGCAAAGACCAGCATTCTTCAGTCGTATGTCCAAGTGAGTTAGAATGGTAGAGACATATCTTGGTGGAGTCACAACTCTTTATCTTGGGCTTTATAGGAGGCAGCAACTCAGTAATCCTACCTTCGCTTATCAGAAGGTGTAGCATTTCTTCATTGGATTTGCTTAGAGGGGTGAATTTTTGAACTCTTTTGGAGGTTGTTTGTTCTTTCATCTTTGAGACTTCGCATTCCCTCGATCGGTTCTTCCGTTGGCGAGATCTTCTAGCAATTTTATCATCCCCTTTTTCTTGTATTTTCAGCCTGTTTTGATCTTCTTTATTTAGTTGGCTCATCGTGGAGTCCTTTTTCTCTTGGCTTTCTGATAGTTGAGTGAAAAATTGCTTTGTTTCCTGATGTTGGCGCACTATCAGCCTAGTCAGCAGGTTTACTTGATTCTGGATCGCATCCAATTTTTGCATTACTGGCATACCCTCCTCCGAGTTTTCCCACTCTAGGACATTTGTTATGTGCTTTTGGGGGTATTCCTCCATCCTTCGTATGTACTTACGAATTGGATACCTTTTAGCGCTTCCTGACCCGATCATGTTTACTTCTTCCGTATCATGTCGCAACGGAAGGTTGGTGTTGATATTTTGTTGGTCAGGTTGTTCGACCACAATACTGCCACTTTCGATTAGATTTTGAATGTTATGTTTTAAGGACCAATAATCCTGTGTATCGTGTCCTGGAGACCCTGAGTGGTAAGCACATCTCTGGCTTGGATTGTATCTTTTGCTCCCTGGTTCCAGAGGTGGGGCTAATTCGGTAAATTTCTTGTGATCCATTAATATCGCCAATACATGTTCAAGGGAATCGCCCAATGGAGTGAATACCCGATTTTCCGTTCTTTCAAATTTTCTTTTCCTGTCTGGGCATTGGTTGAATGCAGCCTGTTGTTGAGATGGCAGATTGTCTTGCATTTTCTAAATGGGGGGACTGTAGTTTGGTCTCCTAGCTTACCCCTGTACAACAAGGGATACATCTTCATTGCCTTTGGGATCGCTCGCATACTTTCTAGTCTGTATATGTTTGGCGACTGCTTCCAAGGCAGTGAAGTCTTTAATCTTGCCTGCCTTCAGGCCCATCTCTACCATTTTGCCGTGTTTGATCATTTCCGCAAATGGCTTTCCTATGCTTGCTAGGATCCTCTCATAGTAAGGAGCCTCTTGGATATCAATAAATGTCATTACCATCTCAGTTTCTGTCATTGATGGAATGACTTGCGCTGCTAGATGTCTCCACCTTTGGGCATATTCTCGGAAAGATTCAGTACTTTGCTTTTTCACTTTAGTCACTTGATATCGATCCGGTGCCATTTATGACTGAAAACTGTACTAATTTAAAAAGGCGTGGGCCAATTCTTCCCAGTTGTGGATTTTGGAATTGTCAAGTTGGGCATACCAAGCTTTAACTTCTCCAGTGAGACTCTTTTAAAAAAGTTGCATTCTGAGGCTTTCATTTTCAGCATAAGACCCCAGTTCGCCAATGTACACTTTTAGGTGCGTATAGGGATCGCCTGCCCCATTGTACTTTTCAAACTCTGGGACTTTGAATTTGGTAGGATATTGAGCCCCTGGGAATATACAGAGATCTGAATAGGTGACACTCCCATAATTTCCAGTCCCTTTAATTGACCGGATGGTATCCTCCATTTGTTGGACTTTCTTTCTTATATCCACAGTTTCTCGATCATCCCTGAGATTTATGATTTCTTTATTGGAATGAGGTTTAGGTATCTGGGTTTCCATCTTTTTACCAATGCCCTGACTGCCCCCTAGTGTGAAGGACTCTGGTTGAGTAGGCATTGTCTGGCCCTGCGTATTTTTACTTTGATCTTTTAGAAAGACAACCAATTCTGCTATTTGATTCCTTAATCCTTCAAACTCCTCTCGGGAAACAGGAGTAGGATCAGGCTAGCCCTGTGTAGCCATGCCTGACGGTGGGATCAGTGCCTTCTTGGACTTTAAATGGGTAACGGGACCGATTGCTTCCTTGCGAAAGACTTGCATAGTTTAGTCTTTAGGGAAGGTGGATAATAACATGCTATGTGATATGTCCCGTTTAGGAATTTTATCCTGCAAAACGGATGTCAGGTGTTTGTAGCATGTATGTGTACACATTTCTTCATATTTCTCGTTACATGGAGATAGATATGGAAGATAATTACAAGTAATTGAAATGAGAGCATGAAGAGACTTTCCTCCGTTTTGGGTTTATCAGAGGCTGACCTATCTTAGGTTACTCTCGCGACTTTTTGGCATGAAGGTTCCCAAATTATCGCAACCTACTTGACGGGAAGTTAATCCGGTCTTTCAACTGGAGCGAATTTGGGTGGTGCCTTTCCTGAGCCTCGGAGAATCAGGCTTCTCACGAGTCCAGTAATCAAACACCGACGGGATAGCCTCCTGGTGGAGGGACCACACAGCATACATTCACATACATCGCGTCTCACCGTATGACATGATGACATGTGCAAAGCACTAATATCACAAGCAGTTTATAGTCCGAGGCACTAACATCACAAGCAGTTTATAGTGCGAAGCACTAAGTGCAAATAAGGAAATGCATTCGTACACATTCATTAAATGTAAATGCAACATCCACAGACAAGCAGATAATAATTTTGAAAAGATTGTAATAGCGGCTTAAGTCCTCTTACTCGAGTCCCCAGCAGAGTCGCCACCTGTCGACGTCGGGATTTTTAAATGTCCCTTTCCGTTACTTGTTCTTTGGTGTTCTCATTTTAGGTGAGATTTGTTTGAAAAAAATAAGTGAAAAAGGTTCGACATGTATAATGTTGACGATTGGACTATAAGAGTCGCCAGTTGGTTTTTTAACTGGTTGTACCAACACAACCGAGAAAAGGTTTGCACAATGACCATTGATGTGACACTGCTAAACGGGTCGGTGAAACCGAGATTCATTATAGTCTGGGGACTTGGTTATGCGGAGGGAAGGTGTTAGGCACCCCCTGACATACGTGTTACCACGGTGACCGCCTCTTTTCAAGAAACTATTATCTGAATGTGTGTGTGTGTGTATGGGTTAATGTGCTGTTATTTGGAAGCAGTGCGAGGCCTCGTTTGCACCTATATACACAGGGTTTAAATTTTATGTAAAAATTCAATTTTAAGCAAGATATGGCAGTGATGTTTTATAAAAGAGGTTTTTCAAACCCTGATGCTCAATAGTAATTGAGACCTTTTACACTCCCATTTTATTAAGTGTTCGACTTGATTGATTTTATTTTATAGATGCGAGGTATCTGCATGAAAATAATGTACAAAAAGGTGATGAATTCCTCGTGGGTATGAAAACCATCTGAGGAAATCCAAACATCACAGATAAATTTATAAGCTGCTTACCGCTGAAAAGGTCCATCACGGGAACCGAATCTAGATTAAGGGGACTGAATCTGTGATCACATGATTCCTAGGCTCACATGATGCCGTAATTGATATAAAAGCATTAAGTAGGTATATATAAAAGCCATAAATATATATATACATACATGATCACCAGCCACGGAGCACATCCATGGGGGATCAGAAATATAAATAAAGCAGTAAAAGCTATCAACCGCCACGGAGGAAACTCTAGGCGTGACGAAATGTACAGAAAGCTGTAAAAACGGTCAACCACCACGAAGTAAACTCCAGGTGGGACGAAATGTAAATATATATATATATATATATATATATATATATATATATATATATATATATAAAAGCATGTAAACGCACCGGATATAAAATCCAGGCTCATCGGACAAAGTCCAACAACAGTTAATATATATAAGTATATATATATTAAAGCAGTAAACGCACCGGATGTGAAATCCAAGCTCAACGAACAGAGTTCGATAGCAGTTCATATATATAATTATATATATAAGAAAGCCCTTAAATGCACCAGACATAAGTCTAGGCTCATTGAACAGAGTTCGACCACAGTTCATATATATATATATATATATATATATATATATATATATATATATATATATATATATATATATATATATAGGAAAGCAAGTAAACGCACCAAATCGAAGTTTAGGCTCATCGAACAAAGTTCGACACACAGTTAATATATATATATGTTAAAGCAGTAAACGCTCCAGACTGAAGTCTAGGCATCTCGAATAAAGTTCGACATACAGTTCATATATATAAATATATATGTATAGAAAAGCAAATAAACACTCCAGACCGAAGTCTAGGCTCAATCGAGGCATAACTCAATAATGTTAGTCAATATATATATATATATATATATATATATATATATATATATATATATATATATATACAGACTAGAATGAAACCACGGATCGAAGTCCGGGCAAAAGTAAGTAACACGACTCTCAATGTGTAGAAGGGTGTGTGCAAAGATGAAGAGAAAGACTCTAAATTGTGTGAGAAGGCGTACAGCAGACTGCTGAAAAAGGCTTCTATATCTTTAGAGTGGGTAAACACTGGCTTTTGTGGATACAAAAGAGGCTATATATGAGCTCACAGGTGTTTAAAAGGGAAAACTACACTGCATGGGATGAGTGCAGAGCAAATTGGGCAGGGCTTCCTCGCCGTTTTCTCTTGCAAAATGGCCACCCCAAGCTCTCTATTTATAGAGGATGGAGCCGTAGGTGTACCTGTTGCTGGGCCGCAGGTGTACCTGCTGCTGCCCGGGGTGCCCCTGGCAGTGTGGGTCCCGCTGTGTCGAAATACGTACACTCGGACAACGCGCTGTTCGCTCGATCGCTCATAACTTTCAATCCGGGAGTCCGATGGAAGCGTGCCATATCATTCCATAAAGCTCTTTCTGAGAGCTACACAATGACATATGATTTGCCCTTTTTTGATTCCAGGAAGATGGGTCCATGACCGAAATAGCATTTCCGGGTTTCCTTCAGGCAGTCCATTGAGTCGTTTTGCGTAGTTTGCGCTCGGAAGTTAAGATATGGTTTTTGTGGGACTTCTATTGAAGTAATTTGAGTTGACATGAGTGTATTTGATGTGAGTTGAAGTTGTGTTAGCAAAATGACCATTTTGCTCCCCCCGGGGTTATCTCCGGTTTTCGCACAGTTGTAGCAGTCTTTTCTCAGGGTTATCTCTGAGGTTATCATGTTGTTGACTCTGAATGTCCTCAGGGTCATCTCTAAGGTTGGCTTGACCTCCCGGGGTTATCTCTAGGGTTATCTCTGGAGTGTGAAAAAGACGTTTTTGCCCTCCTGCATAGTTAGTAACAGAAAAAGAAAATTTCGAGTGTCTATAGATATCATAGTCTTCTACCAAAAGATACTAATGCTTAAACTTAAGCTATCTACGGTCCACTCCCTTCACCAGTCTTCTTTTTGTTGGGACACTTGTTGAATCCGTGACCCGTTCTACCACATGAGAAGCACTTCCTCATATTCGGCTTAGGACAATATATGGAAATATGTCCTTCTTGCTTTAAGTTGAAACATACAATCTTCCACATCATGTATTCTCTAGCGTGAGTCTTCCCACACTTGCTGCAAGCTTGCCTCTTTTTCGGGTTTGAATCTTCAGAGTTAGGGCTGTCGTTGTCCTTTTTTCTCTTTTTCTTTCCCTTCTTGCTGGTTCCTTCAGATGATCTACCACCTTCAGTCTTCATCCTTTCCACCTGTGCCTTGAGCTCGTTTCGTTCTTCAGTCATCTTGCGTAATGCTGCTCCGTCTTCCATAACTCCTCCAAAAGAAACACTTTACTACGAAGTTCTTGAACTTCTGCAGATAGCTGATCTTGTTCTCCAACTTTGATCTTATTCTTTAACTCAACCTTAGCTTCTTTAGACTCTGCCTCCTCATCAGTACTCCGATACATCTCGGGATAATCATCATGATCACTCCCGAGATTAACCATTGGTTCATCCTTTCCCACCTTCTCAACTGATTCGTTTTGTGCTGGCACCTCGGCTTCTGGCACTGGTGCAACAACCGCTCGCATCTCTGTGCTCGTTTCATCTTCTCCAGACATCCTACAATCAGTTTAAATAACCTGATTAGTATTTCACCAGTACAAAATTCTCACACTATGTGTCCACATATCTCTTTATTGATGCACTTCAGCAATCCCTCACTTAGAACTCTAAATGAGTTTTTTTCTATCTTGCGTATGGTTATAATCCTAGGGTTTTCCCCCACCCCACTTAAGGTTTATAACCTACAGCTCTGATACCAACTTGTGACACCCCCAAATCCGGGTTACCTGACCCCCGAGTTTGGTGCTCACGATCCACAATATAATAATATCTAACTACCCATTCATATAGAAATAGTATTACATAAGTCATTAACATAGGTTGTTAATACATTAATCTCAGGTCTGCTAACTTTAACATTACAAATATACCCCTTAGATATACAAAAAGGGTTTACAATACATCATAATAATAATAAGGTTCATTATACTAATTTATCACTATGCCTTTTCCTTTGTTCTTCTTCGCAGCACCTTCTGCAACTTCGTCCCTAGCTGAAAAATTTTATATATAGCAAGGGTGAGCAACAAGTTTGTCCCGCAAGTTAAGACATACAATAAATGAATACGAATCAATAGAAACAGACTATCTATTTTGATAGAATGAAACCAAATTCGGTGAACTTTGAAATAGCTGAACAAATCGTTAATCAATAACAAGTCTTCTCGTATTCTAGGCAACATAATAATATGATAATGAAAGAGTATAAGGCTTTCAAAGTTTCTGTGATATTCTAATGAATAATCAAGAATCAATTCTACGCAATTACAAAGTGGAATGCTTTCCAGATTTATGCTGAGTGATTCGTTGGATCTTGAACTTCTCTTCTCGAGTAAATATCAAAGATTGGACTTTGATATACCCAGGTGTATCAAATAATCATAAAGATTAAATTTTACCCCTCTGCAAGTACTTAGAGCCGGCCAACTCCTTGTACCCTATATTATGCATAATACTTATAGGTCACGCGCAATGGTCGAATATATGACTTAAAAATGTTCCCTTTATATAAAAGGTTATTCTTCTCAGTCTTAGAATCAAGATTTGATTTAACAACAAAATTCAATGATTTCAATTTATATTTACTTATCGATCTAGCCGAAATAATTGTCATCGATCTATCAATAACAATCGAATTCTCTTCTCGAATTTATTAAGTTCT
The DNA here is from genome assembly GCA_016801055.1 of Panax notoginseng. Lineage (NCBI taxonomy): Eukaryota > Viridiplantae > Streptophyta > Magnoliopsida > Apiales > Araliaceae > Panax > Panax notoginseng. The sequence continues at coordinate 56,966,674 of CM029017.1, read as the reverse complement.
AACAAATGTTCATCTAGCCAGAATAATTAGCTAATATATTTCTCTACATAATTTGACAATAAACAGGAATTATCTATACTGTAAATTCTATCTTCTACGAATATGAATATCCAACAACAGTTATTCTATAAATGTATATTCTCCAAATCAGTAATTCAATTTGAATTATTAAATATACACTAACTGCGAATAATCAACAATAAATTCCCTAGACATGGCATAATTAGCAATAATTAACTATTATAATAATTGAATGAATATAACTCAAGATTGAGTTAGAAAACTTGCCTTCCGCATTGATTACAGCTACACAATAAACTTATCTGCGTTTGAAAGACTTATAACCAATAATATCGGTCTCACAATTAGCACAATATTTCATAACACGTAACACTGTAATTCACAGTCAAACTTCTCCTAGGCACATTACCACATAGCCATATCAGTGTTTATAACCTATATAAACACTTAACAATTCTAAGTAGTTCGGTCTGGTTGGATTTCGGTCCATTCTCGGTATTCTAATCACCTTATCCGATAAATTACACATTGATTGTCAATTTAATCTTGCTCTCTAAGCTTCAATATTATTTTAGATAAGTCAATTATCATTAACAATATTTTTCGGAAGCTTTTAATAATTTATAAACAATTATTATAATTTATAATAATTTTTCAAACACTTAAATCATTTTTAAATGATTTAATTATCAAAAAAAAAAAATCTTATTATCATTAATATTTAATAATACAAAAATATTAATGTTATACTTGTCAAAATATTAAAGTTATTATTAATAACTTAAAATATTTTTAAATCCTTAATATTCTTCTTAATTGATTTTTAAAGTAATTAAAATTATTTTTAAACTATCACCATTAATATTTAAATATTAATGAAATTGTTATCCAAATATTAAAAGTAATTAATTACCACTTAAATTATTTTTTAACTCATTTTTCTCATTTTTAAATAATTTTTAAATCAATAAAATCATTTTAACTCATTTATTTAATATAATAATTTAATAAATCTAATATCATTAATATTAATTTATTAATGATAATTCTCCGAAAATATTAAAAATTATATTTTATAATTCAAAATATTTTCTAACACTTTATTCTTATTTAGAATGATTTTTAAATTAATAAAATCATTTTTAACTTATTTATTTAATTTAATAATTAAATAAATATAATATCATTAATATTAATTTATTAATGAAAATTCTCCAAAAATATTAAAAGTCACATTTTATAACTTAAAATATTTTTAAATACATTATTCTTATTTGAAATAGTTTTTCATAATATTAAATCATTTTTCTCTAATTTATTTAATACACTAATTAAATAAATTAAATACCTTTAATATTTAAATAATTATAAATATTAAAAAAAAATATTTCAATTGGTCAAAAATTATTTTTCATAATTAAAAATAATTTTTAAAACCCTTTTTAATAATTTTTATAATTTATTTCTATTTTTAAATAATTTTCGGAATATTCAGAAAATAAAATAAATGAAAATGTCGCTAAAGCTTATAGCGACACTTATCTGTCGTCTTAGGTGTTCTTGAGCTCAAGAACACTGTCAGACCCGAGTTCAAGCTTACTCGTTTGACCACTTGTGATTCTTAATACAAGCATGATTTAGGCTACCTTAGACACTGATCGTGTAGTGGAAATGTAACTCTACAATATCCAATCCAAATTATGGTCATACAACAAACAAATAATCAGATCTATCCCCTCAAAGTCATTGTCAGATCACATCTGGGTTTTCTGGGTAACCCAGAAACCCAGACAGTGTCGAGTTAACACTTTCATGCTCAATTTAATCTATACTCTGGTCATGATTTTGGTGGTTTAATGGTTCAAAGTTTAAGTTCTTATGCCATAGAACATTCAAATAGCAACACATCAATTAAACAACAACAGATCCATTAGATATCCTCAGTCAAACCATGTCAAGGGGCTGTTCATCCAGTTTTCTGGACATTCTAGAAACAACTATCATGGTCAAGTAGGCTACTTTGACCGCTTGATACATTCGATCTGTTGATTGTTTAAGCGTTCTAAGGCCATGGATCTAGAGTAAAAACAGCAGGCTACAATCCAGATACAACACATAATCAAAACACTAACACGACTGACATATCAAAGAGCTTAAAGATGTTGTCAGACGCTGAAAACGAATTTCTGGGTTACCCAGAATTCGCCTGGTCAACGTCGGTCAACGGTTTTGACCGATTATATCTTCAAATCCAAACATCTAATGACTCTGATTTCTTTTGCAGAATAAAGACCTCATACCAAGCTACCTATAACAACTTTAAAACAACAAAAATCGTAAACAAGCAATCATCTGTGGCCACTGACATTAGGTTGTCAGACCACAAACCATGTTCTTGGCAGTTTTTGAAAAACATAGTTTTTACCCACTTTGATGCTATGGATTCATGATAGATCATCATAAATCTTCATAAAACATCCATTAGCAAACATCTAAATACAAAAACACAAAATCTTTCTTACCAAATAAGATCAAATAGGGACTTGGGGTTTATACCTTCTTGCTCTAGATTTTGATCTTTAATCTCCAATATGTTCTTGGGTGTTCTAAGGTTGATAATGTGATTGATATTCTTTCTATACTCGGAGGTTTGGTTGAGAGGAGTTGGTGAGAGCAAGTTAGCAATTGAGCAACTTTTGTGGACTTTCTCTCTCTTTAAATCAATATATATGATGATATAATGTTGCTATGCTGATAATTTCGGCTGATGGCTGAAGATTGTAGGTTATTAAGTCAACATAGTTGGTCACCTACCACCATTATACAAAGATTTGCAAGTTACATATTAAAATACACCTAAAAGGGCATTTTGGTCATTTGTAAAATAATTTTTAATGGCATTCTTGACAATTGCACAAACCCTTAGGGTTTAACCCTAAGGTTCTAACCCTTAGGTTTCAAATCACTAACTTTCTAGGGTTTTCTAAATTAGGGTTTTAATTTAGAAAATTAAAATTTTGAAACTAAAATTAGGGTTTTCTAATTAAATTAGGATTTCTTAATCATATTAGTGTTTAATAAATATATTAGGCCTTCCAACTAGGATTATGGTTGCATAATTAAGGTTTAGAAATCTCGAATATGAAATTAGGGTTTTAATTAGAAAAAATAAAATTTCTAAATTATAATTAGGGTTTGTAAGATAGAAATTAAGATAACTAAAATATAATTAGGGTTTTCTAATCATATTAAAGTTTAATACACACATTAGGCTCACCAATTAGGATTAGAGTTTCCTAATTAGGGTTTTAGGATTCCCGAATATGAAATTAGGGTTTCCCGGCTTTCGATTAGGATTTCTAACGGTACGTTAAGGTTTCTAATCCTGAGATTAGGTTTCTAATCTCTTATTAGGGTTTATAATTTTAAATTTTATCCGATCAATCATTGATCAAAAATTCTTAACAATACACACGCGTACTCGTTAATATAATTATTTTAATTATATTTTCTATCGAATCCCTTTTCAAAAATTAGGGTTAGGGTTTCTAAAACTGTTAAGCACAACTCTACTCTATTTTTATTAGTCAATATACAAATTGACCTTCTTGAGACTCGTATCACAGATACTTATCACAAAATTAATAATCATTATTAATATTAATTAAAAAAAATTATTCGTAAAATTTTGATTAGTCCAGTTTTACTTAAACAATTTTATTTTTGTTTTGTTCGTCTTATTTCAAGTTTTTGAAGTTGGTTTATGCAAACTCGATCCCAAAATCCAGACTTGCTTCCTTTTGAGGAAGACATTGAAAGACGCTTTCAAAGGCTAAGTAAGTGGATTAAGGAAACAAGGGACGACTTCGAAAATTCTAAAAAAGAAGAAGCAATCGCTGCCAAAGACCAGAAAGCGTTAAGGGATTTTGCTACGCCCAAGGTGACTGAGCTATAATCGAGTATCACCAGGCTAGCTATAGCTGCGAATACATTCGAGATTAAGCCTGGGACTATTCAGATGATCCAAAACTCGGTTCAGTTTGGGGGACTTGAAAATGATGATCCGAATGAACATTTGATCAACTTTCTGGAAATATGCGACACCTTCAAATACAATGGGGTGTCGGATGAAGCAGTCAGACTTCGTTTGTTCCCATTCACTCTGCGAGACAAGGCGAATAGTCGGTTTAATTCTCTACCATCGGGTTCAATAACACATGGGATGACCTGGCTCAGAAGTTTCTAGCTAAATTTTTCCTGCTAGCGAAAACTACAAAGATGAGAAACGAGATTACCGTGTTTGATCAACAACATGGGGAGTCATTGTACGAGGCATGGGAGAGATACAAAGAGTTTCTCAGAAAATGCCCACATCACGGATTGCCTAAGTGGTTGAAGATGAACACATTTTACAACGGATTGCATGGGAATCTCAGGACTAGTATTGATGCAGCGTCGAGTGGAGCTTTTATGGTAAAGAATTATGAGGAGGCATATCAATTAATAGAAACAATGGCAGCTAACAACTATCAGTGGCCCACAACAAGAATGACATAACCTATGGTAGCTGGAGTGTTAGAGTTAGATGGAGTGACGGCAATAACATCGCAGATTTCAGCGCTCGTTAAAATGTTCAATGCTTGGTCTAGGGTACAGACACAGCAAGTTGCAGTTATTTATGAATTATGCATGGGTGAACATCCTACAGATCAACGTGCAATCAACCCAATGTCAGTGTAATTTGTTGGTAGTTACAACAGAATTCCACAGAATATAAACAATCCGGGGAATAGGAATCATCCTAACTTTTCATGGAGTAATAATAAGCATCAACAAGCTCCACGTCCATCGTATCCCCCATAATTTCAGAATCAACAACAACCAGCTCAACATTAAGAGAGAAAATCAAATTTAGAGAAGTTGTTGTCGAAGTACATAACAAGCAACGAAGTAACTATGAAAAACCAAGCAATGGCCATGAAATCACAAGAAATAGCCATCAAGAATTTAGAAAATCAGATGGGACATATAGCTTTTGCAATGAATAATAGGCCTCAAGGAACATTACCAAGTGATACAAAGAAAAATCAGAAAGGTAATCACGAGCAATGTCAGGTAATTATGTTGCGAAGTGGAAAACATCTTGAGGGTCAAAAAATAGAAAATTTAGCTACAAAGGAAGTTGAGGCAGACAGTGAAAATAAAGTTGTTGAGGACAGACATGGGGAAGAAAAACAAGTGGAAAAGAGCAAAATAGCTAACGAACCGGTTGTCTATCCTCCACCGCTGTTTCAGTAGAGAGTCCAATAGCAGAAATTAGATGAGTAGTTTGGGAAATTTTTGGAAGTTTGTAAGAAACTTCAGATTAACATCCCTTTCGCAGAAGCTCTAGAACAGATGCCAAGTTATGCGAAACTCATGAAAGGGATTTTATCTATGAAAAAGAAATTAGAAGATTTTGAAACAGTGGCATTAACAGAGGAGTGTAGTGCAGTTTTACAGCGAAAGTTGCCACCAAAGTTAAAAGATCCGGGGAGTTTCACCATTCCATGCACGATTAGGAATATGGTGTTCAACAAATGTTTGTGTGATTTGGGGGCAATTGTGAACCTTATGCCGTTATCAATTTATACAAAATTAGGTTTGCCAGCTCCAAAGCCTATGAACATCTCATTACAGTTGGTGGATAGGTCAATCACGTACCCGAGAGGCATTGTGGAGGATATATTGGTGAAGGTTGACAAGTTTATATTCCCCGCGGATTTCATAATTCTAGATTTTTAGGAAGATAAGAACATCCTAATTATCCTAGGGAGACCTTTCTTGGCTACAGGTAGGACACTCATCGACGTACAAAAAGGTGAACTAACTATGAGGGTCCAAGATCAAGAAGTAAAGTTTAATGTTTTTAAGGCCATGAAATTCCCTATGGATGAGGAGGAGTGTTTCAGGATGGATACCATTAATTAGATAATCAGCGAAGACATGGTTAAAAGTTTGGCTAATGATCCATTAGAAACAACACTATTGGGAGATGAAGATTTAGATGATCAGGAATTTGTGAATTACTTGCAGATGCTAGACTCCCTCCCATGAGTTAGTAGATTTAAAGCACCCTTTGAACCATTGCACACGGAGGAAAAAGCCACAATAAGGATGAAACCGTCATTGGAGGAGCCACCTACTCTTGAACTTAAGCCACTCCCTAAACATCTCAGGTATGCATATTTAGGCATTTCTAATTCTTTACCTGTTATTATTTCTGCTGCACTTAACGAATTGCAGGAAGAAAAGTTGCTGAGAGTGCTTAGAGACCATAAATCGGCTATAGGATGGACAATTGCGGATATCAAGGGAATCAACCCATCCTTTTCCATACACAAAATTTTGATGGAAGACGATGTAAAACTGACAGTGGAGCAACAAAGACGGCTCAACCCAATCATGAAAGAAGTAGTGAAGAAAGAAATCCTGAAATGGTTGGACGCGTGTATCATCTACCTAATTTTCGGCAGTAAGTGGGTCAGTCCGGTTCAATGTGTGCCGAAAAAGGGAGGAATGACCGTGGTAAAAAATGATGGTAATGAGCTAATTCCGACAAGGACAGTGACTGGTTGAAGGGTTCACATGGATTATAGGAAATTGAATAAGTCAACCCGCAAAGATCACTTTCCTTTTCCCTTTATCGATCAAATGTTGGACAGATTAGCGGGACACGAGTACTACTGCTTATTGGATGGATATTCAAGATATAATCAGATCATCATTGCTCCTAAAGATCAAGAGAAGACTACTTTCACATGCTCATTCGACACATTTGCATTCAGGAGAATGTCGTTCGTCTTGTGTAATGCACCCGCTACCTTCCAACGGTGTATGATGACCATTTACTCGGATATGGTGGAGGTGAATATGGAAGTCTTCATGGATGACTTTTTTGTTTATGGGGATGATTTTGATGCGTGTCTAGAGAATTTGGTGATGGTTTTATAGAGATGCACAAACACGAATTTAGTCCTTAACTAGGAAAAGTGTCATTTCATGGTTGAAGAAGGAATAATTTTGGGGCACAAGGTCTCGACTCAAGGATTAGAGGTTGATAAAGTGAAGATGGAAATGATTGAGAAGCTTCCTCCACCAAGTTCAGTTAAGGGAATTCGAAGCTTTTTGGGACATGCTGGGTTCTACAGGAGATTTATAAAAGACTTCTCTAAAATTGCAAAACCTTTATGCAGTCTTTTAGAGAAGGATTCCATTTTTAAGTTTGTTGAGGAGTGTAAATTGGCATTCGAGCTACTAAAGAAGAAATTGACTACATCGTCCATTATCGTCGCACTAGATTGGAATATGCCCTTCGAGTTAATGTGTGATGCGAGCGACTATGCGATTGGTGCTGTTTTGGGTCAACACCGAGAGAAGGTATTCCATGCCATATACTATGCTAGTAAAACACTTACGGAGACCCAAATGAATTACACAACTACGGAAAAGGAATTACTTGCAGTGGTATATACGTTCGATAAATTTCGGGCATATTTGATTGGGACAAAAATGGTAGTTTATACAGATCACTCGGCTATTCGGTACTTAATTTTGAAAAAAGATGCTAAGCCACGCCTTATCAGATGGATTCTCCTTCTACAGGAATTTGACTTGGAAAAAAAGGATAGAAAGGGGACGGAGAATCAAGTTGCAGATATCATTTGTCCAGGCTGGAAAATTAGGGTAAAAAGAAAGAGGACAAATGTGTAATCAATGAGTCATTTTTGGATGAGCAGCTATTTGGGATCAATATGGAATTTCCATGGTATGCGGATTTTGCTAATTATTTAGTGAGCAACATCATTTCCCCTGATCTTACACGACAGTAGAAAAAGAAATTCCTTCATGACATCCAGTGGTATATGTGGGATGAGCCATACCTATTCAAACAGTGCGCTGACAAGATGATTAGAAGATGTGTGCCGTATAGTAAAGTGAAGAACATATTGTATTAATGTCACTCATCTGCATATGGGGGACACTATGGTAGTGAGAGAACATCGACAAAAGTGCTTCAAGCTGGGTTTTATTGGCCTACATTATTTAAGGACGCCCACCAGTTTACTAGAATTTGTGATAGATGTCAAAGGGTGGGCAACATATCGAAAAGAAATAAGATGCCACTACAAACGATCTTGGAAGTTAAAATTTTTGACGTTTGGGGCATTGATTTTATGAGGCCATTTCCATCATCATTCATTAATCAGTAGATATTGCTTGCGGTTGACTATGTATCAAAATGGGTTGAAGCCGTAACACTCCCAACTAACGATGCCAAAGTGGTTCTCAAATTCTTGCAGAAGAATATTTTTATGAGATTTGGCATGCCAAGAGATATTATAAGTGATAAAGGTAGTCACTTCTGCAACTGATCGTTTACAGCTCTCTTGGCAAAGTATGGAGTCAACCATAAGGTAGCTACATAATATCATTCCCAAACAAGTGGGCAAGCTAACGTTTTGAACCGAGAAGTAAAGAGAATTTTGGAGAAGGTAGTGAATCCAAATAGAAAGGATTGGTCTCTCAGGTTGGATGATGCGCTATGGGCCTACTGAACTACGTACAAAACACCAATTGGTATGCCACCATATCAAGTGGTCTATGGGAAAGCATGTCACCTACCTGTGGAATTACAACACAAAGCATATTGGGCAATTCAGAAATTGAACTTCGATCAAGCAGCTGTAGGTGAAAAGAGACTACTTCAGCTAAATGAGCACGATGAATTTCGACTTCAAGCTTACGAGAACTCGAAGTTATACAAAGAAATGGTAAAGAAATGGCACGGCCAAAAAATTATGCAAAGAACGTTTGAGTCGGGGCATCAGTACTACTGTTCAACTTAAGGTTGAGGTTGTTCCCAGGGAAGCTAAAATCACGATGGTTGGGTCCATTTACCATCAAAAGAGTTTTCTCATATGGCGCCATTGAACTCTACAGTAGGAATCCATTGGAAACATTCAAGGTCAACGGTCAGAGGCTAAAGCATTATTAGGGTGGCGAATCCAACATGGATGTCATCGCAATCACATTATCTGACGTACCATAAACATGAAGTAGTCAGGCTGAACGACTTAAAATCAAGCGCTAATTAGGAGGCAACCCAATCGTACTTTTATTCTTCGTAATTCTATCCATAATAGTTAGATAATAGTTTAGAATTTATTTAGTATAAGTCATTTTTAGATAAATCCAACCATCATGCTTAAAATTGCTAAAAATCTACTCACATTTATGTTTCATGGTTTTGCAGGTACTTAATATGATAATGGTTTGGAGCTGAAGGGAAGAAAAAAGAAAAGCAGACCAGTTAACAATACATACCCCTGTCGGGGTGGGCCCTCACACGCCTAACACCCCCGCCAGGGCGGGGGTCTCTCAATTCCAATGACTAGGAGCATGCCCCTCGGGGGCTTCTTAGGCACAATACCCCCCACCGGGGCGGGGGTCCTGGAATTCAAACAATCCTTGTTTTGGCAGTTACAACTCCCACTCCTTCTTTATGCCCACTACTTCTTCTTCTTCATCAATTACAACTCCCATCCATTATACCCACGATTTTGGGAACTTACACTCCATCACCCCACTTCATTAACATAATTACCCACTAACCCATTACTTCACACCACAACATTGCACCATCCTATCATCTCTATAAATTCAATACCTCACAACCCAAGTGCACCACATACATTCAACTCACACTCAGCAAGCTACAAATTAGGGTTATTATTGAGGGAATTCATATTGTACTTGAGAGTGAGTCACTTGTCTTCTAATTCTTCATATTCTATCACCATAGTAGAAGCAAAATCATCAAGTTTAGGGGATAGAAAAGTGTGCACACCAAGTGTTTGACAGATTGTGTGAGTGAAGTTTGGGGGGAAAATCATTGATAAAGCTTACTGTTTTCAATTCAATGGCGTCAAAACGATAACGGGGAGAGAGTTCCGGCACCACGCCACCATCATAAACCTTCGACCGCCGCAAATTCAAAAGTGCCGCCGCCGCCGCCGCCGCCGACCGTTACGACTACATGGTGACAAAAGCACTTACACCGGAGTGGGGGTTGGCAGCGGACCATGTCGACAGTGAAATGATAAAACAAATATATCAAAAATGGTGGAACAAGTTCACGGAGGAACCCGAGGCCGCCATTGTAAGTGTGGTCAAAGAATTTTATGATAACGTCGAGGATAAGGCCCCTTTCAACGCTTTTGTGCGGGGTAGATTAGTTCCATTCAGTGCCGACGCCATTAACATATATTACTAGTTACGAGGGCCTAGAAATTGCTAGTATGCTCACTTACGTAATTTCAATCCTGACTTTGAGGCTATTCTGAAAGAAATGACCAAGCCGGGAACAACATGGATCAAGGGTTGGAAAGGAGGCACGATTTTTCATAGAAAGGATCTCAGCAGGTATGGGAAGATATGGTACGCATTCTTGTGTGCCAAGTTATTCCCATCCACACACACATCATATGTGACCAAAGAAAATGCATTACTGTTATATGCAATTATGCAAGATTTCATCATCGACGTCGGGGCTATAATTAGTTTTTCAATTCGACGATGCTTACGAGGAAATTTCTCAGGTGGCTTGCCACACCCATCACTCATATATGGGTTGTGTCGCCAAGCGGGTGTTAGATGGTCCGTTGATGAACCCACTCAGATGCCGCTTCAACTACTAGATTCCAGAATGATTGTGCAGTATGCAGTGTGCGCCGGGGGTGAGTCACATCCTAGAAAATTAGGCTTTATATTTCCATTAGCTTCGCAGGACGAAGCTAACGCTGAAGACACCTCAGATGATGAGGATGCGACGATGGGAGAGTAAAGAACAGATGCGGCACCACATCCCAACGCAATATCTATCCCTCAGTTCCTTAACTTTCAACGCCAAGTGGATGAGCACAACAAGGATGCACGAAGAGAGATGCAGAGACTAGCAGCGAGGCAGGACCACATGTTTGAGGCTTTGAATATGTCATTCACTTCTTTAAATGCGACACTACAAAGCTTCAATCCCAATGCACAATTCTCGTACCAGCAGCCAGCTCCAATGCCAAGGATTCAACCAAGTGACTCCGATGAAGAAGAACAACCACCACCACCCTAGACTTAGGCGATTAAAGGAAAGTCCTCACACATTTATTGTTTTATAAATACAATGTTTAATTTCATGTTTGCATGTTTGATATCATTAGTTAGGTTTACATTTGTTATTGCATATGTTTAGTTTTAGGATTTATGTTTACATGTTTACATTCATTTTGGCACGTAGTTGTATAGTAGCTTAGGAGCATAAATAGTTCTTAGTTATTTTTGTTATTTTTTGCATTATGTTATGTTATATATATATATATATATATATATATATATATATATATATAAATTTAGTTAGAATTGTGTTGTTTTGTATATGTCTTACAGTCATTGTAGTTCAATTTTATTTTGGCAAATGATGAGATTGGGATTAAGTAAACAAATACAGTACCCAGTATTAGAACTATGATGTAATTTTGAATTATGAATTGAATCTTTAGCATGTTTGAAACTGTTATAAAAAGGTTTGCACGTTAATAACATTTGTGTGGACTGATTAGTTCAAATTGATACATAAGGATTTTCTAAAGGATAATGCTAATTTGAATGAAAGAATGACAAAAACAAGGCTAAAGTTAGACAAGAACCTACGTTTGGGGGAATATTTGGGGTATATAAGCTATATAAAAAAAATATACGAATAAACATCGTGGCTTACTTGTCTAGTTTTGTGACCTTTGTTACTTGAGTAAGTAAGCCCGAGGGAATTGTCTTTTCACCTAGCGCCCTAAGGTCTTAATGGTCTGGGGGTCGTTGGTCGAAAGCTCGTTAAGGTAGCATTGAAAAGCCTAAAGGAATAAGACATTGTATAGCTATGTGTGTATATACACAAAAAGAAAAAAAAGAAAAAAAATGAATAAAACGGGAAATAAGAGCAAAAAGCCCCCGTAAATAAAAAATAAAGCATAAGTATCCTTTGTTGACCCTCGATATTAGTAATTGTCTGAATTTAATTGGATCTAGCTTATTTGTGGATTTCTTGAGTTTACACTGTATGATGCCTTCTAAGAGCGTTGTTATGTATTAAATTTGCAATTACATCAGTTAGCATGAATGTTGAGCACACACACACTATACCAGTAATAACGGTTTAAGATTCGAGGATTGATAAGGAGTTAATGATTGGTTTTAATATGAAGTGTTGTAGCGTTTGCTTGATTTCTTTGAGGCCGAAGGAATAATTTTGATTATATGATACTGTTGGATTCGTAGACATATGGATTAGATACATCACATATCATTGCATTGCATGACATAACATATTAGTTTGTTTTGTGCTCGAGGACTAACTCGTTTTTAGTTTGGGGGATTTTGATAAGTGGGTTTTATACCTGCGAATCGGTTCCTAAATCCTTGTGTTTATGTTTGTTTTTACTTGTTTAGTGTTATTTTATTGTGTAGGTATGGTGGTGTTGCATTTGATCAAAAAGGGTGGAGTTATGGTACATTGTGGCATGTAAATGGGGAAAACAGAACATCAAGAGAAATGGCCTACCCCCGCTGGGGCGGGCCTATTTAAACCTTACACCCCTGCCAGGGCGGGGGGTCTAACATTCAGAAGATAGAAGCTAAGCCCGCCGGGGCGGGCCATTTACAAGCCAAACCCCCGCCGGGGCAGGGGGTGCCGAATCTGAGCAGTCCTTGCTTGTTTGAAACACTGCTAGAACGTGGACTTTAGTACATGGAATGCATTGGGACTCTAAATGGCATGGGATTACGACCAGAATTCATGTGTTGGATATATATTGAACATAAAACAACAAGATCATCATCATGCAAGGCAATTAACAGAGATTAAGGATAAATTTTCATATCAAGCATTGGAGGGAAGATTTTGAAGGGACTTTCATATCGATTGCGGATTAAGGCTAAAGTGAAGGGTGTTCTGCATTATTCTTCTTCTTTCATTTTATATTTGTAATTGAAAGGATGATATCTTTAATTTATTCAGTTATTATTTCATTGATGATGAACTAAGTACTTTTTAGGCTTATGACGGATCTTTAAGTGGAACGATGGTTATGTAACTTTGATTTTCAGTTTAATAAGCTATTATCCAGTTTATCTATATTAATTTGAGCTTGAATTTATGAATTTCCTGATCAACGATTATTTGGGGACTTGTATGGATTCGAGAGAGGAAGTACGAGTCTAGACTTAGTTAATATAGCATGTGTTCTTGAATTTTGTGAATGAACGGAATCTTGATGAATGTTAGGGTAGAGATATACTTGACGTCGCATGTAATCAGATAAAGAACTTGGACTTAAACCTTCTTTAATTGTAATTCACATAGATATATAGTGAGTTAGTTGATTAAGGTGTTTAATTTGATTCTATATTAATTGTGGATTTGAGTTAATACGGTATTAGTACATCGAGAGGTGGCTAGTTCTACATACGTGTTCTTGATTAATAAACTGGGATAGTGGATTAAACTTGAATAAATGTGTAATAATCAGAGTGATACTTAGAGTGTAGTCGAAAGCCTAATTCTTCATTATTTGTTTGAAAATTCAGTTTTTAGAGTTTGTTGATTGTTTGGTGATTTTAATATTTTTAATACTTTTAATTACAAATTGGGAATTGATTAGTTTAATAAAATTATGATTAATAGGAAATTGGTAATTGTGAGGGTTAATTTTTTATTAAAGTCTCTGAGGGAACGATACTTTACTTACTATTATATTACTTGTTGATCACGTATACTTGTGTGTTGTGTGTAACTAGATTTTACCCAAAACTCTGGTCCTAACATTTTTCGTTCCCCGACTTCATCCCAACACAACAGTGTCCTACACTTTCTCCCATAAAGAGCATCGTACGGTGGCATGCCTATACTCGAATGATAAGTATTATTATATGCAAATTCCACTAGGGGTAGGTGATCGTCCCAACTTCCTTTGAAGTCCATCACGCAAGTTTGAAGCATGTCCTCCAGCGTTTGTATCGTTCATTCAGTTTGTCTGTCTGTCTGTAGATGATAAGCGGTACTTAACCTCAGCTGTTTTCCCATCCTTTCTTGTAAGCTTTTCCAGAATTTTGACATGAAGCGCGAATCTCGATCAGAGACAATCGATACCGGCACTCCATGTCGTGAAACAATTTCCTTTACGTACAGGCTCGCTAACTAATTCAAACTATATCGGATTTTGATTGGTAGAAAATTTGCCGTCTTTGTTAGTCAATCTAAGATTACCCAAATGGCATCAAAACCTTTCTTGGTGACTGGAAGTCCCACCACGAAGTTCATAGTAATGTGCTCTTATTTCCACTTTGGTATTTCCAACGGTTGATGTAGACCACTTGACCTCTGGTACTCTACTTTGACTCGTTTACAAGTAAGACATTTACTAACGTATTCCGCAATTTCTCATTTCAGATTGGGCCACCAAAAATGTTGCCTCAAATCTCAGTACATCTTTGTGCCTCCTGGATGAACGGAATACGTAGTACTGTGTGCCTCGTGCAAAATTTCTTCCCTCAACTCGGTTACCACTGGCACCCACACTCTCCCTTCGAATCTCAAAATACCGTCTCTATCCATTTTGAATCTCTCCTCTTCATTTTCTGTGATGCTCTTCCTGATTTCCTCACACTCTTCATCCTTCTCTTGTGATTCCTTTACTCTATCCAACAAGGTTGGATGAGCCTCCACTGCAAACAATTTTTTTTAGACCTCTCCAGTCCCTTTACTTCTATCTCCAATTAATTTCTCCATTTCCCTTATTAACTCCTCCTGATTTATTAGTTAAAACAATTTCTCCCTTCCTTTCCTGCTTAGCGCTTGGGCAACTACATTTGCCTTTCCCTAGTGATAAAGAATATCACAGTCATAATCCTTGATTAATTCTAACCACCTTCTCTGACGCATGTTCCACTCCTTCTGTGTAAAGATATATTTCAGACTCTTATGGTCCGTGTATATCTCACATTTTTCTCCGTACAAATAATGTCTCCAAATCTTTAACGCAAAGACTACTGTTGCTAACTCTAGGTCATGAGTAGGGTATCATTTTTTGTAATCCTTTAATTATCGTGACGCATACGCAATGACCTTGCCATGTTGCATTAGTACATCCAAGACCTCTGTGCGATGCATCACTATACACCACAAATCCTCCTGTATCATCTGGTAATGATAATATAGGCGATTCGCTTAGTCTCTTTTTTAACTCTTAAAAACTTTCTTCGCGCATGTCCGTCCACACAAACTTCACCGTCTTCCTCGTTAGATTGGTCAACGGGGTTGCTATCTTAGAAAAATCTTGGATAAATCTTCGATAGTACCCAGCTAACCCTAAGAAACTTCTTACTTTGGTTGGTGTCTTTGGCTTCTCCCAATTACTCACTGCTTCTACCTTTAAAGGGTCAACAGAAATTCCATCTTTATCCACCACGTGTCCTAAAAATTGAACCTTCTTCATCCAAAATTCACACTTGGAAAACTTTGCGTACAACTTCTCCTTTCTTAGCGCCTCCAAAACCCTCTTCAGTTCTTCTTCTTCCATCTTTGAGTAGATCAAGATATTATCGATGAAAACTACTACGAATTTATCTAAGAATGGATTGAAGACTCGGTTCATTAAGTTCATAAATGATGTCGGAGCATTTGTCAACCCGAATAACATCACCAAAAATTTGAAATGTCCGTAATGCGTTCGGAATGCTGTCTTTGATATGTCCACCTCCTGTACTTTTAACTGGTGATAACCCATCCGTAGATCTATCTTTAAGAAACACTTCGCTCTCCTTAGTTGATCGAAATAGTCGTCTATCCTTGGTAATAGATATCTATTCTTAATCGTTACTCTGTTCAATTCTCGATAATCGATATAGAACCTCGTCGATCCATCTTTTTTTTTAACAAACAACACTGGTGCTTCCCAAGGAGACACATTCGGTCGTATGTAACCTTTATCTAGTAACTCTTGCAATTGTATCATCAATTCCTTCATTTCTACTGGCGCCATACGATATGGAGTTTTCAAAATTGGTGTCGTTCCCGGTGCTAAGTCTATTACGAATTCAATTTCTCTGTCTGGCGGAAGACCAGGCATATCGTCTGGAAATACATATTGGAATTCTCTTACTACGGACATATCCTTAATTTCTACTCCCTTTTTCTGAGTATCAACAATGTACGCTAAGTAACCTACACATCCTTTCCTTAACAATTTCTTGGCCTGCATCATCGTAAAGCAACACGACTACTTAAGCGATGAGCTACCATAAAACACTACCTTAGACTTATTCGGATTCTGAAGGTTTACACTTTTATTCTGACAATCAATTATCGCAGATGGTTATACAACCAATCCATTCCCAATATTATGTCAAACTCTCCCAATCTTATCGGGATTAAGTCTACGCTTAGCTCATGATTTCTAATGTTTGCGTGATAATTTTGGTAAACAAATTCTACAAGGATTACTTCCTTATTCCCAACTTCTATGTTCAAAGGATTCCCTAATCGTTCTCAGGGTAAATTTAGTCGACTAACAAATTCCTCAGATACAAAGAACAGGTGGCACCCGAATCAAATAATACATATGCATTTATATTATTGATTGGGATAATACCTGACACCACGTCCTTCGCAGCTACTGCGTTCTAGACAATCATGTCAAATGTTCTGGCAGTTGGACGGTTGGATCGCGTTGGTCCGCCAATCATCAATTTGTTACTTCCCCCTTGCTGGCCACTTCCTCCATTGCTTCCTTTCTTTTGGCAGTCTCTAATCAGGTGGTCCGCCGAGCCACATGCGTAACAACCTTTGATCTTCTTGGGCTTTGGACAGTTGGGCAAAATGTGTCCCTCCTAGCCACAATTTTAGCAGATACTACGCCCCTTCGAGCACTCACCTTGGTGATTCTTCCCACACTTCAGGTATCCCTCTGCTTTCTTCTTAAACTCCCCACGAAACTTCCCCACTTGATTGTTGTGATTTTTGTTGTTGTGGTGATTCTCCCATTTCCTCTTTCCTAGATTACTTCCCCCGCTGCTGCTTCCTCCATGGTTATCTCCTCCCGTGTTCTTACCTTTCTTCTCTTTGTTATATATACTCAAAGCTTCACTACTTCCCTCTGCAATAATGGCCTTCTCCAGCAATGTCGCAAATGAATCCATCTGAAGAACTGACACCTTGTTGAACAACCAAGGCTTCAGTCCTTGTTCAATATGCCTAGCATTCCTCTCTTCATCTCCTACTCGGTGTTCTAAAAATCGGGCTAGTTCATTGAACTTAGCCGCGTATTGCACCACCGTCATATCTCCTTGCTTAAGTTCTAAGAACTTTACCTCCACCATATTCCTCATACTCTTCGGGAAGTAATTCTTGAAGAACAAGGTCCTAAATCTCTCCCATGCTACTATCCCTTCTTTTGCTCTTTGCTGATTAGCCTCCCACCAGTAGTTCGCCTCGCCTCTCATCATGTAGGTGGCAAACACCGTCTTCTGGTCTTCACCCACACGAGCGATGGTGAAGGCCTTCTCCATCTCTTTGATCCACGTTTGTGCCACGATAGGATCGGTAGTACCCATGAATTTCGGAGGTCCTACACTCCTAAAGTTCTTAAAGTTTGTGACTGGAACTTCTTGGGGATTAGGTGGTACTGGTTCGTTTCTTCCCCTAAGAGCTTCCCCTAACAAATCTACTAGCCTTTGTATAGGGTCTACTTGTCCTCTCTCATCGTCGACCGACTCTTCCGGTGCAGTTAGTCTATGTCTGGGCGGCATTTTTCTGCATCACAAAAGTTTCATTTATATTATCTAATTATATTACTGTAAGACCCCAACTTTTATAAATAAAGATGAATTTTCTATAAATATCATTTTTGAATATTATGGAGTGAATTTGATATAATGTTATAGTTGTGGGTAATATTTAAAAATTTTTACAAAGTACACAAGTTGTTGTATAATATTCGATTGGTCGGGGAATATTCATTTTAACACAAAATATTCGTACGACGTAACAATCATTAGTGGACCCCATAATGAAATTATTGTCAGATTGAGAAAACGATAAAAAGATTTTATTGAAAATAACGGCGAAAGTTTTACCGTTAATACTGTTCAAACACCTGGTGTTAAAAGTACAGTAATACGCGTGGTTGCATAGTAGCACACAGTATTGATTACTGACGCTTACGTGAGAAGTCACTCTGTTTTTTTCAATTATTGCTACAGTAATTGCTGCATAGTATCTCTCGTTATTTGATTCAATTATTGTCAATATTTTTATATATTGTTAAATCAATAATTAAGATGACAAGGTTATTAATATTATTATTTGCAATATTAACGATGTCTAGAAGTTCTGTCAAGGAGAGGTTTGGTCACCTAATTGCGCGCCAATAGGGAGAAATCCTTATTGGAAAGCCCCCTCTTTCCTGGGAACGATCTGGTCGATTAATATTGTGAATTATAATAATGATGATATATGTTGTTAAAATTATTAAGGTGATTTTTATGAAGTTTTGCTTATTTTATGGACCCCCATTTACCCATTTTTCAAAATAATCGGTAGAAAGTTATTCAATATATATATATATATATATATATATATATATATATATATATATATTATATATATATAATACCTATGAGGGGCCACTAATTAAACAAAGGAGCCACCCGTGATAAGTTGTCACCACCTTGTTTGTTCAATTTTAAACCCCACATACCTAATATTATATATATATATATATATAATATATATATATATATATATATATAATATATATAATATTATATATATATATATATATATAATATATATCGTACTTGCCTCCCTTAAATTTATTTTATTAAATCAATATGGACCGTCCGTTTAAAAGTAAATCAATCTGGACCGTTCATGAATTAGTTACTATGTAGTCCATTCTTCTATAAATAGAAGCTCATTCATTCATTATTTCTTATGAATTCACTAAAACTCTAAAGAGATAAACTATAGAGAGAAAGAAGAAAAGTATTCTGCTACTTCCCTACTTATATATCCAGTTTCTTTTACGGTAAGGGGTATTATTTCTTTTGTATTCATGAAGAGAACTTCTGTTATTCTATTTTTTATTATTCTGCTGGAATAACCAGTATACGCGGACTACCTTATACTTGGTGACATTCTTCTATTATTCCGTCTTTATTATTATTCTGTTGGAATATCTTGTCTGTGCGTTTTACGCCGGACCTAGTTCCGTCTTTATTATTCTGTTGGAACATCCTGTCTGTGCGTTTTACGCCGGACCTGGTTCGGTCTTTATTATTCTGTTGGAACATCCTGTCGGTGCAAATTTTGCCTGACCTGGTTCCGTTACTTATTATTCTGTTGGAATAACCTGTCTATGCGAAGTACCGCATGCATGGTGATTTCTTTTGTTATTCCATTCGTTATTAAACTCAGTTGGTTAAAGTTTTGACTTCTATACTCCATGAAATTAGTAGAATATCCTTGATATTTGCGCTTCATCCAGTATCTTTTCATGGAAATATTCTTTTGAGCATTCTTGAATTTTACTCTATAAAGCAGTATCATGTTGACAATTTGGACGTTATTAGTTCCTAGATAAATTAATTCTTGAACTTGTTTTATTGAATTCTTATATCATTGTCATCATCCTCATGTTTATATTATGTTGAAAGTCATCTGTGGCCTGTAGTGCATATATGGACTTGGTATGATTATGACCAGGGATTATTCAGTATAATCATGACCGTAATATTACAAATGATGTGATAAAAGTTCTCATTGGCCCGTAGTGCATTGATGGATAGTTATTGGCATGATCATGACCATTGATGAATACACGAATATCCTTGGCTCGTAGTGCATGGATTATTTGTGGTTGTGATACTAATGAATATCCTTGGCCGTAGTGCAGGGATAATGTGGATTATTTATTAAGCTGAGTCCTAGCGATAAAAGTGATGAAAAACATTTTAAATCATAAAAGATAGTAGATTTTATTCTCTACTTGACTCTTTTAATGGATTGCTTATTCCGCTGCAGTTAAACTTGATGTGCGTTATATTGTATTAGTTTAACACTGTTGAAGGCTAATGATAATTTATTTGCATTTTCTTAGTCATAATATTTTTCTTACTGGGCTAGTTGAGCTCACCCCTTTCTTTCATTATTTTTTTCAGGAAATGAGAACGTTGCGGGGACTAGTCGGGGAACGGAGTGACGGTTCAGATGATAGCATTAGTAGTCCTCACTATTCCTTGAAATAGTGTGAAAATAAATGTATTAAGGACTTATTTTGAGTTTGAATACTGTTTAAAAGACAATGTTGTATTAAAACTCACAGCTTATGTTTTGTCGTGTGTTACACGACAGTTGTATAATTAAGTTTTTATTTATATTTTATACCATGTATTTGACGACGCAGAATAGGTGATGTATACCTATTTTGGGGGTGTCACAGTTGGTATCAAAGCCTAGGGATATGATCCCTGGCTAAGATGTGAGATAAAAACTAGGAGGGGAGAGACGGGAAATTCTTTCGTTAGTATGACCTACCTAAGTTTATTTGGTATTTAATTGGTCGGTAAGAGTATAGGTATAATATGTGATATGTTAATTAAACCTTGTTTTGTGGCAGTATTTGAAAATGACATCCGAGAATGTTGAAAACGTCAATGGAGCACAGGAGACCGTTGAGTCTCCACAGATCAATAATCAGGATAATATGCATTAGGAAGGCGACAATCCTCAGGCAAACAACAACACTGACCAGATGATGAACGATGGAATGTTCAGAGTCTTTATGCAATTTATGCAACATCAGGCGAGAACGACTCTTGTCCAAAATGCAGGTGGAAACACTGGCAATTCTCGGACGGTCACCGCCAAACAGTTGAAGGAGCTGGGACCACCGGAGTTTTTTGGAGAGCCAAAACCACTTAAGGCGGAAGCATGGATAAAGCAGATCACCAAGATATTTGATGTCTTGGGATGCTCCGAGGAGCAAAAGGTTCCCTTCGCCACCTTCATGTTGCGTGAAGAGGCAGATTACTGGTGGGAATCTGTAAAACGTACCCAGCTTGACGCACTCAAGATGTCTTGGGTGAAGTTCCAAGAGCTATTCAACGACAAGTACTTTCCCGAAAGTATTCGTCACATGAAAAAGGTGGAGTTTATCAAGTTGGAGCAGAATAATATGACCGTGTCACAGTACGAAGTGAAGTTTGCCGAGTTGTCTCGGTTTGCGTCCCACTTGGTGGATAATGAAGAGAGAATGACGTGAATATTTTTAAGAGATTTAAAGCCGGAGATACGTCAACATCTTATTTCTCATAAACTGTGTTTGTATTCAGATGTTGTAAATAGGGCTCAGTTAGTAGAGCGCGATAACGAGTCAACGCAACCAAAAGAGAGAATCTGGCAAAATGATAAAACCAATGAGAGCAGTCATCGAAGCGGTGACAACAAGCATGCATGGAGGGAATCAACAGGCCAGAAGTGGTAACCACTTCGGTGGTAATCAGGGTAAAAATAATAAGAATGGACATTTCAAGAAGAGGAGATTCAACAATGATGGAAAGACGTCAGCCCAGCACTTGTTGTTAAGGAAAGAGAACGACCACCTATCATATGCTTCAAATGCAGAGGGGAGGGACACATCAGTCCAAACTGCGCGATGCCGTCCAAAGCATGTTATAATTGTGGAAGAGAAGGTCACTTAGCCAGATTTTGTCGTTCACCGAAGACAAGTTCAGCCAGGATGGAGGCACCAAAGGCCGTCCTAGAAAAGTCAAAGCCGGTAGTGCAAGGGAGAGCGTTTGTTGTAACCTCCCAGAAAGTAAGGAACCCGAATGAGGTCATCACGGGTAAGCTTATCATAAACTCTAGCGAAGTATTTACCTTATTTGATACCAGTTCTACCCATTCTTTTATTTCTCCTACTTGCGCTCAGGGTTTAAATTTGACTCTAGAGAAATTAGACTTTGACTTATCTGTGAAAACTCCGTTGGGAGAAATATTCAGTACATCTACTGTTTATAAGTCTTGTTTGGTTCAAATCGGTGCCTTCACATTACCTGTCGATCTTATTTCATTAAAAGTACTTGCATTTGATGTGATTCTAGGGATTGATTGGTTAACTACTCATCATGCAAAAATTAATTATTTTCATAAGGTTGTTAGCTTTCATATTCCTAATCAACCTATTATTCGAATTCAAGTTACCAAACCATTAAAATTAATCACGGTCATCTCAAGCCATAATGCTATTCGTTTATTAAAAAATGGATGTCAAGCTTTCTTAGCTCATGTCACGGATCTAAACAAAAATACGTCAGTTTTTAATGATATTTTTATTGTTAATAAATTCCCTGACGTATTCCCTAAAGAACTTCCTAGCTTACCCCCAGAGCGTGAAATTGAATTTTGTATCGACTTGAACCCGGTATAAAACCCATTTCCAAAGCCCCATATCGAATGGCTCCTATTGAACTTCAGGAGTTAAAGACCCAACTACAGAAATTGTTAGACATTGGCTTTATTCGTCCTAGTACTTCTCCTTGGGGTGCTCCTGTTCTATTCGTGAAGAAGAAAGATGGGAGTATGCGACTTTGTATTGATTATCGGGAGTTGAATCATGTCACCATAAAAAATAGGTACCCATTGCCACGTATTGATGACCTGTTTGACCAGTTGCAAGAAGCCAAATTCTTTTCAAAGATTGATCTTCATTTCGAATATCACCAATTGAAGATCAGAACCGATGACATTCCAAAGACGGCTTTTAGAACTCGGTACGGGCATTATGAATTCCTAGTCATGTCCTTTGGATTGACTAATGCTCCTGCTGCCTTCATGGATATGATGAACCGAGTATTTAAGGAATATTTAGATCACTTTGTGGTCGTCTTTATTGATGACATCCTTATTTATTCTAAAAGCCATGAAGATCATGAGCAACACTTGAGGCTGATACTCCAAAAGCTTCGTGAATACAAGCTTTATGCCAAGTTGAAGAAATGCGAGTTCTGGATTGAGGAAGTAGCATTCCTTGGGCACGTGGTATCAAGTCATGGAATATCTGTTGACCCAGCAAAGATTGAAGCTATTCAAAGCTGGGAGCAACCTAAATCAGTAACCGAAGTATGTAGCTTTCTCGGCTTAGCTGGTTATTATCGGAGATTCGTGGAAGGATTTTCTCGAATCGCTACTCCACTAACTCAGTTGACTTGGAAAGATACAAAGCTCGGTTGGAGCGAGAAATATGAGAAGAGTTTCCAAGAACTCAAGAGGAGACTCATTTCAGCACCTGTTCTGACAATACCATCTGGTTCGGAGGGATTTGTCATCTACAGTGATGCTTCGGGCAAAGGGTTAAGATGTGTTCTCATGCAACATGAGAAAGTCATAGCCTATGCCTTACGACAACTCAAAGAATATGAGAGGAATTATCCTACTCATGATCTAGAGTTGGCAGCTGTTGTCTTCGCACTAAAGATTTGGAGGCATTACTTGTATGGGGAGAAAGTGGAGATCTTTACGGATCATAAAAGCCTCAAATATTTCTTCACTCAAAAGGAACTCAACATGCAACAACGACGTTGGCTTGAACTGTTGAAAGATTATGATCATACCATCCAATACCATCCTGGAAAAGCGAACGTGGTAGCTGACGCATTGAGTAGAAGATCATATGTAAGTACGAGTGCAATATTGTCAACACAAATGCCCATTTTGTGGGACTTACAAAGGATAGAGATAGAGTTAAAGACTCCAGGGACCCATGTGATGATGGCAAATATACGAGTAGAGCCGACTTTAATCGATAAAGTTAAAGCTGCACAAGCTACAGACCTAGAGCTGATGCATATGAGGAAGAAAGTGCAAGAAGGTGCTATGCCAGAAGCAAGAATCGATGAAGAAGGAATACTTCGAGTCAACTTCAGACTTTGTATTCCTAACGACCCTGATTTAAAGTATAAAATCATGATGGAAGCGCACAACGCACCATTTGCAATCCATTCTGAGAGTACCAAAATGTATCGTGATCTTCGTCATACATTTTGGTGGAGCAATATGAAGAGAGAGATATCAATGTTTATCTCAAGGTGTCAAACTTGTCAACGAGTCAAGGCGGAGCATCAAGTACCAAAAGGTCCATTGCAACCACTTGAAATTCCTGAATGGAAGTGGGAGCACATTACCATGGATTTCGTTACTGGTCTTCCCAAGGTTTCTCAAGGCATAGATGCAATTTGGGTCATTGTTGATAGATTGACCAAGTCTGCTCACTTCTTACCTATATGAGAAACTTATACACTTAAACGTCTTGCTCGTATGTACATAAACGAGGTTGTAAGATTACATGGTATGCCAGTATCCATAGTTTCTGATCCAGACCCAAGATTCACTTCACGATTTTGGGTTAGTTTGTAAAAAGCTATGGGCACGGATTTACGATTTAGTTTTATAATCAGAGAGGACTATTCAAACTCTTAAAGATTTATTAAGACTCTGTGTCCCTGACTTCAAGGGAAGTTGGGACAAGTTCTTACCATTGGTGGAGTTTTCCTACAACAACAGTTATCAAGAAAGTATTGGCATGGCTCCATTTGAGGAGTTATATGGAAGAAAGTGTCATTCTCCAGTATGCTGGGATGAGGTGGGTGAAGCAACGTTGTTGGGACCGGAGTTGGTACGTATGACTACGAAAAAGATTCAAACGATCTGGCAACGTATAAAAACCTCACAAGATCGACAAAAGAGTTATGCTGATCTTCATCGAAAGGACGTGAAATTCGATATTGGAGATCATGTGTTGTTATGTGTTGCTCCATGGAAAGGAGTTACGAGATTTGGAAATAGAGAAAAGCTCAATCCTCGATTCATTGACCCATTTTTAATCGTTGACCGAGTAGGAACTATGACCTATAGACTCGCTTTACCGCAAAGTATGTCTCGTGTTCATAATGTTTTTCACATATCCATGTTATGTAAATATGTGAAAGATCCGAACTACATTATTGAGTTAGAACCAGACGAAATAGCGGAAGATTTAACGTATGAAGAGGTTCGTATTTAAATCTTGGATAAGAAGGAACATATTCTACGCTCCAAGGTTATACCTCAAGTCAAAGTTTTGTGGAGAAACCACGATGTTGAGGAAATGACCTGGGAGTTAGAATCTGAAATGAAATCAAGGTATCTTTACCTCTTCGACATACCAGGATGTACCCTAATTTCGAGGGCGAAATTTCATAAGAAGGGGAGGTTGTAAGACCCCAACTTTTATAAATAAAGATGAATTTTCTATAAATATCATTTTTGAATATTATGGAGTGAATTTGATATAATATTATAGTTGTGGGTAATATTTAAAAATTTTGCAAAGTACGCAAGTTGTTGTATAATATTCGATTAGTCGGGGAATATTCGTTTTAACAGGGAATATTCGTACGATGGCACAATCATTGGTGGACTCCACAACGGAATTATTGTCGGATTGAGAAAACGACAAAAATATTTTATTGAAAATAATGGCGGAAGTTTTACCGTTAATACTGTTGAAACACTTGGTGTTAAAAGTACTGTATTACGCGTGGTTGCATAGTAGCACACGGTATTGATTACTGATGCTTACGTGAGGAGTCACTCAGTTTTGTTCAATTATTGCTACAATAATTGCTGCATAGTATCTCACGTTATTTGATTCAATTATTGTCAATATTTTTATATATTATTAAATCAATAATTGAGATGACAAGGTTATTAATATTATTATTTGCAATATTAACGATGTCTAGAAGTTCTGTCAAGGAGAGGTTTGGTCACCTAATTGCGCGCCAATAGGGAGAAATTCTTATTGGAAAGCCCCCTCTTTCCTGGGAACGACCTGGTTGATTAATATTGTGAATTATAATAATGATGATATATATTGTTAAAATTATTAAGGTGATTTTTATAAAGTTTTGCTTATTTTATGGACCCCCATTTACCCATTTTTTAAAATAAATTGGTAGGAAGTTATTCGGTATATATATATATATATATATATATATCATTAGGTGGGGTCCATTGTGGGGGCACTTTGAAAATGAAGGAGGAAGGTGGCTGATAAGTTGTCACGGGTGGTTTAATTATTATACGAATTCTTATATATATATATATATATATATATATATATATATATATATATATATATATATATATATATATATTATTTGCAATATTAACAATGTCTAGAAGTTTTGTCAATGAGAGGTTTGGTCACCTAATTGCGCGTCAATAGGGAGAAATCCTTATTGGAAAGCCCCCTCTTTCCTGGGAACGACCTAGTCTATTAATATTGTGAATTATAATAATGATGATATATGTTGTTAAAATTATTAAGGTGATTTTTATAAAGTTTTGCTTATTTTATGGACCCCCATTTACCCATTTTTTAAAATAATCGGTAGGAAGTTATTCGGTATATATATATATATATATATATATATATATATATATATATATATAGGTGGGGTCCATTGTGGGGATATATATATTTAAAGTTTTATTTTATTAGAATATTTTATTAAATCAATATGGACCGTCCGTTTAAAAGTAAATCAATCTAGACCGTTCATGAATTAGTTACTATGCAGTCCATTCTTCTATAAATAGAAGCTCATTCCTTCATTATTTCTTACGAATTCACTGAAACTCTAGAGAGATAAACTATAGAGAGAAAGAAGAAAAGTATTCTGCTACTTCCCTACTCTTATATCTAGTTTCTTTTACGATAAGGGGTATTATTTCTTTTGTATTCATGAAGAGAACTTCTGTTATTCCATTCTTTATTATTCTGTTGGAATAACCAGTATACACGGACTACCCTATACTTGGTGACATTCTTCTATTATTCTGTCTTTATTATTATGCTGTTAGAATATCCTGTCTGTGCGTTTTACGCCGAACTTGGTTCCGTCTTTATTATTCTGTTGGAACATCCTGTCGGTGCGAATTTCGCCTGACCTGGTTTCATTACTTATTATTCTGTTGGAATAACCTTTCTATGCGAAGTACTGCATGCATGGTGGTTTCTTTTGTTATTCCATTCGTTATTAAACTCAGTTGGTTAGAGTTTTGACTTCTATACTCCATGAAATTAGTAGAATATCCTTGATATTTGTGCTTCATCCAGTATCTTTTCATGGAAATATTCTTCTGAGCATTCTTGAATTTTAATCTACAAAGCAGTATCATGTTGACAATTTGGACGTTATTAGTTCCTAGATAAATTAATTTTTGAACTTGTTTTATTGAATTCTTATATCATTGTCATCATCCTAATGTTTATATTATGTTGAAAGTCATCTATGGCCTGTAGTGCATAGATGGACTTGGTATGATTATGACCATGGATTATTCGGTATAATCATGACCGTAATGTTACAAATGATGTGGTAAAAGTCCTCATTGGCCCGTAGTGCATTGATGGACAGTTGTTGGCATGATCATGACCATTGATGAATACACGAATATCCTTGGCCCGTAGTGCATGAATTATTTATGGTTGTGATACTAATGAATATCCTTGGCCGTAGTGCAGGGATGATGTGGATTATTTATTAAGCTGAGTCCCAGCGATAAAAGTGATGAAAAACCTTTTAAATCATAAAAGATAGTAGATTTTATTCTCTACTTGACTCTTTTAATGGATTGCTTATTCTTGTAACGAATGATTTGTTTGAGTTGTGATTCTGAGGACAGAATCCTTGTAAGGAGGGAATGATGTAACATTCCAGAATTTTAAAGTGTAATATTAAATATTTATTGAATTATATAAGTATTTAATGGATATGTTTGTTGTTGAATAAATAATTGTTCAATTTAAGTTGATGTGGCTTAGTTAATTATTTGTTGAATAAATAATTAAGGAGCTAAGAAAATTAATTGTTATGAGATTATATACCAATTTAATTTAATAAGTAAGCTAGAGAGTTTATAGTTATTTAAATAAATTATAATATTGTAAATGAGAAATTGTAATTTAAAATGATAGTTGGTTGAATAAAATTTTAATTATAAATGAAATTATAATTATGAGATAATGATTTATGTGTGAACGTAATTTAATAGATTAGTATTTGAATTAATTAAAGTGATTATTTAATTTAATAGAAGTGCGACAAATAACATTTCTATAAAGGAGTTATTAAAATAAATTAAGGGAGTTTAATTCAGTTTTGCCAAACAAGGCCTAATGCCTATTAAGTCTTTAATCTAATTGTGTTTTACCAAACAAGGCATAAGGGTTAATGGATTATATTTTTAGTGGTTAGCCAAACAAGCCTTATGGCTTTTGATTTTCAAAATAAAAATAACTGATGTCAGTTAAGTTAGAGTTATATTATATATTTAATATATACATTATATCCATATACGTTATATTTTTATTACGTAAACTAGAGTTGGGAGAAGAGAGAAGAAGAAGAAGAACACAGAGAAAAATTTAAGAAAACTCTAGAGACAGGTTTTTGAGAAAGGA
The DNA here is from genome assembly GCA_016801055.1 of Panax notoginseng. Classification (NCBI taxonomy): domain Eukaryota; kingdom Viridiplantae; phylum Streptophyta; class Magnoliopsida; order Apiales; family Araliaceae; genus Panax; species Panax notoginseng. Next base: position 56,938,001 of record CM029017.1, on the reverse strand, counting down.
ATTGGGGAGAAGAAGCTTGAGAATAACCATCATCTTCTTTATCAAAGGTAGAAGCTTAATCTTTTCTTTAAAAAGTTAGTTTTCTTCTTCTTCCAAAAAGTTCTTTGTGAAATTGTTATATAAAGAAAAAATTATTGTTATGTATATAGTTTTGTATGATTATTGATTATAAGGTTATTCCATGAGTTTATATATGATTATAGATATAGTAATTCATCTATGTATGTGTTTTGTGGAAGAAAGTATATTACAGTGTTTACATGAAAATATATATATGAACATGGCTTAGTATAAAATAGAATTAAGGTTTAATTAGTTGTTAAATTGATAAGCCTCCGCTTAATCAAGCCCCCGTACCCTAACGAATTTTGGTTTTCTAGGCCAGTTAAATAGTGTCACATAATTAGGTCTTTGTGCAAACCCTTTCTTGGTTGAGTTGGTGCAACCATTTAAAAATAACCAACTGGCAACTCTCAAAACAGTCAAATCGTCGACATATACATGTCGGACCTTTTCAAACAAATCTCACCTAAAATGAGAACACCAAAATACAAAAATAAAAAGGGGCAAATAAAAATCCCGACGTCGACAAGTGGCGACTCTGCTGGGGACTCCAGTAAGAGGGCTTAAGTTGCTACTCAAGGTTTTCAAAACTTTTATCTGCTTATGTGTGAATACTGCATTTATGTTGAATGGATGTATACTAATGCTTTATTTACTGCACTTAGTGCTTCGCACCATATCTACCTATGATATTAGTGCTTCGCACATGTCATCATTACCATACGGTGAGACACGATGTATGTGAATGTATGTTGTGTGATTCCTCCACCAGGAGACTAACCCGTTGATGTTTGATTATTGGACTCGTCGGAAGACTAATTCCACGAGGCTCAAGAAAGGCTCCACCTAGATTCGCCCTAGTTAAAAGATCGGATTAACTTGCCATCGAGTACATTACGATGATCTGGGGACCTTCATACAGAAAAACCGCGAGAATAGCCAAGGATAGGCCGCCTCTGATAAACCAAACGTGGAGGGAAGTCTCTTCATACATTCCTATGTCAATTACTTATAATTTTAATTACTTGTAATTTCATTTCCATGTCAATCTCAATGTAATGGAAAATATAAAGGAATATGTGAACATGCATTCCTTTTCATATCAAGACCTGTCATGCTATCATGTCATCAAATAGCTGATATCCATTTTGCAGGATAATACTCCTAAAAATGGACACATTACATAGCATGTAACAGTTTCACGTTTCCCTATACTAAACTACATAAGTTTTTTGTGTGGAGGGAAACGATTGGTCTTGTTACCCGTTCAAAGTCCAAAAAGGCACTAAGCCTACAGCCAGATATGGCTACAAGTGCCCATCCTGATCCTACTCTTGTCTCTCGCGAGGAGTTCAAAGGATTAAGGAATCAAATAATAGAGTTGGTTGTTCTTCTCAAAGAACTACACAAATCAACTCAGGGCCCACAAATACCCATCCACACAGAACCTCTGCATAAGGAGGAATCCAGGGTCCGGATAGAGAAGTCCCAGTACCTGAGTCTCAAATCAAGAAGTCCAACAAAACCCTTGAAATCACCCATCATAAAGAAGATCAAGACACCAGTGATATTCAAAAGAAGGTTCTACAAATGGAAGAGACCATTCGGTCTATCAAAGGGATTGGAAAGCACTGAAGTGTTTCCTATTAAGACCTTTGCATCTTCCCCGGGATTCATTATCTGGAGAAATTTAAGATTCCCGATTTCGAGAAATATGATGGATTGGGAGATCCTTACACCCATTTAAAAGTGTTCATTGGAGAACTCGGGTCCTACGTTGAGAATGAAAAGTTGAGAATGCAGCTATTTCAGAAAAGTCTGATTGGAGAAGCCAGAGCATGGTACATCAGATTGGATATCTCCAAAATTCACAGCTACGAGGAGTTAGCGCATGCTTTTCTCAGTCAATACAGCTTTCAAAGTCAGATGGCTCCAGACAGGTATCAAATTACCAAAGTCAAGAAGCAAGCCAATGAGTCATTCAGAGAGTATGCCCAAAGATGGAGGTGTCAGCCTGCTTAAGTTATCCCATCCATAACAGAGTTTTGAATGGTGATGACCTTCATAGATATTCAAGAAGCTCCATTTCATGAGAGGGTCCTAGCTGGAATTGGAAACCAATTCTCAAAAATTATTAAGCACGGAGAAAAGGTAGAAATGGGATTGAAGTCTAGGAAGATTCAAGACCTCGTCGCTTTAAAAGCCGTGGCTGAACATATCCAATCTGGAAGCTATAGGAACAACCCCCGGAGGGTCCATAAGAAGAAAGAAGAGGATGTTTCCTTGAAACTGCTAGGGCAAACACAAAAAGGCAATCAAAACTTGCCTATTCAAAGGAGAAACTATTCCCCTTTTTAAGCACAATCCTCAAATCTTCCCTTGCCAAAGAGTGGAGAAGTCAGACGCTCAAGATTGTTCACACCCTTAGGGGACTCACTCGAAAACATTTTCAAACTTCTGACAGCTCAGAAGAAAATCACTCATATTATTCCACTAGCTAATCCAAGTGGAAAGGGTTTCAATACAAGCAAAAAGTGAGCTTACCATTCTGGAGCTCTAGGTCACGACACTCATGATTGTTGGGCCCTTAAGCATAAGATCCAGGACTTAATAGACAGTGATGAGATTATGGTGACCAAACCCGAACGACCACACATTCAAGATAACCCTCTCCCTCAACACAAGGAAGATGATGTTAACATGATTAACATGGGGAGTGGAGAAAGTTACAAGTACCTCAAATACGTGGGTGGCTCTTCCCCAACCAGTAAGGATAATTTCGACAAGTGGGATTATTTAAAATTCTAGCTCATGATGGAACATGTGTAATACCCGAGAATTTCTTAATATTATTAATGAATAAATTAATAATAGTTGAATATTTATTTGAATAAAATTAAGTATTGTTGTGGCATGAGTTATAGAACCTTGATTCGATTAAATAAGTATTGAAGAGAAGCATTGTGATGAGACTAATGAAGATCTTATCATAAAGTTATGAGAATTTGCCTAGTGTGGCATAATGAAGGCCAACGAGACTTACCAAATGAATTAGAAGAGAAACAGTTTAATAAGGGAAAGAATTAATTATGTGTAACTGTATAATTCCACGCATGAAATGAATAGACTCTTTAATTACCAATTTGGAATTTAATTCATGTTATGTGGAACTTGTATGGTGATAGAAGTCAAAACTGGCATGAAGCTAAACCAGTTTGACACTGCTAGGGACTGACGCAGTACGCCCTCCCTGCAGTACAAATTGGCGCAGCTGCGCCAGTGGCCAGAACTTAAAGAGTTAGTTATTACAGTGGCTGTTAAATGGAACATTATTGTAATGTGTGATATAATTAAAATCATATGATAAGAGTACATTTAAATGGTATGAGGTACCCAGTAGTCCAATAAAATCATATGTGCCATTTTATTATAGAATTAATTAGTTAACTGTGTATTCCAGAAATTTGAAAAGGGATTAAATATTCAAAATGGACATTCAATATTGGATAGTGATATATTATTGATATAGGTATCTATGGGGAATACCCGGATAAAAATACCTAATTGTGTTATTTTATCTGCATTAAATATTAAATTATGTGGACCCAATGTACATGGATTATATGATATGAGTATATATTAAATCCCTAACTTTTCATATTGTAGTAGCATTAACACATTAAAATCACATTTTTGGAAATCAAAGAAACCAAACTAAGCATTATTTAACCAAGTTGCTGAGCACTTAAACCATTTTCCCAAATCAATTACCAAACAGTAACCTATAATTTCTTTACGTAACCACCAAGCTGTGAACAGTAAGCTACAATGGAGGTGATCATTACTATGCAAATGACTGGGAGGGGTGGTTGAACAACTTTTCCATAACCTGTGACAACTCGAGAATTTGGATATTTATTAAAATCTTAAAAGATTGAATTAAGGTTAAATAATAAAACTAGACAGAAAATAAGTGAATGGATTTGAGATTTCCGAGAATGAATTTTGTGAATTTAAAATTTTTGTGGTGAATTATTCAGGATTAAGTATATAAGTAAATATGTTCTGTGTATATGGTGGTATATATGTACAGTATGTGGTTAAGGGTCAAAGTTTGACCAGATAACCTATATCAGTGGCAAACCTTAGTGTTATATTAAGAACGTCAACGTTCAGTTCAAAAATTCTTACGATCTATAAGAAACCCTAAAACCGGTTCTGAAAACCCTAATTTTAGTTCCAGGAATTTGAAACCCTAATTCGGAAGTTGAAAACCCTAATTTGAGAATTCAAAAGCTAGTATAAGATTTAAACGTTATTAATTATATTTAATTAGGGATAACCCTAATTAATTTTTAGAAAACCCTAATTGTTCAGCTGAAAACCCTAATGCACGATTATGAAACTTAATTGCTAAATTAGCAATTTTAATTAGGAAATATTAATTCTAATTAGCAAGCTTGGATTATGATTAGGAAATTTTAATATAATTAGAAAAATCTAATTATAATTTAGAAATATTAATTTTCTATTTTGAAAGTCAAAATTTGGAAATCTTAGAAATTAAATTACAAAAATCTAAGGGTTAAACCCTAAACCCTAAGGGTTCGGGCAAATGACAAGTATGCCTTTAAAATTATATTAGAAATCAAATGACCAAAATACCCTTTTGTCACATTCTTTAATTGGTTGCTTGTGAATCTTGCTATATTTTGAGTTGGTCACCCACCCTAACAACTCCATGTGCCTTATATCTTCTATGTCAGCCAACATTGCCAGCATTATACATTGAATCAAAATAAAAACCAAATAAAATAAGAGAAAGTCTCTTACTTTACTTAGCAAACCAACCAAGACCCTTCTCTAATTCGGAATGTATAGTGAGAGTGTGTAAGAAGTTAAGCAATGATCAGTTCATAGCCTTCCAAGAACAGGATCCAAGGACAGAAATCAAGAATCAAAGCTAGAAAATGGTATAAACCCTAATCTTAGAAATCTTATGATTTGATGTTAAATGTTTTAATGATTGGCTAGATACGTGTTTTTGGGTGTCTTTTAGTGATCTGGGTTGTTAGATCAAGGATCTATAACATCTAGATTCACGATTTTGAAGTTTTTAGAAATCTGGAAAAAGTTGGAAAAGTGTCCTGACAGTCATATGTCAGAGCCTCTAGATCTTTTTGTGATAGGTTTTACTTGTGTTTTATGTTATAGATCTGTTCCATATTGTAAGGGCTTGGATCTGAAACTTTCATCAAGCCCAGATCATGTATATATTGCAAGATATGAGCGGTAAAAGTGCGTTGACCGAGCACGAAGTCTGATTTCTAGGAAACCCAGATTTCCCAGAAACTCTGACAAGCATGTTCTAAGCTTCCGATCTCGCATCTGTTTGATATTTAGGCCATGTTGTTGTTTTAATGTTGTAGTCTGACATATGGACTATCGATCCCTGCCTTTATAACACTTAGATTAATATCAAAATTAAAGTTGTGGCTGGTCAAACTATAGTTAACCATCAGTCGAATGAACAATATGGAAAAACCCAGATTGTTCAAGAACACGTTCCTGACAGGTAGTTTGACCAGATGAAAGATTCATTTGGTGTTGTTGTTAGACTAATCTGATTGTATAGAGTTGTTCTTTGACGTCTCAACTACAAGTGTGAATCTTTAAATCACACCAATAAGACCTGTATTACAAGTTATAATGATCTAAATATAGCACCTTCATCTGTTCTTCATTTTCTGAAAAACCCAAAAATGAAGAACAACGTTGTCAAACTTTTTGAGGGCTAATTACTCACTGATCTGATGTTTTTTAGCCATGATGTTTATTTGTAAGTGTAGTAGTAAATAAATACTACAACACTGATGCCCTAGACTGCCCAGAAAACACTAAGAGCTAAGATCAAATGACGGTCAAACCAGTAACCTTGTGCACTAACATGAGTTTCTGGGTTTGGGCTCAAGAACACCAAGAACACCTTTAGCCACGATTTTGTCGCCAAATGCACCTTTAGCGACACTTAATTTCTAAAAATAATTATTTTATTAAATAATTAGAGAAAATTAGTTTTTAATTATTAAAAATACAAACTAAATTCCTAAAAATTATTTTAAAGCCTAAAAATTAGTTTTTAATTATTCTGAATATATTTCATAAATATTTAATATTTTTGGAATAATAATGGTATTTAATTTATTTAATTATAATATTAAATAAATTATTTAAAAATAATTTTAGTACATGAAAAATCATGAAAAATTATATTATGGTATAAGAAAATATTCTAAGTTATTTTTAGTGACTTTTAATATTTTGTGAGGAATTTTATTAATTAATTAATATTAATGGTAATTAACTTATTTAAAAAATGTATTAAATAAATTATGAAAAAATAGAATTAATGATTTAAAAATCATATAAAAATAATTTAAGTGTTATAAAAATATTTTTAAGTTATAAAATATAACTTTTGATATTTTGTCATGAAAGACATTAATATTTAATATTAATGGCAATTATCGGATAATGAATTTAAAGGTTTGAAAATCATATAAATATGATTTTAAGGTATTAAAAATACTTTGATATATTATAAATATATTATAATATTATGACATGTATTTCATTAATATTAAATAAATATTAATGATAAAGGAATTATGTGGTATTTAATTCATATAAATGTGATATTAATGATTGAAAAATCATTTTAAATGATAATAATTATTTAAAAATTATTACGAGCTTATAGAAAATATTTGGACTGATAATATAATTATCTAAGATAATTGTTAAGTGTTTAGATAGAGCTTAATTGAAGTTAAACTCGATATTTATCCGACTAAGCCGTCGAGATTTCAGAATTATACCGAACTCGACTCGGACTTTAATAGTTTGACTTGATACTAGGTCTTATGTGTGTTATAGACTGATAGGGTTATGTGATAACATGTTTAGGTTATTTTAAATACTGTGATGATATTATTCTAATTTGTATATCAATATTATTTATATATTAGGTCTTTAGACAAAGCTTAATAAATTGCGTAACGATAATCAACGGAACATGCAAGTTTTTCTTAACTCGACCTCGAGTTGTTTCATTCAAATATACTTGTGGTTAATCATTTTTGATTACCATGTCTAAGAATTATTAAATCGCACTCTGTGCATACTGCATGTATTCATCAGGTATGAAAGGCTGATCACCTTCATTACCATTCGTTCCAGATATATATGTTCATGTTCAATATTCGTTCAGCTATGTAAAATTTGTTCATGCTAGTTCGCAATTATATTGTAGAACTATAGCAAACTTTTGTTCAATTATTTCAATCATGATATATCCTAAATTTATTGAACTTAAAGTTGCTGGGCAAACTTATTGCTCACCATTGCTATATCATGATTAACATTGCATATTAAGACGAATACATCGTATACAGGAAATGATAAAGCCAAGTTCAGCTTGATAATATGTGCAGCTAAAATGTAATAATATAGTATGATAATAATGTTATAGGTTAGACATGTTATGAATTGTGTATATATTAAGGTTACTCGACCTTGGGGAATAGTGTGTAAAATTTTTTTTGTATAAATAATTTATGTTTATATATTCCGCAATAGTGATAGAATGATTGTACCGGATCCGCGGTGATTAGGACCCGGATTTGGGGTTCTCACAGTTGGTATCAAAGCTATAAGCATGAATTTACGAAGCGCCCCAAGATTTTTGCTAGTGACATCCCTTTAAGGGAAGGCACCGAAGACAGACTTTCCGTAAGGGACGCCGAGCTAGTCGGTAGCAAGTTGATAGGTATCACTGTGGGGTTCTATGGTTGGAAGTACCATGAGTGTCACATAACCCTTGTATTCTTCTTATACCCCATGGATTCAAACCTTAGTGTAAACTCTGTTAGGTTTGTAATATTCATGAGCGCAATCAAAGTGCACAAAATAAGTGGAAACGTGAAAAAATCAGAGTTTTAAAAATTTATAAACCATATACCCGGATCATCCTTTATGCACAATTATTAATTAAACTAAAAGATATGAAGAACAAGAATCATACCCTTTAAGATTCGAGCTTCCTCAGGTACAAGTTCACCTCCAATCCTTTTCACGTTCAACTTGAATCCACCGGGTTTGGTTCTTTTCTTTGATCAACGTTAGCCACCCAAGTGTTTGGCCTCTAGAGGTGATCCACCAAGAAAGAATAAAGATTCAAGAAGATGGATATTTGGCTAAATCCTAGTTTTTCTATCTCTCATAGAAAAAGAGCGTACTCTCCTAACTCTTGGAATTGCGTATATTGATATCTAATATAAGACTCACCTTATAAAGATATCAGGTAACCCTATTTAATTAAAAATAAGATATTATTTATTTAATTAAACCCTTTTAATTAAATGGGCTCCCTAATCTTATTAGGGAAAATTAATTAAACTCCTTTAACTAATTTTTCCTCCTAATCCTATTAGAAATAAATGAGAGTACTTATATTAAATAAATTTCTAAACTCTTTTAGAAATTAAAATAATAATAATTGTAATAATATTAATAAGACTCTTCTTATTAATTTATATATAATATTTCTAACATATTAAATAATAAATATTAAGCTATTTAATTTATTCTATCACCATAGATTAAATTAAATATACTTAACATATTATTACGATTATGCCATTAACTTCTTAAATAATTATTCTTCCTTTTATGGTGTGACCCTTTAGGTTCTCCATATTAAACTGGTTGTGAATAAATCGATTAGAACAATTTTAATCTTATTTAAATAAATAAATTAAATAATTAATTTATTTAAATAAATAATATTTATTCTACAATAGGGATAAGCCTCCCTAGCGATCAACGACTTTTCAGATAATATAGATTTCAACATTAATCATAAAAAAACTTTTGAGTAAATAGTTACCGTACAATTCAATCCTTCCACCATACAATGTCCCAATTAAATATAAGACATGGAATTATTGTCAAGTCTTATTTTATTTAATTTTATGTATTTCGATCCTTAAATGCACAACACCAAATAATACAAATTAGAAACTCCTTTTTAATTTCATTCTGCCTTGGCCAAGGACTACTGGATTGTCATTTATCGAATCACATATGACATTTCTCTTCTTTTACTAGAAGTGATAGATTTTTTATTGATCATACATTATCTCCATGTATAACTTTTTATACCCAAGCATACCCTTTGATATACCCTAAGGGTCTTAAGGAATAAGTCAAAGTATAACTCATCATACACAAGATACTATGATGATCTCAAGTCCAAAGATCACTTGTACTACTATCACTACAGGAATTCCTATTGACAGGTAAGTAAAACTCCATTAGGTATTCCTTTGCGAGCCACGTTCAGTGAACTTATTCTCTAATAAGCACCTACATTGATCATGAGATCAAACATCCTCATCCAATGAGCAAGCAACGTATGTACCAATCTATCCGGATTCATTAATGCCCAAGTTAGTAATCCAACGATTGGGAACTATTTTAGTTTTAAGCTTTCTAAGAATTTAGATCTCATTAGAATGATCATCATCATTATTCTAAAAGCATTGCTTAAAACTATGGGTTTATCACATATTATAAAATAGCATTATGTAGATAATTAAAAGCCTTTAATAAATTAATACTTTTTATTAATAAATCAATAAGATTGTTACAAAGTATATGCTTTATCATCAAACATGATTGGCTTGTGTGCATACTACTTTCAACTCCCGCTTGCACTAAAGCCAATCGTCATGGTATCTTATACCCTTCTTCTCTAAGTGACGATTATCCTGCTGTTGGATAAGCTTTAGTTAATGGTTATGAAATATTGTTCTTGAGAGTCCACTATCTCTATAGTAATTTTTCATCTTTCAATGATTCCTATAATCAAATTAAAGTGCCATAACAAATGTTTAGATCCAATATGAGACTTAGGAACTATTCCTAGCTGTGTAATAAACTTTTATCCAAACAATCAACTTACACCTTCATTTACAGCTATATACTTTGCCTTTATCACTAAACCAGCAACTCTTTGCTGTTTAGAACCTTTTTAATTCATTGCACCACCGTTTAAGGTAACACTTTATCTTAAAGTGGATTTTCTCTCGTCTTGGTCTGTTTGAAAAACTTGAGTCTGTTAAGCCCTCTAGTTTTAATTCTAACCCACCATAAATATGATCACATCTTTAGTGCCAGTTAAGTACTTTAAGATATTTTTCACTGACTCATAGTGAACTTCTCCAGAATATGACTGATCATCACCAGGTCTCATACATTTCATTGCATATATGATAGCTATTAATGTGATCTCTCTTTTATGAGTCTATGGGAACTATTAAGAGAGATACACTCCATGTCTCATCAACATGAGATAACTCTTGGAGTTTGCCATGCTAAACAACTTTAGTATCAAATGATTATATGTTCCTTGGGTTATGCTGAGCATCCTTTTAAATCTATCTATATAGATTTTTATCCTCAATTATGATATTCTTCCCAAATCATTCATGGAGGAATGTTTAGACAACTTTATCTTTGTTGATTCTAGCATTGGCATGTCATTCCTTATCTGTAGTATATTAATATATAATACTAGGAATGTCACGACGCTCCCACAGACCCTTTTATACACACTAGGTTCATTCTTATTTTTGATAAAATCAAACTCTTTTGATTGTTTCATCAAAATGAATGTTCCATTTTTGAGAAGATTTCTTCAATCTATTTCTCTGAGTGTCTACAACTCTTACCTCATCGTATGTAACTGGATCATCATCTTCTATGATGCATACCTCATCATCATCATCATCATCTATGATGAATCCATACATCCCAGGTATCTTCGGTACTATTCCAGATTTACGATTCGGTTGTGGTACAATAGGTATATCTACAAGTTCCTCTTATTTGACTTATACTATTTTATGGTTCTTGAACTCTTCAAGATTCTATTATCCTCCCACTACCCCCTTCAATGATAAACATCTTTATCTTAGAAGGTGGCATGTTTCGCAACAAACACCTTTTGTTAAGTAGGATTGTAGAACATATACCCTAAACTTACTTTAGGATGTCCCACAAATTTGTACTTGTCAAATCTTGTTCCAAGCTTATCCTTTGAAACCTTTTTCACATAATTTGGACAACCCCTTATCTTAACATACTTAAGATTAGGAATCCACCCTGTCCATAACTTTTATGGAGTCTTGGGGCAGATTTTGAGGTTTCCTTTTTCGTAGATATGCAGCCATTTCTAGGACATTACCCTAGAGGGATACTGGAATGTCGATAAAATTATTATGGACCGTACCATGTCCAACAAGGTACAATTTTTCCTTTCAGACACATCAATCAATTATTGCGTATCAGGAGGCGTCCATTATGAGAAAACCATTTGAGATGATCTAGAAACTTATTACACAAGTATTTATTCCTTGATCAGATCAAAGAATCTTAATACTTTGCCAATTTGTTTCACTACTGAATTCTTTGAATATTTTAAATAATTCACACTTGTATTTCAGCAAATACACACATTCAACTCTTTGAATGATCATCTCCTTTTCTTATATTAGTTTGTTTAATTTGTAAAATAATTTTTATGTAAGTCAAGTACACAGAATCCATTAAGTAATATTTCAGTTTTATACAAAATATTATTATTATAAATAGAACAACAATTGTTCCTAAATATAATACCAAAGATTTCATTGTCTAACAACAAAATGGAAATAATATTTCTAACGAGAACTGAAATACAATAACAACTTATTAACCTAATAGATTTGCCCGTAAGTTGTGCTAAACTATAAGTTCCTATGGCTAATGCAGCAACATTTGCTTCATTTTCCACACATAGGATTACCTATCTTTATTTAGCTTTCTACTTCTGCTTGGTCCCTTCATAAATCTATATTTATGATAACCAAAGCCAGTATCCAATACCCAAGTAGAACCTTGACCTAATTTTTTCTTATTTCAATCATGAACAAAAACAATATTTGTAGCCAAAACTTCACTATGCTTCTTCTTGTTAGCCTCTGCAAGATACTTTTCACAGTTTCTTTTCTAGTGTCCAGACTTATTGCAGTGGAAGCAAACTCCTTTGCTATCCGTATCAGTTATGTTCTTATTATCCTTTGGTTTGCCTTTCTATTTACCTTCTTCGAATCGTTCTTCCTTTTAGAAGATCCTTTGGCCCCTACTAATAAGACTTGGTCTTTTTTGGTTGGAAAGTGACTCTCAACATTTTTCAACATGTTAAGCAAATCAGCGAGGATGATGTCAAGCTTGTTTATATGAAAAATTCACAACAATTGTAAAAGGAGTCTGGGAGTGAGTGCAAGATCAAATCTTGGCTCAACTCTCCATCCATGATAAAACCTGTTGTCCTAATTGATCAATCAAATTGAATATGTTAAGGACTTGTGTCTGTACTGTAGTGTCATCGGTTATTCTAGATCGGAAAAGCTCCTTAGATATCTGATATCTATCAGTCCTACTTTCCTCACCATCAACTACTTGATGTGCAGGAATATAGTAGGAGCATCCATAGTTTATGCTGACGCTGAAGCACGTTACTCATGGATGCGAGAATAATGCATTGAGCCAACTGTGCATAATCTTGTCACTTTCTAAAAGTAGCAATCTCTTCCTCAGAGGTATTATCTACAACCATTGCAGGGATAGGCGTATTAAGGACATAAGATAGTTTTTCAGCCGTGAGAGCTTTTCTCAATTTCTTTAACCAATCTGTACGGTCCGGTTAAATAGTATCTAACATGCTTCGCAGTGATAGTAATTTAGACATTGTAAAATTCTGTAAATGAATTTGTAATTAACAACATTTTAGCATACATTCTTTTATTAATTACTAAAATAAATTAGGTTTTATTTTAAATGGCATCTCTCACTATTTTCATCAAACTATATTACCCTCACTTATATAGTTCGACAAAATCTAATTAAAGATTTGCTAGTGAGAATAAGGATCTCATTTCAAATGTATATAGCCTTGTGGTGACACAACAAACTATATATAAATAAATAGGTAGACAACTCTTATCAATTACATCAACTATGTAACTCCTTGTATTTTACCTCTTATATTATTTTGATCAAGTGGTGGCACATCTGAACTAAAATTATCCAAGTTAAGTCCAACCTAGCACTCCATATATTCAAAAAAGAAAAACAACAAAATAACATTGTTCAATTTTCTTTATAAGCATCAAATGTGATAAAATTAACATCTCAAAGAATTAAGATACGCCTTGTGGTGACACAATAAACTTATAATAATTAATTGATACTTTATTATTTTTTATCATGCTAGAAGGCGACGTTTGATATTCCAAATATCTTTGAACGCTTAGGACTTAATATAAAAAATCTGAGGGGTTTATTATTAGTTTGTCTCATCTTGTTTAGCGCGTATACATACACACACACAAACACACACACACACACACATATATATATATATATATATATATATATATATATATATATATATAATACGCGTCATATTAATTAACATGCGAAGCATGTTTGCATAATATATAATATATATAGTATAAGCATGCACATATAGAATACTATATTCTACCTGGATTGATTATGGACTTTATTCTAGTTTGGTTCACTAGAGCCACCAAGTGAACCAAAAGGTCAAACATCAGGGGTGCAAGAATTAAATTTAAATATAACTATTACATTTAAACCCGGCCTCCATTACAAACGGGTCTTCAAATGCTCCTTTCTCCTTGATCTCCAATTTTTCAAAATTAATTCTAACTATTCCTATTACAAAACTATTTAAAATAAATAGAAACCTTGATCAACAGTCAAGGGGAAGTACATAGGAGGAAGATAGAATTTACATTAAGAAAAAATTAGAGAAGACGAGGTACGCAGACCCCATTTAATAAAGCCCATACATTCATGCATTCAACTAAAATAAAATTCAACCACATTAGTCAATAGTCTATAATCAATCCCATTTATTATCATACACATCACCATATGCATCAATAAATAACATTCATCTCATGTATAATAATCATTCAATATATATATTGATATCATTTAATGGACAAATTTAGTTAGTATAAAATCTAATTTTGAATCAAAATAAACTCCTTTATTTTAATCCAAATTTAAATCAAAATAAACTTCTTTTATTTTAATTTATCCAATTTTAATAAAATAAACTATTTATTTTAATCAAAGTCTTTAATCAAAATAACTCATTTATTTTAATTAATTATGGAATCCAATTCCAAGTAAAAAAAATAATCTTTATTAAAGGAAACACAGATTTTTTTTTTCTATTCACAAATAAACTCATTTATTTTGAATAATATGAAATCATATTTCATATCTAAATAAACTCCTTTATTTAAGAAAATATGGATTCTCTTTCCTATTCACAAATAAACTTCTTTATTTTGAATAATATGAAATCTTATTTCATATCTAAATAAACTCCTTTATTTAAGGAAACATGGAATCCTTTTTCATCTCTAATTAGTTATCATGGAATCCAATTTCAACTCTAATTAGTTAGCATGAAATCTAATTTTAAAATTAAAATAGATCTTTTTTATTTTAAGATTAAAATAAATTTTTTATTTTAATTATAAAATTATTAAGAATATATATTATATATAGATATATATATCCGTACTAATGAAATAATATATATACTAAAAGTACAGTGATATATATATATATATATATATATATATATATATATATATATATATATATATATATATATATACACACACACACACACACTAACAATACAACATATCATATCATCTGAGTATATGTACTCATGATTATGGGTCCATTCCAAGATTATATATATTAACGTGGACCCATAATCATGAGTACATATACTCAGATGATATGATATGATGTATTGTTAGTATATATATATATATATATATATATATATATATATATATATATATATATATATATATATATATATATATTATAACCTGAATAACGCAAAATCAAAAATAGCTTTTGCGATTTTTGTTTTGTTTTTTTCGTTTTTTTATATAAATAAATTTCATACAACAAAATTATACCCAATTAAATTGTTCTAAACATATATCAATATACATATCAAATTAAAACAATTAATAATTTACATAAAGATTTGGCTCTGATACCACTGTTAGGTTTGTAATATTCATGAACGCAATCAAATTGCACAAAATAAACGGAAACGTGAAAAAATCAGAGTTTTAAAATTTTACAAACCATATATCCGGATCATCCTTTATGCACAATTATTAATTAAACGAAAAGATATGAAGAACAAGAATCATACCCTTTAAGATTTGAGCTTCTTCAGGTACAAGTTCACCTCTAATCCTTTTCGCGTTCAACTTGAATCCACCGGGTTTGGTTCATTTCTTTGATCAATGTTAGCCACCGAAGTGTTTGGCCTCTAGAGGTGATCCACCAAGAAAGAATAAAGATTCAAGAAGATGGGTATTTGGCTAAACTCCAATTTTTTTATCTCTCATAAAAAAAAGCTTACTCTCCCAACTCTTAGAATTACGTATATTGATATCTAATATAAGACTCACCTTATAAAGATATCAGGTAACCCTATTTAATTAAAAATAAGGTATTATTTATTTAATTAAACTCTTTTAATTAAATGGGTTCCCTAATCTTATTAGGGATAATTAATTAAACTCCTTTAACTAATTTTCCCTCCTAATCCTATTAGGAATAAATGAGAGTACTTATATTAAATTAATTCCTAAACTGTTTTAGAAATTAAAATAATAATAATTGTAATAATATTAATAAGTCTCCTCTCATTAATTTATATTTAATATTTCTAAAATATTAAATAATAAATATTAAGCTATTTAATTTATTCTATCACCATAGATTAAATTACATATACTTAACATATTATTACGATTATGCCATTAACTTCTTAAATAATTATTCTTCCTTTTATGATGTGACCCTTTAGGTTCTCCATATTAATCCGGTTGTGAATAAATCGATTAGAACAATTCTAATTTGTATTAGGCTGCAGCGCAGCTGCGCCAATTCCAAGAACCAGATTTTGGTTTCTGTTGTACTATGTTGTTTCTAAACTGGTATTATAACCTATACATACATGAAAAGAAGTATAACATGTGGTATTAAGCTTTCTTATGAGATATGACTTGTCCAACATGAATTAGTAGGAGTTTTATAACAAGAATTTAAAGTTTCAAAAATAAACTTAATAAAGCTCGTATTCTGCAAATTCTGAGAAAAATAGTATACATATATAACTGATTTATGAACATTAATGAGCATGAGTTATCATTTAAGGTTCCTTTATTCATGACCAACTTGTTTAGGGTTTGAGCTAAATGACTTTTTCAAGAAAATTTGACATATTGAAACTAATACCCATGAATACCACATGGAGTATGTTCTGACCTTGTGAGTATGCAAACATGACCTAACTACACATGAAAAGAAATTTAAAGATATTTTATATGTGTTAGATTGCATTGTTTAAGTTTAAAATGATTTCAAAAGTAAACTCGGATATTTTTCAAATTAAGTTGTATATGTCTTGAGTAGTGTTGGGTAAAATCTATATACGCAAAACACGCAAGTATACGTGGTCAACAAGTAATATAGTAATGAATAAAGTATCGTTCCCACGAAGACAAATTAGCAAGAAATTCAACTTCATAATTATCAATTTTCTATTAATCCTAATTTTATTAAACTATTCAATTCAATGGTTTAAAATTATAGAAACTAAATTAATAAATAAATAAACTATCACAAAATAATCACAAATATCAAAATCCAGAATTTTAAACAAATAATGGAGAATTAGACTTATGATTTCACCCTACGCTTCACTCTAATTTTAACATCTTTATTCCAATTCAATTCACTATCCCAGTTTATTAATTAAGAACACGAATGTAGTATTAACCACCTCTCGATGCACTAATACCATTTTAACTTAAATCCACAATTAAGATAGAAACAAGTTAAACACCTTAATTAACTAACTCACTATATCTCTATGTGAATTACAATTAAAGAAGGTTTAAGATTAAGTTCTTTATCCGATTACATGCGATGTGAAGCATATCTCTACCTTAACATTAATAAAAAATCTGCTATTCACAAAATTCATGAACACACGCTATATCAACTAGGTCTAGATTTGAATATCCTCTCTCGATTCCATACAAACCCACAAAGAATTGTTGATCAGGAAATTCATAAATTCAAGCTAAAATTAATATAAATAAACTGGAAATAGATTTATTGAAATGGACATCAAAGTTATAAAATCATCGATTCACTCAAAGATCCATCATAAGCCTAAAAAGTGAATTAGTTCATCATAAACGAAATAAACACTGAATAAATCATAGAAAACATTCTTTCACTTACAAATAAAAGCCTAAGACGAAGAATATTGAAAAACACCCTTCTCGTAGCCTCAATTGCAATCGTCTTGGAAATCTCCTCGAAATACTCCTCCCAAGCATGCTGAGAAAAAATGAGATTAATCTTCGTAATGTCTTGTGCGTTGTATAATTTTGTTGTTAATAGAGTAATATCCCCCCAACCCACAAGTCCTAGTCGAATTCTCTGCTAAATAGAGTCCATAAGCTATTAAAATGCTAGAAACCAACTCTCATCAAAGTTCAGCGAGCAGCAGGAGTCTTCACCAACCGAGACCCCCCCGCCCTGACGGGCATGCAATCTGTTAGATAATTTGCTGAACTTCAGGGCTTCTTCCCAAGTCGCATCATTTGACTCCAAATCATCCCAATTGACTCCAAATATGCGTTAAACGTCACAACAACCATCCTACACATGAAATACCATAATACAAGTAAAAACGAACATGAACACAAGAAATTAACAACAAATAAGCATGAAATGGACATTGATTCGAGTATATAAAATTTATTTATCAAAATCCCCCAAACTTAAACCGTGCTAGTCCTCGAGCACAAAAAAACTACATGCTATGCAATGCAATGAGATGAAATGAATATGATCTAACTTATATACTTTCGAATCCATCAATATCGCAGAATCAAGATTATCTTAACGGCCTCAGCGAAAACAAGTAACTATACAATATAAAACACCAAAACCAATCTACAATTCCATTTAATCCTCAAATCTTAAACCATCATCACTGGTATAATGTGCGTGTGTGATCAACATCCATGATAACTGCTACGGACTCACATTCAATACATTATCAATCTCTTAGAAGGAATCATACAGTGCAAACTAAAAAATTTCAAACATAGACAGCTCCAATTAAAACTACACAATTTCCAATCTCAGGGGTTCATACAGGGTACTTATACCTTATTCATATATATATATATATATATACATGACTGTGCAATGTCTCATCCCATTAGGCTGACAGTGCTACCCCTTAGCGAGCTTTCAACCAACGACTCCCAGACCATAAAAGACCTTAGGGCACTAGGTGTAAAGACAATCCCCTCGGACATACTTGCTCAAGTAACAAAGGCCCCGAAACGAGACTAGTCACGATATATACACTCTTTTATCTTTTTTTAGTTCAAAATGCACTATTTACAAAACTAATTACTATGCAATGACAATAATAACCTAAACTACTATGTATGCACCTAAGCTATCATGCAATACCTAACTTAATATGCAATACTAAAATTAAAATGACAAAATACAAACCTATAAGTACTACATATGAATGCAAACATGTATATAAATCCCCCAAACTTAAGTAATACAATGTCCTCATTGGATGATTAATCAAAACTAAGTACGTGAGGACTTCCCTACTATCGCTTACATCTGAGGAGGTGGTTGTTGCTCTTCTTCATCAGAATCACTTGGTGGAAATCTCAGCATTGGTCCGGGTTGCTGATATGGAAATTGAGCCGCCGGGTTGAAGCTTTGAAGGGTTGTGTTGAGTGAGGCAAAAGATGCATTCATAGCATCAAACATGTGATCTTGCCTTATTGCCAATCGTCGCATTTCCCGATGTGCTTCTTTGTTGTGCGAAATCATTTGATTTTGGAACTCAAGGAACTGAGGACTGGATATTGGCTCGGTCTGTGGTACCTGGTCAGCCGCTTGATCGCCCGTAGCTACATCATCATCCTTCGATGCCTCTGTAGCATCAACTTTGTCTTCTGAAGCCGACGAAAAATAAAGCTCAGACCTCGTGGATGTGACTCGCCTCCTGCCCATACAGAATACCGCGCTATCATTCTAAAATCAAGCAATGCGAGCAACATTTGTGTGGGATCATCGTCGGACCATCTCACCCCTGCATTGTGACACAACCCACATATGAGTGATGGGTGTGGCAAGCCGCCCGAAAAATTTCCACGTAAACACTGGCGGATGGAGAAACAGATAATGGCCCCGACGTCGATAATGAAATCTTGCACAATTGTGTACAACAACAACGCCTTCTCTTTGGTGGCATCCGAGGTGTGTTGGGACGGAAGCAATTTAGTGCATAAGAATGCGTACCATATTTTTCCATACCAGCTAAGGTCCTTGCTATGGAACACTGTGCCTCCCTTCCGGCCTTTCATCCAAGATGTTCTCGGCTTTGTCATCTCTGTGATTACTTCATCATAGTCTGGATCAAATCACGTAGTTGAGCATATTGGCATTGTCGAGGTACCCACAGCTGATAATAGGTGTTTATTGCATCAGCACTGAAAGGAACGAAGCGACCCCGCACATACGCGTTGAATGGAGCTTTGTCCTGAGCGTTGGCGTAAAATTCCTTGATAATGTTGACCACAGCGGGTTCCGGATCTTCGATGAATTTGGTCCACTCTTTTTGATAGATTTGAGGCATTATCTTCCCATCATTGGGATTCGGTGCCAATCCCCGCTCCGATGTAAGGGCTTTGGTTAGCATGTACTCATACCGATCGGCGGCGGCGGCGGTGGCAGCGGCACTCACAAATTTTTGGCGATCAAAATTTCGTGATGGTGGAGTTTGCCTTGAACTCTCTCCTCTTTGTCATTTTTAAGTTGGTTGAAAAGCCATTGATTGCTGTAGACACAATAATTCCACCCAAACTTGGTTCCCATAAACTGTCGAATACGTGGCATGCACAGTACTTTCTTCCCCCCAACACTAGGTGATTTCTATAACAATTATGGTGAGAGAAGATGAAGATGAAGTGGAATTGTGCTCTAGAATCACCCAAATATCTTGCTGAATTCGTAGCCTTGTGTAGGAGTAGAGTGTATGTGGTGATTATTGGGGTTGAGTGATAGGGTTTATATAGAGGAGGTGTGGGGGAGAGGAATGGGAGTAATTATGGAGGTAGTGGGTGCATGTGTAGTAATGGGGTGAGAGGATGGAGTAATCTTGGGTAGAAGGAATGGGGATGAGGCTTTGATAGTGGCACAATCGTGGCTGAGCAGTAGGACAAGTGGTATCAGTTGGCGTTATTATGTAGGAGAAGGAGAGTGGGAATCGTGTGATGTAGCTACCAAATAAGTAAGCCCAGAGTCTAGGACCCCGCCCTGGTGGGGGGTACAAGGCTTATGGAGCCCGCCCCGGCGGGCTTGTCCCCTGCAAACTGAGGTTGAAAGACCCCGCCCCGGCGGGGGGTGTAGGGCATTTTGGGCCGCCCCGGCGGGCATGCTCCCTGCTAAACTCCTTTATTTCTCATTTTTGCTTCATGCTAAGCTATTCAATGTTCCCTTTTCCATCCTGCATGACATGAAACATGAAAGTTATTAGATTGTTGAGCACTTGGTGTATGATTGAGAGATTAACAAAACTTTTACTATGTAATATCTACCTAATAACTTAATAAAAACTATATTCTAACAATTATTAATGAAAATACGAAACAAAAAACAAAAGATTGGGTTGCCTCCCAATTAGCGCTTGATTTTAAGTCGTTCAGCCTGACTACTTCCTGTTCACGGTGCGTCGGACAATGTGATGGTAATGACATTAGTGTTGGTCTCGCCACCCCAATAGTGCTTTAATCGTTGACCGTTGACTTTGAAAGTTTCTAACGGATTTCAATTGTAAAGTTCAACGACTCCATGAGAGAACACCCACTTTATAGTAAATGGTCCCGACCATCTCGACTTGAGCTTTCCTGGGAACAATCTCAACCGTGAGTTGAACAAGAAAACTGATCGCCCCAGCTCGAATGTTCGACGCATAATTTTTTGGTCGTGCCATCTTTTTACTTTTTCTTTGTATAATTTGGAGTTCTCATAGGCATGAAGGTAAAATTCATCGAGCTCATTCAGTTGAAGTAGTCTCTTTTCCCCTACAGTTGCTTGATCAAAATTGAGTTTTTGAACCGCCCAATAAGCCTTATGATGTAGCTCGACCGGTAAGTGACATGCCTTCCCGTACAGTAATTGATTTGGTGACATCCCGATTGGTGTCTTGTATGCAGTCCGGTATGCCCATAATGCATTATCCAACCATAGTGACCAATCTTTCCGACTCGGATTTACTACTTTCTCCAGTATCTTCTTAACTTCTCTGTTTAATACCTCAGCCTGTCCATTTGTTTGAGGGTGATACGCTGTAGCCACCTTGTGGTTAACCCCATACTTGGCCAAAAGAGTTGTAAAAGACTTATTGCAGAAGTGACTACCTTCATCACTGATTATTGCTCTTGGCGTGCCAAACCTCGTGAAAATGTTTTTCTATAGGAATTTGAGGACCACCTTGGCATCGTTGGATGGTAGTGCTGCAGCTTCAACCCACTTCGATACGTAATCGACTGCGAGTAGAATATACTGATTGTTCAAAGATGACGGGAATGGCCCCATGAAATCGATACCCCATACATCAAAGATTTCAACTTCAAGAATCGTTTGTAAAGGCATCTCATTCCATTTCGAAATATTGCCCACCCTTTGACACTTATCGCATTGTTTGACAAAATGGTGGGCATCCTTAAATAATGTGGGCCAATAAAACCCAGATTGCAACACCTTCACTACTGTCCTCTCACTCCCATAATGTCTGCCATACGCAGATGAGTGACACTCATGCAGAATGCTCTTCACTTCACTGTAGGGGATGTACCGTCTAATCATTTTGTCGGCGCACTGCTTGAACAAATATGGTTTGTCCCATATGTACCATTTCACATCATGAAGAAATTTCCTTTTTTGTTATCTTGTGAGGTCAGGTGGTAGAATGTTGCTCACAAGAAAGTTTGCATAATCTCCATACCACGGAATCTCTGCAGTAATCCCAAACAATTGCTCATCTGGGAATGATTCATTAATTTCACATCTGTCTTCTTTTGATTTCCCTTGGTTTTCCAGCCTAGACAAGTGATCGGCTACTTGGTTCTCCGTCCCCTTTCTATCCTTTATTTCTAAGTCAAACTCTTGAAGTAGGAGAATCCATCGGATAAGGCGTGGCTTAGCATCCTTTTTCGCTATTAAGTACCGAATCGCCGAATGGTCTGTGTAGACTATCACCTTAGTCCCGATCAAGTATGCCCGAAATTTGTCAAATACATACACCACTGCAAGCAATTCCTTTTATGTGGTTGTGTAATTTATTTGAGTCTCTATGAGTGTTTTGCTTGCATAGCATATGGCGTGAAACACCTTATCTCGTCGTTGGCCCAAAATAGCCCCAACCGCATAGTCACTTGCATTACACATTAGCTCGAATGGCATGTTCCAATCCGGTGCGACGATCACGGGGGCTATAGTCAATTTCTTTTTCAATAATTCAAACACTGACTTGCATTCTTCATCCAAACTGAAAGTAGCATCCTTCTCTAAAAGACTACACAACGGTTTTATAATTTTAGAGAAGTCCTTTATGAATCTTCTATAGAACCCAGCATGTCCCAGAAAACTTCTAATACCCTTAACTGAGCTCGGAGGGGGGGGGGAGGGGCATTTTCTCGATTATTTCCAGCTTTGCTTTGTCAACCTCCAATCCTTGAGTCGATACCTTATGGCCCAAAATTATGACCTCTTCAACCATGAAGTGGCATTTTTCCCAATTGAGTAAAAGATTCGTATCCTTACATCGTTGCAACACCATGACCAGATTCCCTAGGCAAGTATCAAAGTTATCCCCATAGACCGAAAAGTCTTCCATGAAGACTTCAACATTCTTCTCCACCATATCTGAAAAAATGGCCATCATACACCGTTGGAATGTTGCAGGTGCATTGCATAACCTGAATGACATCCTCCTGAATGCAAATGTGTCGTAAGGCCACGTGAATGTCTTCTTTTCTTGATCCTCCGGAGCGATGACTATCTGGTTATAGCTCGAGTACCCATCCAACAAATAGTAGTATTCATGTCCCGCCAATCTATCCAACATTTGATCAATAAAGGGCAGCGGGAAATGGTCTTTTCGGGTTGCCTTGTTCAATTTTCTATAATCCATGAAAACCCTCCAACCTGTCACTGTTCTAGTCGGTATTAACTCGTTGTCCTCATTCTGAACTGTTGCCTAATTTTTTAATAGCACTTTAACACGCAAGTATACGCGTTCAATTGTAATATTCAGCAAGCAAGGATATCGTTCCCACGAGGAAATAAACTAATATTTATCAATTACTAATTTCAATGTAATTAATCCTATTTTAAACTACGAAATATTGTTTGTGATTTGAAAATTAAACTTAACAAAACTAATAATTAAAATCAAAATTTCACAAGAATAACTGCAGATTTAACATGTTAAGATTACAACTTCCCTTAGTATTTTATTTAAACCAATTTACTTCCCATTTAAATCAATTAATTAATATGAATCATTATCCAAGAATGTTTTATAGAATTCACGCGTTTATTCCAAAGACACCTGAACAAATCCTCCTAAATCCGATCCTTAAGACACAGAATTACAAGGAACACCCCAGTTAATCAACTCACTATATTCCTATCTGAATCAAGTTAATTAGGATTTTACGCACAAATTCTTTCAATGGATACAAAAGACACATAGGTATATTCCTATCCTACATGCTAATCATATTAACCCTAATCAGATTATATGAACAGATGTTATCATATCCAGATCTCAACCTATACTCCATCTTCCAATTTTATATAGATTATCACAGTAATTGTTGGCCAAACAATTAATCAATAAGCAAAAGATATAATAAACAATTCAATAAAAACCAACTTTCATTCAATGGGAAGATTTAATTTAAACTACATACCAAGTTCCGTTGCAATCTTAATGAAAAGTTAGTTCATATTAATAATAAAGAAAAACATCATCCAGATTAATAATCTAAACATCCCAGATAATTACAAAAGTTAAAACTAGAGAAGAGAAGAAGAAACTCTGAATTTGCTCCAATACTCTCTCTTTGATCTTCAGCCCTTGCAATTCTCCTTCATATTTTTCTTCGTTGTCCTCTCTGCAAATCTCTTGAAAAATTAAGTGATACGTCTTTTCTAAAGTCTTCTCCTATTTGTATTGGTCTCCCCCCTCTTTTAGATTCTTTTTTGGCTTCAAAAACCCATTTCGCAGTAGAAAAATCCTTCTTTAGTCGCACATGAGCGCCTAGGCGCTCAACCCGGGCTATTTCTAAGCACCTAGGCGCTTGACCAGGACCGCGTAATTATAAAAATTCCACTCAACTCTAATTTTAATGAATTTTGACCTTTTTCTTCTCCCAAATAACCAATTTGTCCCTCCAGCTCCAACCTATAAGAAATAAACACAAAACACATAAAAAGATACTAAAAAAAACAATTAAAGATAGCAATAATTAAGTTTAATAATATCGAATTCATAGGTATAAAACCTACTCATCATGAACCACAGTCATTCCTTCTTTTTTCGGCACGCACTGGACCAGACTAACCCACTTACTATTAGAAATCGGGTAGATGATACCGGCATCTAACCACTTCAAAATTTCCTTCTTCACAACTTCCTTCATAATAGGGTTAAGTCGCCGTTGTTGCTCCACCATTGGTTTTGCCTAATCTTCCATCAAAATCTTGTGCATGCAAAATGAAGGGCTAATTCCCTTTATTTTTGTGATCATCCACCCAATAACTGATTTGTGTTCCCTAAGTACCCTCAGTAACTTTTCTTCCTGCAATTCGTTAAGTGCAGCTGAAATAATAACAGGTAAGAAATTTGAATTGCCTAAATATGCATACTTGAGGTGTTTAGGGAGTGGCTTAAGTTCCAACTTTGGTGGCTCTTCCAATGACGATTTTAGTTTTTCTGCGGCTATCTCCTCTGTGTGCAATGGTTCAAAAGATGTTATGAATCTGCTAACCCGTGGCACTGAGTCTAGCATTTGTAAGTAATCCACCAATTCCGGGTCGTCGACCTCTTCATCCCCCAATAAAGTTATTTCTAACGGATCGTTGACCAAACTCTTGCTCATATCTTCACTGATGATTTGTTCAACTAAATCCATTCGAAAACATTCTTCCTCATCCGTAGGGAATTTCATGGCCTTGAACACATTAAATTTGATTTCTTGATCTTAGACCCTCATAGTAAGTTCTCCTTTTTGTACATCTATGAGTGTCCTACCCGTAGCCAAGAATGGTCTCCCCAGGATAATCGAGATGTTCTTGTCCTCCTCAAAATCCAGAATGATAAAGTCCGCGGGGAATATAAACTTTTCCACCTTAACCAGTATGTCCTCTACTATGCCTCTCAGATATGTGACTGACCTATCCGCCAACTACAAAGAAATATTCATAGGCCTTGGCCGGGGCAAACCCAATTCTGTGTATACTGACAATGGCATAAGATTCACACTCGCCCCCAAATCACATAAACACTTGCTAAAATGCATATTCCCGATTGTGCATGGGATAGTGAAACTCCCTGGGTCCTTAAGTTTTGGTGGTAATTTATGCTGTAATACTGCACTACACTCCTCTGTTAGTGCAACTGTCTCAAAATCTTCCCATTTCTTCTTCCTTGACAGGATCCTTTTCATAAATTTTGCGTAGCTCGGCATTTGCTCTAGGGCTTCTGCAAATGGTATGTTAATCTGGAGTTTCTTGAACACTTCCAAAAACTTGGCGAATTGCTTGTCTAATTTCTATTTTTGGACCCTCTGCTGAAACGGTGGTGGTGGATAAACAATTGGCTTATTATTTAACTTGGAATCCTCACTTTGTATATCCTCACCCTTATTTCCTTTGCCCACGTTACTGTCATTAACTTTGTCGTCCAGTGTCGCTGAATTTTTTGCATTATCACCCACAAGATGTTTTCCACTCCTCAATGTAATTACCTGACACTGTTCATGGTTACCCTTCGGATTTCTCTCTGTATCGCTTGGTAGGGTCCCTTGGGGTCTGTTATTTAGTGCTAAAGCAATTTGCCCCATCTGATTCTCCAAGTTCTTGATGGCTATTACTTGATTTTTCATCGCCGCCTCATTACTAGTTATGTACTTTGACACCAATTCCTCGAAATCTGATTTTCTTTCCTGATGTTGAACCGGTTGTTGGTGATTCTGAAAACCTGGTGGATATGATGGTCGTGGAGCTTGATGTTGCTGATTATTGCTCCATGAGAAGTTTGGGTGATTCCTATTCCCCTGCTATAAGTGTTTTGGTACATATTCTGTGGAATCCTGTTGTAACTACCCACAAATTGCACGGACGCTGGGTTGATTACGTATTGATCTGTAGGATGCTCACCCGCGCATAGTTCACATACTACTACAACATGCTGTACCTGTGTCTGTGCCTGTGTCCCCGACATAGCATCCCACTTCTTGGACAATGCAAAAATTTGTGCTTGTATTTCTGTCACCCCATCTACTTCTAACACCCCAGCTGCCTTTGCATGTGTCATTCTTGCTGTCGGCCACTGGTAGTTGTTAGCCGCCACGGTCTCAATTAAATTGTAAGCTTCCTCATAACTCTTTGCCATGAACGCTCCACCTGATGCTGCATCAATGCTAGTTCTGAGATTCTCATGTAGTCCGTTATAAAAAAGTATTCATTTGCAACCACTTTGGCAATCCATGATGCGGGCACTTTCTAAGTAACTCCTTGTATCTCTCCCATGCATCATATAGCGACTCCCCATCTTGCTTCTCAAACATTGTTATGTCATTTCTCATTTTGGCAGTTTTCGCCGGTGGGAAAAATTTGGCAAGGAATTTCTGAGCTAAGTCTTCCCACGTAGTTATCGATCCCGGCGGTAGAGAGTGTAACCAACTCTTCGCCTTGTCCCGTAAGGTGAATGGGAACAAGCGAAGTCTCACCGCATCATCCAACACCCCATTATACCTGAAGGTGTCGCAAATCTCCAGAAAGCTGACTAGATGTTCATTCAGATCGTCATTAGCCAATCCCCCAAACTGAACTGAATTCTAGATCTTCTGAATCATCCCAGGCTTGATTTCGAATGTATTTACAGCAATTGCGGGCCTGGTGATGCTCAACTGCAGTGCAGTCACCTTGGGTGTGGCGAAGTCCCTTAATGCTTTCTGATCTTCAGCTGCCATTGCTTCTTCTATGTCAGAGTTTTCGAATTTGTTCCTTGTTTCCTTGATCCACTTACTTAACTCTGAAATCTTCTTTCAATGTCGTCCTCAAAAGGAAGCAAGTTTGGATTTTTGGATCGTGTTTGCATAAACCAATATCAAAAACCTGAAATAAGAAAAACAAAAACAAAAACAAAAAATGTTTAAGTAAAACTGGACTAATTAAACTGATATTGTAAAAATATTAAAATCTAGACTAAATTGACCCCGGCAATGGCGCCAAAAACTTGTTGGGTAAAATCTATATATGCAAAACACGTAAGTATACGTGGTCAACAAGTAATATAGTAATGAATAAAGTATCGTTCCCACAAGACAAATTAGCAAGAAATTCAACTTCACAATTATCAATTTCCTATTAATCCTAATTCTATTAAACTATTCAATTCAATGGTTTAAAATTATAGAAACTAAATTAATAAATAAATAAACTATCACAAAACAATCACAAATATCAAAATTCAGAATTTCAAACAAATAATGGAGAATTAGACTTGTGATTTCACCCTAAGCTTCACTCTGATTTTAACACCTTTATTCCAATTCAATTCACTATCCCAGTTTATTAATCAAGAACACAAATGTAGTATTAACCACCTCTCGATGCACTAATACCGTATTAACTTAAATCCACAATTAAGATAGAAACAAGTTAAACACCTTAATTAACTAACTCACTATATCTCTATGTGAATTACAAATAAAGAAGGTTTAAGATTAAGTTATCTATCCGATTACATGCGATGTCAAGCATATCTCTACCTTAACATTAATCAAAAATATGTTATTCACAAAATTCATGAACACACGCTATATCAACTAGGTCTAGATTTGAATATCCTTTCTCGATTCCATACAAACCCACAAAGAATTGTTGATCAGGAAATTCATAAATTCAAGCTCAAATTAATATAAATAAACTGGAAATAGATTTATTGAAATGGACATCAAAGTTATAAAATCATCGATTCACTCAAAGATCCATCACAAGCCTAAAAAGTGAATTAGTTCATCATAAACGAAATAAACACTGAATAAATCATAGAAAACATTCTTTCAATTACAAATAAAAGCCTAAGACGAAGAATATTGAAAAACACCCTTCTCATAGCCTCAATTGCAATCGTCTTGAAAATCTCCTCGAAATACTCCTCCCAAGCTTGCTGAGAAAAAATGAGATTAATCTTCGTAATGTCCTGTGCGTTGTATAATTTTGTTGTTAATAGAGTAATATCCCCCCAACCCACAAGTCCCAGTCTAATTCTCTGCTAAATAGAGTCCATAAGATATTCAAATGCTAGAAACCAACTCCCATCAAAGTTCAGCAAGCAGCAGAAGTCTTCACCAACCGAGACCCCCCCGCCCCAGCGTGGGTTCATGCCTTATATAAGCCTGCCCCGATGGGCTCCCTTTCTATCAAGTCCTGATGGAGACCCCCCGCCCCTGCGGGGGTTGTATGCAAACCAAGCCCGCCCCGGCGGGCATGCAATCTGTTAGATAATTTGCTGAACTTCAGGGCTTCTTCCCAAGTCGCATTATTCGACTCCAAATCATCCCAATTGAGTCCAAATATGCGTTAAACGTCACAACAACCATCCTACACGTGAAATAACATAATACAAGTAAAAACGAACATGAACACAAGAAATTAGCAACAAATAAGTATGAAATGGACATTGATTCGCGTATATAAAATCCACTTGTCAAGTAGTTATGTTCTGGACATTTAAGATGGCATGTTTATGTTCTTTTTATCTCTAAACATGATTCATGTGTGTTAGATATAATGAAAGTTAACCTAGCACGAGTTTAAGCATATTTTATAGTGACAGACAATCCTAACCATGTGTGAATGATGTGAACACTTGTAAGCATGTGTATTACAGTTTATATGACATTCTCACATGTACATATGGTTAACCAAGTAGGCCTTGTGATTCCATGACCCTATTCGGCGTTAAATCCTTAGAAATCCTAAACTAAAGACCATGACATGTAAAGGTGAACTTAGGATGGTCATACGTGTATGTAAAGTCCTCTAGCATGTATGCATGATAAGTGTAAATGTCTTAGTATGCTAAGAATTGAACTAAAACCAGGAGAGCAGAAGCTCAACTCTGGTCAGGCTAGGGGACAGCGCAGCTGCGCCGTCCCTAAGCCTAACCAGGGTGCAGCTGCGTCACCCTGCAGTGTTTTCTGTCTAATCTATTGAGATCTGAGATATGATGTGTAAGACCCCAATTTTTATAAATAAAGATGAATTTTCTATAAATATCATTTTTGAATATTATGGAGTTAATTTGATATAATGTTATAGTTGTGGGTAATATTTATAAATTTTGCAAAGTAAGCAAGTTGTTATAAAATATTCATTTGGTCGGAGAATATTCTTTTTGTCGGGGAATATTCGTACGACGGCACAATCATTGGTGGACCCCACAACGAAATTATTGTCGGATTGAGAAAACGACAGAATTATCTTTCTATAAAAATAACGGCTGAGGTGTTACCGTTAAAACCGTTAAAACTGTTGAACTACTCGGTAGTAAAAGTACAGTAATACGCGTGGTTGCATAGTAGCACACGGTATTGATTATTGATGCTTACGTAAGAAGTCACTCAGCTATACTCAATTATTGCTACAGTAATTACTGCATCATATCTCTTAAATTATTGTCATAGTATCATCTGTATAATATGCTATATTATTAAATCAATAATTGAGACGTTGTGGTAAGTTTGGTTATTTTATGGGGGGCCATATGTCATCATCTAAGAGTCTCTTCGTCAATAGTAATTACCGTCGTCAATAGTAATTACCGTCGTCAAAGTATTTACCTTGGTCAATAGTAATTACCTTCGTCAATAGTATTTACCTTGGTCAATAGTATTTACCTTGGTCAATAGTAATTACTTTCGTCAATAGTAGTTGTCCCTTCAATATTACCAAGAGTCATTTGACCCTTCGTTAAGACCAAGAGTCATTTGACCCTTCGTTAAGACCAAGAGCCACCCTCAGTTTTTCTATAAATAGAGGCCTAGGGCTTCATTATTTTTCACGAATTCATTCAAGCTATAGAGAGAGAAAGTATAGAGAGAATAAGAGAGAGAGAATAAAAGTATTCTGCTACATCACTTTCCAATATCCAGTTCTTTTAAGGTAGGGAATATTATTTCTTTTATATTCATGAAGAGAACTTCTGTTATTCCATTTGTTATTATTCTGTTGGAATAACCAGTATACGCGGTCTACCCTATACTTGGTGACATTCTTCTATTATTCTGTTGGAACATCCTGTCTGTGTGTTTTACTCCGGACCTGGTTCCGTTTATTATTCTGTTGGAACATCCTGTCTGTGTGTTTTACACCGGACCTGGTTCCGTTTTATTATTATTCTGTTGGAATATCCTGTCTGTGTGTTTTACACCGGACCTGGTTCAATTATTTATTATTCTGTCGGAATATCCTGTCTGTGCGTTTACGCCGGACCTGGTTCCATTATTTATTATTCTATTGGAATAACCTGTCTGTGCGGTCTATCGCATGCATGGTGATTTCTTTTGTTATTCCATTCTTTATTGTACTCAGTTGGTTAAGTTTTGACTTCTATACTCCATGAAATTTGTGGAATATCCTTGATAGTTGCGTTTCATCCAGTATCTTTTCAAGAAAATATTCTTCTAAGCATTCTTGAATTTTACTCCACAATGCAGTATCATGTTGACAATTTGGACGTTGTTAATTCCTGGATAAATTAATTCTTGAACTTGTTTTATTGAATTCTTATATCATTGTCATCATCCTCATGTTTATAAAATGTTGAAAGTCATCTGTGGCCTGTAGTGCATAGATGGACTTGGTATGATTATGACCAGGGATTATTCGGTATAATCATGACCGTAATGTTACAAATGATGTGGTAAAAGTCCTCATTGGCCCGTAGTGCATTGATGGACAGTTGTTGGCATGATCATGACCATTAATGAATACACGAATATCCTTGGCCGTAGTGCAGGGGTGATTCGATGATGTGGATTATTTTATTAAGCTGAGTCTCAGCGATTACAGTGTTAAAAACTTTTTAAATCATAAAAGATAGTAGAGTTTATTTTCTACTTGACTCTTTTAATGGATTGCTTGTTCCGCTATAGTTAAACTTGATGTCTATTATATTTTATCAGTTTAACATTGTTGAAGGCTAATGATAATTTATTCTGCATTATCTTAGTCATAATATTTCTTACTGGGCTAGTTGAGCTCACCCTTTCTTTCACTGTTCTCTTCAGGAAATGAGAACGTAGCTGGGGCAAGTCGGGGAACGGAGTGATGGTCCGAATGATAGTATTAGTTAGTAGTCCTCACTATTCTATGTAATGGTGTGTTAATAAATGTAATGAGGACTCCTTTTGAGTATGAATACTCTCTAAAAGATAATATTTGTATTCAAACTCACAGTTTATGTTTTGTCGTATTGTACACGACAGTTGTATTAGTAAGTTGTATTTGTATTCTGTACTATGTATCTGACGACCCAAGATGGGTGATGTATACCTAATTTTGGGGGCGTCACAGTTGGTATCAGAGCTTAGGGATATGATCCCTGGCTAAGATGTGAGAATAGAACTAGGAGGGGAGAGACGGGGAATTCCTTCGCTAGTATGACATACCTAAGTTTATTTGCATGGTATTTAATTGGTCGGTCATAATATAAGGATAATATATGACATATCAATTAATTTTTATTTTGTGGCAGTATCTGAAAATGGCATCTGAGAATGTTGAGAATAGCAATGGAGCACAGACGACTGTTGATTCACCACATATCAATAATCAGGATAATGTGCATCAGGAAGGTGTCAATCCTCATGCAAACAACAACACTGACCAAATGATGAATGATCAAATGTTCAGAGGCTTTATGCAATTCATGCAACAACAGGTGAAAGCGGCTCCTGTCCACAACGTAGGTGGAAATACTGGAAACTCTCAGGCGGTCACCGCTAAACAGTTTAAGGAGCTGGGACCACCGGAGTTTAAGGGAGAACCCAAACCACTTGTAGCTGAAACATGGATAAAGCAGATCACCAAGATATTTGATGTCTTGGGTTGCTCCGAGGAGCAAAAGGTTCCCTTTGCCGCCTTTATGTTGCGAGGAGAGGCAGATTACTGGTGGGAATCGATAAAGCGTACTCAACCTGCCGCACTGAAGATGTCTTGGGAGAAGTTCCAAGAGCTGTTTAACGACAAATACTTTCCCGAGAGTATTCGTCACATGAAGGAGGTGGAGTTCATCAAATTGGAGCAGAATAATATGACCGTGTCGCAGTATGAGGCAAAATTTGCGGAGTTATCCCGGTTTGCGTCCCACCTGGTGGATAATGAAGAAAGAATGACGCGGATGTTTTTAAGAGGTTTGAAGCCGGAGATACGTCAACATCTTGTTTCTCATAAACTGTGTTTGTATTCAGATGTTGTAAATAGGGCTCAGTTGGTGGAGCGCGATAACGAGACAACGCAACCAAAAGAGAGCAGCCGGCAAAATGATAATACCAGTGAGAGCAGTCATCGAAGCGGTGACAACAAGCGTGGAGGGAATCAACAGGCCAGAAATGGTAACCACTTCGGTGGTAATCAGGGCCAAAACAATAAGAATGGACATTTCAAGAAGAGGAGATTCAACAATGATGGAAAGACGTCAGCACCAGCACCTGTCGTTAAGGAAGGAGAACGACCACCTATCATATGTTTCAAATGCGGAGGGGAGGGGCACATCAGTCCAAACTGCGCGATGCCGTCCAAAGCATGTTATAATTGTGGAAGAGAAGGTCATTTAGCCCGATTTTGTCGTTTACCGAAGACAAATTCAGCTAGGATGGAGGCACCAAAGGCCGTCCCAGAAAAGTCAAAACCGGTTGTGCAAGGGAGAGCGTTTGTTGTGAACTCCCAAAGAGCAAGGAACCCGAATGAGGTCATCACGGGTAAGCTTATCATAAACTCTAACGAAGTCTATACTTTATTTGATACCGGTTCTACCCATTCTTTTATTTCTCCTACTTGCGCTCATCGATTAAATTTGATTCCGGAGAAATTAGACTTTGACTTAGCTGTTGAAACTCCATTGGGAGAAACCTTCATTACATCCACGGTTTATAAGTCTTGTTTGGTTCAAGTTGGTACCCACACATTACCTGTCGATCTTATTTCATTAAAAATACTTGCATTTGACGTGATTCTAGGGATTGATTGGTTAACTACTCATCATGCAAAAATTGATTGTTTTCGTAAGGTTGTTAGCTTTCATATTCCTAATCGACCTATTATGCGAATTCAAGCAACCAAACCATTAAAATCAATCGCTGTCATCTCAAGCCATAAAGCTATTCGTTTATTGAAAAACGGATGTCAAGCTTTCTTAGCTCATGTCACAGATCTAAACAAAAATACGTCAGCTTTGAATGATATTTCTGTTGTTAATAAATTTCCTGACGTATTTCCCGAAGAACTTCCTGGCCTACCCCCAGAGCGTGAAATTGAATTTTGTATCGACCTTGAACCCGGTACAAAACCCATTTCCAAAGCCCCATATCGAATGGCTCCTATTGAACTTCAGGAGTTAAAGACCCAACTGCAGGAATTGTTAGACATTGGTTTTATTCGTCCTAGTACTTCTCCTTGGGGTGCTCCTGTTCTGTTCGTGAAGAAGAAAGATGGGAGTATGCGACTTTGTATTGATTATCGGGAGTTGAATCATGTCACCATCAAAAATAGGTACCCATTGCCACGTATTGATGACCTGTTTGACCAGTTGCAAGGAGCACAATTCTTTTCAAAGATCGATCTTCGTTCTGGATATCATCAGCTGAAGGTTAGAACTGAGGATATTCCAAAGACTGCCTTCAGAACTCGGTACGGGCATTATGAATTCTTAGTTATGTCTTTTGGATTGACTAATGCTCCTGCTGCCTTCATGGATATGATGAACAGGGTATTCAAGGAATATTTGGATCACTTTGTGGTCGTCTTTATCGATGACATCCTTGTTTATTCCAAAAGCCGTGAAGATCATGAGCAACACTTGAGGCTGGTACTCCAAAAGCTTCGTGAATACAAACTTTATGCCAAGTTGAAGAAATGCGAGTTCTGGCTGGAAGAGGTAGCATTCCTTGGGCACGTAGTATCAAGTCGTGGAATATCGGTTGACCCGGCAAAGATTGAAGCTATTCAAAGCTGGGAGCAACCTAAATCAGTGACCGAGGTACGTAGCTTTCTTGGTTAGCTGGTTATTATCGGAGATTCGTGGAAGGATTTTCTCGAATCGCTACTCCATTAACTCAGCTGACTCGGAAAGATACAAAGTTTGGTTGGAGCGAAGAATGTGAGCAGAGTTTTCAAGAACTCAAGAGGAGACTCATTTCAGCACCTGTTCTAACAATACCATCTGGCTCGGAGGGATTTGTCATCTACAGTGATGCTTCGAGCAAAGGGTTGGGATGCGTTCTCATGCAACATGGAAAAGTCATAGCCTATGCATCAAGACAACTCAAGGAATATGAGAGGAATTATCCTACTCATGATCTAGAGTTGGCAGCTGTTGTCTTTGCACTTAAAATTTGGAGGCATTACTTGTATGGGGAGAAAGTGGAGATCTTTACGGATCATAAAAGCCTCAAATATTTCTTCACTCAAAAGGAACTCAACATGCGACAACGACGTTGGCTTGAACTGTTGAAAGATTATGATCATACCATTCAATACCATCCTGGAAAAGCGAACGTGGTAGCTGACGCATTGAGTAGAAGATCATATGCGGTTACAAGTGCAATATTAACAACGCAAAGGCCCATTTTGTGTGACTTGCAAAGGATGGAGATAGAGTTGAAGACTCCAGGGACCCATGTGATGATGGCGAATATACGAGTAGAACCGACTTTAATCGATAAAGTTAAAGCTGCTCAAGCTACAGACCTGGAGCTGATGCGTATGAAGAAGAAAGTGCAAGAAGGTGCTATATCGGAAGCAAGAATCGATGAAGAAGGAATACTTCGAGTCAACTCCAGACTTTGTGTTCCTAACAACCCTGATTTAAAGTATGAAATCATGATGGAGGCGCACAACACACCGTTTGCAATCCATCCTGGAAGTACCAAAATGTATCATGATCTTCGTCATACATTTTGGTGGAGCAATATGAAGAGAGAGATAGCGTTGTTTATCTCAAGGTGTCTAACTTGTCAACGAGTCAAAGCGGAGCATCAAGTACCAAAAGGTCCATTGCAACCACTTGAAATTCCAGAATGGAAGTGGGAGCACATTACCATGGATTTCGTTACCGGTCTTCCTAGGGTTTCTCAAGGTATTGATGCGATTTGGGTCATTGTTGATAGATTGACCAAGTCTGCTCATTTCTTACCGATACGAGAAACTTATACACTTGAACGTCTTGCTCGTATGTACATAAACGAGATTGTAAGACTGCATGGTATGCCAGTATCCATAGTTTCTGATCGAGACCCAAGATTCACTTCACGATTTTGGGTTAGTTTACAAAAAGCTATGGGCACGGAGTTACGATTTAGTTCAGCATATCATCCTCAGACGGACGGACAATCAGAGAGGACTATTCAAACTCTTGAAGATCTATTAAGACTCTGTGTCTTTGACTTCAAGGGAAGTTGGGACAAGTTCTTACCATTGGTGGAGTTTTCCTACAACAACAGTTATCAAGCAAGTATTGGCATGGCTCCATTCGAAGCATTGTATGGAAGAAAATGTCGTTCTCCAGTATGCTGGGATGAGGTGGGCGAAGCAACGTTGTTGGGACCGGAGTTGGTACGTATGACTACAGAAAAGATTCAAACGATCCGACAACGTATAAAAACCTCACAAGATCGACAAAAGAGTTATGCTGATCTTCATCGAAAGGACGTGGAATTTGATGTAGGAGATCATGTGTTCTTACGTGTTGCTCCATGGAAAGGAGTTACGAGATTTGGAAAGAGAGGAAAGCTAAATCCTCGATTCATCGGTCCATTTTTAATCCTCGATCGAGTAGGAACTGTGGCTTATAGACTCGCTTTACCGCCAAGTATGTCTCGTGTTCATAACGTTTTCCACATATCCATGTTACGCAAATATGTGGAAGACCCGAACCACATTATTGAGTTAGAACCGGACGAAATAGCGGAGGATTTGACGTATGAAGAAGTTCCTGTTCAAATCTTGGATAAGAAGGAACATATTCTACGCTCCAAGGTTATACCTCAAGTTAAAGTTTTGTGGAGAAACCACGATGTTGAGGAAATGACTTGGGAGTTAGAATCAGAAATAAAATCAAGGTATCCTTACCTCTTCGACATACCAGGTACGTACCCTAATTTCGAGGGCGAAATTTCATAAGAAGGGGAGGTTGTAAGACCCCAATTTTTATAAATAAAGATGAATTTTCTATAAATATCATTTTTGAATATTATGGAGTTAATTTGATATAATGTTATAGTTGTGGGTAATATTTATAAATTTTGCAAAGTAAGCAAGTTGTTATAAAATATTCGTTTGGTCGGAGAATATTCTTTTTGTCGGGGAATATTCGTACGACGGCACAATCATTGGTGGACCCACAACGGAATTATTGTCGGATTGAGAAAACGACAGAATTATCTTTCTATAAAAATAACGGCTGAGGTGTTACCGTTAAAACCGTTAAAACTGTTGAACTACTCGGTAGTAAAAGTACAGTAATACGCGTGGTTGCATAGTAGTACACGGTATTGATTATTGATGCTTACGTGAGAAGTCACTCAGCTATACTCAATTATTGCTACAGTAATTACTGCATCATATCTCTTAAATTATTGTCATAGTATCATCTGTATAATATGCTATATTATTAAATCAATAATTGAGACGTTGTGGTAAGTTTGGTTATTTTATGGGGGGCCATATGTCATCATCTAAGAGTCTCTTCGTCAATAGTAATTACCGTCGTCAATAGTAATTACCGTCGTCAAAAGTATTTACCTTGGTCAATAGTAATTACCTTCGTCAATAGTATTTACCTTGGTCAATAGTATTTACCTTGGTCAATAGTAATTACTTTCGTCAATAGTAGTTGTCCCTTCAATATTACCAAGAGTCATTTGACCCTTCGTTAAGACCAAGAGTCATTTGACCCTTCGTTAAGACCAAGAGCCACCCTCAGTTTTTCTATAAATAGAGGCCTAGGGCTTCATTATTTTTCACGAATTCATTCAAGCTATAGAGAGAGAAAGTATAGAGAGAATAAGAGAGAGAGAATAAAAGTATTCTGCTACATCACTTTCAATATCCAGTTCTTTTAAGGTAGGGAATATTATTTCTTTTATATTCATGAAGAGAACTTCTGTTATTCCATTTGTTATTATTCTGTTGGAATAACCAGTATACGCGGTCTACCCTATACTTGGTGACATTCTTCTATTATTCTGTTGGAACATCCTGTCTGTGTGTTTTACACCGGACCTGGTTCCGTTTATTATTCTGTTGGAACATCCTGTCTGTGTGTTTTACACCGGACCTGGTTCCGTTTTATTATTATTCTGTTGGAATATCCTGTCTGTGTGTTTTACACCGGACCTGGTTCCATTATTTATTATTCTGTCGGAATATCCTGTCTGTGCGTTTACGCCGGACCTGGTTCCATTATTTATTATTCTATTGGAATAACCTGTCTGTGCGGTCTATCGCATGCATGGTGATTTCTTTTGTTATTCCATTCTTTATTGTACTCAGTTGGTTAAGTTTTGACTTCTATACTCCATGAAATTTGTGGAATATCCTTGATAGTTGCGTTTCATCCAGTATCTTTTCAAGAAAATATTCTTCTAAGCATTCTTGAATTTTACTCCACAATGCAGTATCATGTTGACAATTTGGACGTTGTTAATTCCTGGATAAATTAATTCTTGAACTTGTTTTATTGAATTCTTATATCATTGTCATCATCCTCATGTTTATAAAATGTTGAAAGTCATCTGTGGCCTGTAGTGCATAGATGGACTTGGTATGATTATGACCAGGGATTATTCGGTATAATCATGACCGTAATGTTACAAATGATGTGGTAAAAGTCCTCATTGGCCCGTAGTGCATTGATGGACAGTTGTTGGCATGATCATGACCATTAATGAATACACGAATATCCTTGGCCGTAGTGCAGGGGTGATTCGATGATGTGGATTATTTTATTAAGCTGAGTCTCAGCGATTACAGTGTTGAAAAACTTTTTAAATCATAAAAGATAGTAGAGTTTATTTTCTACTTGACTCTTTTAATGGATTGCTTGTTCCGCTACAGTTAAACTTGATGTCTATTATATTTTATCAGTTTAACATTGTTGAAGGCTAATGATAATTTATTCTGCATTATCTTAGTCATAATATTTCTTACTGGGCTAGTTGAGCTCACCCTTTCTTTCACTGTTCTCTTCAGGAAATGAGAACGTAGCTGGGGCAAGTCGGGGAACGGAGTGATGGTCCGAATGATATATTAGTTAGTAGTCCTCACTATTCTATGTAATGGTGTGTTAATAAATGTAATGAGGACTTCTTTTGAGTATGAATACTCTCTAAAAGATAATATTTGTATTCAAACTCACAGTTTATGTTTTGTCGTATTGTACACGATAGTTGTATTAGTAAGTTGTATTTGTATTTTGTACTATGTATCTGACGACCCAAGATGGGTGATGTATACCTAATTTTGGGGGCGTCACGTGATGCATTCTCGTATTGTGGTCTTAATTTGTAATACATGTCTAAATAAAGTATTTAAAGTGTTAATAAGCATGCTAATGATAGAATCATAGTGCCTTACAGACTGATTTTATGTTATGTGTATGTAAGATACGTGATGAAGTATGAGTGGGATTATACGACTAAGTTAGACTCTTATGTATGCGTTTAAACTTACATATCATGTATGAGTATACGTAACTAATGAATGTTGTAAGACCCCTATTTTTTATAAATAAAATTGAATTTTCTCTGATTATTATTTTGAATAATAAGGTGTTAATTTGATATAATGCTTTGGTTATGGGTGAAATGTGTAAATTTTACAAAATAAGCAAGTGGTATAAAATATTCATTGTTGTCGGGAATATTCATTTGGTCGGGGAATATTCATACGATGACGCAGCCATTTGTCGGCCCCATAATGAAAAATGGTCGAATGAAGAAAACGACAAGTTTGAGTTTTTATAAATAACGGCGTAATGTTGCCGTTAACACTGCTGGAATATCCGGTGGTTAAAATACAGTAATACGCGTGGTTGCACAGTAGCACACGATATTGCATATTATTTTTTAATTATCGATTCTCATGTAAGAAGACACTACTCAATTATTGTTACATTAATTACTGTTCAATATTTTATTTTATTGATTCAATAATTGTTATGCGGATATTTTATATTATTGTTGTTTCAATAATTGTCACTACATAGTATTTCCCATTATCAGATCAATAATTCATATTATTTGAATAATATTATTAGATAGCATTATTGACAATGTCTAAGGTAGTTCTATCTAGAAAAGGGGTTTGGTCACCTAATTGCGCGCCAGTAAGAAGAAATCCTTATCGGAAAGCCCCCTCTTTCCTGGGAACGACCTGGTTGTCATTATTGTGATTCTGTAATATTATTTATGAATAATTAATTATTAATTTATATGATAAGGAAATATTTATTTAATGTGGATATAAATAAAGGAATTAATGTTGAGGTATTTTATCAGTATTTTGTCGAAATGTAGGTATTAAAAATCATTCGTATGTGGATTTCGGTCATTTTTTGTTTAGAATTTGGAAAAATTTTCTTCTACAAAATTGTAGAGAATTAAATTTCCTATGAAATGGACATAAAATTTGTATTTTTTTTGATAAAAGGGCTATTTATTATGAATTATTGAAGTTTTTGAATATTGTTTAAATTTAAAACATTTTTAGAAAATTTCTAGAATGGGTGGGCCCCACTCTTGTCCTTGTTGATGTGCTGAGATTTTTTTTTAATGGTGGTGTGCATGAATAGCAGTAGGTAAAGCCATCAGGTAGCAGGTTAAGTCGGCTTTGGCGTTCTAGTATTTTTCTATAAATAAGGTGCTTAGGTTAGAATTGAAAATCACACCAGAAACTAAAGTTTTCTCTCTCTATAATATCGAGCGTATTTTTGTGAGTATTTAGATACTTTGAGAGTTGCTATTCAGTGCAAGTTTCCTTTAACATTATATTCGATATTCCAGTCAGAAGTATTGTTCTTTTGAGGTAAGGGATGTTATTTTCTTCGTAAATGATGTTATTTCGTTCAATATAATTATGCCAAAATATTAGAATAAATTTTATTATAAAAATTTTACCTTTTCATGTTGAGGTTACTATTCACGTATACGACACTATTCATGTATATGACACTATTCACGAATACGGTACTATTCACGAGTACTATTCACGAAGTATGATTTTTCTTGTGAAATTTCTACCTTTTCATGTCAAGGTTACTGTTCACGTATACGATACTATTCACGTATACGGTACTATTCACGAATACGGTACTATTCACAAAAAAATTAAATTTTCTTTTCTTTGTCCAAGTTATCTATTTTGGTTACTATCTTTGATTGTATCCATGTTTTAATCTTCATTCTTGAATTTTGTTCCATAATTGATTATTATGGAGTATTTTTGAACTTGGATAAACTGAAGTACGAATCCCTAATCTTTGTTCTTTTATCTCACTGGATTCGTTTCTTTAAAATACTTTTCATCATCCTCAGTCCTAAATGATGATATAATTTAATATCTTTGGCATGTAGTGCAAAGATGAATGATTACCTGACGAATATCTTTGGCCCGTAGGGCAAAGATGGACATGTGTTGAAATGAACATGACCAACTTGTGATACAAATGAATATCTTTTGTCCGTAGTACAAAGATGAATATTTGGTTCAAGATGTATATTGATTGATGTTACAAGGATAAAATATTGATGATGTACTTTAAAATCATATAAGATAGTAGACTTCATTCTCTACTTAACTCTTCTAATGAATTATTATTTTCGCTGTGAATATTGATCTAAAACTTGTTGTCCATTATATTTTATCTGATGTATTGAAGGCTAACGATAATTTATTCTACATTATCTTAGTCATAATATTCTTTACTAGGATAGTTGAGCTCACCCTCTTCCTTTTTGTTCTATTTTTCTTCTCAGGAGGCGAGAATATAACGAGAACTAGTCGGGGTGTGGAGTGATGGGTCTAGACAGTTGTTTTAGCAGTCCTCACTATTTTGTAAAATAGTGTATCAATAATTGTAATGAGGACTTATTTGAGTTTGGATATTGTCTAGAAGATAATATTTGTATTTAAACTCACAACATATGTGTTATCGTATTTTGCACGATAATTATAATAATGAAGTTTGTAGTTGTTTCTGTACCATGTATTTGGCAACTCAGAATGGGTTGTGTGGACCTATTTTGGGGGTGTCATAGTTGGTATCAGAGCTTAGGGATATGTTCTCTGGCGGAGATCAGGGAATAGAACTAGGAGGGGAGAGACGAGTAAATCCTTCGCTAGTGTGTCCTACCTAAGCTTATTTGTTGGTTGGTCAGAATATTGGGGTATTATGTGGTATGTCAATTTTTTTAATTAACCCTTGTTTTATGGCAGTATTTGAGAATGACAGTTAAAAATGTTAACAATGGAGTGAATGAGACCGTGGAGACACCTTTAATCACCAACCAGGAGAACGTGCAACATGACGGTAATGTTCCTCCTGTAAACAACACCACTGATCAAACGATAAATGATATGATATTTAGAAGCTTTTTGCAGTTCATGCAAAATCAGACGAGGGAGACTCGTGTACAAAATACGGGTGGAAATAATAGCAACGCGCGGCTTGTCACATCCAAGCAGTTCAAAGAGTTGGGACCACCAAAATTCTTGAGAAAGCTGGATTGGATCAATACAGAAACGTGGGTTAAACAAATTACCAAGATATTTGATGTCTTGGGATGCACGGAGGAACAGAAGGTTCCATTCGCCACCTTTATGTTCCGTGGTGAGGCAGATTACTTGTGGAAATCTGTGAAGCATACCCAGCCAGCTGCACTTAATATGTCTTGGGAAACGTTTCAGAAACTGCTCAATGACAAGTACTTTCCTGAAAGTATTCGTCATATAAAGGAGGTAGAGTTTAATAGACTGGAACAGAACAACATGACTGTGTTCCCGTACGAGGTTAAGTTCGTGGAGTTATCCAGGATTGCACCTCATTTAGTAGAGAATGAGGAACGTATGACGCAAATGTTTTTGAGAGGTCTGAAAACCAAAATTCGGCAATATCTTATTTCTCACAATTTTTTTCTATATTCAGATGTTGTGAACATGGCTCAATTATTAGAGCGAGATAATGAGTATGTTCAACCAAGGGACCACGACCAGGGTCATACCGGTGGTAGCAGTCATCGGAGCAATGATAACCAGTGGGGAGGAAAATATCCGGACAAAATGGTAACCACTCTGGTAGTAATCGTGGCCATGATAGTAGAAGAAGCAAGTCGGGGAGAGATTTCAAAAAGAGAAGGTACAATAATGACAACGTGAAGACGTTAGCACCAACATCAACTGTTCCTAGGGGAGGAGAACGACCACTAGTCGTATGTTATAAATGCGGGAAAGAGGGACACATCAGTCCAAACTGCCCACAACAATCTAAGGTGTGTTGTAACTGAGGAAAGGAAGGTCATATAGCTAGATATTATCTTGTAGCGAAACTAAGTCCAGCGAGAATGGTGACTCCAAAGGCTGTCCCGGACAAGTCAAAGTCGGTGGTTCCTGGAAGAGCGTTTGTCGTGACTGCCCAAAACGCGAGGAACCCGAATTAGGTGATCGCGGGTAAGCTAATTATAAACTCTTGCGAAGTTTATACCTTATTAGATACCAGTTCTACCCATTCTTTTATCTCTCCTGCTTGTGCTCAACGTTTGAATTTGACTACGGAGAAATTAGACTTTGACTTATCTGTTTAGACTCCATTAGGAGAAACTTTCATTACATTCACTGTTTTTAAATCTTCCTTGATTCAAGTTGGGACCATCATATTACTTGTCGATCTTATTTCTTTGAAGATACTTGCATTTGATGTGATTTTTGGGATTGATTGGTTAACTACTCATCATGCCAAAATTGATTATTTTCGTAAGGTTGTTAGTTTTCATATTCCTAACCAACCTGTTATGCGAATTCAAGCAACCAAACCACTAAAGTTAATCACTATTATATCAAGCCATAAAGCCATTCGTTTATTAAAAAAGGGATGTCAATCTTTCTTAGCCCAAGTCATGGACTTGAACAAAAATACGTCAGATTTGAATAATATTTTTGTTGTTAGTGAATTTCCTA
Organism: Panax notoginseng; assembly: GCA_016801055.1. Classification (NCBI taxonomy): domain Eukaryota; kingdom Viridiplantae; phylum Streptophyta; class Magnoliopsida; order Apiales; family Araliaceae; genus Panax; species Panax notoginseng. Next base: position 56,893,883 of record CM029017.1, on the reverse strand, counting down.
ACGTATTTCCTGAAGAACTTCCCGATCTACCCCAGAACGTAAAGTTGAATTCTTTATTGACCTTGAACCTGGTACAAAACCCATTTCTAAAACCCCATATCGAATGGATCCTATTGAACTTTAGAAGTTAAAGGTCCAACTACAGGAGTTATTAGACATCGGTTTCATTCATCCTAGTAAATCTCCTTGGGGTGCTCCTGTTTTATTCGTAAAGAAGAAAGATGGGAGTATGCGACTTTGTACTGACTATCGAGAATTGAACTATGTCACCATCAAGAATAGGTATCCGCTATCTCGCATTGATGACCTGTTCGACCGGTTGCAAGGAGCACAATTCTTCTCAAAAATCGATCTTCGTTCCTGATATCACTAGTTAAAGATTAAAACTGAGGATATTTCGAAGACTGCCTTCAGAACTCGGTACGAACATTATGAATTCTTAGTCATGTCTTTCGGATTGACTAATGCTCCCGCTGCTTTCATGGATATGATGAACCGTGTGTTCAAGGGATATTTGGATCAGTTCGTTGTTGTCTTTATTGATGACATCCTAATCTATTCCAAAAGCCGTGAAGATCATGAGCACCATTTGAAGTTGGTACTTCAAAGGTTTTGTGATAACAATTTATATGCTAAGCTGAAGAAATGTGAGTTCTGGCTTAAGGAAGTAGCATTCCTTGGGCACGTGGTGTCAAAGCATGGAGTATCTGTTGACCTGGCGAAGATTGAAGCAATATAAAGTTGGGAGCAACCGAAGTCGGTGATCGAAGTACGTAGCTTTCTGGGCTTAGCTGGTTATTATCGAAGATTCATGGAAGGATTTTCTTGAATCGCTACTCCGTTAACTCAGCTAACTCGGAAAGATACAAAATTCATATGGAGCGAGGAATGCGAGAAGAGTTTCCAAGAACTCAAGAGGAGACTCATTTCGGCACCTGTTCTGACAATACCATCTGGGTCGGATAGATTTGTTATCTACAACGATGCTTCAGGCAAAGGGTTATGATGTGTTCTCATGCAATATGGGAAAGTCATAACCTATGCCTCGCGACAACTTAAAGAATATAAGAGGAATTATCATACTCATGATCTGGAGTTAGCAGTAGTCATTTTCGCGTTGAAAATCTAGAGACACTACCTGTATGGGGAGAAAATGGAGATTTATACGGATCATAAAAGCCTCAAATATTTCTTCACCTAAAAGGAACTCAATATGCGGCAACGACGTTGGCTCGAGCTATTGAAAGATTACAATCATACCATCCAATACCATCCTAGAAAAGCGAACGTAGTAGCTGATGTATTGAGTAGAAGATCGTATGAGAGTACGAGTGCAATATTGTCAACGCAAAGGCCTATTTTGTATGACTTGCAAAGGATGGAGATAGAGTTAAAGGCTCCAAGTACCCACGTGATGATATCAAATATACGAGTAGAACCAACTTTAATTGATAAAGTTAAAGCTGCTCAAGCTACGGACCTGGAGCTGATGCGTATGAAGAAGAAAGTACAAGAAGGTGCTATTTAAGAAGTAAGAATCGATGAAGAAGGAATATTTCGAGTCAACTCCAGACTTTGTGTTCCTAACGATTCTGACTTGAAGCATAAAATCATGATGGAGGCACACAACACGCCGTTTGGAATCCATCCTGGGAGTACCAAAATGTATCATGATTTTTGGCATACATTTTGGTGGAGCAATATGAAGAGAGAGATCGCGGAGTTTATCTCGATGTGTTTAACTTGTCAACATGTAAAGGCAGAGCATTAAGTGCCAAAGGTCCATTGCAACCACTTGAGATTTAAAAATGGAAGTGGGAACACATTACCATAGATTTCGTTACAGGTCTTCCCAAGGTTTCTCAAGGCATAGATGCGATTTGGGTTATTATTGATAGGTTAACCAAGTCTACTCATTTCTTGCCGATACAGGAGACTTATTCCCTTGAACGTCTTGTTCATATGTATGTGAATGAGATTGTGAGATTACATGGCATGACAGTATCCATAGTTTCGGATCGTGACCCAAGATTCACTTCACGATTTTGGGTTAGCTTGCAGAAAGCTATGGGCACGGATTTACGATTCAGTTCGGCATACCATCCTCAAACGAGCGGGCAATCAGAAAGGACTATTCAAACTTTTGAAGATCTATTAAGACTCTGTGTCCTAGATTTCAAATGGAGTTGGGATAAATACCTACCATTGGTGGAATTCTCCTACAACAATAGTTATCAGGCAAGTATAGGTTTGGCTCCATTTGAGGCATTGTATGGGCGCAAGTGTCATTCTCCAGTATGTTGGGATGATGTGGGAGAAGCAACGTTGTTGGGACCAGAGTTGGTACGTATAACTATAGAGAAGATATACAAATGGCACAGGATTGACAAAAGAGTTATGCGGATCTTCATCGAAAGGACATGGAATTTAATATTGGGAATCATGTATTATTACATGTTACTCCATGGAAGGGAGTTACAAGATTCGGGAAGATAGGAAAGCTCAATCCATGATTTGTTGGTCCATTTAAGATTCTTGACCGAGTAGAAAATGTGGCCTATAGACTCGCATTACCTTCAAGCATGTCTCGTGTTCATAATTTTTTTCAAATATCTGTGCTTTGTAAATATGTGAAAGACCCAAACCACATTTTTGAGTTAGAACCAGACGAGATAACCGAAGATTTAACATACGAGGAGGTACCTGTCGAGATCTTGGATAGAAAAAAGCATGTCCTACACACAAAGGTTATATCACAAGTCAAAGTTTTGTGGAGGAACCATGCTATTGAGGAAATGACCTAAGAGTTGGAATCAGAAATGAAAATGAGGTATCCTCACCTTTTCGAAACACAAGGTATGTACGTCAATTTCGAGGATGAAATTTTATAAGGAGGGGAGGTTGTAAGACCCCAACTTTTTATAAACAAAATTGATTTTCCTCTAATTATTATTTTGAATAATAAAGTGTTAATTTGATATAATGCTTTGGTTATGGGTGAAATGTGTAAATTTTGCAAAATAAGCAAGTGGTTATAAAATATTCATTGTTGTCAGGAATATTCGTTTGGTCGTGGAATATTCTTGCTGTCGGAGAATATTCGTACGATGGCGCAACCATTTGTGGGCCCTATAACGAAAAATAATTGGATGAAGAAAACGACAAGTTTGTGTTTTATAAATAACTGCGTAATTGTTACCGTTAACACTGTTGGAATACCCGGTGGTTAAAATACAGTAATACGCGTGATTGCACAGTAGCACACGGTATTGCATAATATTTTTGAATTATTGATTCTTACGTAAGAAGACACTACTCAATAATTATTGTTCAATATTTAATTTTATTGATTCAATAATTGCTATATGGATATTTTATATTATTGTTATTTCAATAATTGTCATTGCACAGTATTTCTCATTATCAGATCAATAATTCATATTATTTAAATAATATTATTAGATAGCATTATTGACAATGTCTAAGAAAGTTCTGTCTAGGAAAAGGGGGTTTGGTCACCTAATTGCGCGCTAGTAAGGAGAAATCCTTATCGGAAAGCCCCATCTTTCTTGGAAACGACCTGGTTGTCATTATTGTGATTCTGTAATATTATTTATAAATAATTAATTATTAATTTATATGATAAGAAAATATTTATTTTATGTGGATATAAATGAAGGAATTAATGTTGATGTGTTTTATCAGTATTTTGTCGGAATGAAGGTATTAAAAATCATCCGTATGTGGATTTCGGTCATTTTCTGTTTGGAATTTGGAAAAACTTTATTCTAAAAAGTTGTAGAGAATTAAATTTCCTATGAAATGGACATAAAATTCGTATTTTTCTGATAAAAAGATTATTCATTATGAATTATTGAAGTTTCTGAATATTGTTTAAATTTAAAATATTTTAAGAAATTTTCTAGAATGGGTGGGCCCCACTATTGTCCTTGTTAATGTGCAGAGAAATTTTTTCAATGGTGGTGTGCGTGAATAGCAGCAGGTAAAGCCATCAGGTAGCAGGTTAAGTCGGCTTTGGCGTTCTAGCATTTTCTATAAATATGGTGCTTAGGTTAGAATTGAAAATTACACCAGAAAATGAAGTTTTCTCTCTGCATAATATCGAGCGTATTTTTGTGAGTATTTAGATACTTTGAGAGTTACTATTCAGTGCAAATTTTCTTCAATATTATATCCGATATTCCAGTCAGAACTACTGTTCTTTTGAGGTAAGAGATGTTATTTTCTTCGTAAATGATGTTATTTCGTTCAATATCATTATGCCGAAATATTGGTATGAATTTTATTATAAAATTTTTACCTTTTTATGTCGAGATTACTATTCATGTATACGACATTATTCACGAATATAGTACTATTCACGAGTACTATTCACGAAGTATAATTTTTCTTGTGAAATTTTTACCTTTTCATGTCGGGATTACTATTCACGTATATAACACTATTCACAAATACAATACTATTCTCAGAAAAATTAAATTTTCTTTTCTTTATCCAAGTTATCTATTTTGGTTAGTATCTTTAATTGTATCCATGTTTTGATCTTCATTCTTGAATTTTGCTCCGCAATTGATTATTATGGAGTATTTTTAAACTTGGATAGACTGAAGTACAAATCCCTAATCTTTGTTCTTCTATTTCACTGGATTCGTTTCTTTAAAATATTTTTCCATCATCCTCAGTCCTAAATGATGATATAAGTTAATATATTTGGCCTGTAGTGCAAAGATGAATGATTACCTGGTGAATATCTTTGGCCCGTAGTGCAAAGATGGACATGTGTTGAGATGAACATGACCAACTAGTGATACAAATGAATATCTTTGGCCCGTAGTGAAAAGATGAATATTTGGTTCAAGATGTAATTGATTGATGTTACAGGGATAAAATGTTGATGATGGACTTTTAAATCATAGAAGATAATAGACTTGATTCTCTACTTAACTCTTTTAATGAATTGTTATATCCGCTACGAATATTGATCTAAAACTTGTTGTCCATTATATTTTATCTGATGTATTGAAGGCTAACGATAATTTGTTATACGTTATCTTAGTCATAATATTCTTTACTGGGATAGTTGAGCTCACCCTTTTCTTTTTTGTTCCATTTTTCTTCTCAGGAGGCGAGAATATAGCAGGAACTAGTCGGGGTGTGGAGTGATGGGTCTAGACAGTTGTTTTAGCAGTCCTCACTATTTTATAAAATAGTGTATTAATAATTGTAATGATGACTTATTTGAGTTTGGATATTGTCTAGACGACAATGTTTGTATTTAAACTCACAGCATATGTGTTGTCGTATTTTACACGATAATTGAAATAATGAAGTTTGTAGTTATTTTTGTACCATGTATTTGGCGACTCAAAATGGGTTGTGTGGACCTATTTTGGGGGTGTCACAAATGTCCTATACACGTAACTATGTTATAATAGTATTCAAAAAGTGTTGATAAGCTATACTTTGGTAAACTACGCTTGAGGCGAGTATCCTAACTTATGCAAGTAATTTATGATTACTCAAGTTTCCTAACTTACACAACTTGGATTTTGTGCAAGTTCTCAAAATTCATTTGATTCTCGTATTAAATGCAAGTTTCATAAGTTCATGATACTGTACATATTGTATAATCTGAATTATTGCCATGTCTACCGTATTTATTTCAAACAAACATCTATTACTATTCAGAAATAAATGATATATCTTGAAGATTATTACAAGCATTGAACTTATAGTTCTTGAATGTATTATAAAAGTTGTCTAAGTCATTGATTCGGCTAGACCATTATCGTATGATAGAAAGCTATCCAAACCAAATTAACTTGGTGCGGACTCTTATAATTGACTGAGATGAACAACCCTCTTTGAAGGGGAATTATAAAATTGTCGGGAGACCGACGTGTGCACATGAGTATGATTAAATGTTATGCATAACATATGGTACTTTAGGTTGATCACCTATTGTACTTGTTTCATTGGATTATCAGTTTATTACTGTTAATTCTAGTTGAAGTTCATAGTCCTTAGCGACTGCTCAGTATTCATTATTTTGAAATCTTTAATTGATTAAGAATTGAATCTTATTGATATTTTTCTGTCCTTAGTGACTATTGTTGAGAACCATCGATATTTCTTGTTATCCTTAAACTATCGTTTATTGTTGTACCCTTGAGAATTTAAAACTATTTTGAATACCCTTATTTCTATATTATTTGCTGAGCAAACTTGTTGCTTATTCTTACTTTCCCTAAAAACCTTTCAGTTAAGGCAGAGCAAGGCGGACCCTCGGACATTGATAAGGGAAAGGGCAAAGCTGCGGAGTAGTTTCTTATTTATTAGAAACATTATGAATATGTAAAAACCTAAATTGTGTTATGTATTAGTTATGTCTAAACTATGTTTAATTATGTTAAGGTATGTAAGAGATATTTTAAGTTACGAAACCTTGGGACATGAATGATTATATTTAATAAATATAATCTATTTTATTATTTTCGTTGCATGAGATGTTATTTAGTCATTAGATTTGTAGCACGTGGCGAACCGAATTCGAGACATGAGTGGTCTGAATTTGGGGGCATCACAGGTTGGTATCAAAGCTGTAGTTATAAACCTTAGGAGCGAGAGTTCTTAGATTACAACTTAGAAGAACTTAGAAGATAGGAAGGGATGAAACTCACGTAGAGTTTTCCTAGGAAGAGACTTAGTGTGTTATGAAATATAATTTCATTCTATACAATGAACTTATGTTTTATTTAATATTCTGATGGAGTTGTTGTTTATTGTCTTGTGTTTGTGGTTGTAGGATGACGGACTTGGGGGGACCCAGTAGAGTGGTAAAGGAGGAGCCCCGTGACATACACGTGGTGTATGAGGCACCATTGATAGCTGAGCCCATTTCGGCAGTGGCTCCTATCAATGATGATGATGAGGAGGAGGAGATGGAGCCATTTCCCGTAGAGACAGATCTAGAGGAGGAACCCATAGAGAATGAGCCCGCAGAAGATCCTGATGAGGCTACATTTGAAGATCAGATGTTGAGTGAGTATGAGGAGCAGATTTTGGAGTTAGGATGTAGAGTCGAGGAATTAGAGGCTGAGGCTCTTGAGAGTCAACTGAAGATACAGGAGTTGGAAGTGGAACTTGCGTATTGTAAGGAGGCAAGGATCTAGATGGGCATTCTTTTTCACCGTTCGATAACTAGGAATGTGGAATTGGCAGGTAAGTTAGAGGAGTCTAAGCAGAGGGAGCTTAGTGATAAAGCTGAGAAAGAGGTTCTTCGGGCACAACTGGAAATGGAAGTGATGGAGAGGATTCACTTTGAGAAAAAGTGGGAGGAAGCCAATGATAGGGCTAATGATTTAGAAGATAAGGTGAGATGTAATAGAAGGAATATGAAAAGGATAGGCTATGCTTTGTGCATGGCCATAGAAAGATTGATTGATGGTGTAAATCATTACCCAGCAGAGCAGGGACAAACCCATCATACCATAAGCAGGGACTTGGTTGCCAACATAACTCAACTAGAATACAAGAGCACTGTGGAGCACGAGATGATATATTGAGGTCTAGGTGTCAGTAGTTTAGTAATAGTAGTTGGTAGTCATTTATGATTTGTTGATGTAATCCCAATCTTTTGTATGAATTATGGTATGGTTATGTAAACCCCAAACTTTTGAAAAATATTAGAGGGGTAGTATGTTAGTAGTTGCCCCCATCTTTTGTGATATTAGGGGATATGTGTTGACATTTATAGAAGTATGCTAGGGATAATCATGTTGATGTAATGATTCGGCATATAAATATAAATGATCTTATTTCAGAAACATGTTATGAAATCTTGTTCCTTTTTTATTTGGGGAAATGTTTAAGTAATGTAATTAGATAAAAAAGTGAAAATTTTGTGATGCAGAAAAATGCCGGCCAGACGTAGACTAACCGAACCATAAGAGTCGGTCAATGATGAGAGAGGACAAGTAGATCCCATACAAAGGCTAGTAGATTTACTAAGAGAGGCCCTGCGGGGAAGAAATAACGAACCAGTACCACCAAATCCTCAGGCGGTACCAGTCACAAACTTTAAGGATTTTAGGAGTGTAAAACCTCCGAAGTTCATGGGTACTACTGATCCGATCATAGCGCATACATGAATTAAGTAAATAGAAAAGGCCTTCACCATCGCTCGTGTAGGTGAAGACCAGAAAATGATGTTTGCTACCTACATGATGAGAGGCGAGGCAAACTACTGGTGGTAGGCGAATCAACAGAGAGCAGGAGAAGGGATAATAGCCTGAGAGAGATTCAAGACTCTATTTTTCGAGAACTACTTCCCGAAAAGCATGAAGAACAAAATGGAGGTGAAGTTCTTAGAACTTAAATAAGGAGACATGACGGTGGCACAATACGTGGCTAAGTTCAATGAGCTAGCCCGATTTGCAGAACACTAGGTAGGGGATGAAGAGAGGAAAGCTAGACATTTTGAGCAAGGGCTGAAACCTTGGTTGTTTAACAAGGTGTCAGTTCTTCAGATCGATTCTTTTGCAACATTGCTGGAGAAGGCCATTATTGCAGAGGGAGGTAGTGAAGCCTTGAGTTTGTACAACAAGGAAAAGAAGGGTAAGAACACGGGAGGAGATAGCTGTGGAGGAAATAGTAGCGGGGGAAGTAATTTAGGAAAGAGGAAATGGGAGAACAACAACAACAGCAAAAATCACGACAATCAAGTGGGGAAGTTTTGTGGAGATTTTAAGAAGAGGGCTGAGGGATGCCTGAAGTGTGGAAAGAATCACAAGGGAGAGTGCTGGAAAGGGCATAGTGTTTGTTACAAATGCGGCTAAGAGGGGTATATTTCGCCAAACTGCCCAATGCCGAAGAAGACCAAGGGATGTTTTGCTTGTGGCTCCACCAAGCACCAGATCAAGGATTGTCCCAAGAAGGGGACCAGTGGAAGAAGTTGCCATCAAGGTGGAGGAAGCAAGCTTATGATCGGTGGACCAACACCATCCAACCGTCCAACTGCTAGAATGTTTAACATGACTGTCCAGGACGCAGTAGTTGCGAAGGACATTGTGTTAGGTATTATCTCAATCAATAATATAATTGCATATGTATTATTTGATTTGGGTGGTACTTGTTCATTCGTGTCTGAAGAATTTACTAGTCAGCTTAACATACCCCAAGAACGATTAGAAAATCCCTTGAACATAGAGGTTGCGAATAAGGAAGTAATTCCCGTAGAATTCGTTTACCGAAATTGTCACGAAAACATTAGAGATCATGAACAAAGCGTAGACTTGATCCCAATAAGATTGGGAGAGTTTGACATAATATTGGGAATGGATTGGTTGTATAACCATGTTGCGATAATTGATTGTCACAATAAAAGTGTAAACCTTCAGACTCTGAATAAGTATAAGGTAGTATTTTATGGTAGCTCATCGCTTAAGAAATCGTGTTGCCTTACGATGATGCAAGCCAAGAAATTGTTAAGGAAAGGATGTGTAGGTTATTTAGCGTACATTGTTGATACTCAGAATAAGGGAGTGGAAATTAAGGATATATCCGTAGTGAAAGAATTCCAAGACGTATTTCCAGACGATCTGCCTGGTCTTCCACCAGACAGAGAAATCAAATTTGTAATAGACTTAGCACTGGAAATTGCATCGATTTCGAAAGCCCCATATCGTATGGCGCTAGTAGAAATGAAGGAATTTATGATACAATTGCAAGAGTTGCTAAATAAAGGTTACATACGATCGAGTGTGTCTCCTTAGGGAACACCAATGTTGTTTTTTAAAAAAATGGACGGATCGATGAGGCTTTGTATCTGTAGACACTCGAAATTTTTTGTACTACTGACACTAACATTGCAGGAAGGCAGATTCGTCTTTTATGAGAGAACCCTAAAAGACAATCCACAACTATACCGGATACTACCGGAGGTTTAGCATCAACCCCAGATCGCAATCTGGGAGTAATCATTCCAATCTTGGAGAACCCCGAGGCATGCAGATCAATACCGGAACACACACCGGAGAAGACCGATTAATCTCAGAGATAACCCCGAGGTATCCAGTCTCAACCCTAAACATGGGAATAGCCTCCAACCTTGGTGATAGGCCCAAGGAAAGCAATTTCGGCATTAACCCCGAAAATGCTTGTTACAAGTGCAACCAGCTTCAATCTCGACGCTCATAACGAGATATATTGTAACAGCCCGGCGATGACATTGGGAAGATAGACACACCTCAAAGATGACAATGAGGACTTTCAACCAATTGCAACAGTCCAATCCCAGCAAAGCTGAGCAACGTCTGCTGTATCGACCCAACCCGGCAATAACACCGATAAGGGGAAACATCGTCATCTGACCAACACGATGCCACGCCAAGTCGTCTCCATACATCTACGCAACAACGGCCCACAAGGCTAACCAATCCCGAGTTGCTATTGTGCGGGGTAACGGATGAAAGTTGAAGCTTGAAGACCGGAGGGCACCGTCCCATCTTCAAAGACTTCGTACAAACTCTAATCCCATGCCATCGTACAAACTCTCGACAACAGCAGTCCGAAATAGGTCATGTATACCTCAAACGGATGCCCGGATTGCACTTCAGAAAAACCGAGTGGACATTACAGTGCCCGTGTGCACGTATTTCGAGACGACCCGACTCGACCAAACCGGGCCGACCCGACCCGCCTCTGGTACACCTGCGGCACCTTTTGCCTATAAATAAGAGGCTTGGGGTGCTGATTTTTATAAGAAAAAAGACGGGGAAACCCAGCAGAATTCGCTCTACACTTGCCATACAGTGTATTTTCCCACTTTAAACACCTGTGAGCTCATATACAACACTCTTTTGTACCTACAAAAGCTAGTGTTTATCCACTTTAAAGATATAGAAGCCTTTTCTAGCAGTCAGCTGTAAGCCTTCTCACACACTTTAGAGTCTTTCTCTTCATCTTTGCACACACCCTTCTACACGTTGAGAGTCGTGTTGCTTGCTTTTACCCGTACTTTGGTCCGTGGTTTCATTTCAGTCTATATATATATATATCTTATATATATTTTTACATATATATTGACTAACATTACCGAGTTATGCCTCGGTTGAGCCTCGACTTCGGTTTGGAGCATTTATTGCTTTAATATATATATACTTATATATATTAACTGTGTGTCGAACTTTGTTCGATGAGCCTAAACTTCGGTTTGGTGCGTGTAATGGCTTTCTTATATATATATATATATATATATATATATATATATATATATATATATATATATATATATATATATATATATATATATATAAGCTGTGGTCGAACTCCATTCGATGAGCCTGGATTTTACATCCGGTGCGTTTACTCGCTTTTATATATATATACTTATATATATGAACTGCTATCGAACTCTGTTCGGTGAGCCTGGATTTTATATCCGGTGCGTTTACATGCTTTTATATATATATATATATATATATATATATATATATTTACATTTCGTCCCATCTGGAGTTCACTTCGTGGTGGTTGACTGTTTTTACAGTTTTATCTACGTTTTGTTCCGCCTGGAGTTTCCTCCGTGGCGAATGATGGCTTTTAATAGCTTTTTTTACATTTCTGATCCCCCATGGAGGTTCTTCGTGGTTGGTGATCATGTCTGTATATATATATTTACGGTTTTTATATATATACCTGCTTACTACTTTCATACAAATTGTGGTATCATGTGAGCCTAGGAATCATGTGATCACAGATTCATCCCATTGGATCTAGATTCGGTTCCCGTGATGGACATTTTTAGCTGTAAGCAGCTTATAAATTATTCTGCGGTGTCTGAATTTCCTCAGATGGTTTCCATACCCACGAGGAAGTCGACATTATTTTGTACATTATTTTCGTACGAATGCTTTGCAGCCGTCAAATAAAATCAACCAAGCCGCGCATTTAATAAAATGGGAGTGCAAAAGGCCTCAATTACTATTGAGCGACACGGTTTGAAAAAACCTCTTTTATAAAACATTCATTGCCATATCTTGCTAAAATTGAATTTTTACATAAATTCAAACCCTACGTATATAGGTGCGAACGAGGCCTCGTACCACTTTCAAATAACAGCACACTGACTCACATACACACACACACATTCAGATAATAGTTTCTTGAAAAGAGGCGGTCACCGTGGTAACATGGATGTCGGGGGGTGCCTAACACCTTCCCCCCGCATAACCAAGTCCCCGGACCCTAAATGAATCTCGGTTTCACCGACCCGTATAGCAGTATCACATCACTAGGTCAATGTGCAAACTTTTTCTCGGATGTGTTGGTACAACCGTTTAAAAAACCAACTGGCGACTCTTAACAGTCCATCGTCGACATTATACATGTCGGACCTTTTTCACTTGTTTTTTCAAACAAATCTCACCTAAAATGAGAACACCAAAGAACAAGTAAAGGAAAAGGACATCTAAAAATCCCGACATCGACAGGTGGCGACTCTGCTGGGGACTCCAGTAAGAGGACTTAAGCCTCTATTTCAATCTTTTCAAAATTGTTATCTGCTTGTGTGTGGATGTTGCATTTACATTAGATGAATGTGTACGAATGCATGTCTTGTTTATTTAGTGCCTCGCACTATAAACTGCCTGTGATGTTAGTGCCTCGCACTATAAACTGCTCATGATATTAGTGTTTCGCACATGTCATCATTTCATACAGTGAGACGCGATGTATGTGAATGTATGTTGTGTGGTCCCTCCACCAGGAGGCTATCCCGTCGGTGTTTGATTACTAGACTCGTGAGAAGCCTGATTCTCCGAGGCTCAGGAAAGGCACCACCCAAATTCGCTCCAGTTGAAAGACCGAATTAACTTCCCTTCAAGTAGATTGCGATGATTTGGGAACCTTCATGCCAAAAAGCCGCGAGAGTAACCTAAGATAGGCCAGCCTCTGATAAACCCAAAATAGAGGAAAGTCTCTTCATGCTCTCATTTTAAATTACACAATTTCATGACATATCTATCTCCATGTAATGAGAAATATGAAGGAATGTGTACACATATACATACATGCTACAAACAGCTGACATCCATTTTTGCAGGATAAAATTCCTAAAATGGACTCATCACATTGCATATTAATATTCACCTTCCCTAAGGACTAAACTATGCAAGTCTTTCGCAGGGAGTCAATCGGGCCTACTACCCGTTCAAAGTCCAAAAAGGCAACAGGCCTACAGTCAATTATGTCGTCATCCGACCAGACTGAACTAAATCCAGTTTCTCGCAAAGAATTCGACGGATTAAGCAAACAAATTGCAGATTTGGTTATCCTGCTCAAAGAATTACACCAGTCTACACAGGGTCAGAAAATACCCGTACATGCTGAATCCTCTACACAAGGAAGAAGCCCGATCAATACCATACCTGAACTACAGTTGGATCAGACCAATAAAATTCATGATGCTACCCATCCCACTAGAGACCCAGACACTGGTGACATCAAAAAGAAAATCCTCCAAATGGAAGAGACCCTTCACACTATCAAAGGAATTGGATCACACGGGAGTGTTTCATATGCTGATCTATGTATTTTTCTTGGTGTTCATTATCCAGAAAAGTTTAAAACTCCTGACTTTGAAAAATATGATGGGTTAGGAGATCCTTATACACACTTAAAGGTATTTATTGGAGAACTTGGATCTTATGCAGAGGATGAAAAGCTCAGAATGCAATTATTCCAAAAGAGTCTACCTAGAGAAGCCCGTTCATGGTACACAAGATTAGACAACTCCAAAATCCACAGCTGGGAAGAGCTAGCACATGCCTTCCTCACTCAATATAGCTTTCAAACTCAAATGGCTCCTGATCAGTACCAAATTACCAAGATCAAAAAATAGTCTAACGAGTCTTTCAGAGAGTATGCCCAGAGGTGGAGACGCTTGGCTGCCCAAGTGAATCCTTCCATGACCGAATCAGAAATGGTCATGACGTTCATAGACATACAAGAAGCTCCCTTCTATGAGAGAGTTTTAGCTGGCATCGGCAAACCATTTTCTGAAATGGTCAAACATGGGGAGATGGCTGAGATGGGATTGAAAGCCGAAAAGATTCAAGACCTAGCTGCACTCAAAGCTGTTGCTGATCACATCTAGTCTGGAAATTATGGGAACAACCCCATGAGGGTCCATAAAAAGAAAGAGGAAGATGTTTCCCTGATACTACAGGGTCAAAAAGGCAGTCAAAATATGCCTGTTCAGAGGAGAAACTATACTCCCTTTCCAGCACAGTCTGTAAACCCTCCAATACCAAAAGGTGGAGAAGCCAAACGCCCTTGAGTGTTCACACCCTTAGGGGATACCCTCGAGAGTATCCTTAATCTTTTGACAACATAAAAGAAGATTACACATCTACTTCCACCAGCCAGCTCAAATAGAAGGGGTTTTAATGCTGCTCGGAAATGTGCTTATCATGCCAGGGCACCTGGACATGATACTCAGGATTGTTGGGCCTTGAAACACAAGATCCAAGACCTGATAGACAACGGTGAGATCGTGGTCACTAAACCAGATCAACTTAACGTTCAAGACAACCCTCTTCCTCAACACAAAGAAGAAGAGGTCACCATGATTAATTAGAGCAGTGGACAGAGTTCCAACTTCAGCTATGATTCTTCCCAAACCATCAAAGACGGTGATAATAGATGGGATTATGCCTAGTTCCAGTTCACAATGGAACGAAAAATGAAAGCTCTCTGCAAACAAATTGAGCAATTGGATGAACTGGTGGCTTATCGGCATCAAGTGACTCGTCAGCTAATCAACCAGGAGCATGCCAGTCTCCTGCCCATTGTAATGAATATTCCCTCTTCACTTTCAGAAAATGAAATGCTGGAAGACAAAGTGACGAAGAGAGCAAATGCCAAGGCCCGTCGGGATTTCACCAACAAAAGGGAATTCACCTATTTGGGTCAACCTATGGAAAAGATAATTCACATGTTAATCAATGAAGGAAGAATCAGTTCCCTTCTACCTCCAATCAACCCCCGTTCGGGACGGTACAATTCTGAGGGAGTATGTCAATATCATTCCCAATCTCGTGGTCACAGCACAGAAGAATGCTGGGCACTCTGCCACCTTATTCAGAACCTAATCGACAGTGGCGTACTGCGCCTGGCAGATGACGACACTGTGCTACGCGCCAGTGAGAATGCAGGTCCCACTAAATGGAAGAGTGTGGTAGTCGTCATATCTACTGAAGCTGATCAATCACTCGTCATGCCAATAATTTAACTCAAAGGAAGCAACAATCCTTTGAAAGTGGCCGCTCCCGAGCCAATCAACTTGCCGTGCAGAG
The DNA here is from genome assembly GCA_016801055.1 of Panax notoginseng. Classification (NCBI taxonomy): domain Eukaryota; kingdom Viridiplantae; phylum Streptophyta; class Magnoliopsida; order Apiales; family Araliaceae; genus Panax; species Panax notoginseng. Next base: position 56,878,506 of record CM029017.1, on the reverse strand, counting down.
CATAATATCCTATTGTTAGCTTGCATAAAGTTCCGTGGAATTATGGAGAAGGTGAAGGATCCACCTCACATACCACTGCTGCAGTGTAGAAAGAAAATCCACTGTACCTTCCCCAACAGGTGATGAAATCTGCCGTCAAATCAAAGGGAAAAATACCCACGGAGAAGATTGAAGAATTCCTCCGCACTATGGGTCATAACGAAGCTACGGTGGTTTTAAGCTTGAAAGAATCTCCACAACAGATATCAATTTTGGACTTGGTCCTCACTTCCGAGAATCACCGGAAGATCTTGTTAAAGGTTTTAGAAGAAGCCTATCTCCCGACATTCGTGGATGAGGAAAAATTTTAACATATGGTTGATCACATTTTCAACGATAATGTGATATCCTTCACTGATGATGACATTCCGCCTGAAGGGACCGGTCATTGCAAACTGTTGCACATCGCAGTCTTGTCCTCCGGATATATGGTGGCTGGAGTCCTGATAGATGGAGGCTCATCCCTAAATATCTGCCCATATGCTACCTTGGTGAAGATTAATATCAATCCTAATCGAATCTGGAGTAGCCATACTATCATAAAAGCTTTTGATGGAGCCCGCCAAAATTTGGTTGGAGCAATTGAGCTGCCAATTGAGATTGGCCCTCATACATTCTGCGTATCTTTCCATGTGCTCAAGATAGAGTCGGGATACAACCTACTCTTGGAACGACCATGGATCCACATGGCTGGGGCAGTCCCCTCCACCCTTCATCAACAATTAAAATATATTGTCAACAACAGCCTGGTCACGGTCAACGCTGAACTAGAGTTTCCTCAACACGGGGATTTATCGGTCATCAATGCTAATGCGGACGTTGAACCAATCAGTTTTCATGCTTTGGAAATAAGCAATACCCAATACCATGCTATTGGAGCACCACTGCCCGAACCCCAAATTTCTGCCGAAGTGATGTCAGCCACTCAAGAAATGATGTCGTTGGGTCATAAACCAGGACAAGGGTTGGGTAAAGATTGTCAGGGTATCAAGTACCCTATTCTCTTAACCAAGCACACTGGAACAGCTGGACTAAGCTATTCGGCCAGCTCTAGTCACAGGAACCCTCATAAACATCCACAGGTTCCTTCAGCTTCAACTATGTGGCGTTTATCTTCGCCTTCAAGTGCTGAGTCCGCACAACCTCCTGTAAAGGTGCCAGCCAATGTCATGGCTATGTTATTTCCTAAGCTGAAAACGGTGGAGGAAAACAAAATCGTTATTCCAAATCCCGCAATCGAAAAAGAGGAGCGAAGAATCAAGGAGAACGTTGTCCAAATAATGTCGGGCATGCGTATCATCGTCCATGATGAACATGCCAACCGATACACCCCAGACGATGATTGCCCAGACATAATGGCCATCATTCGGGACAGGGAGGATGATGACAGTCCCTCCATCATTGTGGTTCACCCGAACTTTGCTCTTGCCAATTGGAACAACATTCCTTGCATTGGTCGTCAAGGGTAAAGCGGGCAGAAGTTCTTTTTGCCCTGTAGATATAATAACTGCTTACTTTTCTGTACAATATTAGCAGTTTATTTTGCTAGTATATGCTAACACTGTGTATGATCAAATACGTTTCATATATACTAAGTGAAAGCATATTTTGTTTCAGGACTCTGAATTTAGATGTGCCTGTACTTGCTGATACGATGCCTCTCCTACACAGGGATTGTACCTTTGATGTAGAGATGAATTCAGCCTTAATGGATACACAGGATGACATTGAGGTGCCTCCAGAAATTCAATAATGGGTCAAAGATACACCTAAACCCAACCTTGATCAAACCACTTCTTTCAATCTCGGAACCTTAGAAAGCCCTAAGTTAATCCAGATTGATTCAGACCTTACCCCAAACCAACAGAATGACATGGTTACACTATTAACCCAATTCCAGGATGTGTTTGCATGGTCTCATGAATACATGGTGGGTTTGTCCACTGACATTGTCTTTCATCGCCTTCCCATTAAAGAGGGATTTAAGCCAGTCAAACAGAAACTCAGGCGATTGAAACCTGAGTGGAGTTTAAAGGTGAAAGAGGAAATTGTGAAACAATTTCAGGCTGGCATCATCATGGTGTCTACATATCCTGAGTGGATATCCAATATCGTGCCCGTGCCTAAACCTAGAGGGAAGGTGCGAGTTTGCGTGGATTACCGGGACTTGAATAAAGCTTGCCTAAAAGACAGCTTTCCCGTGCCATTTATCCACATTCTCATTGACAATACTGCGCAATACGACATGTACTCCTTTGCTGATTGCTTTGTGGGGTATCATCAAATCACGGTTGCCGAGGAAGATCGTGAGAAGATTGCCTTCATCACTCCTTGGGGAGCTTTTTGTTATAGACGGTTGTCATTCGGCCTCATCAATGCCGGAGCTACCTATCAACGAGCTATGAAGGCTCTTTTCCACGACTTAATGCATAAAGAGATTGAGATCTACGTGGATGACATCATTGTCAAGTCCCGGAAGGAGGATCACCATATAGACCATCTCAGAAAGCTATTCAACAGGTTGCGTAAGTACAACTTGAAGTTGAATTCAGCCAAATGCGCCTTTGGCGTTAAATCAGGCAAGTTGCTAGGATTTCTAGTCAGCCACAAAGGGATTGAGCTGGATCCTGCCAAAATCCAAGCCATCACGGAAATGCCCATTCCTCAGACAGAAAAGGAAATCCGGAAATTTTTGGGAAGAATCAACTTCATTAGCAGGTTCATCTCCCAACTCACAGCAACCAGTGAACCAATCTTCAAACTATTAAGGAAGAACTCCTCTATGAAATGGAATGATGAGTGTCAGAATGCCTTCCTTACAATCAAGAAACAGCTAGTCAAAGCTCCTGTGTTGGTACCACCCAGGGATGATGTTCCCCTGTTTATGTACCTGTCCGTAAGTGACAATGCTATGGGCTGCATGCTGGGGCAGAATGACGATAAAGGCCAAGAACGAGCTATCTATTACCTCAGTAAAAGGTTCAGCAGCAGTGAACACAAGTACACTTTGATCGAAAAGACGTGTTGCGCTTTAGTATGGGCTTCCATGAGGTTACAACATTACCTCCATGGTCACACATCCCATCTTATATCCTGCGTGGATCCTCTCAAGTACGTGTTCAACAAACCCATGTTAAATTGTCGGCTGTCCAAATGGCAGTTGATCCTACAACAATTTGACATCGTATATGTGACTCAAAAGTCCATCAAAGGTCAAGGAATCGCGGATCAACTGGCCGCCGCACCTTTGGGGGATTTCAAACCCTTAGAAACATATTTCCTTGATGAAGGAGTAATGACAGTACAGCAACACCATCAGTACGATACGCGCCAATCATGGAAGATGTATTTTGATGGAGCTATTAATATGGAAGGTTCTGGAGCTGGAGCAGTTCTAGTATCTGATACGGGAGAGCAGTATCCCGTCGCCATCAAATTACAGTTTGACAGCACCAATAATACGGCTGAGTATGAAGGCTATCTCATGGTGCTAAAACTTTCTCATTCAATGGGCATCAGACGGTTAACTGTCCTTGGAGATTCAGAGTTGGTAATCCGACAATCCACCGGAATCTATCAAACCAAGGAACTACACTTGCTGCCTTACCATCGGCAGGTTTTAAAGATGGCTTTGGAGTTCGAAGAAATCTCCTTCCTACATGTTCCTCGTAATAGGAATGACTTTGTGGATGCATTAGCAACTTTGGCCTCCTTGATTCGCATATCAGACAAGGAACACTTGCCAAGCGTCACAATTTCCCTGCATAAGGCCCCGACCTATGGGAATTACGTTGGAGAAGTATCAGATGAGCTACCTCCCATCCAATATCCTTGGTATCAGCATATCAAGGAATATCTGCGAGATGGATATACACCCGCTGAGGCGAGCCCGACTGAGAAAAGGCGGATCCATCGACTTACAATGAAAATCTACCTGAGTAGAGATGCGCTCTACAAAAGAGATACAGGATTAGGCCTCCTCCGGTGTTTAGACAAAGATCAAGCCCAAAGGCTCATGGATGAAATCCATGGCGAAGTTTGTGGCCCCCATATGAGTGGCCCCCTCCTTGTCAAGAAAATCCTCAGAACGGGACATTATTGGCTATCTCTCAAAGCTGATTGCCATGACCACGTCAAAAGAGGCTATCAGTGCCAGATTCATGGGAATGCTATACACGCCCCTCCACGGGAACTCCACAATATGAGTTCACCTTGGCCCTTCTCAATGTGGGGAATGGACGTTATCGGGCCCATTGAACCTAAAGCCAGTAATGGACATCGATTTATATTCACCATGATCGACTACTTCACCAAGTGGGTAGAGGCAGCCTCCTTCCCCAGGGTTACTAAAGAAGTTATCATTGCTTTCATCAGAAATAATGTTGTTTGCCGATATGGACAACTAGAGGTGATTGTGTCAGACAATGCCAAGAACCTCAACAACCAAATGATGAAGGAATTATGCAGTAAATTCCACATCAAACATCTCAACTCTGTCATCTATCGTCCTAAGATGAATGGTGCTGTTGAGGCGGCTAACAAAAACATCAAGAAGATTATGCAAAAGATGTCCGCCAACCACAAAGATTGGCCTGATGTATTGCCTCTGACTCTATTAGCCTACAGATCATCCATGCGTACTTCAACTGGGGCAACCCCCTACGCACTAACCTATGGGATGGAAGCAGTGCTCCCCATAAAAGTTGAGATGGAATCTCTCAGAGTGTTGATAGACGCTCAGCTGGATGAAGATCAATGGGTACAAGATAGGTATCACCAATTGTCTCTAATAGACGAAAGGCGAACCGCGACTATCTTCCATGGTCAATTATATCAGCAAAGGGTCGCCAGATCCTACAACAAAAAAGTCTGGGTATGGAAGTTTAAACAACATGACTTGGTTTTGAAGAAGATCCTTGACAACCAAGATCAATCTAAGGGAAAATTTGCTCCTAACTGGGAAGGCCCGTTTATTGTCAAGGAAGTATTGACAGGAGGTGCTCTCAGGTTGCAAGAAATGGATGGTGATGAATTTCCACAACTCATCAACTCAGACACCATGAAACGGTACTATGTCTGAAGTAACTTGCAAACACCCTGGTGTCAAACCATCAAATCACCAGTCATTCCGGTTTTTTAACCCTTTACCACATACAACTTTTCTGCACTTTTCCCCTCAGGGAAACATACTTTTCAAGCCAGCAGCCTGGCTTTCCTTTGCGCTCATACAACTTAGGTCATCCCACCATGGATCCAACCTCTTACGTTTACAGTTTGGCTACCCATACCTGGGATCAAACTTTTCTTCTGCAGTTTATCCTCAACCTAGGATTAAACTTTCTCTTCCCCGCACTCTGACCTGCACATGGGATTACTCTTTCTCTTCTCGCCTTGAGGGGCGAACTACGTCGACCTGATCTCCTCTTCAATAGGAGTACGTAGGCAACCATTTCATATGGCCCGGTCGCAATAAAACAAAAATAACAAAAACATTTCTACGCCCTTCACCTTACAAACAACAAAGACATTCCTACACCATTTCTTCCACAGACAGCGTTGAACCTCTTACACCAGGTTCGAACTACGCAGACCTGATCTCCTCTTCAATAGGAGTACGTAGGCAGCCATTCATGGTGCTGTCTCACCCCCTACCAAAACACAAACCCTTGTCAGTTGGTATTGGGATCAAACATCAATCCACTACGTTTCATTCGGCTTCAAACCAAAGGGATGGAATTGCCCAACCTCTCCTCCCAAATAGGAGATTCGGCGACCATCTAAGCTGCGGTCATACATTGAAGAGTAACGCCAATCCATAAAAGATGGAATTAACTAGGCTTCTCCTGAATAGAAGTACTGGCGACCATCTATGGTGCGGTCAATCTCAGAGAGGAAAGCCACACTCCTCTCCACATTTTCATACAGAAACCAGTCCCAAGACACCAAAAGATGGTAGGGATACACAGATCGATGATCCATTCTGAACTATCCAGAGACAACTCAATGTCCATCCACCCAGGAGGAATTCAGAATACATCAAGATCATAAGCCCTGAAGCAACAGGCAAAATATCAAACAAATAGCAAGGTGTATCTAAAAGGGAAGTGATCCAAAAATATATTTCCCTGTCATATATAATGCTGTTTGATATACATGATGTAAACTGTACATGACAAAATGGCTAAGCTAGTCTGTGCAGGTAAGTATAAGCTAATCTATGAGTCAGGATACACGCGAGCTAGCAAGCCCAACATAGCATCCCTCTCAGAAGAATGAGGTAAAACTGTGGTCTCCTGTATAAGAGTATCCACACGACCCAATAGATCAGAAGCCGTCTACATGATGACCATATGCTCATCAATATATGTGTTCATCTCTGCGATTATGTCAGTGGTAAGGGACCTCGTTGCAGTACTGTCTGTGATGGCTACATCCCGGGCAGATATGGCACTATCCCGCTCAACTATCACTGCATCTCTGGCTAATCTGGCCTCATCCCGCTCAACAATAGCGGCATCCCTGCGAGCTAAGGCCTCATCTCTCTCCAACAGAGCGGCCTCCCTCACATCCAGAGCAGTCGACACCATAGATCGAACCTGATCTCTCTCAAAGGTCATCAGCTGAAGACTCTGCTCTAAGTACTATGCCGAGTGCTAAATCGCAACAGTACTGGTACTAGGAGAATCCAGAAGAAATGCTGGTAACCCAGCAGCGGGCTCCTCCTCGAAGTGGGTATCAATGTCCTCCACAGGCTCCACACCCTCTGTGTCGCTATCCTGTACTGCAGATACTACTGCAGCCGATAAAACCTCCGTCTCCATCTAGGCAGAATACTCTACGGAATAACCTGGACTGCTCACTAAAAAAGCAGCTCTCTCACGATGGTCCCAACAAGCGTATACACGAGATCGGTCCTCGGCTGAGAGGTATCGGGCAGCTGAACGCTGACTTGTCGCCCCTGTGAAAGGATGAAAATCCTGAAACTGGTCGAACTGCGACATCACGGCCAATGGATGATAAGTAGTCACACCCCTCAAGCCGGCCAGAGGGAGGAAATCCATGCCCGGAGCATGAGTAATAAAGCTGTATGGTGAGCTAAGCCCCGAGCATAGCAATATGCTAAATGGGTCTCTGATGTCTGCCAAAAATGCGGACCAGGACTGAACATCTATACACTCCGATGGCTGAAAGGAGTATGACATGGACACATCGTGGGTAAACCAATATCCATGACATCTAAGGGTACCAATCGGTCTCAAGTGTGACATGAACCACACATACAGAAGGACTGAGCTCCCAGTAAACACTCCTGATGGATAAGTACTGCAGTAGGATGCTGACCACAGAGTCTCTGCCAAGATCATAGGCACAACCCTCCCTGAGAGCTCTCAAGGCCATGATAACGCCTATATCTATCTCATCCATATACCGCGGCATGTACACATATGATAGTACACATAACATCAGCACGTCAACTCTGGCTAGACGCCAATGATCCTGCGGTGCGGTGAAATCCCCGGAATATCGTGAGTAACTGTCCACTGAGCCAAATCTATCGTACAGAAAATGCTGAGAGATCACATGGCCAGATGTCAGCTCATCCTGCACTACTCTGCGCCTCAATCCTGTGAGAGTCATGAATCGTCTACTCATGTCTCCCAGAGCCATATGCATGCAAGGTCTGTCCAAGGGCAGCATCGTCAAACGTTCATACTCCTCCAGAGTAGGAGTCAAATCATGAGTGCCAAAGCGGAATACCGGCCTGTCAGGTCGCCAATGCTCTAGCATCCCATCTACGAATTCTGCAGGAACCTGAAATGCCAAAAGAGTCATGGTATGCTGCAGTAATATATCTACGGTCACCCTGTCTGGTGGTGACATACTATCATACCACGATCGCATACCCGATGCCACCACTGACGGTGGGGTGTGATCTATACGGCTAACTGTCGAAGAAGACATTTGTGAGGGCCGTGTCATAAGACCATCCAGGGGTCAATGCCGAATATCTCTGGACATACATACATATGCATAACATGATACATGCATAACAGATAATGGATGACAATATGATATAGGGAATGGAAAAGACTGTGTATACATTCCTAAGTATATCATCATCTAATACATCAGCTCTGTATAGCTACAAATACAGGGAAATGGGGCACAGACGCCCTACTACTAACAGAGGCCTATCAAAAGATATAGCGAGAATGGGGAACAGCCACCCAATATCTAACAGAGGCCTATCAAAAGATATAACAAGAATACATCAGAAGAAGACAATGGTGTCGATATCCACATCATCAATCCTGTCCACCTGATGTAACTCCTCCTGAGTCACTGGATCTCTATCAACAGGGATGTCAGGCCTATAAAGAGGAGGATCTGTGCCGGCAAAACCAAATGGGTCATCTGAGGGGCCAGCGCCTGACCTGGAAGGAACAAATGACTCTGCCTTTGCTGGATCTCTGCCCAAGTGCCGAATAAATATATGTGCCTGGTCCAACTGACGGGTCAAGCTATCAATCTGGGTCACATGAGTCAGATCTCAGACACAAGCTATCCAATCCGTCATCATCAAGGATCCAGGAACCATGTCCCCCATAAACTGTGTGGCACGAGACTGGGCTCCAATAGTACGAGGAAGCCACCAACGCTGGAATATCTCCTGAGTACATGGACCCTCTGATAATGCAAATCCGTCAACACCCAACAACGGGATATCAATGGCGGGTGACTGCGATATAGGCCAATGACGCCTGACAGGAGGTAAGATCGGTATACGAATCTCCCCTGTGGTGCTCCTGATAGCACGCTCTCCTAAATAGAGCTCCCAACCGCCATCTGTAAAGAGTGGAACTCTCCTGGTGGAAATCAAATACTCGACCCCAGTCGGGTATCCATCCTCAAAACCCACTGTCAAGTGTTCCCCAGAATAGGGAAGCCAGGTGATGGTGTCGGCCGTCAGTAACTCCAGCTGCATACGGCAATGAGTGAATCCCTCCGCTACAGGGACCTCGGGCAGAATCGAATGATACCATCTTCGTCCTCGTCGATAGGTATCTAAACCTAACACACTCACGGGACGCAAACAGGGAAGCCTCTCATAGGCCCAAAACTGCCAACACAATGGCAAGACATCTGCTATCAGTAAACACTCTTAACCTATAAATGGTAAATGACAAGAGAAATACTCACCATTAGAAACGGGTAAAATCCTAGCCAAGCCTCGGTCAAACCCTGTGAGCGCATACGCATGCCCCAGAGGAAATAGGCAAAGGTATAAGAGCCCCAACTTTACACTCCAATACGGTCCACATCACGAATAGCGCTGACCAAAGGAAAAGATACAGTGGAAGAGTTATCTGCTATGAAGCAGCCTTGAATAATCATCAGGAACAATCACCGCAGAACGCGATCCCTGATTGTAAGACCCCAACTTTTATAAATAAAGATGAATTTTTTATAAATATCATTTTTGAATATTATGAAGTTAATTTGATATAATGTTATAGTTGTGGGTAATATTTATAAATTTTGCAAAGTAAGCAAGTTGTTATAAAATATTCGTTTGGTCGGGGAATATTCTTTTTGTCGGGGAATATTCGTACGACAGCACAATCATTGGTGGACCACACAACGGAATTATTGTCGGATTGAGAAAACGATAAAATTATCTTTCTATAAAAATAACAGCTGAGGTATTACGTTAAAATCGTTAAAACTGTTGAACTACTTGGTAGTAAAAGTACAGTAATACGCGTGGTTGCATAGTAGCACACGGTATTGATTATTGATGCTTACGTGAGAAGTCACTCAGCTATACTCAATTATTGCTACAGTAATTGCTGCATCATATCTCTTAAATTATTGTCATAGTATCATCTGTATAATATGTTATATTATTGAGACGTTGTGGTAAGTTTGGTTATTTTATGGGGGGCCATATGTCATCATCTAAGAGTCTCTTCGTCAATAGTAATTACCGTCGTCAATAGTAATTACCTTGGTCAATAGTAATTACCTTGGTCAATAGTATTTACCTTGGTCAATAGTAATTACCTTCGTCAATAGTATTTACCTTGGTCAATAGTAATTACCTTCGTCAATAGTATTTACCTTGGTCAATAGTATTTACCTTGGTCAATAGTAATTACCTTCGTCACTAGTATTTACCTTGGTCAATAGTAATTACTTTCGTCAATAGTAGTTGTCCCTTCAATATTACCAAGAGTCATTTGACCATTCGTTAAGACCAAGAGTCATTTGACCCTTCGTTAAGACCAAGAGCCACTCTCAGTTTTTCTATAAATAGAGGCCTAGGGCTTCATTATTTTTCACGAATTCATTCAAGCTATAGAGAGAGAAAGTATAGAGAGAATAAGAGAGAGAGATACTAAAAGTATTCTGCTACATCACTTTTCCAATATCCAGTTCTTTTAAGGTAGGGAATATTATTTCTTTTATATTCATGAAGAGAACTTCTGTTATTCCATTCGTTATTATTCTGTTGGAATAACCAGTATACGCGGTCTACCCTATACTTGGTGACATTCTTCTATTATTCTGTTGGAACATCCTGTCTGTGTGTTTTACACCGGACCTGGTTCCATTTATTATTATGTTGGAACATCCTGTCTGTGTGTTTTACACCGGACCTGGTTCTGTTTTTATTATTATTCTGTTGGAACATCCTGTCTGTGTGTTTTACACCAGACCTGGTTCTATTATTTATTATTCTGTCGAAATATCCTGTCTGTGCGTTTACGCCGGACCTGGTTCCATTATTTATTATTCTGTTAGAATAACCTGTCTGTGCGGTCTATCGCATGCATGGTGATTTCTTTTGTTATTCCATTCTTTATTATACTCAGTTGGTTAAGTTTTGACTTCTATACTCCATGAAATTTGTGGAATATCCTTGATAGTTGCGTTTCATCCAGTATCTTTTCAAGAAAATATTCTTCTAAGCATTCTTGAATTTTACTCCACAATGCAGTATCATGTTGACAATTTGGACGTTGTTAATTCCTGGATAAATTAATTCTTGAACTTGTTTTATTGAATTCTTATATCATTGTCATCATCCTCATGTTTATAAAATGTTGAAAGTCATCTGTGGCCTGTAGTGCATAGATGGACTTGGTATGATTATGACCAGGGATTATTCGGTATAATCATGACCGTAATGTTACAAATAATGTGGTAAAAGTCCTCATTGGCCCGTAGTGCATTGATGGACAGTTGTTGGCATGATTATGACCATTAATGAATACACGAATATCCTTGGCCGTAGTGCAGGGGTGATTCAATGATGTGGATTATTTTATTAAGCTGAGTCTCAGCGATTACAGTGTTGAAAAACTTTTTAAATCATAAAAGATATTAGAGTTTATTTTCTACTTGACTCTTTTAATGGATTGCTTGTTCCGCTACAGTTAAACTTGATGTCTATTATATTTTATCAGTTTAACATTGTTGAAGGCTAATGATAATTTATTCTGCATTATCTTAGTCATAATATTTCTTACTGGGCTAGTTGAGCTCACCCTTTCTTTCACTGTTCTCTTCAGGAAATGAGAACGTAGCTGGGACAAGTCGGGGTACGGAGTGATGGTCCGAATGATAGTATTAGTTAGTAGTCCTCACTATTCTATGTAATGGTGTGTTAATAAAATGTAATGAGGACTCCTTTTGAGTATGAATACTCTCTAGAAGATAATATTTGTATTCAAACTCACAGTTTATGTTTTGTCGTATTGTACACGACAGATGTATTAATCAGTTGTATTTGTATTCTGTACTATGTATCTGACGACCCAAGATAGGTGATGTATACCTAATTTTGGGGGCGTCGCGGTTGGTATCAGAGCTTAGGGATATGATCCCTGGCTAAGATGTGAGAATAGAACTAGGAGGGGAGAGACGGGGAATTCATTCGCTAGTATGGCATACCTAAGATTATTTGCATGGTATTTAATTGGTCGGTCATAATATAAGGATAATATATGACATATCAATTAATTTTTATTTTGTGACAGTATCTGAAAATGGCATCTGAGAATGTTGAGAATAGCAATGGAGCACAGACGACAGTTGATTCACCACATATCAATAATCAGGATAATGTGCATCAGGAAGGTGTCAATCCTCATGCAAACAACAACACTGACCAAATGATGAATGATCAAATGTTCAGAGGCTTTATGCAATTCATGCAACAACAGGTGAAAGCAGCTCCTGTCCACAACGTAGGTGGAAATACTGGAAACTCTCAGGCGGTCACCGCTAAACAATTTAAGGAGCTGGGACCACCGGAGTTTAAGGGAGAACCCAAACCACTTGTAGCTGAAACATGGATAAAGCAGATCACCAAGATATTTGATGTCTTGGGTTGCTCCGAGGATCAAAAGGTTCCCTTTGCCGCCTTTATGTTGCGAGGAGAGGCAGATTACTGGTGGGAATCGATAAAGCGTACTCAACCTACCGCACTGAAGATGTCTTGGGAGAAGTTTCAAGATCTGTTTAACGACAAATACTTTCCCGAGAGTATTCGTCACATGAAGGAGGTGGAGTTCATCAAATTGGAGCAGAATAATATGACCGTGTCGCAGTACGAGGCAAAATTTGCGGAGTTATCCCGGTTTGCGTCCCACCTGGTGGATAATGAAGAAAGAATGACGCGGATGTTTTTAAGAGGTTTGAAGCCGGAGATACGTCAACATCTTGTTTCTCATAAACTGTGTTTGTATTCAGATGTTGTAAATAGGGCTCAGTTGGTGGAGCGCGATAACGAGACAACGCAACCAAAAGAGAGCAGCCGGCAAAATGATAATACCAGTGAGAGCAGTCATCGAAGCGGTAACAACAAGCGTGGAGGGAATCAACAGGCCAGAAATGGTAACCACTTCGGTGGTAATCAGGGCCAAAATAATAAGAATGGACATTTCAAGAAGAGGAGATTCAACAATGACGGAAAGACGTCAGCACCAGCACCTGTCGTTAAGGAAGGAGAACGACCACCTATCATATGTTTCAAATGCGGAGGGGAGGGACACATCAGTCCAAACTGCGCGATGCCGTCCAAAGCATGTTATAATTGTGGAAGAGAAGGTCATTTAGCCCAATTTTGTCGTTTACCGAAAATAAATTCAGCTAGGATGCAGGCACCAAAAGCCGTCCCAGAAAAGTCAAAACCGGTTGTGCAAGGGAGAGCGTTTGTTGTGAACTCCCAGAGAGCAAGGAACCCGAATGAGGTCATCACGGGTAAGCTTATCATAAACTCTAAAGAAGTTTATACTTTATTTGATACCGGTTCAACCCATTCTTTTATTTCTCCTACTTGCGCTCATCGATTAAATTTGATTCCGGAGAAATTAGACTTTGACTTATCTGTGGAAACTCCGTTGGGAGAAACCTTCATTACCTCCACTGGTTATAAGTCTTGTTTGGTTCAAGTTGGTACCCACACATTACCTATCGATCTGATTTCATTAAAAATACTTGCATTTGACGTGATTCTAGGGATTGATTGGTTAACTACTCATTATGCAAAAATTAATTGTTTTCATAAGGTTGTTAGCTTTCATATTCCTAATCGACCTATTATGCGAATTCAAGCAACCAAACCATTAAAATCAATCGCTGTCATCTCAAGCCATAAAGCTATTCGTTTATTGAAAAACGGATGTCAAGCTTTCTTAGCTCATGTCACAGATCTAAACAAAAATACGTCAGCTTTGAATGATATTTCTGTTGTTAATAAATTTCCTGACGTATTTCCCGAAGAACTTCCTGGCCTACCCCCAGAGCGTGAAATTGAATTTTGTATCGACCTTGAACCCGGTACAAAACCCATTTCCAAAGCTCCATATCGAATGGCTCCTATTGAACTTCAGGAGTTAAAGACCCAACTGCAGGAATTGTTAGACATTGGTTTTATTCGTCCTAGTACTTCTCCTTGGGGTGCTCCTGTTCTGTTCGTGAAGAAGAAAGATGGGAGTATGCGACTTTGTATTGATTATCGGGAGTTGAATCATGTCACCATCAAAAATAGGTACCCATTGCCACGTATTGATGACCTGTTTGACCAGTTGCAAGGAGCACAATTCTTTTCAAAGATCGATCTTCGTTCTGGATATCATCAGCTGAAGGTTAGAACTGAGGATATTCCAAAGACTGCCTTCAGAACTCGGTATGGGCATTATGAATTCTTAGTTATGTCTTTTGGATTGACTAATGCTCCTGCTGCCTTCATGGATATGATGAACAGGGTATTTAAGGAATATTTGGATCACTTTGTGGTCGTCTTTATCGATGACATCCTTGTTTATTCCAAAAGCCGTGACGATCATGAGCAACACTTGAGGCTGGTACTCCAAAAGCTTCGTGAATACAAACTTTATGCCAAGTTGAAGAAATGCGAGTTCTGGCTGGAAGAGGTAGCATTCCTTGGGCACGTAGTATCAAGTCGTGGAATATCGGTTGACCCGGCAAAGATTGAAGCTATTCAAAGCTGGGAGCAACCTAAATCAGTAACCGAAGTACGTAGCTTTCTCGGTCTAGCTGGTTATTATCGGAGATTCGTGGAAGGATTTTCTCGAATCGCTACTCCATTAACTCAGCTGACTCGAAAAGATACAAAGTTCGGTTGGAGCGAAGAATGTGAGCAGAGTTTTCAAGAACTCAAGAGGAGACTCATTTCAGCACCTGTTCTAACAATACCATCTGGCTCGGAGGGATTTGTCATCTACAGTGATGCTTCGAGCAAAGGGTTGGGATGTGTTCTCATGCAACATGGAAAAGTCATAGCCTATGCATCAAGACAACTCAAGGAATATGAGAGGAATTATCCTACTCATGATCTAGAGTTGGCAGCTGTTGTCTTTGCACTTAAAATTTGGAGGCATTACTTGTATGGGGAGAAGGTGGAGATCTTTACGGATCATAAAAGTCTCAAATATTTCTTCACTCAAAAGGAACTCAACATGCGACAACGACGTTGGCTTGAACTGTTGAAAGATTATGATCATACCATTCAATATCATCCTGGAAAAGCGAACGTGGTAGCTGACGCATTGAGTAGAAGATCATATGCAAGTACGAGTGCGATATTGTCAACACAAAGACCCATTTTGTGTGATTTGCAAAGGATGGAGATAGAGTTAAAGACTCCAGGAACCCATGCGATGATGGCGAATATACGAGTAGAACCGACTTTAATCGATAAAGTTAAAGCTGCTCAAGCTACAGACCTGGAGCTGATGCGTATGAAGAAGAAAGTGCAAGAAGGTGCTATATCGGAAGCAAGAATCGATGAAGAAGGAATACTTCGAGTCAACTCCAGACTTTGTGTTCCTAACAACCCTGATTTAAAGTATGAAATCATGATGGAGGCGCACAACACACCGTTTGCAATCCATCCTGGAAGTACCAAAATGTATCATGATCTTCGTCATACATTTTGGTGGAGCAATATGAAGAGAGAGATAGCGTTGTTTATCTCAAGGTGTCTAACTTGTCAACGAGTCAAAGCGGAGCATCAAGTACCAAAAGGTCCATTGCAACCACTTGAAATTCCAGAATGGAAGTGGGAGCACATTACCATGGATTTCGTTACCGGTCTTCCTAGGGTTTCTCAAGGTATTGATGCGATTTGGGTCATTGTTGATAGATTGACCAAGTCTGCTCATTTCTTACCGATACGAGAAACTTATACACTTGAACGTCTTGCTCGTATGTACATAAACGAGATTGTAAGACTGCATGGTATGCCAGTATCCATAGTTTCTGACCGAGACCCAAGATTCACTTCACGATTTTGGGTTAGTTTACAAAAAGCTATGGGCACGGAGTTACGATTTAGTTCAGCATATCATCCTCAGACGGACGGACAATCAGAGAGGACTATTCAAACTCTTGAAGATCTATTAAGACTCTGTGTCTTTGACTTCAAAGGAAGTTGGGACAAGTTCTTACCATTGGTGGAGTTTTCCTACAACAACAGTTATCAAGCAAGTATTGGCATGGCTCCATTCGAAGCATTGTATGGAAGAAAATGTCGTTCTCCAGTATGCTGGGATGAGGTGGGCGAAGCAACGTTGTTGGGACCGGAGTTGGTACGTATGACTACAGAAAAGATTCAAACGATCCGACAACGTATAAAAACCTCACAAGATCGACAAAAGAGTTATGCTGATCTTCATCGAAAGGACGTGAAATTTGATGTAGGAGATCATGTGTTCTTACGTGTTGCTCCATGGAAAGGAGTTACGCGATTTGGAAAGAGAGGAAAGCTAAATCCTCGATTCATCGGTCCATTTTTAATCCTCGATCGAGTAGGAACTGTGGCTTATAGACTCGCTTTACCGCCAAGTATGTCTCGTGTTCATAACGTTTTCCACATATCCATGTTACGCAAATATGTGGAAGACCCGAACCACATTATTGAGTTAGAACCGGACGAAATAGCGGAGGATTTGACGTATGAAGAAGTTCCTGTTCAAATCTTGGATAAGAAGGAACATATTCTACGCTCCAAGGTTATACCTCAAGTTAAAGTTTTGTGGAGAAACCACGATGTTGAGGAAATGACTTGGGAGTTAGAATCAGAAATGAAATCAAGGTATCCTTACCTCTTCGACATACCAGGTATGTACCCTAATTTCGAGGGCGAAATTTCATAAGAAGGGGAGGTTGTAAGACCCCAACTTTTATAAATAAAGATGAATTTTCTATAAATATCATTTTTGAATATTATGAAGTTAATTTGATATAATTTTATAGTTGTGGGTAATATTTATAAATTTTGCAAAGTAAGCAATTTGTTATAAAATATTCGTTTGGTCGGGGAATATTCTTTTTGTCGGGGAATATTCGTACGACAGCACAATCATTGGTGGACCCCACAACGGAATTATTGTCGGATTGAGAAAACGACAAAATTATCTTTATATAAAAATAACAGCTGAGGTATTACGTTAAAATCGTTAAAACTGTTGAACTACTTGGTAGTAAAAGTACAGTAATACGCGTGGTTGCATAGTAGCACACGGTATTGATTATTGATGCTTACGTGAGAAGTCACTCAGCTATACTCAATTATTGCTACAGTAATTGCTGCATCATATCTCTTAAATTATTGTCATAGTATCATCAGTATAATATGTTATATTATTGAGACGTTGTGGTAAGTTTGGTTATTTTATGGGGGGCCATATGTCATCATCTAAGAGTCTCTTCGTCAATAGTAATTACCGTCGTCAATAGTAATTACCGTCGTCAATAGTAATTACCTTGGTCAATAGTAATTACCTTGGTCAATAGTATTTACCTTGGTCAATAGTAATTACCTTCGTCAATAGTATTTACCTTGGCCAATAGTAATTACCTTCGTCAATAGTATTTACCTTGGTCAATAGTATTTACCTTGGTCAATAGTAATTACCTTCGTCAATAGTATTTACCTTGGTCAATAGTAATTACTTTCGTCAATAGTAGTTGTCCCTTCAATATTACCAAGAGTCATTTGACCCTTCGTTAAGACCAAGAGTCATTTGACCCTTCGTTAAGACCAAGAGCCACCCTCAGTTTTTCTATAAATAGAGGCCTAGGGCTTCATTATTTTTCACGAATTCATTCAAGCTATAGAGAGAGAAAGTATAGAGAGAATAAGAGAGAGAGAGACTAAAAGTATTCTGCTACATCACTTTTCCAATATCCAGTTCTTTTAAGGTAGGGAATATTATTTCTTTTATATTCATGAAGAGAACTTCTGTTATTCCATTCGTTATTATTCTGTTGGAATAACCAGTATACGCGGTCTACCCTATACTTGGTGACATTCTTCTATTATTCTGTTGGAACATCCTGTCTGTGTGTTTTACACCGGACCTGGTTCCGTTTATTATTCTGTTGGAACATCCTGTCTGTGTGTTTTACACCGGACCTGGTTCCGTTTTTATTATTATTCTGTTGGAACATCCTGTCTGTGTGTTTTACACCGGACCTGGTTCCATTATTTATTATTCTGTCGGAATATCCTGTCTGTGAGTTTACGCCGGACCTGGTTCCATTATTTATTATTCTGTTGGAATAACCTGTCTGTGCGGTCTATCGCATGCATGGTGATTTCTTTTGTTATTCCATTCTTTATTATACTCAGTTGGTTAAGTTTTGACTTCTATACTCCATAAAATTTGTGGAATATCCTTGATAGTTGCGTTTCATCCAGTATCTTTTCAAGAAAATATTCTTCTAAGCATTCTTGAATTTTACTCCACAATGCAGTATCATGTTGACAATTTGGACGTTGTTAATTCCTGGATAAATTAATTCTTGAACTTGTTTTATTGAATTCTTATATCATTGTCATCATCCTCATGTTTATAAAATGTTGAAAGTCATCTGTGGCCTGTAGTGCATAGATGGACTTGGTATGATTATGACCAGGGATTATTCGGTATAATCATGACCGTAATGTTACAAATAATGTGGTAAAAGTCCTCATTGGCCCGTAGTGCATTGATGGACAGTTGTTGGCATGATCATGACCATTAATGAATACACGAATATCCTTGGCCGTAGTGCAGGGGTGATTCGATGATGTGGATTATTTTATTAAGCTGAGTCTCAGCGATTACAGTGTTGAAAAACTTTTTAAATCATAAAAGATAGTAGAGTTTATTTTCTACTTGACTCTTTTAATGGATTGCTTGTTCCGCTACAGTTAAACTTGATGTCTATTATATTTTATCAGTTTAACATTGTTGAAGGCTAATGATAATTTATTCTGCATTATCTTAGTCATAATATTTCTTACTGGGCTAGTTGAGCTCACCCTTTCTTTCACTGTTCTCTTCAGGAAATGAGAACGTAGCTGGGACAAGTCGGGGTACGGAGTGATGGTCCGAATGATAGTATTAGTTAGTAGTCCTCACTATTCTATGTAATGGTGTGTTAATAAATGTAATGAGGACTCCTTTTGAGTATGAATACTCTCTAGAAGATAATATTTGTATTCAAACTCACAATTTATGTTTTGTCGTATTATACACTTCAGATGTATTAATCAGTTGTATTTGTATTCTGTACTATGTATCTGACGACCCAAGATGGGTGATGTATACCTAATTTTGGGGGCGTCACACTGATCCTGACATCATCAGGCATGGGCTCACTCAATAGCCCGCTCACAGCATCCACGCTCAAAGGACCTGAACGGACGGTCCTGCCTTTGAGCGCTGCCGCCGGAACTCCTAACAAGGATCTGACGGCAGTAGGGGTAATATTCGCCATGCAAGGCACTGGCTCCCCTCCAAACTCCACGCCGGTGATAAATCGCCAATCCATCGGCGTCATCATCACCTAGCAATCCAGCAGGTGGAGTGACTGAGTCTGGTGAAACCACCGCTCAGACAATGCCCTGAGGTAACCCCAGGGACAACGACGGGGAAGGATGGAGAAGAATGCCCCAAATCCCCACTCATGCACTACTGCTCTATAATCAGGATGAAGTGCCTAGTACATGGAGTGGATGCTAAACCAGTTCCCTCGAGGCTGTGTAAAACCTTGAACCTGCATGAAATGCAAATCTACGTTAGAACCCTTTAATCCTCATCAATAAGAAAGAAGGAAAAGCAAAGTCTAACGCCATACCTCGTTAGCATGTAAGTACATCGATGGATGTCTGCCCAAATCACCCAGCAACTCTGGGTTCGCCACCTGAATGCTCGAAAGCTCCCTACGAGGGACAGATACAGTAGGAGCGGGGTCCTCAATATCCACCTCCTCGTCCTCAACGTCCGGAACATCTTCCTGGACAGGACGGATCACAGCCTCCACCAATCGACGAGGCTGTCTGACAGAACGGGGACGAGGCACTTCAAAAGCCCTCCGTCGTACGCCAGAAGTGGTCCTATAGGAACTGATCGGCTGATCTAGATCCATAATATCTGGACAACAAGTCTCCAAATCACCTCAGAAAGGGTGTGGTATTTCCTTTCCTGGAGCTTTCTCTAATGCATTTATGATTATATGCATGCATGCATTTACTTTAACAAACAATAGAGTTAAAATGCATGACTACCCAATGCCTACCTTTTGAAAAAATTTGCACTCAGGCATGTTTAGGTGGCCATTCAGTAGCACACCTACCCCAAAGTCATATACACAATATATGCATTAAAAATCAAAAGCATCATGCATAAGGCCAACCTCAATGCTAGGAGTACTTTGCCTTTCTACCTTTTGCTCATTGGACCTCAAATAGGATAAAAAATAGCAAAAAAAGGTGCCAAGTTGACTGTCTCAAAAGTTAAATTTTTTCACATCATTATGTTCAGCATGGTTTAATACTAACATTTACTATGTTGAATATTTTTTATCAAGTCATTTGTGCATACATAACCACTACTATGTGTTTAGATGCATTTCGTGCGATAACTCACAATCTAACGGACAGAAACTAGAGAAAATACAGGCATACGTTACCAGGATAGTGTGGAACACTTGCATGATGACAGAATTTGCAGAAAGTAGCCCGAACTCAGCAGATCTGAAGATGGCTCGCGGTTTTCTCTAAGCGAAACAAGTTGAAAGTGACTTGTGAATGCTGCTGGCTGATGGATATATGATCCACTCATGGCCGCAGGCCTATCTACGGCTGCAGCAGGCACACCTGCGGCACCCTAATGTGGGTCCCATCCCTCCGGCTCGGTCCAGTTCGAGTTGCAAAGGAGGTCTTACGAATTAAAAAGGTCAAATCGAGAATAAAAACGCCACGCGATTGAGCAAAACTGCATACAATCCTGGTCTTCTCTGATGAGACTTTAAATCGGTACATCACGCATTGGTATTCACCCACACATAGGGTACACTATACCAGTGATCTCAAATGATCTCAGTCAAGCTCGACAATACTGTACGCAGGTCCAATGCCGCTTTCTCAGGATCATCATCCTTATCAACCTAGATCCCCGACGGGGGTTACAACGTGAGTCCCCAACGGGGGTTACTGTGACGCCCCCAAATTCAAGTTCTCAACCCCGGGTTTGGTGCTCACTATCCATCATCAACATAAGCATTCTATATACTATTGCGGAATAATAAATATACGTTGTTCATTATAATAAAGTCTTATACAACACCCCAAGGTCTATTACCTTAACATAAACATACCTTACTTGAGTTACATAAAGTATCACAAAAGGTTTACATAAACATCAAACATAGTATTTCATGATACTTAAATATTTATAATAACTATTCTTGGACCTTTCCCTTGCCCTTGTCCTTCTTACTTGAACTCTCTGGCTTAGCTGAAATAAATGTCATGATATAACAAGGGTAAGCAACTAATTTGCTTAGCAAGTTTAAGTACAAAGAAGATATATCATGATTAGTAAGAAATTTATCGTTCAATGTTCAACAATAGAAATTAATTGCGAAAGAACAAGAATTAAGTCTTGATAACTGAATATTCGGATAACAGATACTGAGTGGTCATAATGACCATGAACATATGCTAAGGTTGTCAGTATTTAAACTGGTCCTTTTAATAAGTTTTGGTAATCAAGGGGATCAACCTTTCATACCCGTGTATTATGCATAAACACTTAATTTACGAGCAATAATTGTTTTTCAATAATGCTTTAATCAAATTGTTCTTTTTCTCAGTCTTGAGTCCTTACCAAATCAATTGGTGAAGAAAAGCTTTTAACAACATATTTGATTTAACAAATTTAAACATATTTGATCTAGCCGATACAATGAGCATAGATCCATATCTTAAACAGTGCATGAATAAAAGAACTTTAACTAATTCACAGTTCAATAATAATAGAATAAGAATTTAATTGCACTGAGTGCGAGCATCAATAATCAATATGGATGTGAATAATAAACAATAATTATTCACTAACATGCTTTGAAAAGAATAACTCAAGTTTGAGTTAGAGAACTTGCCTCGACTGCGATCTACTGCTACACAATTTAATTTAATCTCTTTATTGTAAAGACCTATCATTGTTAAGATTGATCTTACAATCAGCATATCATACTTTATATTATAATACAATTACTCTATCAGCAATTTACTTATCCACATAATCAATTACCTGAAAACATTCTTATTAATATCATTCTTTGATAATATATTATTTACTTTGTCATATTTCTTATGATTTAACACTTAATCTTTCCTTTTATTAGCTCTTCTTTATAATCTAGTAAGATGAATACTAACATCATAGTCTAGATTATACAAACATGCAATCCAGCCACCTGGATTGACTAATCCAGCAAACTGAATTCAACAAACTTCCAATCCAGCAAGACTGGATTCTAAATCCTTCAATCCATCAAACTGGATTCTAAATCTTTCAATCCAGCAAACTGGATTCAACATTTTTTCTAATCCAGCAAGCTGGTTTCCATATCTCTTTTACGAAAATACCAAATCAACTTATTATTTTTCTATCCTTTGGCCATACTTATATACATGTATTTCATACACAAAAAGTATTTTTCCGTAATTTTTCAATTTCTTTTACTATTTTTCAAAAATCATTTTTAGTGCGTGGCTTAAGAAATTAGCCCCATCATGCTCAACTCCAAAAATTTCCATCTCTTGGCATAATCTCATACATGTTAACGTGACCCTCCAGTTTAAATTTCGTGGCCATCGGAGTTATAGAACTCCGGTTATAGCGATTTTCGTCCGAAAAACCTAAATATTGAAATGATCATAACTTGGTCGTTTTAAGTCGGAATGAGCTCATTTTTAGACAGGAGCTACTTTATGACATATATTTTAATGTCCCAAAAGGCCGGAATTTATTTCATATTTTAAGTGGCCGAAATTGCCCTTTCAAAATTTTGGGCAGACCCCGTTTTGAAATTTTTAGATTTTACCTACTTTGCTAAATTCAGTCCATACGGAAATCTACAACTCCTTTTTAGGTGATTCCACTTGGGTTTGAAAGATAACTCATCATATTACTCTCCCAAATTTTTCCAGAATTTTTAAATACCAGAAAAATGACGAAAATACCCCTTGCTTTGACTGACCAAAAACAGTTTATTTTTCTTTCAAAAGACCAAACTGTTTTTGCTAAAACAGTTGCTACCACTTGTGTATTCAACATTTTTGAATGCTACCACTTGGGTTTAGTAATTAACTTACATATCTAGCACCCCTCTTTAACGGATCACAAAAAGAAGGTGTAGATCAAAAACGGTAGTCGATCAAAGGATGTGAAAAAACTAGAGTTTTCTTACAAAACAAAACTAGTTTCTTTTCTATCCTTTTGATTCACTTTCTAACACTCAAATATGTTAGATCCATACATGAAACTATATAAAACATGTAGATAGAGGGTTTTAAATCTCTAGATCATAAACCTTAGATAACCAAAATCAACCAAAATAAAAAGAATAAGCTAGATTAGTTTTCACCTTGATTTTTGGGCACACTTTCTTTTTCTTCCAAAGTAAGAGATAAACTTTGGGTGCATCAATGGTGAATTTCCTTCCTCTTCTTCTCCTCTTCCCCACCGAACTTCTCTCTCTCTCTCTCTCTCTCTCTCTCTTTCTCTTATGCTTTGCTTGGATAACTAAAGAAAAAGTAAGATGAGATAAAATAAAAGATGAAAGAGAAGAAAGTTTAATGGGTTGGACAAAATATATAGATACATTAGTATATCTATATCTAGTCCACTAACATATCTCCTCTCTCTCTCTTAATTATTACAAGATTACTTACTAATATGTTGGCTCCATAAACAAAATGACACCTAGCCCATTAAGTAAATATCTTTTGGAATTTGGGAGCTTGCAATGATGACATTCACTCCCCCTTTCTCTCCTTATCATTGGCCGGCCAAGTGGCCTTCTTATCCCCAAATCTTGCTTTTGCTTTTATGGAAAAATCTAGCATACAAAATGTCTAAAGTACCCTCATCAATTGGGCTACAAGTTGGGCCAAAAAAAAATTGTTTTGGGCTTTCCATAAATAACCTATTGGACTTTTAATTAACTAGTTTGACTTACTAAATACTATGAACTTGGGCCTCCACTCTTAAATAATTGTGCTACTAGCATACTTGCCCATTAAATTTAATAGTGGTCTAGCTTAATAATCAAATTATCTACATGTCCAAGGCTTAAATAATTATTGGGCTTATTTAAACTACTAGCCATCCTTAGTAATATTAACCCTATTATCTCATGAACTATTACTCATTATTATTGATATCTACACATTCACATCAATCAATAATGTTAATTAACTTACATAACCCAATTAGACTTGTCTTATTCAAGTTTATTGAGTACTTACTTAGGGTTTAACCTCTTAAATCTATTTTCTAGATTATTAAAATACTTAAATTAGTTCATTAACTTATATAACTTATTAGCGAGACTTTCTTTAAACATTATATCATACTAACCACATAATCATGTCATCATCCATAAAATATTATTGATTAGGTAATACTCATCTACAATATATCACAGAAATTCTTGGTTATTGCATTCTCCCCTCCTTATAAGAATTCCGTCCTCGGAATTTCATTACGGTTACTCAAAAAGATCGGGAAACTCTTTCCTCATCTTTTCCTCGAGTTCCCACGTAGCTTCTTCCGCATTGTGGTTCCTCCAGAGCACTTTAACAGAATGTATAACCTTATTTCTCAATTTCTGCTCTTTCCTATCCAAAATTTCTATAGGAACCTCCTCGTATGATAAGTCTTTCTCGACTTGAATCGGCTCGTATGATATCACATACTTGTAATCACGCTTGTACGGACGCAACACTGACACATGAAACACATTGTGAATATGTTCCAGTTCAGGAGGTAGAGCTACCTCATACGCGACTTCCCCTATCATCTTCAGTATTTCAAACGGTCCAATAAACCTTGGACTTAGTTTACCTTTCTTCCCAAATCTTATCTTCCCCTTCCAAGGAGATACCTTCAGAAATACATAGCTTCCCACTTCGAAATCTCTTTTCTTGCGATGAATATCTGCGTACTTCTTTTGTCGATCTTGAGCTGCTACTAGTCGAGCTCTTATCACTTTGATAATCTCCACCGTCTGCTGAACCAATTCTGGCCCCAACAATCTTCTTTCACCTACCTCGTCCCAACATAAGGGCGTTCTGCACTTTCTCCCATACAGGGCTTCAAACGGTGGCATACCAATGCTTGCATGATAACTATTGTTATACGCAAACTCCACCAACGAAAGATGATCTTCCCAGCTTCCCTTGAAATCCATCACACAGGCTCTGAGCATATCCTCTAAGGTTTGAATCGTTCTCTCACTTTGCCCATCTGTCTGTGGATGATACGCAATACTCAATCATAATTGTGTCCCCATTCTTTCTTGAAGACTTCTCCAAAAGTTTGAAGTGAAGCGCGGATCTCTATCAGACACGATTGATACTGGCACTCCATGTCTCGAAATAATTTTCTTGATATACAATTTTGCTAGCTGATCCAAATTATACCTAATCTTGATCAGCAAAAAGTGTGCTGACTTTGTAAGACGGTCGACAATTACCCATATAGCATCGTAACCCTTTTGTGTTGCTGGAAGTCCTACCACAAAATCCATCGTGACGTGCTCCCATTTCCATTCCGGAATTTCCAACGGCTGTAATAATCCACTTGGTCGTTGATGCTCTGCCTTGACTCTTTGACAAGTTAAACAGCGGCTGACGCATTCAGCAACCTCTCTCTTCATGTTTGGCCACCAATAATGTTGACGCAAATCTTGATACATCTTCGTGCTTCCTGGGTGTATTGAGTATCTCGTATTGTGCGCTTCTTGAAGAATCTCGCCTCGTAACTCTGGTACTGCAGGCACCCAAATTCTTCCTTCAAATCTCATCAATCCAGTACCATCGATCTTATACTTCAGCTCTTCGCCTTTAGCCAACCGCTTCTTTATGTTATCACATTCTTCATCATTCCCTTGTGATTCTTTCACCTTGTCTAATAAAGTTGGACTTGCTTCCATTTCTATTATGTTATCTGAATTCTTCAGATTTTTCACCTCCAACTCCATTTTCTCCATTTCTCTTACTAACTTTTCCTGGTCTGTTAATACAAACAATTTTTCTTGGCTCTTTCTGCTTAAAGCATCTGCACCACATTAGCCTTTCCCGGATGATATAGAATATCACAATCATAGTCCTTGATCAATTCCAACCATCTCCTCTGCCTCATGTTTAATTCCTTTTGTGTAAAGATGTACTTCAGACTCTTATGATCTGTGTATATCTCACACTTTTCTCCGTAGAGATAATGTCTCCAAATCTTAAGGGCAAATACTACCGCAGCCAACTCAAGGTCATGGGTAGGGTATCCCTTCACATAGTCTTTTAACTGTCGTGACGCGTACGCAATGACTTTACCATTCTACATTAATACGCAACCTAGTCCTTTGTGTGACGCATCACTATACACTGTAAAACCTCCCGTACTATCTGGTAAAGATAACACAGGTGCTTCACTTAGTCGCTTCTTTAATTCCTGAAAACTTTGTTCACATTTTTCCGTCCATACATACTTAACAGTCTTCCTTGTCAGATTAGTTAATGGCGTTGCTATTTTCGAGAAATCCTGAATAAACCTTCGGTAATATCCTGCCAATCCCAAGAAACTTCTAATCTCTGTCGGTGTTTTCGGTTGTCTCCAATTTTTCACCACTTCTACTTTTGTTGGATCAACAGAAATTCCCTTTTTATCGATGACATGCCCCAGAAATTGAACTTTCTTCAACCAGAACTCACACTTTGAAAATTTAGCATATAACTTCTCTTTCCTTAAGGTTTCCAACACAATTCGTAGATATTCAGCATGCTCCTCTTCAGTCTTCGAATAAACCAAAATGTCATCAATGAACACCACCACAAATTTATCCAAATACGGTTTAAATACTCTGTTCATCAAGTCCATAAAAGCAGCTGGTGCATTTGTCAGTCCAAACGATATCACTAGGAACTCATAATGACCGTAACGAGTTCTAAATGCTGTCTTTGGTACATCTTCTGTTCTCACCTTCAACTGATGATAACCAGTTCTTAGGTCAATCTTCGAAAAACATCTCGCTCCCTTAAGTTGATCAAACAGATCGTCTATTCTTGGTAACGGATATTTGTTCTTGATTGTCACCTTATTCAATTCTCTATAATCCATACACAACCTCATCGAACCATCCTTCTTTACAAACAACACCGGTGCTCCCCACGGAGATACACTAGGTTGGATGTACTTCTTATCCAACAATTCTTGTAGCTGGATCATCAACTCTTTCATTTCTACCGGAGCCATTCGATACGGCGCTTTTGATATCGGCGCTGTCCCCGGTACTAAATCAATCACAAACTCTATTTCTCTGTCTGGAGGTAGTCCCGGAAGTTCTTCTAGAAAGACATCCCCAAACTCATTAACTATAGGTATCTGCCCCATGTCCGAATTCACAACCCGTGTATCCACTACATGAGCCAAATAACCTTCACAGCCTTTTCATAACATTCTTCTAGCCTGCATCATCGTCAGACAACTTGTTTGCCTTGGCGACTTGCTACCATAAAATACAACCTTAGACTTACTCGGTGTCTTAAGGCGTATACTCTTCTTTTGACAGTCTATAACTGCCTCATGGTTAAACAACCAATCCATCCCTAAGATAACATCAAATTCTCCTAAGCGTATCGGGAATAAATTCACGCTTAACTTATGTCCCCTTATATCCACACCACAGTTGTTATGGATAAACTCTACAGGGATCACTTCTTTATTTGCAACTTCTATATTCATTGGGTTCTTTAACTTTTCAAATGGTAAGTTTAATCTTCTAGCAAATTCATCAGACACAAATGAACAGGTAGCTCCCGAATCAAATAATACGTAAGCATTTATATTATTGATCGGAATAATACCTGACACCACTTCCTTTGATGCAACTGCATCTTGCACCGTCATATTGAACGTTCGGGCTGTCGGCTTGCTCTGCTGTGTTGGACCTCCAATAGTTAACTTTGTTGAACTGCTCTTGTTTCCACTTCCTCCATCTGTATTCTTCTTCAATGGACAATCCTTGAATCGGTGCCCCGTTCCTCCACAAGAAAAACAACCACCTTTCTTCGGCTTAGGACAATTTGGTGAAATATGTCCTTCTTGGCCACAATAATAACAGACGTTTTTCCCTTTCATACACTCTCCAGAGTGATTCTTTCCACACTTCGAACACGCTGCCTTCTTCTGCTGAGTATTCGCTGGTTGCGCTCCTGATTCATTTCCACTGTTGTTCCACTTACGTTTCTTGCTGTTACTGCCACCACTACTCGCACCTTGATGACCACCTTCAATTTTCTTCTTATTCTTCTACCCAATACCATGCTATTGGAACGCCACTGCCCGAACCCTAGATTTCTGCCGAGGTAATGTTGGCCACTCAAGAAATAATGTTGTTGGGTCATAAACCGGGACAAGGGTTGGGTAAAGATTGCCAGGGTATCAAGTACCCTATTCGCTTAACCCAGCAAATTAGGACAGCTGGACTAGGCTATTCTACCAGCTCTAGTCACAGGAATCCTCATAAGCATTAGCAGATTCCTTCAGCTTCAACCATACGGCGTTTAGCTTCGCCTGCAAGCTACGAGTCTGCACAACCTCCCGTAAAGGTGCCAGCCAATATAATGGCGATGTTATTTCCCAAGCCGGTACCGGTGAAGGAGAAAGAAATCTTTGTTCCAGATCCCACAGTGGAGGAATAGGAACGAAGAATCAAGAAAGACGTCATACGGATGATGTCCGATATACGCATCATCATTCATGATGAGCATACCAACAGATACACCCCAGACGATGATTGTCCAGACGTAATGGCTATCATTCGGGACAGGGAAGATGATGATAATCCCTCTATCACTGCAGTTCACCCAGAATTTACTCTTGCCAATTGGAACATCATTCCTTGCATTGGTCGTCAAAGCGGGCGAAAACTCTTTCTGCCATGTAGATATAATAACTGCTTACTTTTCTGTACAGTATTAGCGGTTTATTTTGCCAGTATATCCTAACACTGTGTATGATCAATAAATTTTATATATACTAAGTGAAAGCATATTTTGTTTCAGGACTCTGAATTTAGATGTGCCTGTACTTGCTGATATGGTGCCGCTTCTCCACAAGGATTGGACCTTTGATGTAGAGATGAATTCAGCCTTGGTGGATATACAAGATGACATTGAGGTGCCTCCAAAAATTCAAGAATGGGTCAAAGACAAACCCAAACCCAACCTTGATTAAACCACTCCTTTCAATCTCGGAACCTTAGAAAACCCTAAGTTAATCCAGATTGGTTCAGACCTTACCCCAAACCGACGGAATGACATGGTTACGTTACTAACCCAGTTCCAGGATGTGTTTGCATGGTCTCATAAGGATATGGTGGGTTTGTCCACTGACATTGTCCTTCATCGCCTTCCCATTAAAGAGGGATTTAAGCAAGTCAAGCAAAAGCTCCGGCGATTGAAACCTAAATGGAGTTTAAAGGTGAAAGAAGAAATTGTGAAACAGTTTCAAGCTGGCATCATAATGGTGTCTACATATCCAGAGTGGATATCCAACATTGTGCCCGTACCTAAACCTGGAGGGAAGGTGCAAGTTTGCGTGGATTACCGTGACTTGAATAAGGATTGCTTAAAAGATAGCTTTTCGGTGCTATTTATCCACATTCTCATTGACAATAATGCACAATACGACATGTATTCCTTTGCAGATTGCTTTGTAGGGTATCATCAGATCATGGTTGCTGAGGAAGATCATGAGAAGACTGCTTTCATCACTCTTTGGGGAACTTTTTGCTATAGACGGTCGTCATTCGGCCTCATCAATGCTGGAGCTACCTATCATGATCTAGAGTTGGCAGCTGTTGTCTTTGCACTTAAAATTTGGAGGCATTACTTGTATGGGGAGAAGGTGGAGATCTTTACGGATCATAAAAGTCTCAAATATTTCTTCACTCAAAAGGAACTCAACATGCGACAACGACGTTGGCTTGAACTGTTGAAAGATTATGATCATACCATTCAATACCATCCTGGAAAAGCGAACGTGGTAGCTGACGCATTGAGTAGAAGATCATATGCGGTTACAAGTGCAATATTAACAACGCAAAGGCCTATTTTGTGTGACTTACAAAGGATGGAGATAGAGTTGAAGACTCCAGGGACCCATGTGATGATGGCGAATATACGAGTAGAACCGACTTTAATCGATAAAGTTAAAGCTGCTCAAGCTACAGACCTGGAGCTGATGCGTATGAGGAAGAAAGTGCAAGAAGGTTCTATGCCGGAAGCAAGAATCGATGAAGAAGGAATACTTCGAGTCAACTCCAGACTTTGTGTTCCTAACAACCCTGATTTAAAGTATGAAATCATGATGGAGGCGCACAACACACCATTTGCAATCCATCCTGGAAGTATCAAAATGTATCATGATCTTCGTCATACATTTTGGTGGAGCAATATGAAGAGAGAGATAGCGTTGTTTATCTCAAGGTGTCTAACTTGTCAACGAGTCAAAGCGGAGCATCAAGTA
This sequence comes from Panax notoginseng, assembly GCA_016801055.1. Taxonomy (NCBI): domain Eukaryota; kingdom Viridiplantae; phylum Streptophyta; class Magnoliopsida; order Apiales; family Araliaceae; genus Panax; species Panax notoginseng. Next base: position 56,847,847 of record CM029017.1, on the reverse strand, counting down.
CCAAAAGGTCCATTGCAACCACTTGAAATTCCAGAATGGAAGTGGGAGCACATTACCATGGATTTCGTTACCGGTCTTCCTAGGGTTTCTCAAGGTATTGATACGATTTGGGTCATTGTTGATAGATTGACCAAGTCTGCTCATTTCTTACCGATACGAGAAACTTATACACTTGAACGTCTTGCTCGTATGTACATAAACGAGATTGTAAGACTGCATGGTATGCCAGTATCCATAGTTTCTGACCGAGACCCAAGATTCACTTCACGATTTTGGGTTAGTTTACAAAAAGCTATGGGCACGGATTTACGATTTAGTTCAGCATATCATCCTCAGACGGACGGACAATCAGAGAGGACTATTCAAACTCTTGAAGATCTATTAAGACTCTGTGTCTTTGACTTCAAAGGAAGTTGGGACAAGTTCTTACCATTGGTGGAGTTTTCCTACAACAACAGTTATCAAGCAAGTATTGGCATGGCTCCATTCGAAGCATTGTATGTAAGAAAATGTCGTTCTCCAGTATGCTGGGATGAGGTGGGCGAAGCAACGTTGTTGGGACCGGAGTTGGTACGTATGACTACAGAAAAGATTCAAACGATCCGACAACGTATAAAAACCTCACAAGATCGACAAAAGAGTTATGCTGATCTTCATCGAAAGGATGTGGAATTTGATGTAGGAGATCATGTGTTCTTACGTGTTGCTCCATGGAAAGGAGTTACGAGATTTGGAAAGAGAGGAAAGCTCAATCCTCGATTCATCGGTCCATTTTTAATCCTCGATCGAGTAGGAACTGTGGCTTATAGACTCGCTTTACCGCCAAGTATGTCTCGTGTTCATAACGTTTTTCACATATCCATGTTACGCAAATATGTGGAAGACCCGAACCACATTATTGAGTTAGAACCGGACGAAATAGCGGAAGATTTGACGTATGAAGAAGTTCCTGTTCAAATCTTGGATAAGAAGGAACATATTCTACGCTCCAAGGTTATACCTCAAGTCAAAGTTTTGTGGAGAAATCACGATGTTGAGGAAATGACTTGGGAGTTAGAATCTGAAATGAAATCAAGGTATCCTTACCTCTTCGACATACCAGGTACGTACCCTAATTTCGAGGGCGAAATTTCATAAGAAGGGGAGGTTGTAAGACCCCAACTTTTATAAATAAAGATGAATTTTCTATAAATATCATTTTTGAATATTATGGAGTTAATTTGATATAATGTTATAGTTGTGGGTAATATTTATAAATTTTGCAAAGTACGCAAGTTGTTATAAAATATTCGTTTGGTCGGGAAATATTCTTTTTAACGGGGAATATTCGTACGACGGCACAATCATTGGTGGACCCCACAACGGAATTATTGTCGGATTGAGAAAACGACAAAAATATTTTATTAAAAATAACGGCGGAAGTTTTACCATTGTTACTGTTGAACTACTCGGTAGTAAAAGTACAGTAATACGTGTGGTTGCATAGTAGCACACGGTATTGATTATTAATGCTTATGTGAGAAGTCACTCAGTTTGATTCAATTATTGTCAGTTAATAATATGAATTATTTAGCGATAATGACGTTTTGTTTTATTCGTATTATTAACGTAATAAAACAGAAACATCTTTTTATATAAAACAAAATACTTTATTAAAGTTATTCTATAAATAGAATATATTATATTTTATTTAAAAGATTTTTCTTTAAATATGGACCGTCAGATTAAAGTAATCAATCTGGACCGTTCATGGATTAGTTACTATGCATTCTATTTTTCTATAAATAGCAGCTCATTCCTTCATTATTTCTTACGAATTCACTGAACTCTAGAGAGAGAAACTATAGAGAGAAACTATAGAGAGAGAGAAGAAGAGTATTCTGCTACTTAACTACTTCCTTATTTCAGCTCTTCTTTAAAACGGTAAGGGGTGTTATTCTTTCTTATTCATGAAGAGAACTGTTGTTATTCCATTTCTTATTATTCTGTTGGAATAACCTGTATACGCGGTTTACCCTATACTTGGTGACATTCTTCTATTATTCTGTTGGAACATCCTGTCTGTGTGTTTTACACCGGACCTGGTTCCGTTTTATTATTATTCTGTTGGAACATCCTGTCTGTGTGTTTTACACCGGACCTGGTTCCGTTTTTATTATTATTCTGTTGGAACATCCTGTCTGTGTGTTTTACACCGGACCTGGTTCCATTTTTATTATTCTGTCGGAATATCCTGTCTGTGCGTTTACGCCGGACCTGGTTCCATTATTTATTATTCTGTTGGAATAACCTGTCTGTGCGGTCTATCGCATGCATGGTGATTTCTTTTGTTATTCCATTCTTTATTGTACTCAGTTGGTTAAGTTTTGACTTCTATACTCCATGAAATTTGTGGAATATCCTTGATATTGCGTTTCATCCAGTATCTTTTCATGAAAATATTCTTCTAAGCATTCTTGAATTTTACTCCACAAAGCAGTATCATGTTGACAATTTGGACGTTGTTAATTCTTGGATAAATTAATTCTTGAACTTGTTTTATTGAATTCTTATATCATTGTCATCATCCTCATGTTTATAAAATGTTGAAAGTCATCTGTGGCCTGTAGTGCATAGATGGACTTGGTATGATTATGACCAGGGATTATTCGGTATAATCATGACCGTAATGTTACAAATGATGTGGTAAAAGTCCTCATTGGCCCGTAGTGCATTGATGGACAGTTGTTGGCATGATCATGACCATTAATGAATACACGAATATCCTTGGCCGTAGTGCAGGGGTGATTCGATGATGTGGATTATTTTATTAAGCTGAGTCTCAGCGATCACAGTGTTGAAAAATCTTTTAAATCATAAAAGATAGTAGAGTTTATTTTCTACTTGACTCTTTTAATGGATTGCTTGTTCCGCTGCAGTTAAACTTGATGTCTATTATATTTTATCAGTTTAACATTGTTGAAGGCTAATGATAATTTATTCTGCATTATCTTAGTCATAATATTTCTTACTGGGCTAGTTGAGCTCACCCTTTCTTTCACTGTTCTCTTCAGGAAATGAGAACGTAGCTGGGGCAAGTCGGGGAACGGAGTGATGGTCCGAATGATAGTATTAGTTAGTAGTCCTCACTATTCTATGTAATGGTGTGTTAATAAATGTAATGAGGACTCCTTTTGAGTATGAATACTCTCTAGAAGATAATATTTGTATTCAAACTCACAGTTTATGTTTTGTCGTATTGTACACGACAGTTGTATTAGTAAGTTGTATTTGTATTCTGTACTATGTATCTGACGACCCAAGATGGGTGATGTATACCTAATTTTGGGGGCGTCACAGTTGGTATCAGAGCTTAGGGATATGATCCCTGGCTAAGATGTGAGAATAGAACTAGGAGGGGAGAGACGGGGAATTCCTTCGCTAGTATGACCTACCTAAGTTTATTTGCATGGTATTTAATTGGTCGGTCATAATATAAGGATAATATATGACATATCAATTAACTTTTATTTTGTGGCAGTATCTGAAAATGGCATCTGAGAATGTTGAGAATAGCAATGGAGCACAGACGACTGTTGATTCACCACATATCAATAATCAGGATAATGTGCATCAGGAAGGTGACAATCCTCATGCAAACAACAACACTGACCAGATGATGAATGATGGAATGTTCAGAGGTTTTATGCAATTCATGCAACAACAGGTGAAAGCGGCTCCTGTCCACAACGTAGGTGGAAATACTGGAAACTCTCAGGCGGTCACCGCTAAACAGTTTAAGGAGCTGGGACCACCGGAGTTTAAGGGAGAACCCAAACCACTTGTAGCTGAAACATGGATAAAGCAGATCACCAAGATATTTGATGTCTTGGGTTGCTCCGAGGAGCAAAAGGTTCCCTTTGCCGCCTTTATGTTGCGAGGAGAGGCAGATTACTGGTGGGAATCGATAAAGCGTACTCAACCTGCCGCACTGAAGATGTCTTGGGAGAAGTTCCAAGAGCTGTTTAACGACAAATACTTTCCCGAGAGTATTCGTCACATGAAGGAGGTGGAGTTCATCAAATTGGAGCAGAATAATATGACCGTGTCGCAGTACGAGGCAAAATTTGCGGAGTTATCCCGGTTTGCGTCCCACCTGGTGGATAATGAAGAAAGAATGACGCGGATGTTTTTAAGAGGTTTGAAGCCGGAGATACGTCAACATCTTGTTTCTCATAAACTGTGTTTGTATTCAGATGTTGTAAATAGGGCTCAGTTGGTGGAGCGCGATAACGAGACAACGCAACCAAAAGAGAGCAGCCGGCAAAATGATAATACCAGTGAGAGCAGTCATCGAAGCGGTGACAACAAGCGTGGAGGGAATCAACAGGCCAGAAATGGTAACCACTTCGGTGGTAATCAGGGCCAAAACAATAAGAATGGGCATTTCAAGAAGAGGAGATTCAACAATGATGGAAAGACGTCAGCACCAGCACCTGTCGTTAAGGAAGGAGAACGACCACCTATCATATGTTTCAAATGCGGAGGGGAGGGGCACATCAGTCCAAACTGCGCGATGCCGTCCAAAGCATGTTATAATTGTGGAAGAGAAGGTCATTTAGCCCGATTTTGTCGTTTACCGAAGACAAATTCAGCTAGGATGGAGGCACCAAAGGCCGTCCCAGAAAAGTCAAAACCGGTTGTGCAAGGGAGAGCGTTTGTTGTGAACTCCCAGAGAGCAAGGAACCCGAATGAGGTCATCACGGGTAAGCTTATCATAAACTCTAACGAAGTCTATACTTTATTTGATACCGGTTCTACCCATTCTTTTATTTCTCCTACTTGCGCTCATCGATTAAATTTGATTCCGGAGAAATTAGACTTTGACTTAGCTGTTGAAACTCCATTGGGAGAAACCTTCATTACATCCACGGTTTATAAGTCTTGTTTGGTTCAAGTTGGTACCCACACATTACCTGTCGATCTTATTTCATTAAAAATACTTGCATTTGACGTGATTCTAGGGATTGATTGGTTAACTACTCATCATGCAAAAATTGATTGTTTTCGTAAGGTTGTTAGCTTTCATATTCCTAATCGACCTATTATGCGAATTCAAGCAACCAAACCATTAAAATCAATCGCTGTCATCTCAAGCCATAAAGCTATTCGTTTATTGAAAAACGGATGTCAAGCTTTCTTAGCTCATGTCACAGATCTAAACAAAAATACGTCAGTTTTGAATGATATTTCTATTGTTAATAAATTCCCTGACGTATTCCCTGAAGAACTTCCTGGCCTACCCCCAGAGCGTGAAATTGAATTTTGTATCGACCTTGAACCCGGTACAAAACCCATTTCCAAAGCCCCATATCGAATGGCTCCTATTGAACTTCAGGAGTTAAAGACCCAACTGCAGGAATTGTTAGACATTGGTTTTATTCGTCCTAGTACTTCTCCTTGGGGTGCTCCTGTTCTGTTCGTGAAGAAGAAAGATGGGAGTATGCGACTTTGTATTGATTATCGGGAGTTGAATCATGTCACCATCAAAAATAGGTACCCATTGCCACGTATTGATGACCTGTTTGACCAGTTGCAAGGAGCACAATTCTTTTCAAAGATCGATCTTCGTTCTGGATATCATCAGCTGAAGGTTAGAACTGAGGATATTCCAAAGACGGCTTTTAGAACTCGGTACGGGCATTATGAATTCCTAGTCATGTCCTTTGGATTGACTAATGCTCCTGCTGCCTTCATGGATATGATGAACCGGGTATTCAAGGAATATTTGGATCACTTTGTGGTCGTCTTTATTGATGACATCCTTATTTATTCCAAAAGCCGTGAAGATCATGAGCAACACTTGAGGCTGGTACTCCAAAAGCTTCGTGAATACAAACTTTATGCCAAGTTGAAGAAATGCGAGTTCTGGCTGGAAGAGGTAGCATTCCTTGGGCACGTAGTATCAAGTCGTGGAATATCTGTTGACCCGGCAAAGATTGAAGCTATTCAAAGCTGGGAGCAACCTAAATCAGTGACCGAGGTACGTAGCTTTCTTGGTTTAGCTGGTTATTATCGGAGATTCGTGGAAGGATTTTCTCGAATCGCTACTCCATTAACTCAGCTGACTCGGAAAGATACAAAGTTTGGTTGGAGCGAAGAATGTGAGCAGAGTTTTCAAGAACTCAAGAGGAGACTCATTTCAGCACCTGTTCTAACAATACCATCTGGCTCGGAGGGATTTGTCATCTACAGTGATGCTTCGAGCAAAGGGTTGGGATGCGTTCTCATGCAACATGGAAAAGTCATAGCCTATGCATCAAGACAACTCAAGGAATATGAGAGGAATTATCCTACTCATGATCTAGAGTTGGCAGCTGTTGTCTTTGCACTTAAAATTTGGAGGCATTACTTGTATGGGGAGAAGGTGGAGATCTTTACGGATCATAAAAGCCTCAAATATTTCTTCACTCAAAAGGAACTCAACATGCGACAACGACGTTGGCTTGAACTGTTGAAAGATTATGATCATACCATTCAATACCATCCTGGAAAAGCGAACGTGGTAGCTGACGCATTGAGTAGAAGATCATATGCAAGTACAAGTGCAATATTAACAACGCAAAGGCCCATTTTGTGTGACTTGCAAAGGATGGAGATAGAGTTAAAGACTCCAGGGACCCATGTGATGATGGCGAATATACGAGTAGAACCGACTTTAATCGATAAAGTTAAAGCTGCTCAAGCTACAGACCTGGAGCTGATGCGTATGAGGAAGAAAGTGCAAGAAGGTGCTATGCCGGAAGCAAGAATCGATGAAGAAGGAATACTTCGAGTCAACTCCAGACTTTGTGTTCCTAACAACCCTGATTTAAAGTATGAAATCATGATGGAGGCGCACAACACACCGTTTGCAATCCATCCTGGAAGTACCAAAATGTATCATGATCTTCGTCATACATTTTGGTGGAGCAATATGAAGAGAGAGATAGCGTTGTTTATCTCAAGGTGTCTAACTTGTCAACGAGTCAAAGCGGAGCATCAAGTACCAAAAGGTCCATTGCAACCACTTGAAATTCCAGAATGGAAGTGGGAGCACATTACCATGGATTTCGTTACCGGTCTTCCTAGGGTTTCTCAAGGTATTGATGCGATTTGGGTCATTGTTGATAGATTGACCAAGTCTGCTCATTTCTTACCGATACGAGAAACTTATACACTTGAACGTCTTGCTCGTATGTACATAAACGAGATTGTAAGACTGCATGGTATGCCAGTATCCATAGTTTCTGATCGAGACCCAAGATTCACTTCACGATTTTGGGTTAGTTTACAAAAAGCTATGGGCACGGATTTACGATTTAGTTCAGCATATCATCCTCAGACGGACGGACAATCAGAGAGGACTATTCAAACTCTTGAAGATCTATTAAGACTCTGTGTCTTTGACTTCAAGGGAAGTTGGGACAAGTTCTTACCATTGGTGGAGTTTTCCTACAACAACAGTTATCAAGCAAGTATTGGCATGGCTCCATTCGAAGCATTGTATGGAAGAAAATGTCGTTCTCCAGTATGCTGGGATGAGGTGGGCGAAGCAACGTTGTTGGGACCGGAGTTGGTACGTATGACTACAGAAAAGATTCAAACGATCCGACAACGTATAAAAACCTCACAAGATCGACAAAAGAGTTATGCTGATCTTCATCGAAAGGACGTGGAATTTGATGTAGGAGATCATGTGTTCTTACGTGTTGCTCCATGGAAAGGAGTTACGAGATTTGGAAAGAGAGGAAAGCTCAATCCTCGATTCATCGGTCCATTTTTAATCCTCGATCGAGTAGGAACTGTGGCTTATAGACTCGCTTTACCGCCAAGTATGTCTCGTGTTCATAACGTTTTTCACATATCCATGTTACGCAAATATGTGGAAGACCCGAACCACATTATTGAGTTAGAACCGGACGAAATAGCGGAGGATTTGACGTATGAAGAAGTTCCTGTTCAAATCTTGGATAAGAAGGAACATATTCTACGCTCCAAGGTTATACCTCAAGTCAAAGTTTTGTGGAGAAACCACGATGTTGAGGAAATGACTTGGGAGTTAGAATCTGAAATGAAATCAAGGTATCCTTACCTCTTCGACATACCAGGTACGTACCCTAATTTCGAGGGCGAAATTTCATAAGAAGGGGAGGTTGTAAGACCCCAACTTTTATAAATAAAGATGAATTTTCTATAAATATCATTTTTGAATATTATGGAGTTAATTTGATATAATGTTATAGTTGTGGGTAATATTTATAAATTTTGCAAAGTACGCAAGTTGTTATAAAATATTCGATTGGTCGGGGAATATTCTTTTTGTCGGGAATATTCGTACAACGGCACAATCATTGGTGGACCCCACAACGGAATTATTGTCGGATTGAGAAAACGACAAAAATATTTTATTAAAAATAACGGCGGAAGTTTTACCATTGTTACTGTTGAACTACTCGGTAGTAAAAGTACAGTAATACGTGTGGTTGCATAGTAGCACACGGTATTGATTATTAATGCTTATGTGAGAAGTCACTCAGTTTGATTCAATTATTGTCAGTTAATAATATGAATTATTTAGCGATAATGACGTTTTGTTTTATTCGTATTATTAACGTAATAAAACAGAAACATCTTTTTATATAAAACAAAATACTTTATTAAAGTTATTCTATAAATAGAATATATTATATTTTATTTAAAAGATTTTTCTTTAAATATGGACCGTCAGATTAAAGTAATCAATCTGGACCGTTCATGGATTAGTTACTATGCATTCTATTTTTCTATAAATAGCAGCTCATTCCTTCATTATTTCTTACGAATTCACTGAACTCTAGAGAGAGAAACTATAGAGAGAAACTATAGAGAGAGAGAAGAAGAGTATTCTGCTACTTAACTACTTCCTTATTTCAGCTCTTCTTTAAAACGGTAAGGGGTGTTATTCTTTCTTATTCATGAAGAGAACTGTTGTTATTCCATTTCTTATTATTCTGTTGGAATAACCTGTATACGCGGTCTACCCTATACTTGGTGACATTCTTCTATTATTCTGTTGGAACATCCTGTCTGTGTGTTTTACACCGGACCTGGTTCCGTTTTATTATTATTCTGTTGGAACATCCTGTCTGTGTGTTTTACACCGGACCTGGTTCCGTTTTTATTATTATTCTGTTGGAACATCCTGTCTGTGTGTTTTACACCGGACCTGGTTCCATTTTTATTATTATTCTGTCGGAATATCCTGTCTGTGCGTTTACGCCGGACCTGGTTCCATTATTTATTATTCTGTTGGAATAACCTGTCTGTGCGGTCTATCGCATGCATGGTGATTTCTTTTGTTATTCCATTCTTTATTGTACTCAGTTGGTTAAGTTTTGACTTCTATACTCCATGAAATTTGTGGAATATCCTTGATATTTGCGTTTCATCCAGTATCTTTTCATGAAAATATTCTTCTAAGCATTCTTGAATTTTACTCCACAAAGCAGTATCATGTTGACAATTTGGACGTTGTTAATTCTTGGATAAATTAATTCTTGAACTTGTTTTATTGAATTCTTATATCATTGTCATCATCCTCATGTTTATAAAATGTTGAAAGTCATCTGTGGCCTGTAGTGCATAGATGGACTTGGTATGATTATGACCAGGGATTATTCGGTATAATCATGACCGTAATGTTACAAATGATGTGGTAAAAGTCCTCATTGGCCCGTAGTGCATTGATGGACAGTTGTTGGCATGATCATGACCATTAATGAATACACGAATATCCTTGGCCGTAGTGCAGGGGTGATTCGATGATGTGGATTATTTTATTAAGCTGAGTCTCAGCGATCACAGTGTTGGAAAATCTTTTAAATCATAAAAGATAGTAGAGTTTATTTTCTACTTGACTCTTTTAATGGATTGCTTGTTCCGCTACAGTTAAACTTGATGTCTATTATATTTTATCAGTTTAACATTGTTGAAGGCTAATGATAATTTATTCTGCATTATCTTAGTCATAATATTTCTTACTGGGCTAGTTGAGCTCACCCTTTCTTTCACTGTTCTCTTCAGGAAATGAGAACGTAGCTGGGGCAAGTCGGGGAACGGAGTGATGGTCCGAATGATAGTATTAGTTAGTAGTCCTCACTATTCTATGTAATAGTGTGTTAATAAATGTAATGAGGACTCCTTTTGAGTATGAATACTCTCTAGAAGATAATATTTGTATTCAAACTCACAGTTTATGTTTTGTCGTATTGTACACGACAGTTGTATTAGTAAGTTGTAATTGTATTCAGTACTTTGTATCTGACGACCCAAGATGGGTAATGTATACCTAATTTTGGGGGCGTCACAGCAATTGATCCTACAACAATTTAACATCGTATATGTGACTCAAAAGTCCATCAAAGGTCAAGAAATTGCGGATCAACTGGCCGCCGCACCATCAGGGGATTTCTAACCCTTGGAGACATATTTCCTCGATGAAGGAGTAATGACAGTTCAGCAACACCATCAGTACGATACACGCCAAACGTGGAAGATGTATTTCGATAGAGCTGTTAATATGGAAGGTTCTGGAGCTGGAGCAGTTCTAGTATCTGATACGGTGGAGCAGTATCCCGTCGTCGTCAAATTACAGTTTGTCAGCACCAACAATACGGCTGAGTATGAAGGCTGTCTTATGGGGCTAAAACTTGCCCATTCAATGGGCATCAGGCGGTTAACTGTCCTTGGAGATTCGGAGTTAGTAATCAGACAATCCACTAGAATCTATCAAACCAAGGAACTACATTTGCTGCCATACCATCGGCAGGTTTTAAAGATGGCTTTGGGGTTCGAAGAAATATCCTTTCTACACATTCCTCGTAATAAGAATGATTTCGCGGACGCGTTAGCAACTTTGGCCTCCTTAATCTGCATATCAGACAAGGAACATTTGCCAAGTGTCACAATTTCCCTGCACAAGGCCCCAGCCTATGGAAATTACGTTGGAGAAGTATCGGATGAGCTACCTCCCATCTACAATCCTTGGTATCAGCATATCAAGGAATATCTGCGAGATAGATCTACACCCGCTGAGCCGAGCCCGACTGAGAAAAGGCGGATCCATCGATTTGCTATGAAATTCTACCTGAGTGGAGATGCGCTCTACAAAAGAGATGCAAGATTAGGTCTCCTCAGATGTTTAGACAAAGATCAAGCCCAAAGGCTTATGGATGAAATCCATGGCAGAGTTTGTGGACCCCACATGAGTGGCCCCCTCCTTGTCAAGAAAGTCCTCAGGATAGGACATTATTGGCTATTTCTCAAAGCTGATTGCAATGATAACGTCAGGAGATGCTATCAGTGCCAGATTCATGGGAATGCTATACACGACCCTCCACGGGAACTTCACAATATGAGTTCACCTTGGCCCTTCTCAATGTGGGGAATGGATGTTATCGGGCACATTGAGCCTAAAGCCAGTAATGGTCATCGATTTATCTTCACCATGATCGACTACTTCACCAAGTGGGTAGAAACAGCCTCCTTCCCCAGGGTTACTAAAGAAGTCATCATTGCTTTCATCAGAAACAATGTCATTTATCGATATGGACAACTAGAGGTGATTGTGTCCGACAATGCCAAGAACCTCAACAACAAAATGATGGAGGAATTATGCAGTAAATTCCACATCAAACATCTCAACTCAGTCATCTATCGTCCGAAGATGAATGGTGTTGTTGAAGCGGCTAACAAGAACATCAAGAAGATTATGCAAAAGATGTCCACCAATCACAAAAATTGGTCTGACCTATTGCCTCTGACTCTGTTAGCCTAAAGAATCTCAATGCGCACTTCCACTGGGGCAACCCCCTACTCATTAACTGTAAGACCCCAAATTATTAATAAATGAAATTTAAATTCCCTCTATTTATTATTTTAAAATAGTAAGTGTTAAATTGATTAATGAGGTTAGTTATGGGTAAAATGCGCAAATATTTCAAATAAGCAGGTGGTTATAAAATATTCATTGTTGTCGGGGAATATTCGTTTGGTCGTGGAATATTCTTCCTGTCGGGGAATATTCGTACGACGACGTAGTCTTTTGTGGGCCCCATAACGGAAAGCGATTGGATGAAGAAAACGACAAGTATATGTTTTTTATTAATAACGGCGTAGTTGTTACCGTTAATACTGTTGGAATACCCGGTGGTTAAAACACAGTAATACGCGTTGTTACACAGTAGCACACTATATTGCACCAATTATTGATTCTTACGTAAGAAGGCACTACTCAATAATGGTTACAGTAATTACTGTTCAGTATTTTATTTTATTGATTCAATAATTACTGCGTTGATATTTTATATTACTGTTGTTTCAATAATTGTCACTACACAGTATTTCTCATTATCAGATCAATAATTCATATTATTTGAATAATATTATTAGATAACATTATTGGCAATGTCTAGAAAGTTCTGTCTAAGGAGAGGTTTGGTCATCTAATTGCGCGCCAGTAAGGAGAAATCCTTATTGGAAAGCCCCCTCTTTCCTGGGAACGGCCTGGTTGTCATAAATGTGATTCTGTAATATTATTTGTGAATAATTAATTATTGATTCATATGATAAGGAAATATTTATTTTTGTGGATATAAATGAGGGATATATTTTTGTGGTTAAAAATGAAGGAGTTAATGTTGAGGTTTTTATCAGTATTTTTGTCGGAATGGAGGTATTAAAAATCAGGGTTTTTGAGATATTTTGCGGGGGTTATAATTTTTAATCCGACCGTTGGATCGTGGTAATTTTTGGATATGTTATACATATATAAGTTGAGTATATGTCCACAAATTTTGAACCGTTAAAAATAAACGTATGATTTATTATGAATTTTACGAGATGACTGGTTCAGAAATTGTTGAATTTTCAGAGTTAATCATTTTGGTAGAAAATTCTAAAATTGGTGGGCTCCACTCTTGGTTGGTGAAAAAATGTGCTGAGATTTTTATTCAAATGTGGTGGGTGGGAATAGTAGCAGGTAAAGCCATCAGGTTGCAGGTTAAGTCTGCTTCGGCGTGCTAAAATTTTCCTATAAATAGAGGGCTAAGTTAGAATTGAAAATCACACCAGAAACAAGTTTTCTCTCTTTCTCTCTCTAGATTATTGAGTGTATTTTGTGAGTATTTAGATACTTTGAGAGTTTCTATTCATCAGAGCAAGTTTCTTTTAGCCTTATACCGGTATTCCGACCAGAAGTACTGTCTTTACGAGGTAAGGGATGTTATTTTATTCGAAAATGATATTATTTCTTCAATATCATTATGCCGAAATATTGGTTGGAAATTTTTATCAAATTTGGAACTTTTCATGTCGGGGTTACTATTCATAAGTTACTATTCACGAGTTACTATTCACGAGTTACTATTCACCGAAAAATAAAATTTTCTTCTTTTCGTCCAAAATATCTATTCTGGGTACTAGCTTTGATTGTATCCATGTTTTGATCATTCTTGAATTCTACTTCACTATGAATAATTATAAGGTATTTTTGGACATGGATAAATCGAAATACGAATCCTTAATATTTGTTATTTTGGTTTCACTAGATTCGTTTTCTTTAAGATATTTTTCATCATCTTCAGTTCTAAATGATGATATTACTGAATATCTTTGGCCCGTAGTGCAAAGATGAATGATTAACTGATGAATATCTTTGGCCCGTAGTGCAAAGATGAACAGGTGTTGAGATGAACATGACCGACTGGTGATACAAATGAATATCTTTGACCTGTAGTGCAAAGATGAATATTTGATTAAATATGGTTATTGATTGTTGTTAGAGGGATAAAATATTGATGATGGACTTTTAAATCTTAGAAGATAGTAGAACTCATTCTCTACTTGACTCTTCTAATGATTTGCTGTTTCCGCTCCAGTTATTGATTTAAAACTTGTTGTCTATTGTATTCTATTAGATTTTTCCCTGTTGAAGACTAACGATAATTTGTTTTGTATTATCTTAGTCATAATGTTCTTTACTGGGCTAGTTGAGCTCACCCTTTTCCTTTTTGTTCCATTTTTCTCAGGAGGCGAGAATGTAGCGAGTACTAGTCGGGGTATGGAATGATGGTTCTAGAAGTTACTTTAGTAGTCCTCACCATTTTTGTGAAATAATGTATCAATAATTGTAATGAGGACTTATTTGAGTGTGGATATTGTCTAAATGACAATATTTATATTTAAACTCACAGTTCTTGTGTTGTAATAATAAATATGTAGTTGTTTCTGTACCATGTATTTTGGCGACTCAGAATGGGTGTTGTATACCTATTTTGGGGGAGTCACAGTTGGTATCAGAGCTTAGGGATATGATCTCTGGCGGAGATCGGGGTATAGAACTAGGAGGGGAGAGACGAATCCTTCGCTAATGTGTCCTACCTAAGCTTATTTATTGGTCAGTCATAATATAGGGGTATTATGTGATTTGTTAATTTATTTAATTAACCCTTGTTTTATGGCAGTATTTGAGAATGTCGACTGAGAATGTTAACAGTGGAGTAAATGAGACCATGGAGACACCGGTGCTTACCAACGAGGAGAACGTGCACCAGGCTGGCAATGTTCCTCCTGTGAACAACACCAATGAGCAGATGATGAATGATGGAATATTTAGAAGTTTTTTACAATTCATGCAAAATCAGACAAGGGAGACTCGTGTTCAAAATACAGGAGGAAATGATAGCAATTCACGGTTTGTCACAGCCAAACAGTTCAAAGAATTGGGACCACCAGAATTTAAGGGAAAGCCAGATCCGATCATGGCAGAAACGTGGGTCAAGCAAATTACCAAGATATTCGATGTCTTGGGATGCACGGAGGAACAGAAGGTTCCATTCACCACCTTTATGTTCCGTGACTAGGCAGATTACTGGTGGGAGTCTGTGAAGCGTACCCATCCAACCGCACTCAGCATGTCTTGGGAGACATTTCAAAAACTGTTCAATGACAAGTACTTTCCTGAAAGTATTCGTCATATGAAGGAGGTAGAGTTTATTAGACTAGAGCAGAATAATATGACGGTATCTCAGTACGAGGCAAAGTTTGCAGAGTTGTCCAGGTTTGCACCTCATTTGGTGGAGAATGAGGAACGTATGACGAGGATGTTTCTGAGAGGTTTGAAACCCGGCATACGTCAATATCTCATTTCTCATAAATTTTCTCTCTATTCAGATGTTGTCAGCAGGGCTCAATTATTAGAGCGAAATAACGAGTATGGTCAACTGAGAGATCACAACCAGGATCATATCGGTGACAGCAGTCATCAGAACAATGATAACCAGCGGAGAAAGAAAATTACAGACAAGAACGGCAACCACTCTGGTGGTAATCGTGGCTATGAAAATAGAAGAAGCGAGTCGGGAGGAGATTTTAAAAAGAAGAGATTCAACAATGACAATACGAAGACGTCAGCACCAGCAGCAACTGGTTCCAAGGGAGGAGAACGACCACCGATTATATGCTATAAGTGCGGAAAAGAAGGACATATCAGCCCAAACTGTCCACAACAGTTTAAGGTATGTTATAATTGTGGAAAGGAAGGACATATCGCTCGAGATTGCACTATAGCAAAACCAAGTCCAGCGGGGATGGTGACTCAAAAAGCTGTCCTAGAAAAGATAAAGTCAACGGTTCCTGGAAGAGCGTTTGTCGTGACTGGTCAACATGCGAGGAACCCAAACGAGGTGATCACGGGTAAGCTAATCATAAATTCATGCGAAGTTTATACCTTATTAGATACCGGTTCTATCCATTCTTTTATCTCTCCTGCTTGTGCTCAACGTTTAAACTTGACTCCGGAGAAGTTAGACTTTGATTTATCTGTGGAGACTCCGTTAGGAGAAACTTTCATCACATTCACTGTTTATAAATCTTGTGTGATCCAAGTTGGCACCATCACCTTACCTGTTGACCTTATCTCTTTAAAGATACTTGCTTTTGATGTGATTTTAGGGATTGATTGGCTAACTACTCATCATGCCAAAATTGATTATTTTCGTAAGGTTGTTAGTTTTCATATTCCTAACCAACCTGTTGTACGAATTCAAACAACTAAGCCATTAAAATCAATCACTGTTATATCAAGCCATAAAGCCATTCATTTATTAAAAAACGGATGTCAAGCTTTCTTAGCCCATGTTATGGATTTGAATAAAGACACGTCAAATTTGAATAATATTCCTGTTGTTATTGACTTTCCTGACGTATTTCCTGAAGAACTTCCCGGTCTACCCCCGGAACGAGAAATTGAATTCTTTATTGATCTTGAACCTGGTACAAAGCCCATTTCTAAAACCCCATATCGAATGGCTCCTATTGAACTTCAGGAGTTAAAGGTCCAACTACAAGAGTTGTTGGACATCGGTTTCATTCGTCCTAGTACATCTCCTTGGGGTGCTCCTGTTTTATTTGTAAAGAAGAAAGACGGGAGTATGCGACTTTGTATTGATTATCGGGAATTAAACCATGTCACTATTAAGAATAGGTATCCGCTACCTCGTATTGATGACCTGTTTGACCAGTTACAAGGAGCACAATTCTTTTCAAAGATCGATCTTCGTTCTGGATATCATCAGCTGAAGGTTAAAACTGAGGATATTCCAAAGACTGCCTTCAGAACTCGGTACGGGCATTATGAGTTCCTAGTCATGTCTTTTGGATTGACTAATGCTCCTGCGGCTTTCATGGATATGATGAACCGAGTATTCAAGGATTATTTGGATCAGTTCGTTGTTGTCTTTATTGATGACATCCTCATATATTCCAAAAGCTGTGAAGATCATGAGCATCATTTGAAGCTGGTACTCCAAAGGCTGCGTGAAAATAAGTTATATGCTAAGTTGAAGAAATGCGAGTTCTGGCTTGAGGAAGTAGCTTTCCTAGGGCACGTGGTGTCAAAACATGGAGTATCTGTTGACCCGGCGAAGATTGAAGCAATACAAAGTCGGGAGCAACCAAAGACGGTGACTGAAGTACATAGCTTTCTGGGCTTAGCTGGTTATTATCGAAGATTCGTGGAAGGGTTTTCTCGAATCGCTACCCCGTTAACTCAGCTGACTCGGAAAGATATCAAATTCGTATGGAGTGAGAAATGCGAGAAGAGTTTTCAAGAGCTTAAGAGGAGACTTATTTCGGCACCTGTTCTGACAATACCATCTGGTTCGGATGGATTTGTTATCTACAGTGATGCTTCAGGCAAAGGGTTAGGATGTGTTCTCATGCAACATGGGAAAGTCATAGCCTATGCCTCGCGACAACTCAAAGAATATGAGAGGAATTATCCTACTCATGATTTGGAGTTGGCAGCAGTAGTTTTCGCGTTGAAGATCTGGAGACACTACCTGTATGGGGATAAAGTGGAGATCTATACAAATCATAAAAGCCTCAAATATTTCTTCACCCAAAAGGAACTCAACATGCGGCAGCGACGTTGGCTCGAGCTGTTGAAAGATTATGATCATACCATCCAATATCATCCTGGAAAAGCAAACGTAGTAGCTGACGCATTGAGTAGAAGATCATATGCGGGTACGAGTGCAATGTTGTTAACACAAAGGCCCATTTTGTATGACTTGCAAAGGATAGAGATAGAGATGAAGGCTCCAAGTACCCACATGATGATATCAAATATACGAGTAGAACCGACTTTAATCGATAAAGTTAAAGCTGCTCAAGCTACGGACATAGAGCTGATGCATATGAAGAAGAAAGTGCAAGAAGGTTCTATTCCAGAAGCAAGAATCGATGAAGAAGGAATACTTCGAGTCCACTCCAGACTTTGTGTTCCTAACGATTCTGATTTGAAGTACAAGATCATGATGGAAGCACACAATACACCATTTGCAATCCATCCTGGAAGTACCAAAATGTATCGTGATCTACGACATACATTTTGGTGGAATAATATGAAGAGAGAGATTGCAAAGTTTATCTCGAGGTGTTTAACTTGTCAACGTGTAAAGGCGGAACATCAAGTACCAAAGAGTCCATTGCAACCACTTGAGATTCCGAAATGGAAGTGGGAAAACATTACCATAGATTTCGTTACGGGTCTTCCCACGGTTTCTCAAGGCATAAATGCTATTTGGGTTATTGTTGATAGATTAACCAAGTCTGCTCATTTCTTGCCGATACGGGAGACTTATTCCCTTGAATGTCTTGCTCGTATATACGTAGATGAGATTGTGAGACTGCATGGCATGCCAGTATCCATAGTTTCGGATCGTGACCCAAGATTCACTTCAAGATTTTGGGTTAGCTTGCAAAAAGTTATGGGCACAGATTTACGATTTAGTTCGGCATACCATGTAGCATCCCCAAATCCCGGTCCTAATCACCAAGGATCTGGTATACTATTTCTATAACTATTGCGGAAGATATAAACATAAATTGTTTATACATTAAACTTTTTCACATCATTCCCAAGGTCTACAACCTTAACTTAATACATACATTCAATATCTTAAATGTTTACAATACTATTTTTGTCAGAAGATTTAATAAATCTAACTGCACCATAATTTAGCCTTGCACTTTGCCTTTACTTCTGTCTTTACTCGAGCTTTCCTCTAAATCTGAAAATTTTATCATGATATAGCAAGGGTGAGCATCAAATTTGCCCAGCAAGTTTGAATTTATTAGAGGATATATCATGATTGAAAGAATTGAACAATAAGCTAGCTAACTTTCAACAATATAAACATTGTGAAAGAGCATGAACAAATTTTCTTAGCTGAACGACCAAGTCAATGAAAATGAATGGTCAAGCATAAACATGAACAGATTAACTGAACCAAATGGTAATGAAGGTGATCAGCCTTTCATACCTGATGAACATTTACACTATGCACAACGTGCGAATCAATAATCAATATAGACGTGAATAATCAACAACAACTATTCACTAACATGCTTTGAAATTACAACTCATTATTGAGTTAGGAAACTTGCCTGAAACACTGATTACCGCTAAGCAATATAATGTAATCTCTTATAAAAGACCTATCAATTATAAGATTGATCTTTGAATTAGCATAACATACCTATTAACTCATAATACTATTACTTAATCAATCAATTATCTAACACTTAATCACATAATTAAATAATAGATAAAACCTTACAACGTTAGTATTATTATTATCATTTGATAATTCTTCAATCACTGTATCATGTACATTATGATTTACCACTCGCTTTTTCATTTCACAAGTTATTCTTTAACATCTAATAAGTTAAATACTAATCCAGCCACCTGGATTCAAAATCTAACAACCTAAACTGCAATCCAGCTAACTGGATTCCAAATCCAGCAAACTAGATAGCAATCCAACAAACTGGATTCAACAAATATTCAATTCAGTAAAATATTTTTCAATCCAGCAAGCTGGATTCATCAGATTTCCTAATCCAGCAAGCTGGATTCCATATCCTTTTTACAAAAATACCAAAACAACTTATTATTTTTCTATCTCTTGGCCATGATTATATACATGTATATCATACACAAAAAGTATTTTTCTATAATTTTCCAACTTCCTTTGGTATTTTTCAAAAATTATTTTTAGTTAATTCCTTAAGAAATTAGCTACATCGTGCTTAACTCCAGAAATTCCCATCTCTTGACACAATCTTATACATGTTAACGTGACACTCCAGTTTAAATTTCGTGGCCATTGGAGTTATAAAACTCCGGTTATAGCGATTTTCGTCGGAAAATCACAAAAATTGAAATGGTCATAACTTGCTCATTTTAAGTCGAAATTAGCTCATTTTTGGACAGGAGGTACTTAATACCATATATTTTCATGTCCCAAAAGGCCAGAATTTTTCTCACAATTTAAGTGGCCGAAACTGCCATTTCAAAATTTTGGGCAGAAGCATTTTGGCGATTTTCAGTTTTGGAGTCCTTTGCGAAAAATAGTCCATACGGAAATCTACACCTCCTTTTTCAGTGATTCCACTTCGAGATATTAGAAAACTTATAGATCTAACTCTAGGACTTGACCACACTCAAAAATTCGAAATACAATAGGAGATATGGTCGTTTGAATTTCATGTTTCGTTTTCACCAAAAAACTGATTTTTAACTCTTGATGTCTTCTAAGAAAACTTTCATGTTTTCACATAATAACCAACATCACTCATCATAATACCTACTAATACTTCATATACCCATGATTCTACCATAATACATGATCTATTTCATCAAACAATCACCAAACACAAGATTAACACAATCGAGGCTAAGAAAAATTAGAGTTTTCCACCCTTTGAAAAACTAGTTTCCATTTCACACTCTAGATCAAACTTTTACCACACAAGATGGATAGATCCGCACATAACACACTCTAGATCATGTAGATCTAGAGTTTTGAAGTTTGAAATCATCAACCCAAGTTTTCATTTAAACAACTAAGAATAACTTAGAAAAAATGTGATTTATACCTTGATATCTTACTAGCTTTTCTTAATCCATCAAAGTAGATGATGATCTTGGTTAGCTTGAAGATCAAAACCTCTCTCTCTCACCTCTTGGAGCTGCCGAAAATTGCCTCTCTTCTTTCTCTCTCTATTTGGTTTTCTTTGAGTTAGCTAATAAGAGATGAGAGAGAAATGGAATGGGTTTTTGTGATTTAGTAAAAAAAAAAAAACAAATGTGTAGATATATTTGTATATCTAATATTCATTCCCCCTACTCACTCTCTCTTTCTCTTTCTTAATCATTTTAGTGTTGCTTGTACACTTAATAAAACAGTGTGGCTAAAGGAGGAAATGACACATGGAAGAGTAGATAACCCACTAAAGTAAATAATCATCACATTCATCTCCCCTTCTCTCCTCTCTTGTTTGGGCGGCCATGTGGCCTTATCCAACCAATCTTGGCTTTCCTTTTATGCTTTAATTGATTTACTAAATGTCTAAAAAGTTCTCTCCCACTTGGGCTAAAAGTTGGGCCACTCATTTAATTCTTTTGGGCTTCAAAATTAAAATATTTGGCTTACTAATTAACATGAACTTGGGCCTCCACAATTAAATACTTGTGCTACTAGCATACTTGCCCACTAAATTTAATATTGGGCTAGCTTAATAATCAAATTATCTATAAGTCCAATGTTTAAATAAATTATTGGGCTAGTTTAAATTACTTGTCATCCTTAACAATATTAACCCTATTAGACTAGCTATAATTAGGTTATGAAATTAATTAGTTGAGATATATAAATTAAATCTCTTAGAATTAGTATATGTTTTATATACTAACATTCTCACCTATTATAACCTCTTAGGTTATTTACTTAACACACCTAATATATATATATATATATATATATATATATATATATATATATATATATATTAGGTTACATAACTTAATTCTAAATTCACTTACTCACATATTCATACAAAATAAGTTCGTCCACAACTCTTAGATTAGGTCACTAGTATATATTTAAAATACTAGAACCATATACACATAATCTTATGAACAAATACACTAAATATATACCTCATTATCAGACTATCACTTATAGTCTATTAAATCATTCAAGTTCTTCTCCAAAAATTTTGAAATCCTTAAAATTCCTTTACAGAAATATCAAATCCATACACTTATTTTCTGTCTAGGTTCATCTTATAACCTTTATTCAATCTTTTAAGATTTTATAAAATTGTCCATCCAAATTTCCGGGTTGTCACATTCACCCCTTCTTCTAAGAATTTCGTCCTCGAAATTTCAGTTTACTAATCACCACTCCTTTTATTCATCAAAACTAGGCTGTCTTACTAACCTTTAATTGATTTCATGCTCAATTTAATGAGTACATCTTGCTTCCTACTATGAGGAGCTCTGCTACTATCACATTCTTCCATAACTTCAATCTAAGGAGTTAAAACTTTTCAAATCATGCTGAGGGGTCATATAGACCATGAACACGTAGTTTTAACGATATTTATATCGCAAAACAGTAAATTACTAGGTATGTTTACAATCACAAAGAAGGTAAACTACCGTTACTAGTACTTTAGGTGATTAGCCTATCGTACGCGTACGTCATGCATAACGTATCAATCATGTTTAGCGAATATTTACGCTACTAGATTGGATTATTTTATCCAAACAACATAGTTCACCTTAGTCTTATCATAGGGTTCCGCACCAAAATAATTTGGTTCGGGATAATTTTCAAAGAACGCTTAGGATTTTCATAAAAGTTGGTCTAGCCGAATCAAATAGCTTAGACCCATATCAAATAATTCGAATTTCAATCGAAACATTGCTGGCCAAATTTAGTTGGCAATAATTTACCTTTAAAATTCTTAAAATCATTTTATGACGTCATGATACCGCACTGTATTTACAGTCCGTTTGAGGATTCCGTCATTTTGTGACTTTGTCATACTACATCATAATATAGTGGGCTGACGATCCTTAGATCACATCCAACACTAAGTAATACTGCTTTGATGACTCCA
Source organism: Panax notoginseng (assembly GCA_016801055.1). Classification (NCBI taxonomy): domain Eukaryota; kingdom Viridiplantae; phylum Streptophyta; class Magnoliopsida; order Apiales; family Araliaceae; genus Panax; species Panax notoginseng. The sequence continues at coordinate 56,825,311 of CM029017.1, read as the reverse complement.
TCATTTTTATCATTCTGCATCAGGTTCCATGATACATTGATGATATAAAAAAATACATTTTGATAAGTCAAATCATTTTTGTCTAGCTGAATCAAGTAGCATAAACTATTCTTTAAACCGCTCAAAAATCATTGCAATTCAGTTTTATCATCTCAACAGGTAACGATATGTCGGTGGCCCGAAGTCAACTCATACACAATGGTCACCAGGAGTTGAGAATAAAAATTCATTTTCCAAAAAGCACATAGTGCGTTTTTTAGCTTGATGTCAAAAACTTTGAAGTCTAGCATAGCTAGAAGATTTAGAATACCTATGCTTCCACCATCAACTTCACTTTCTCTAATGATCCATTGCTTAATAAGTCTATCTATTCTATCATCCTCAATGCTCCATTCACCACATAACTATACCCAGTTCGTCAAACTTACCACACATTAGGAGTTCAGGAACTTTCCACAATCATTTGAGTTTAAGAACTTGTCCTAGTCAGACCTTTGGCGTCCATTCGCTGAGGGGTTCATAAACATATCATATAATTATGAGTCACGAACGTACCATAAGTATGAGTTTTAAGAACTCGTACTTAACCTGATATTCTCTACTTATAACCTATCTATTTGTTATACACATGAGAAAGGAATCACCCTCTCAACATGCATATAGCAATTAGCGCGACACGGACATTTCAATGATTATCAGTATCAAAAACTAAGTGGTCGTCAAACCAAACTCGACCACTAATCAATATAGGAAGCTAAGCGCACAATTCCCTGCCCATACAAAGAATTGGTCAACCTAACCACTATATCGACCAGGAAGCTAAGTGATTCTAAAACCAAGTACAAATTCTCCGCCCATACAAAGAATCATACAACTCAGCTCCTGACATGAGTCCTCAATTGAAATCCTACACAATTCTAACTTTCTCTTTTCTTAATACGAATTTTCTTTAATCCGTATCTTAACATTTACCACTCTTTTCTGAGTTTACATAGTACCATTTCATAGTACAACTGTCGTACAACAATTCTGTTGTAAAGTTTTCAATCATTTGATTGATCCTTCTCCTGCTATGACCTTATCAGATCACGTTGTGATCTCATATTATAACCGTATTATGATCGTTTTATTTTACGATCTTCTATTCCTTTAATCATATAATATTATAATTTTATTAACACTTCTCATCTTATAGACATAGTCTATTTATTATCACTTTTCATCTCTATTACTGGAGTCAGGTAACTCCGAATTCTTATCCTTATAACTTTTCAAGATTCTTCTTTGAATCTTATTTATCTTAATCTTTACTTAATAATGAATTTCTAAAAATTCATCACTTATCGCTTAAACTCGATCCGAGTTTATTACTTATCATCATCTCCGCGGTTATAGCCTAAGGTACACCTACCTAAGGTTTCTAACCTACAGCTCTGATACCAACTGTAGCATCCCCAAATCCCGGTCCTAATCACCAAGGATCTGGTATACTATTTCTATAACTATTGCGGAAGATATAAACATAAATTGTTTATACATTAAACTTTTTCACATCATTCCCAAGGTCTACAACCTTAACTTAATACATACATTCAATATCTTAAATGTATACAATACTATTTTTGTCAGAAGATTTAATAAATCTAACTGCACCATAATTTAGCCTTGCACTTTGCCTTTACTTCTGTCTTTACTCGAGCTTTCCTCTAAATCTGAAAATTTTATCATGATATAGCAAGGGTGAGCATCAAATTTGCCCAGCAAGTTTGAATTTATTAGAGGATATATCATAATTGAAAGAATTGAACAATAAGCTAGCTAACTTTCAACAATATAAACATTGTGAAAGAGCATGAACAAATTTTCTTAGCTGAACGACCAAGTCAATGAAAATGAATGGTCAAGCATAAACATGAACAGATTAACTGAACCAAATGGTAATGAAGGTGATCAGCCTTTCATACCTGATGAACATTTACACTATGCACAACGTGCGAATCAATAATCAATATAGACGTGAATAATCAACAACAACTATTCATTAACATGCTTTGAAATTACAACTCATTATTGAGTTAGGAAACTTGCCTGAAATGCTGATTACCGCTAAGCAATATAATGTAATCTCTTATAAAAGACCTATCAATTATAAGATTGATCTTTGAATTAGCATTACATACCTATTAACTCATAATACTATTACTTAATCAATCAATTATCTAACACTTAATCACATAATTAAATAATAGATAAAACCTTACAACGTTAGTATTATTATTATCATTTGATAATTCTTCAATCACTGTATCATGTACATTATGATTTACCACTAGCTTTTTCATTTCACAAGTTATTCTTTAACATCTAATAAGTTAAATACTAATCCAGCCACCTGGATTCAAAATCTAACAACCTAAACTGCAATCCAGCTAACTGGATTCCAAATCCAACAAACTAGATCGCAATCCAACAAACTGGATTCAACAAATATTCAATTCAGTAAAATATTTTTCAATCTAGCAAGCTGGATTCATCAGATTTCCTAATCCAGCAAGCTGGATTCCATATCCTTTTTACAAAAATACCAAAACAACTTATTATTTTTCTATCTCTTGGCCATGATTATATACATGTATATCATACACAAAAAGTATTTTTCCATAATTTTCCAACTTCCTTTGGTATTTTTCAAAAATTATTTTTAGTTAATTCCTTAAGAAATTAGCTACATCGTGCTTAACTCCAGAAATTCCCATCTCTTGACACAATCTTATACATGTTAACGTGACACTCCAGTTTAAATTTCGTGGCCATTGGAGTTATAGAACTCCGGTTATAGCGATTTTCGTCGGAAAATCACAGAAATTGAAATGGTCATAACTTGCTCATTTTAAGTCGGAATTAGCTCATTTTTGGACAGGAGGTACTTAATACCATATATTTTCATGTCCCAAAAGGCCAGAATTTTTCTCACAATTTAAGTGGCCGAAACTGCCATTTCAAAATTTTGGGCAGAAGCATTTTGGCGATTTGCAGTTTTGGAGTCCTTTGCGAAAAATAGTCCATACGGAAATCTACACCTCCTTTTTCAGTGATTCCACTTCGAGATATTAGAAAACTTATAGATCTAACTCTAGGACTTGACCACACTCAAAAATTCGAAATACAATAGGAGATATGGTCGTTTGAATTTCATGTTTCGTTTTCACCAAAAACTGATTTTTAACTCTTGATGTCTTCTAAGAAAACTTTCATGTTTTCACATAATAACCAACATCACTCATCATAATACCTACTAATACTTCATATACCCATGATTCTACCATAATACATGATCTATTTCATCAAACAATCACCAAACACAAGATTAACACAATCGAGGCTAAGAAAAATTAGAGTTTTCCACCCTTTGAAAAACTAGTTTCCATTTCATACTCTAGATCAAACTTTTACCACACAAGATGGATAGATCCGCACATAACACACTCTAGATCATGTAGATCTAGAGTTTTGAAGTTTGAAATCATCAACCCAAGTTTTCATTTAAACAACTAAGAATAACTTAGAAAAAATGTGATTTATACCTCGATATCTTGCTAGCTTTTCTTAATCCATCAAAGTAGATGATGATCTTGGTTAGCTTGAAGATCAAAACCTCTCTCTCTCACCTCTTGGAGCTGCCGAAAATTGCCTCTCTTCTTTCTCTCTCTATTTGGTTTTCTTTGAGTTAGCTAATAAGAGATGAGAGAGAAATGGAATGGGTTTTTGTGATTTAGTAAAAAAAAATAAACAAATGTGTAGATATATTTGTATATCTAATATTCATTCCCCCTACTCACTCTCTCTTTCTCTTTCTTAATCATTTTAGTGTTGCTTGTACACTTAATAAAACATTGTGGCTAAAGGAGGAAATGACACATGGAAGAGTAGATAACCCACTAAAGTAAATAATCATCACATTCATCTCCCCTTCTCTCCTCTCTTGTTTGGGCCGGCCATGTGGCCTTATCCAACCAATCTTGGCTTTCCTTTTATGCTTTAATTGATTTACTAAATGTCTAAAAAGTTCTCTCCCACTTGGGCTAAAAGTTGGGCCACTCATTTAATTCTTTTGGGCTTCAAAATTAAAATGTTTGGCTTACTAATTAACATGAACTTGGGCCTCCACAATTAAATACTTGTGCTACTAGCATACTTGCCCACTAAATTTAATATTGGGCTAGCTTAACAATCAAATTATCTATAAGTCCAATGTTTAAATAAATTATTGGGCTAGTTTAAATTACTTGTCATCCTTAACAATATTAACCCTATTAGACTAGCTATAATTAGGTTATGAAATTAATTAGTTGAGATATATAAATTAAATCTCTTAGAATTAGTATATGTTTTATATACTAACATTCTCACCTATTATAACCTCTTAGGTTATTTACTTAACACACCTAATATATATATATATATATATATATATATATATATATATATATATATATATATATATAGGTTACATAACTTAATTCTAAATTCACTTACTCACATATTCATACAAAATAAGTTCGTCCACAACTCTTAGATTAGGTCACTAGTATATATTTAAAATACTAGAACCATATACACATAATCTTATGAACAAATACACTAAATATATACCTCATTATCAGACTATCACTTATAGTCTATTAAATCATTCAAGTTCTTCTCCAAAAATTTTGAAATCCTTAAAATTCCTTTACAGAAATATCAAATCCATACACTTATTTTCTGTCTAGGTTCATCTTATAACCTTTATTCAATCTTTTAAGATTTTATAAAATTGTCCAAATTTCCGGGTTGTCACATACCATCCTCAAACGGACGGACAATCAGAGAGGACTATTCAAACTCTTGAAGATCTATTAAGACTTTGTGTCTTAGATTTCAAAGGGAGTTGGGATAAGTACCTACCATTGGTGGAATTCTCTTACAATAACAGTTATCAGGCAAGTATAGGTGTGGCCCCATTTGAAGCATTATATGGACGAAAGTGTCGCTCTCCAGTATGCTGGGACGAGGTGGGTGAAGCAACATTGTTGGGACCAGAGTTGGTACGCATGACTACAGAGAAGATCCAAACGATTCGACAACGTATACAAACGGCACAGGATCGACAAAAGAGTTATGCGGATCTTCATCGAAAGGACGTGGAATTTGACATTGGGGATCATGTATTGTTGCGTGTGGCTCCATGGAAAGGAGTTACAAGATTTGGGAAGAGAGGAAAGCTCAATCCACGATTTATTGGTCCATTTCAGATTCTTGACCGAGTAGGAAATGTGGTCTATAGACTCGCGTTACCTCCAAGTATGTCTCGTGTTCATAATGTTTTTCATATATCTGTGTTACGTAAATATGTGAAAGACCCATACCACGTTATTGAGTTAGAACCGGACGAGATAGCTGAAGACTTAACGTACGAAGAGGTACCTGTCAAGATCTTGGATAGAAAGGAGCATGTCCTACGCACGAAGGTCATACCACAAGTTAAAGTTTTGTGGAGAAACCATGCTATTGAGGAAATGACCTGGGAGTTGGAAACGGAAATGAAAGCGAGGTATCCTCATCTTTTCGAAACACCAGGTACGTACGTCAATTTTGAGGACGGAATTTCATAAGGAGGGGAGGTTGTAAGACCCCAAATTATTAATAAATGAAATTTAAATTCCCTCTATTTATTATTTTGAAATAGTAAGTGTTAAATTGATTAATGAGGTTAGTTATGGGTAAAATGCGCAAATATTTCAAATAAGCAGGTGGTTATAAAATATTCATTGTTGTCGGGGAATATTCGTTTGGTCGTGGAATATTCTTCCTGTCGGGGAATATTCGTACGACGGCGCAGTCTTTTGTGGGCCCCATAACGGAAAGCGATTGGATGAAGAAAACGACAAGTATATGTTTTTTATTAATAACGGCGTAGTTGTTACCGTTAATACTGTTGGAATACCCGGTGGTTAAAACACAGTAATACGCGTTGTTACACAGTAGCACACTGTATTGCACCAATTATTGATTCTTACGTAAGAAGGCACTACTCAATAATGGTTACAGTAATTACTGTTTAGTATTTTATTTTATTGATTCAATAATTGCTGCGTTGATATTTTATATTACTGTTGTTTTAATAATTGTCACTACACAGTATTTCCCATTATCAGATCAATAATTCATATTATTTGAATAATATTATTAGATAACATTATTGGCAATGTCTAGAAAGTTCTGTCTAAGGAGAGGTTTGGTCATCTAATTGCGCGCCAGTAAGGAGAAATCCTTATTGGAAAGCCCCCTCTTTCCTGGGAATGGCCTGGTTGTCATAAATGTGATTCTGTAATATTATTTGTGAATAATTAATTATTGATTCATATGATAAAGAAATATTTATTTTTGTGGATATAAATGAGGGATATATTTTTGTGGTTAAAAATGAAGGAGTTAATGTTGAGGTTTTTATCAGTATTTTTGTCGGAATGGAGGTATTAAAAATCAGGGTTTTTGAGATATTTTGCGGGGGTTATAATTTTTAATCCGACCGTTGGATCGTGATAATTTTTGGATATGTTATACATATATAAGTTGAGTATATGTCCACAAATTTTGAACCGTTAAAATTGAACGTGTGATTTATTATGAATTTTACGAGATGACTGGTTCAGAAATTGTTGAATTTTCAGAGTTAATCATTTTGGTAGAAAATTCTAGAATTGGTGGGCCCCACTCTTGGTTGGTGAAGAAATGTGCTGAGATTTTTATTCAAATGTGGTGGGTGGGAATAGTAGCAGGTAAAGCCATCAGGTTGCAGGTTAAGTCTGCTTCGGCGTGCTAACATTTTCCTATAAATAGAGGGCTAAGTTAGAATTGAAAATCACACCAGAAACAAGTTTTCTCTCTTTCTCTCTCTAGATTATTGAGTGTATTTTGTGAGTATTTAGATACTTTGAGAGTTTCTATTCATCAGAGCAAGTTTCTTTCAGCCTTATACAGGTATTCCGACCAGAAGTACTGTCTTTACGAGGTAAGGGATGTTATTTTATTCGAAAATGATATTATTTCTTCAATATTATTATGCCGAAATATTGGTTGGAAATTTTTATCAAATTTGAAACTTTTCACGTCGGAGTTACTATTCATGAGTTACTATTCACGAGTTACTATTCACGAGTTACTATTCACCGAAAAATAAAATTTTCTTCTTTTCGTCCAAAATATCTATTCTGGGTACTAGCTTTGATTGTATCCATGTTTTGATCATTCTTGAATTCTACTTCACTATGAATAATTATAAGGTATTTTTGGACATGGATAAATCGAAATACGAATCCTTAATATTTGTTATTTTGGTTTCACTAGATTCGTTTTCTTTAAGATATTTTTCATCATCCTCAGTTCTAAATGATGATATTACTGAATATCTTTGGCCCGTAGTGCAAAGATGAATGATTAACTGATGAATATCTTTGGCCCGTAGTGCAAAGATGAACAGGTGTTGAGATGAACATGACCGACTGGTGATACAAATGAATATCTTTGGCCTGTAGTGCAAAGATGAATATTTGATTAAAGATGGTTATTGATTGTTGTTACAGGGATAAAATATTGATGATGGACTTTTAAATCTTAGAAGATAGTAGAACTCATTCTCTACTTGACTCTTCTAATGGTTTGCTGTTTCCGCTGCAGTTATTGATTTAAAACTTGTTGTCTATTGTATTCTATTAGATTTTTCCCTGTTGAAGACTAACGATAATTTGTTCTGTATTATCTTAGTCATAATGTTCTTTACTGGGCTAGTTGAGCTCACCCTTTTCCTTTTTGTTCCATTTTTCTCAGGAGGCGAGAATGTAGCGAGTACTAGTCGGGGTATGGAATGATGGTTCTAGAAGTTACTTTAGTAGTCCTCACCATTTTTGTGAAATAATGTATCAATAATTGTAATGAGGACTTATTTGAGTGTGGATATTGTCTAAATGACAATATTTGTATTTAAACTCACAGTTCTTGTGTTGTAATAATAAATATGTAGTTGTTTCTGTACCATGTATTTTGGCGACTCAGAATGGGTGTTGTATACCTATTTTGGGGGCGTCACATTAACCTATGGGATGGAAGCGGTACTCCCTATAGAAGTTGAGATAGAATCCCTCAGAGTATTGATAGACGCTCAGTTGGATGAAGACCAATGGGTACAAGATAGGTATCACCAATTGGCTCTAATAGACGAAAGGCGAACCGCGACTATCTTCCATGGTCAGTTATATCAACAAAGGATCGCCAGATCCTACAACAAAAAAGTTCAGCTACGGCAATTCAGACAACATGACTTGGTTTTGAAGAAAATCTTTGACAACCAAGATCAGTCTAAGGGAAAATTCGCTCCTAATTGGGAAGGCCCGTTTATTGTCAAGGAAGTATTGACAGGAGGCGCTCTCAGATTGCAAGAAATGGACGGTGATGAATTTCCATAACTCATCAACTCGGACACCGTGAAACGATATTATGTCTGAAGTTGCCATCAAGTAAACATCCTGGTGGTAGACCATCAGGTCACCAGTCATTCCGGTTCTTTAAACCTTTACCACAAATAACTTTTCTACACTTCGCCCCTCAGGGAAACATACCTTTCAAGCCAGCAGCCTGGCTCTCCTTTGCGCTCATGCAACTTAGGTCATCTCACCACAGATTGAACCTCTTGCGTATACAGTTTGGCTACCCATACCTGGGATCAAACTTTTCACCTGCAGTTTATCCTTAACCTAGGATTAAACTTTCTCTTCCCTGCACTCTGACCTGCACACGGGATTACGCTTTTCATCTCGCCCTGAGGGGAGAACTACGTCGACCTGATCTCCTCTTCAATAGGAGTACGTAGGCAACCATTTCATATGGCCCGGTCGCAATAAAATAAAAACAACAAAAACATTTCCACCCTTTTCCTTACAAACACAAAAATAAAACAAACATTCCCACACCATTCCTGCCACATACAGCATTGAACCTCTTACACCAGGTTCGAACTACGCAGACCTGATCTCCTCTTCAATAGGAGTACGTAGGCAGCCATTCATGGTGCGGTCTCACCCCCTACCAAAACATAAACCCTTGTCAGTTGGTACTGGGATCATCCTTCAAACCACTACATTTCATTCGGCTTTAGACCAAAGGGATGGAATTACCTGAACTCCTCCCAACTAGGAGATTTGGCGACCATCTAAGCTGCGGTCATACCTTGAAGAGCAACACCAATCCATAAGAGATGGAATTAACTAGGCTTCTCCTAAATAGAAGTACTGGCGACCATCTGTGGTGCGGTTAATCTCAGAGAGGAAAGCCATACTCCTCTCCTCATTTCCATACAGAAACCAGTCCCAAGACACCAAAGATGGTAGGGATACACACAGATCGATGATCCATTCTGAACTATCCTGAGACAACTCAATGTCCATCCACCTAGGAAGAATTCAGAATACATCAAGATCACAAGCCCTGAAGCAGCAGGCAAAATATCAAGCAAGTAGCAAAGCATATCTAAAAGGGAAGTAATCAAAAATATATTTCCCTATCATATATATAATGCTGTTTGATATACACAATGTAAATTGTACATGACAAAATGGCTAAGCTAGTCTGTGCAGAAAAATACAAGATCATCTACAAGTCAGGGTATATGCGAGCTAACAAGCCCAACATGGCGTCCCTCTCAGAAGATGGAGGTGAAGTTGTGGTCTCCTGTATGAGAATATCCACACGGCCCAACAGATCTGCAGCCATCTGCATGGTGACCATATGATCATCAATATATGCGCTCATCTCTGCGATCATGCTAGTGGTAAGGGACCTCACTGCAGTACTATCTGTGACGGCTACATCCCGGGCAGATATGGCGATATCCCGCTCAACTATCACTGCATCTCTGGCAGATATAGCCTCATCCCGCTCAACGACGACGGCATCTCTACGAGCCAATGCCTCGTCTCTCTCCAATAGAGCGGCCTCCCTCCCATCAAGAGCAGTCGACATCATTGATCGAATCTGATCTCTCTCAAAGGTTATCAGATGAAGACTATGCTCTAAGTACTGTGCCGAGTGCTGAATCACAACAGTACTGGTACTAGGAGAATCTGAAAGAAATGTTGGCAACCCAGCAGTGGGCTCCTCCTCGATGTAGGTATCAATGTCCTCCATGGGCTCTACATCATCTAACTCACGCTCTGGTACTACAAATACTGCTGCAGCCGATAAAATCTCTGTCTCCATCCACGCTGAATACTCTGCGGAATAACCAGGATGACTGATAGAAAAAGCCGCTATCTCTCACTGATCCCAACAGGCGTATACCCGAGATCGGTCCTCTGCTGAGAGGTACCGAGAAGCTGAACGCTGACCTGTCGCCCCCTCAAAAGGATGAAAATCCTGGAACTGGTCGAACTGCGACATCACGGCCAATGGGTGATAAGTGGTCACTCCCCTCAAACCAGCCAGAGGGAGATAGTCCATGCCCGGAGCATGAGTAATGAAGCTGTATGGTGAGCTAAGCCCCAAACACGGCAATATACTGAATGGATCTATGATATCTGCCAAGAATGTGGACCAGGACAGAGCATCTATACACTCTGATGGCTGAAAAGAGTATGACATAGCTACATCATGGGTGAAGCAGTACCCATGCCATCTAAGAGTGCCAATCGGTCTCAAGTGTGACATGAACCACACATATAGCATGACTGAGCTACCTGTGAACACTCCTGTAAGATACGTGCAACAATACGATGCCAACCGCAGGGTCTCTGCTACAATCATAGGTACAATGGTACGACCCTCCCTAAGAGCTCTCACGGCCATGATAACGCCTATATCTATCTCATCCATATATCGCGGCATATATACATATGACAATACACATAGCATCAGTACGTCAACTCTGGCCAAACACCAATGATCCTCCGATGCGGTGAAATCCCCGGAATGTCGTGAATAGCTATCCTCCGAGCCAAATCTGTCGTACAGAAAACGCTGAGATATCACATGGCCAGATGTCAACTCATCCTGTACCACTCTGCGCCTCAATCCTATGAGAGTCATGAATCGTCTGCTCATGTCTCCCAAAGCCAGATGCACGCAAGGTTTGTCTAAAGGCAGCATCGTCAAACGTGCATACTCCTCCAGAGTAGGAGTCAACTCATGGGTGCCGAATCAGAATACCTGCCTATCTGGTAGCCAATGCTCTATCATCCCGTCCACAAATCCTGCAGGAACATGAAAAGTCAAAAAGGTCATGGTATGCTGCAATAAATGATCTACAGTCACCCTGTTTGGTGGTGACATGCTATCATACCACGATCGCATACCCGACGCCACCACTGACGGCGGGGTATGATCTATATGGCTAACTGTCGAAGAAGACATCTGTGCGGACCGTGTCATAAGACCATCCAGGAATGCCGAATATCTCTGGACATGCATACATATGCATAACATGATACATGCATAACAGATAATAGATGGCAATATGATATAGGAAATGGAAATACTGTGCATACATTCCTAAGTATATCATCATCTAATACATCATCTCTGTACAGCTACAAATACAGGGAAATGGGGCACAGACGCCCTACTACTAACAGAGGCCTATCAAAAGATATAACGAGAATATACATCAGAAGAAGACCAGGGTCTCGATATCCACATCATCAATCCTGTGCACCTGATGTAACTTCTCCTGAGTCACTGGATCTCTATCAACAGGGATGTCAGGCTTATAAAGAGGAGGATCTGCGCCGGCAAAACCGAATGGGTTGTCCGAGGGGCCAGCGCCTGAGCTGGAAGGAACGAATGACTCCGCCTCTACTGGATCTCTGCCCAAATGTCGGATAAATATATGTGCCTGATCTAATTGTCGGGTCAAGCCATCAATCTGGGTCATATGAGTCGGAGCTCGGACACAAGCTACCCAATCCGTCATCATCAAGGATCCTGGAACCATGTCCCCCATAAACTGTGTGGTGCGGGACTGGGCTCCAATAGTGCGAGGTAACCACCAACGCTAGAATATCTCTTGAGTACATGGACCCTCTGACAATGCAAATCCGTCAACCCCCAACAACGGGATATCAATGGCGGGTGACTGTGATACGGGCCAAGAACGCCTAGCATGAGGTAAGATCGGTATACGGATCTCCCCTGTGGTGCTCCTAATAGCACGCTCTCCTAAATAGAGCTCCCAGCCTCTATCCGTGAAGAGAGGAATTCTCCTGGTGGAAATCGCATACTCGGCTCCTGTCGGGTATCCATCCTCAAAACCCACGGTCAGGTGTTCCCCGGAATAGAGAAGCCATGTGATGGTGTCGGCCGTCAGCAACTCCAGCTGCATACGGCAATGAGTGAATCCCTCAGCTACAGGGACCTCTGGCAGAATCGAATGGTGCCATCGTCGTCCTCGTGGATAGGTGTCTAAACCTAACACACTCACGGGACGCAAGCATGGAAACCTCTCATAGGCCCATAACTGCCAATACAATAAAAAAGTATATCTGCTATCAGTTAACATTCTTAACCTATAAAGAGGAAACGATAAGAGAAATACTCACCAGCAGAAACGGGTAAAATCCTAGCCAAGCCTCGGTCAAACCCTGTGAGCGCATACGCATGCCCCGGAGGAAATAGGCAAAGGTATAGGAGCCCCAATCATACTCTCCAATACGGTCCACATCACGTGTAGCGCTGATCAAAGCGAAAGATACCGTGGAAGAGTTATCTGCTATGAAGCAGCCTCGAAATATCATCAGGAACAATCGCCGCAGAACGCGATCCCTGATCCTGACATCATCAGACATGGGCTCACTCAATAGCCCGCTCATAGCATCTACGCTCAAAGGACCTGAACGGACAGTCCTGCCTTTGAGCGCCGCCGTCAAAACTCCTAATAAGGATCTAACGGCAGTAGGGGTAATATTTGCCATGCAAGGCACTGGCTCCCCTCCAAACTCCATACCTGTGATAAATTGCCAATCCATAGGCATCATCATCACCTCATAATCCAGCAGATGGAGTGACTGAGTCTAATGAAATTATCGCTCAGGCAATGCCCTGAGATAACCCCAGGGACAACGACGGGGAAGGATGGATAAAAATGCCCCAAATCCCCACCCATGCACTACCGCTCTATAGTCAGGATGAAGCGCCTGGTACATGGAGTGAATGTTGAACCAGTTCCCTAGAGGCTGTGTAAAACCAGGGACCTGAATGAAATGCAGATCAACATCAAAGCCCTTCAATCCTCATCAATAGGAAAGAAGGAAGATCAAAGTCTAACGCCATACCTCGTTAGCATGTAAATACATCGATGGATGTCTGCCCAAATCACTCAGCAACTCTGGGTTCACCACCTGAATGCTCGGAAGCTCCCTACGAAGGACATGTGTAGTAGGAGCGGGGTCCTCTATCGGAATATCTGCTTCCTCGTCCTCAATGTATGGAACATCTACATGAACAGGACGTATCACAGCCTCCACCAATCGACGAGGCTGTCTGACAGAACGAGGTCGAGGCACTTTAGAAGCCCTCCGCCGTATACCAGAAGTACTCCTATAAGAACTGCTCGGCTGATCCGAATCCATAATATCTGGACAACAAGTCTCTAAATCACCTCAGAAAGGGTGTGGTATTTCCTTACCTGGAACTTTCTAAAATGCATTCTATGACTATATGCATGCATGCATTTAGTTTAACATATAATAGAGTTAAAAATGCATGACTACCCAATGACTACATTTAGAATTTTTTTGTCATAGTCCCCTTTGAAAATAGGACTATACACATGCATACAGGCATGTCTAGGTGGCCATTCAGTAGCACACCTGCCCCAAAGTCATATACATAATATATGTATTAAAAATTAAAATCATCGTGCATAAGGCCAACCTCAATACTAGGAGTACTTTGCCTTGCTACCTTAGGCTCATTGGACCTCAAATAGGACAAAAAAATAGCAGAAAAAGGTGCCAATTTGACTGTCTCAAATGTGACGCCCCCAAAATAGGTATACAACACCCATTCTGAGTCGCCAAATACATGGTACAGAAAGCAAACTACAACTTCAATAATACAATTGTCGTGCAAAATACGACAACACATACTGTGAGTTTAAATACAAATATTATCTTCTAGACAATATCCACACTCAAATAAGTCCTCAATACAATTATTCAAACACTATTTTACAGAAATAGTGAGGACTACTAAAACATCTTTTTAGAACCATCACTCCATACCCCGACTAGATCCTGCTATGTTCTCACCTCCTGAGAAGAAAAATGGAACAAAAAGGAAAAGGGTGAGCTCAACTAGCCCAGTAAAGAATATTATGACTAAGATAATATACAACAAATTATCATTAGTATTCAACAGGGAAAAATCTGATAGAATATAATCGACAACAAGTTTTAGATCAACAACTGCAGCGAAAACAGCAAACCATTAGAAGAGTCAAGTAGAGAAAGAATTCTACTATCTTCTAAGATTTAAAAGTCCATCATCAATATTTTATCCCTGTAACATCGATTAATAATCATCTTTAACCAAATATTCATCTTTGCACTACAGGCCAAAGATATTCATTTGTATCACCAGTCGGTCATGTTCATCTTTGCACTACAGGCCAAAGATATTCATCAAGTAATCATACATCTTTGCACTACAGGCCAAAGATATTCAGTAATATCATCATTTAGGACTGAGGATGATAAAAAATATCTTAAAGAAAACGAATCTAGTGAGACAGAAGGACAAATAGTAGGGATTCGTATAACAGTTTATCCAAGATCAATAATACTTCATAATAATCAATTGTGAAGTAGAATTCAAAAATAAAGATCAAAACATGGATACAATCAAAGATAGTAACCATAATAGACATCTTGGACAAAAAGGGAAAATTTTATTTTTCGGTAAATAGTGCCGTATTCGTGAATAGTACCGTATACGTGAATAGTAACCCCGACACAAAAAGTTTCAAATTTGATAAAAACTCATATCAATATTTCAGCATAATGATATTGAAGAAAATAATATCATTAAGAAGAAAATAATATCCCTTACCTCAAGATATCAGTACTACTGGTCGGAATACCGGTATAAGGCTGAAAGAAACTTGCTCTGATGAATAGAAACTCTCAAAGTATCTAAATACTCACAAAATAAACTCAATAATCTAGAGAGAAAAAGAGAGAAAACTTGTTTCTGTTGTGATTTTCAATTCTAACTTAGCCCTCTATTTATAGGAAAATTTTAGTAGGCTTGACCTGCAACTTGATGGCTTTACCTGCTACTATTCCCATCCACCACATTTAAAATATAATTCAGCACATTTCTTCACCAACCACAAGTGGAGCCCACCAATTCTAGAATTTTCCATCAAAATGATAAACTCTGAAAATTCAACAATTTCTGAACCAGTCATCTTGTAAAATTCATAATAAATCATACGTTTATTTTTAACGGTTCAAAATTTGTGGGCATATACTCAACTTATATATGTATAACATATCCAAAAATTACCACGATCCAACGGTCGGATTAAAAATTATAACCCCCGCAAAATATCTCAAAAATCCTGATTTTTAATACCTCCATTCCGACAAAAATACGGATAAAAACCTCAACATTAACTCCTTCATTTTTAACCACAAAAATATATTCCTCATTTATATCCACATAAAATAAATATTTTCTTATTATATGAATCAATAATTAATTATTCACAAATAATATTACAGAATCACATTTATGACAACCAGGCCGTTCCCAGGAAAGAGGGGGCTTTCCAATAAGGATTTCTCCTTACTGGCGCGCAATTAGATGACCAAACCTCTCCTTAGACAGAACTTTCTAGACATTGCCAATAATGTTATCTAATAATATTATTCAATTAATATGAATTATTGATCTGATAATAGAAAATACTGTGCAGCAGCAATTATTGAAACAACAATAATATAAAATATCAACGCAGCAATTATTGAATCAATAAAATAAAATATTGAACAATAACTACTGTAACAATTATTGAGTAGTGCCTTCCTTCATAAGAATCAATAATTGGTGCAATACCGTGTGCTACTGTATTTTAACCACCGGGTATTCCAACAGTATTAACGGTAACAACTACGCCGTTATTTATAAACAACTTATACTTGTCATTTTCTTCATCCAATCGCTTTCCGTTATGGGGTCCACACAAGGCTGCACCGTCGTACGAATATTCCCCGACAGTAAGAATATTCCACGACCAAACGAATATTCCCCGACAAAATGAATATTTTATAACCACTTGCTTATTTTGCAAAATTTGCACATTTCACCCATAACCAAAGTATTATATCAAATTAACCCCTTATTATTCACAATAATATTTAGAGAAAATTTGATTTTATTCATTAATAAGTTGGGGTCTTACAACCTCCACTCCTTATGAAATTTCGTCCTCGAAATTGACGTACGTACCTGATGTTTCAAAAAGGTGAGGATACCTCGCTTTCATTTCTGATTCCAACTCCCAGGTCATTTCTTCAATAGCATGGTTTCTCCACAAAATCTTAACTTATTGTATAACCTTTGTGTGTAGGACATGCTCTTTCCTATCCAAGATCTTAACAGGTACCTCCTCGTACGTTAAATCTTCAGCTATCTCGTCTGGTTCTAACTCAATAATGTGGTTCGGGTCTTTAACATATTTACGAAGCATAGATATGTGAAAAACATTATGAACACGAGACATGCTTGGAGGTAATGCGAGTCTATATGCCACATTTCCTATTCGCTCAAGAATCTCAAATGGACCAACAAATCTTGGATTGAGCTTTCCTCTCTTCCCAAATCTTGTAACTCCCTTCCATGGTGCAACACGAAACAATACATGATCCCCAATATTAAATTCCACGTCCTTCCGATGAAGATCCGCATAACTCTTTTGTCGATCTTGTGCCATTTGTATACGTTGTCGAATCGTTTGGATCTTCTCTGTAGTAATGCGTACCAACTCTGGTCCCAACAATGTTGCTTCACCCACCTCGTCCCAGCATACTGGAGAACGACATTTTCTTCCATACAACGCCTCGAATAGAGCCACACCTATGCTCGCCTGATAACTGTTGTTGTAGGAGAATTCCACCAATGGTAGGTACTTATCCCAATTCCCTTTGAGATCTAGGACACAAAGTCTTAATAGATCTTCAAGAGTTTGAATAGTCCTCTCTGATTGTCCGTCTGTTTAAGGATGGTATGCTGAACTGAATCGTAAATCTGTGCCCATAGCTTTCTGCAAGCTAACCCAAAATCGTGAAGTGAATCTTGGGTCACGATCCGAAACTATGGATACTGGCATGCCATGCAATCTCACAATCTCGTTCACGTACATACTAGCAAGACGTTCAAGGGAATAAGTCTCACGTATCGGCAAGAAATGAGCAGACTTGGTTAATCTATCAACAATAACCCAAATCGCATCTATGCCTTGAGAAACCTTGGAAAGACCCGTAACAAAATCCATAGTAATGTGTTCCCACTTCCATTTCGAAATCTCAAGTGGTTGCAATGGACCCTTTGGTATTTGATGCTCCGCTTTTACACGTTGACAAGTTAAACATCTCGAGATAAACTCCGCGATCTCTCTTTTCATATTGCTCCACCAAAATGTATGTCGAAGATCGTGATACATTTTGGTACTCCCAGGATGGATTGCAAACGGTGTGTTGTGTGCCTCCATCATGATTCTATGCTTCAAGTCA
The DNA here is from genome assembly GCA_016801055.1 of Panax notoginseng. NCBI lineage: Eukaryota > Viridiplantae > Streptophyta > Magnoliopsida > Apiales > Araliaceae > Panax > Panax notoginseng. The sequence continues at coordinate 56,807,489 of CM029017.1, read as the reverse complement.
AAATCGTTAGGAACACAAAGTCTGGAGTTGACTCGAAGTATTCCTTCTTCATCGATTCTTGCTTCTGGAATAGCACCTTCTTGCACTTTCTTCTTCATACGCATCAGCTCTATGTCCGTAGCTTGAGCAGCTTTAACTTTATCGATTAAAGTCGGTTCTACTCGTATATTTGATATCATCATGTGGGTACTTGGAGCCTTCATCTCTATCTCCATCCTTTGCAAGTCATACAAAATGGGCCTTTGTGTTAACAACATTGCACTCGTACCCGCATATGATCTTCTACTCAATGCGTCAGCTACTACGTTTGCTTTTCCAGGATGATATTGGATGGTATGATCGTAATCCTTCAACAGCTCGAGCCAACGTCGCTGCCGCATGTTGAGTTCCTTTTGGGTGAAGAAATATTTGAGGCTTTTATGATCTGTATAGATCTCCACTTTCTCCCCATACAGGTAGTGTCTCCAGATCTTCAACGCGAAAACGACTGCTGCCAACTCCAAATCATGAGTAGGATAATTCCTCTCATATTCTTTGAGTTGTCGCGAGGCATAGGCTATGACTTTCCCATGTTGCATGAGAACACATCCTAACCCTTTGCCTGAAGCATCGCTGTAGATAACAAATCCATCCGAACCAGATGGTATTGTCAGAACAGGTGCCGAAATGAGTCTCCTCTCGAGTTCTTGAAAACTCTTGTCACATTCCTCACTCCATACGAATTTTATATCTTTCCGAGTCAGCTGAGTTAACGGAGTAGCGATTCGAGAAAATCCTTCCACAAATCTCCGATAATAACCAGCTAAGCCCAGAAAGCTACATATTTCGATTACCGATTTAGATTGCTCTCAACTGTGACTCATATCCCAACCTTGGATAGCACGTCACAATGACACCTATCAGTTTACTACCGCACGAATATGGCGTCCCCTACGGAGAGTCTGGCTTCGGTGCATTCTACAAAGGAAGTCACCAGATAGAGGCTCGGTTATCAACTTCTATAGTTGGGTTTTTAACTCCTGAAGTTCAATAGGAGCCATTCGATATGAGATTTTAGAAATGGGTTTTGTACCAGATTCAAAGATGATACAAAATTCAATATCACGCGTAGGCCAATAAATTCTTCAGGAAATACGTCAGGAATTTTACTAACAACAGAAATATCATTCAATTCTGACGTATTTTTGTTCAAGTCCATGACATGGCTAAGAAAGCTTGACATCCGTTTTTCAATAAATGAATGACTTTACGGCTTGATATGAAAGAGCTTGACTTCAATGGTTTGGTTGCTTGAATTCGAATAACAGGTTGCTTAGGAATATGAAAACTAACAACCTTACGAAAGCAATCAATTTTGGCATGATGAGTAGTTAACCAATTAATCCTAAAATCACGTCAAATGCAAGTATCTTTAAAGAGATAAGATCAACAGGTAATGTGATAGTGCCAACTTGGATCAACAAGATTTATAAACAGTGGATGTAACGAAAGTTTCTCCTAACGGAGTTTCCACAGATAAATCAAAGTCTAATTTCTCCGGAGTTAAGTTTAAACGTTGAGCACAAGCAGGAGAAATAAATGAATGGGTAGAACCGGTATCTAATAAGGTATAAACTTCACAAAAATTTAAAATTAACTAACCCATGCTAACTTCGTTCGGGTTCCTCGCATTCTGACCAGTCACGAAAAACGCTCTTCCAAGAACCGCTGATTTCGACTTATCCGGGATAACTTTTGGAGTCATCATCCCCGCTGAACTTGGTTTTGCTACAGAACACTCTCGAGCTATATGACCCTCCTTTACACAGTTATAACATACCTTGGATTGTTGTGGGCAGTTTGGACTTATATGTCCCTCCTCTCCGCATCTGTAACATCTAACTGGCGGTCGTTCTCCTCCCCTAGAATTTGTTCCTGGTGCTGGTGCTGCTGTCGACGTCTTCCTGTCATCGTTAAATCTTCTCTTCTTGAAATTTCCAGTTGACTCACCTTTCCTATTATCATGGCCACGATGACCAACCGAGTGGTTACCACTTTTGTCTGTATTTTTCCCTTCTCACTGGTTCTCATCGCTCCGATGATTGCTGTCACCAGTATGACCCTGGTTGTGGTCCCTCGGTTGAACATACTCATTATCTCGCTCTAATAATTGAGCCCTGTTTACAACATCTGAATATAAAGAAAATTTATGAGAGATAAGATATTGTCGAATCTCGGGTTTTAGACCTCTCAGAAACATCCTTGTCATTCGTTCCTCATTTTCGACCAAATGAGGTGCAAACCTGGATAACTCTGCAAATTTCGCCTCGTACTGGGACACCGTCATGTTGTTTTGTTCCAGTCTGATAAACTCCACCTCCTTCATATGACGAATACTTTTAGAAAAGTACTTGTCATTGAACAGTTTCTGAAATGTTTCCCAGGACATATTGAGTGCGTCAGGCTGGGTACGCTTCACAGACTCCCACCAGTAGTCTGCCTCACCGCGGAACATAAAGGTGGCGAATGGAACCTTCTGTTCCTCCGTGCATCCCAAGACATCGAATATCTTGGTAATTTGCTTGACCCACGTTTCCGCCATGATCGGATCCGGCTTTCCCTTAAATTCTGGTGGTCCCAATTCTTTCAACTGCTTAGCTGTGACAAACCGCGCGTTGTTATCATTTCCACCTGTATTCTGCACACGAGTCTCCCTCGTCTGATTTTGTATGAACTGTAAAAAGCTCCTAAACATTCCATCATTCATCGTTTGCTCGGTAACGTTATTTACAGGAGGAATATTGCCTTCCTGTTGCACGTTCCCCTAGGTGGTGATCAAAGGTGTCTCCACGGTCTCATTCACTCTATTGTTAACGTTCTCTGCTGCCATTCTCAAATACTGCCATAAAACAAGGGTTAATTTAACAAATTAACAAATCACATAATATCCCTATATTATAACCGACCAACAAATAAGCTTAGGTAGGACACACTAGCGAAGGATTTACTCGTCTCTCCCCTCCTAATTTTATTCCCCGATCTCCGCCAGAGATCATATCCCTAAGCTCTGATACCAACTGTGACGCCCCCAAAATAGGTATACAACACCCATTCTGAGTCGCCAAATACATGGTACAGAAAGCAAACTACAACTTCAATAATACAATTGTCGTGCAAAATACGACAACACATACTGTGAGTTTAAATACAAATATTGTCTTCTAGACAATATCCACACTCAAATAAGTCCTCAATACAATTATTCAAACACTATTTTACAAAAATAGTGAGGACTGCTAAAACATCTTTTAGAACCATCACTCCATACCCCGACTAGATCCTGCTATGTTCTCACCTCCTGAGAAGAAAAATGGAACAAAAAGGAAAAGGGTGAGCTCAACTAGCCCAGTAAAGAATATTATGACTAAGATAATATACAACAAATTATCATTAGTATTCAACAGGGAAAAATCTGATAGAATATAATCGACAACAAGTTTTAGATCAACAACTGCAGCGGAAACAGCAAACCATTAGAAGAGTCAAGTAGAGAAAGAATTCTACTATCTTCTAAGATTTAAAAGTCCATCATCAATATTTTATCCCTGTAACATCGATTAATAATCATCTTTAACCAAATATTCATCTTTGCACTACAGGCCAAAGATATTCATTTGTATCACCAGTCGGTCATGTTCATCTCAACACCTGTTCATCTTTGCACTACAGGCCAAAGATATTCATCAAGTAATCATACATCTTTGCACTACAGGCCAAAGATATTCAGTAATATCATCATTTAGGACTGAGGATGATGAAAAATATCTTAAAGAAAACGAATCCAGTGAGACAGAAGGACAAATAGTAGGGATTCGTATAACAGTTTATCCAAGATCAATAATACTTCATAATAATCAATTGTGAAGTAGAATTCAAAAATAAAGATCAAAACATGGATACAATCAAAGATAGTAACCATAATAGACATCTTGGACAAAAAGGGAAAATTTTATTTTTCGGTAAATAGTGCCGTATTCGTGAATAGTACCGTATACGTGAATAGTAACCCCGACACAAAAAGTTCCAAATTTGATAAAAACTCATATCAATATTTCAGCATAATGATATTGAAGAAAATAATATCATTAAGAAGAAAATAATATCCCTTACCTCAAGATATCAGTACTTCTGGTCGGAATACCGGTATAAGGCTGAAAGAAACTTGCTCTGATGAATAGAACTCTCAAAGTATCTAAATACTCACAAAATACACTCAATAATCTAGAGAGAGAAAGAGAGAAAACTTGTTTCTGGTGTGATTTTTAATTCTAACTTAGCCCTCTATTTATAGGAAAATTTTAGTAGGCTTGACCTGCAACCTGATGGCTTTACCTGCTACTATTCCCACCCACCACATTTGAAATATAATTCAGCACATTTCTTCACCAACCACAAGTGGAGCCCACCAATTCTAGAATTTTCCATCAAAATGATAAACTCTGAAAATTCAACAATTTCTGAACCAGTCATCTTGTAAAATTCATAATAAATCATACGTTCATTTTTAACGGTTCAAAATTTGTGGGCATATACTCAACTTATATATGTATAACATATCCAAAAATTACCACGATCCAACGGTCGGATTAAAAATTATAACCCCCGCAAAATATCTCAAAAATCCTGATTTTTAATACCTCCATTCCGACAAAAATACGGATAAAAACCTCAACATTAACTCCTTCATTTTTAACCACAAAAATATATTCCTCATTTATATCCACATAAAATAAATATTTCCTTATCATATGAATCAATAATTAATTATTCACAAATAATATTACAGAATCACATTTATGACAACCAGGCCGTTCCAAGGAAAGAGGGGGCTTTCCAATAAGGATTTCTCCTTACTGGCGCACAATTAGATGACCAAACCTCTCCTTAGACAGAACTTTCTAGACATTGCCAATAATGTTATCTAATAATATTATTCAAATAATATGAATTATTGATCTGATAATAGAAAATACTGTGCAGCAATAATTATTGAAACAACAATAATATAAAATATCAACGCAGCAATTATTGAATCAATAAAATAAAATTTTGAACAATAACTACTGTAACAATTATTGAGTAGTGCCTTCCTTCGTAAGAATCAATAATTGGTGCAATACTGTGTGCTACTGTATTTTAACCACCGGGTATTCCAACAGTATTAACGGTAACAACTACGCCGTTATTTATAAACAACTTATACTTGTCGTTTTCTTCATCCAATCGCTTTCCGTTATGGGGTCCACACAAGGCTGCGCCGTCGTACGAATATTCCCCGACAGCAAGAATATTCCACGACCAAATGAATATTTCCCGACAAAATGAATATTTTATAACCACTTGCTTATTTTGCAAAATTTGCACATTTCACCCATAACCAAAGAATTATATCAAATTAACCCCTTATTATTCACAATAATATTTAGAGAAAATTTGATTTTATTCATTAATAGGTTGGGGTCTTACATCAAAAGTTAAATTTTTTCACATCATTATGTTCAGCTTGGTTTAATACTAACATTTACTATGTTGAATATTTTTTATCAAGTCATTTGTGCATACATAATCACTACTATGTGTTTAGATGCATTTCATGCGATAACTCAAAATCCAACGGACAGAAATGAGAAAAAATACAGGCATATGTTACCAGGATAATGTAGAACACTTGTTCGGTGACAGAATTTGCAGAGAGCAACCCAAACTCAGCAGATCTGAAGATGGGTCGCAGTTTTCTCTATGCGAAGCAAGTTGAAAGTGACTTGTGAAGACCAACCTGCAGGATTTATGATCCACGGTTTGCCGCAGGCCCATCTGCGGCTGCAGCAGATGCACCTGTGGCACCCCTATGTGGGACCCACCCCTCCGGCTCGGTCCAGTTCGAGTTGCAAAGGAGTTCTTGCAGACTAGCAAAGTAAAATCAGAAATAAAAACGCCACGCGATTGAGCAAAACTGCATACATTCCTGGTCCTCTCATATTAGACTTTGAATCTGTACATCACTTATTGGTAGTCACCTGAGTACAAGGTATACCCTGCCAATGATCCCAGTTGTCACAAATCACAGACGACAATACCTTATACAGGTCTGATGCCACCAACTCCGGGTCATTACCCTACGTGAAATCCCCGACGGGGGTTACAACGTTAGATCCCCGGCGGGGGTTACAACGCATGCTCATCCGTTGACACACAAATCAACGAAGGTCAAGCAGCATTGACGTTATTTCAGCCGATGGCAAGTAAACCCATCGAAGCATGGAAAGTTGTTCAATCATTGCGTACGTTTATATTCATCACTCCCCAGTGGATCCCCGACCGGGGTTACAATATGAAGTCACGACAGGGAATACCACGTACATTCAAGCTATTGACTCACATATCAATGAAGGTCAACCAGCCTTGACATTATTACAACCGATAGCGATTTAAACCTATCAGAGCTCTGGAGCTATTCGAGGTTTTCACACCTGACCGCTGGGGGTCTCAACGCACTGTTCCGGTGATCTACAACGGATGTAAAGCAACCTTGACAATCTACCCACAAAGTTTCAGCCGTTGATTCACACGTCGACGAAGGGAATGTCAATAAAGAGGATAGATGACAGAATATGTTATACACATCCTCAAACAGATCAAGCGTCATCCTCATAGATCTCTCACACATAAGAGGTACATCTTCGGGATCAAGTCATAATCGAAGACACAAGACTTTGGTGATAACTCCAACATCAACATCCTAACAGATTCGAATTACACATCAAATCTGGTCATCGTTGCCAACCCCCAGTTGAAGCAACAGGGAGCCAGCAATCATCCCTAGCGTGTTGGGCTACAACCCCGTACACATTCATCATACATTTGCATCATGTTGCTATCCATAGTACCAGGTTTATCTTGTTACGTTTCAAGTACAAGGATTCTTTATCTTACCCATGCATCGCCATGCATGAGTAAGATAAAGAGGGGCATCTGTAGACACTCGAAATTTTTTGTACTACTGTCACTAACATTGCAGGAGAGCAGATTCGTCTTTTAAGAGGGAACCCTGAAAGACGATCCATATCCGTACCGGATACTACTGGAAGTTCAGCATCAACCCCAGATCGTAATCTGGGAGTAACAATTCTAATCTCGAAGATAACCCCGAGGCATGCAAATCAATACCGGCACACACACCGAAGAAGACCGATTAATCTCAAAGATAACTCTGAGGTATCCAGTCTCAGTCCCAACCATGGGAATAGCCACCAACCTTGGTGATAACCCCAAGGAATGCAATTTCGGCAATAACCCCGAAAATGCTTGTTACAAGTGCGACCAGCTTCAATCTCGGCGCTTACAACGAGATCCACTGTACCAACCCGACAATAATATCGGGAAGACAGACACACCTCAAGGATGACAATGAGGACCTTCAACCAATTGTAGCAGTTCAATCCCAGCGAAGCTGAGCAACGTCTGCTTTATTAACCCAATCCGGCGATAACACCTGTGAGGGGCAACATCGTCATCTAACCAACACGATGCCACGCCACGCCGCCTCAACATATCTACACAACAATGTCCTACAAGACTAATCAATCCCGAGTGACTATTGTATGGGGTAACGGATGAAAGTTGAAGCTTGAAGACCGGAGGGCACCGTCCCATCTTCAATGACTTTATACAAACTCTAATCCCATGCCATCGTACAACTCTCGACAACGGCGGTCCGAAATAGGTCCTGTATACCTCAAACGGATGCCCGGATTGCACTTCTAAAAATTTGAGTGGACATTACAGTGCCCGAGTGCACGTACTTCGAGACGACCCGACCCAAAAAAGTCGGGCCAACCCGGGTTGCCTCTGGTACACCTGTGGCTCAGCCGCAGGTACACCTGTGGCTAATATGCCTATAAATAGAGGGCTTGGGGTGCTGATTTTTCAAGAGAAAACGGTGAGGAAGCCCTGCCCAATTTGCTCTGCACTCATCCCATGCAGTGTACTTTCCCCTTTTAAACACATGTGAGCTCATATATAGCCTCTTTTGTACCCACAAAAGTCAGTGTTTACCCACTCTAAAGATATAGAAGCCTTTTTTAGCAGTCAACTGTAAGCCTTCTTACACACTTTAGAGTCTTTTTCTTCATCTTTGCACACACCCTTCTACACGTTGAGAGTCGTGTTTCTTGCTTTTGTCCGGGCTTCAGTCCGTGATTTTATTCCAATCTGTATATTATATATATATATATATATATATATATATATATATATATATATATATATATATATACATTTATATATATGAACTGCGTTTCGAACTCTGTTTGATGAGCCTAGACTTATGTCTGGTGCGTTTAATGTCTGGTGCGTTTAATGGCTTTCTTATATATATAATTGTATATATGAACTGCTATCGAACTCTGTTCGGTGAGCCTGAATTTCACATCTGGTGCGTTTACTGCTTTAATATATATATATATACTTATATATATTAACTGTTGTTCGACTCCATCCGATGAGCCTAGATTTCACATCTGGTGCGTTTACTGCTTTAATATATATATACTTACATATATTAACTGTTGTTGCACTCTGTCCGATGAGCCTGAATTTTATATCCGGTGCGTTTATATGCTTTTATATATATATATATATATATATATATATGTATATATATATATATATATATATATATATGTAAGACCCCAAATTATTAATAAATGAAATTTAAATTCTTCTATTTATTATTTTGAAATAGTAAGGGTTGATTTGATTAATGTGGTTAATTATGGGTAAAAAGCGCAAATATTTTAAATAAGCAAGTGGTCCTAAAATATTCATTGTTGTCGGGAAATATTTGTTTGGTCGTGGAATATTCTTGTTGTCGGGGAATATTCGTACGACGGCGCAGCCTTGTGTGGGCCCCATAACGGAAAGCGATTGGATGAAGAAAACGACAAAAATAAGTTGTTTATAAATAACGGCATAGTTGTTACCGTTAATACTGTTGGAATACCTGGTGGTTAAAACACAGTAATACGCGTTGTTGCACAGTAGCACACGGTATTGCACCAATTATTGATTCTTACGTAAGAAGGCATTACTCAATAATTGTTACAGTAATTACTGTTCAATATTGTATTTTATTGATTCAATAATTGCTGCGTTGATATTTTATATTACTGTTGTTTTAATAATTGTCACTACGCAATATTTTCTATTATCGGAACAATAATTCATATTATCTGAATAATATTATTAGATAACATTATTGGCAATGTCTAGAAAGTTCTGTCTAAGGAGAGGTTTGGTCATCTAATTGCGCGCCAGTAAGGAGAGATCCTTATTGGAAAACCCCCTCTTTCCTGGGAACGGCCTAGTTGCCAGTACTGTGATTCTGTAATATTATTTGTGTATAATTAATTATTAATTTATATGATGAGGAAAATATTAATTTTATGTGGATATAGATGGAGAAAATTTTTAATGTGACAATTGTTGAAAATTAATATTTTATCTTTTTCTGATAAAATAATTCATTTAAATATATTATTTTAATAATATTTTGATGATGATATTTTTACAATGAATGTGGGATATATGAGTATATGAGGAGGAAGAGTATTTTTGTGGCATTAAATGATTAACACATGTTTTGTGTGTTGGTGGACACAATTCTTGACCGAAAATTTATTATTGACTGTAAAATCGCCCGTTTGTGGATTTTGGTCAATTTCTGTTTGGAATTTGGAAAAACTTTCTTCTGCAAAGTTGTAGAGAATTGAATTTTCTATAAAAAAATCGCGAGATTTGAATTTTCTGAATAAAGGGCTATTTTTTTTATGAATTATTGAAGTTCTGAAGTTCCGAAATAATTGATTTTTGGAAGTTTTAATTATTTTTATTAAGAAAAATGTTTTTGACATTTGTGTGGCACATGTTAATGGTGGAAATCAGCTGATGTGGTGTGCTAAGGAAATTAAGAAAATTATATTATTAATTTATTCAATTTTCTGCTTTGGTGTTCTAAGCATTTTCCTATAAATAGGGTGCTTAGGTTAGAATTGAAAATCACACCAGAAACTGAAGTTTCTCTCTCTTTCTCTCTCTATATCAAGCGTATTCTTGTGAGTACTTGATACTTTGAGTGTTGCTATACGGTGCAAGTTTTCTTCAGCACTATATCTAGTATTCCAGTCAGAAGTACCGTATTTCCGAGGTAAGGGATGTTATTTCTTCTTAAATGATATTATTTTCTTCAATATCATTATGCCGAAGTATTGATCTGATATTTTTATCAAATTTGAAATTTTTCATGTCGGGGTTACTATTCATGAGTTACTATTCATGAGTTACTATTCACGAGTTACTATTCACCGAAAAATAAAATTTTCTTCTTTTCGTCCAAAATATCTATTCTGGATACTAGCTTTGATTGTATCCATGTTTTGATCATTCTTGAATTTTTACTCCACTATGATTATTTATGAGGTGTTTTTGGACATGGAATAGTTGAAATACGAATCCTTAATATTTGTTCTTTTGTTTCACTGGATTCGTTTCTTTAAAATATTTTTCATCATCCTCAATCTTAAATGATGATATAATTGAATATCTTTGGCCTGTAGTGCAAAGATTGATGATTTCTGATGAATATCTTTGGCCTGTAGTGCAAAGATTGATGATTTCTGATGAATATCTTTGGCCCTTAGTGCAAAGATGAACAGGTGTTGAGATGAACATGATCGACTGGTGATACAAATGAATATCTTTGGCCTGTAGTACAAAGATGAATATTTGATTAAAGATGGTTATTGATTGTTGTTACAGGGATAAAATATTGATGATAGACTTTTAAATGTTAGAAGATAGTAGAACTCATTCTCTACTTGACTCTTCTAATGGTTTGTTGTTTCCGCTACAGTTATTGATTTAAAACTTGTTGTCTATTGTATTCTATTAGATTTTTCCCTGTTGAAGACTAACGATAATTTGTTGTATATTATCTTAGTCATAATATTCTTTACTGGGCTAGTTGAGCTCACCCTTTTCCTTGTTGTTCCATTTTCTTCTCAGGAGGCGAGAATGTAGCGAGTACTAGTCGGGATATGGAATGATGGTTCAAGACAGTTGTTTTAGTAGTTCTCACTATTTTATAAAATAGTGTATCAATAAGTATAATGAGTACTTAATTGAGTATGAATACTGTCTAGATGACAATATTTGTATTTAAACTCACAGTATATGTGTTGTCGTATTTTGCACGACAAATGTATTAATAAAGTTGTAGTTGTTTCTGTACCATGTATTTGGCGACTCAGAATGGGTTGGGTGGATTGGACCTATTTTGGGGGCGTCACAGTTGGTATCAGAGCTTAGGGATATGATCTCTGGCGGAGATCGGGGAATAGAACTAGGAGGGGAGAGACGAGTAAATCCTTCGCTTGTGTGTCCTACCTAAGCTTATTTGTTGGTCGGTCATAATATAGGGATATTATGTGATATGTTAATTTGTTAAATTAACCTTTGTTCTATGGCAGTATTTTAGAATGTCGATTGAGAATGTTAACAATGGACTGAATGAGATCGTGGAGACACCTCTAATCGCCAACCAGGATAATGTGATATCAGGCGAAGAAGGAATTAGAGATATACATCTGGTGAGTGAAGAATTGATAGTTGCACCCGAGATAGTCGCAGAGGTAACAGCTGAGAGTGAGGAAGAAGAGGAAGAAGAGGTACCTGAGGAGAGTTTATTAGAGGTATTTTATGATCAAAATGTAGAATTGCAAAATCGTATTCATAAGTTAGAAGAGCAGGCTGAAGAATTGCAGGCAGTCGTGGAGCAAAAGGATGCAACGATTCAAGCTTGTGTTACCCGATATATGATGCTTGAACAGAAGCACTCTTTGGTAGAGTATAAGATGATAAAGCTAGAATCTGAGCTGAAAGAAGAAATAACTGAACGAGTGAGAATGAGTGATGCATGGGTAAAAGCTGCACGACGTGTTGATATTATGGAAAGAGATGTCCAATCTAAGAAGAGAAGATTTAACGATGACGGGAAGACATCGGCAGCAGCATCAGCACCAGCAACAAATTTTAGGGGAAGAGAACAATCGCCAGTTAGATGCTACAGATGCGGAGAGGAGGGACATATAAGGTCAAACTGTTCAAAGCCTTCGAAGGTATATTATAGCTGTGGAAAGGAAGGACATATAGCTCGAGATTGCACTATAGCAAAACCAAGTCCAACGAGGGTGGTGACTCAAAAAGTTGTCCCAGAAAAGTCAAAGTCTACGGTTCCTGGAAGAGCATTTTTCGTGACTGGTCAGAATGCGAGGAACCCGAACGAAGTTAGCACGGGTTAGTTAATTATAAATTCTTGCAAAGTTTATACCTTATTAGATACCGGTTCTACCCATTCATTTATCTCTTGCTTGCGTTCAACGTTTAAACTTGACTCCAGAGAAATTAGACTTTGACTTATCTGTTGAAACTCTGTTAGGAGAAATTTTCATCACATCCATTGTTTATAAATCTTGTTTGATCCAAGTTAGCATCATCACATTACCTGTTGATCTTATCTCTTTAAAGATACTTGCTTTTGATGTGATTTTAGAAATTGATTGGTTAACTACTCATCATGCCAAAATTGATTGCTTTCGTAAGGTTGTTAGTCTTCATATTCCTAAGCAACCTGTTATTCAAATTCAAGCAACCAAACCATTGAAGTCAAACTCTTTCATATCAAGCCGTAAAGTCATTCGTTTATTGAAAAATGGATGTCAAGCTTTCTTAGCTATGTTATGGACTTGAACAAAATACGTCAGATTTGAATGATATTTCTATTGTTAGTAAATCCCTGACGTATTTCCTGAAGAATTTCTTGGCCTACATGTGATATTGAATTTTGTATCATTTTTGAATCTGGTACAAAACTCACTTCTAAAATCTCATATCGAATGGCTCCTATTTAACTTCAGGAGTTAAAAACCCAACTGTAGAAGTTTGTACCCGAGCCTCTATCTGGTGACTTCCTTTGTGGAATGCACTGAAGCCAGACTCTCCGTAAGGGATACCATATTCGTGTGGTAGTAAACTGATAGGTGTCATTGTGACGTGCTATCCAAGATTGGGATATGAGTCACAGTTGAGAGCAACCTAAGTCAGTAATCGAAATACGTAGCTTTCTAGTTATTATCGGAGATTCGTAAAAGGATTTTCTCGAATCGCTACTCCATTAACTCAGCTGACTCGAAAAGATACAAACTTCGAATGGACTGAGGAATGCGAGAAGAGCTTCCAAGAATTCAACATGCGACACCGACGTTGGCTCGAGCTGTTGAAAGATTTCGATCACACAATCCAATACTATCCTAGAAAAGTAAACATGGTAGCTGACGTATTGATCGTATGCGAGTACGAGTGCGATATTGTTGAACACAGAGACCTATTTTGTATAATTTATAAATGATAGAGATAGAGTTAATGACTCTAGGGACCCACGTGATGATATACGAGTAAAATCGACTTTAATCGATAACGTTAAAGCCACTCAAGCTACAGACCTGGAGCTGATGAATATAAAGAAGAAGGTGCAAGAATGTGTTATTCTAGAAGTAAGAGTCGATGAAGAGAAGAAAGCTCAAGCCTTCAATTTATTTGAAATCCTCGATCGAGTAGGAACTGTGGCCTATAGACTTGCCTTAACGCTAAGTATGTCACGTGTTCATAACGTTATTCACGTATCGATGTTACGTAAATATGTGAACGACCCGAACCACGTTATTGAGTTAGAACCGAACGAGATAGCCGAAGACTTAACGTACGAAGAGGTACCTGTCAAGATCTTGGATAGAAAGGAGCATGTCCTACGCACAAAGGTCATACCACAAGTCAAAGTTTTGTGGAGGAACCATGCTATTGAAGAAATGACCTGGGTGTTGGAAACGAAAATGAAAGCGAGGTATCCTCATCTTTTCGAAACACCAGGTACGTACGTCAATTTCAAGGACGAAATTTCATAAGGAGGGGAGGTTGTAAGACCCTAAATTATTAATAAATGAAATTTAAATTCTTCTATTTATTATTTTGAAATAGTAAGGATTGATTTGATTAATGTGGTTAGTTATGGGTAAAAGGCGCAAATATTTTAAATAAGCAAGTGGTCCTAAAATATTCATTGTTGTCGGGAAATATTTGTTTGGTCGTGGAATATTCTTGTTGTCGGGGAATATTCGTACGACGGCGCAGCCTTGTGTGGGCCCCATAACGGAAAGCGATTGGATGAAGAAAACGACAAAAATAAGTTGTTTATAAATAACGACATAGTTGTTACCGTTAATACTGTTGGAATACCCGGTGGTTAAAACACAGTAATACGCGTTGTTGCACAGTAGCACACGGTATTGCACCAATTATTGATTCTTACGTAAGAAGGCATTACTCAATAATTGTTACAGTAATTACTGTTTAATATTGTATTTTATTGATTCAATAATTGCTGCGTTGATATTTTATATTACTGTTGTTTTAATAATTGTCACTACGCAATATTTTCTATTATCGGAACAATAATTCATATTATCTGAATAATATTATTAGATAACATTATTGGCAATGTCTAGAAAGTTCTGTCTAAGGAGAGGTTTGGTCATCTAATTGTGCGCCAGTAAGGAGAGATCCTTATTGGAAAGCCCCCTCTTTCTTGGGAACGGCCTAGTTGCCAGTACTGTGATTCTGTAATATTATTTGTGTATAATTAATTATTGATTTATATGATGAGGAAAATATTAATTTTATGTGGATATAGATGGAGAAAATTTTTAATGTGACAATTGTTGAAAATTAATATTTTATCTTTTTCTGATAAAATAATTCATTTAAATATATTATTTTAATAATATTTTGATGATGATATTTTTACAATGAATGTGGGATATATGAGTATATGAGGAGGAAGAGTATTTTTGTGGCATTAAATGATTAACACATGTTTTGTGTGTTGGTGGACACAATTCTTGACCGAAAATTTATTATTGACTGTAAAATCGCCCGTTTGTGGATTTCGGTCAATTTCTGTTTGGAATTTGGAAAAACTTTCTTCTGTAAAGTTGTAGAGAATTGAATTTCCTATAAAAAAATCGTGAGATTTGAATTTTCTGAATAAAGGGCTATTTTTTTTATGAATTATTGAAGTTCTGAAGTTCCAAAATAATTGATTTTTGGAAGTTTTAATTATTTTTATTAAGAAAAACGTTTTTGACATTTGTGTGGCACATGTTAATGGTGGAAATCAGCTGATGTGGTGTGCTAAGGAAATTAAGAAAATTATATTATTAATTTATTCAATTTTCTGCTTTGGTGTTCTAAGCATTTTCCTATAAATAGGGTGCTTAGGTTAGAATTGAAAATCACACCAAAAACTGAAGTTTCTCTCTCTTTCTCTCTCTATATCGAGCGTATTCTTGTGAGTACTTGATACTGTGAGTGTTGCTATACGGTGCAAGTTTTCTTCAGCACTATATCTAGTATTCCAGTCAGAAGTACCGTATTTCCGAGGTAAGGGATGTTATTTCTTCTTAAATGATATTATTTTCTTCAATATCATTATGCCGAAGTATTGATCTGATATTTTTATCAAATTTGGAATTTTTCATGTCGGGGTTACTATTCATGAGTTACTATTCATGAGTTACTATTCACGAGTTACTATTCACGAGTTACTATTCACCGAAAAATAAAATTTTCTTCTTTTCGTCCAAAATATCTATTCTGGATACTAGCTTTGATTGTATCCATGTTTTGATCATTCTTGAATTTTTACTCCACTATGATTATTTATGAGGTGTTTTTGGACATGGAATAGTTGAAATACGAATCCTTAATATTTGTTCTTTTGTTTCACTGGATTCGTTTCTTTAAAATATTTTTCATCATCCTCAGTCTTAAATGATGATATAATTGAATATCTTTGGCCTGTAGTGCAAATATTGATGATTTCTGATGAATATCTTTGGCCTGTAGTGCAAAGATTGATGATTTCTGATGAATATCTTTGGCCCGTAGTGCAAAGATGAACAGGTGTTGAGATGAACATGATTGACTGGTGATACAAATGAATATCTTTGGCCTGTAGTGCAAAGATGAATATTTGATTAAAGATGGTTATTGATTGTTGTTACAGGGATAAAATATTGATGATGGACTTTTAAATCTTAGAAGATAGTAGAACTCATTCTCTACTTGACTCTTCTAATGGTTTGCTGTTTCCGCTGCAGTTATTGATTTAAAACTTGTTGTCTATTGTATTCTATTAGATTTTTCCCTGTTGAAGACTAACGATAATTTGTTGTATACTATCTTAGTCATAATATTCTTTACTGGGCTAGTTGAGCTCACCCTTTTCCTTGTTGTTCCATTTTCTTCTCAGGAGGCGAGAATGTAGCGAGTACTAGTCGGGGTATGGAATGATGGTTCAAGACAGTTGTTTTAGTAGTTCTCACTATTTTGTAAAATAGTGTATCAATAAGTATAATGAGTACTTAATTGAGTATGAATACTGTCTAGATGACAATATTTGTATTTAAACTCACAGTATATGTGTTGTCGTATTTTGCACGACAAATGTATTAATAAAGTTGTAGTTGTTTCTGTACCATATATTTGGCGACTCAGAATGGGTTGGGTGGATTGGACCTATTTTGGGGGCGTCACAATATATATATATATATATATATATATATATATATATATTTACATTTCGTCCCACCTGGAGTTTACTTCGTGGTGGTTGACCGTTTTTACAGCTTTTTGTACATTTCGTCCCGCCTGGAGTTTCCTCCGTGGCGGTTGATAGCTTTTACAGCTTTATTTATATTTCTGATCCCCCATGGATGTTCTTCGTGGTTGGTGATCATGTTTGTATATATATATTTACAGCTTTTATATATATACCTGCTTACTGCATTTATATTAATTGCGGCATCATGTGAGCCTAGGAATCATGTGATCACAGATTCAGTCCCCTGAATCTAGATTCGGTTCTCGTGATGAACCTTTTCAGCTGAAAGCAGCTTATAAATTTATCTGTGATGTTTGGATTTCCTCATATGGTTTTCATACCCACGAGGAATTCAGCACCTTTTTGTATTTTTATTTTTGTACGGATGCCTCGCATCTGTCAAATAAAATCAATCAAGCTGAGCACTTAATAAAATAGGAGTGTAAAAGGTCTCAATTACTATTGAGCATCAGGGTTTGAAAAAAATCTCTTTTATAAAACATCACTGCCATATCTTGCTTAAAATTAAATTTTTACATAAAATTCGAACCCTGTGTATATAGGTGCGAACGAGACCTCGCACTACTTCCAAATAACAGCACATTGACCCACACACACACACACACACATTCAGATAACAGTTTCTTGAAAAGAGGCGGTCACCGTGGTAACACGGATGTCGGGGGGTGCCTAACACATTCCCTCCGCATAACCAAGTCCCCAGACCCTAATGAATCTTGGTTTCACCGACCCGCTTAGCAATGTCCCATCACTGGGTCAATGTGCAAATCTTTTCTCGGTTGTGTTAGTACAACCATTTAAAAAACCAACTGGCGACTCTTAACAGTCCATCGTCGACATTATACATGTCGGACCTTTTTCACTTGTTTTTTCAAACAAATCTCACCTAAAATGAGAACACCAAAGAACAAGTAACGGAAAGGGACAATTAAAAATCTCGACGTCCACACTTATATATGTATAACATATCCAAAAACCACAATGATCCAATGGTCAGATTAAAAATTATAACTCACACAATAAAGCTATAAGAACACTGATTTGATCTTTTAATACCTCCAATCCGACAAAATACTGATAAATTACCTCAACATTAATTCCTTCATTTATAACCACATAAATAAATCTATCATTTATATCCACATCAAATAAATATTTCATTATCATATAGATCAATAATTAATTATTCACAAATAATATTACAGAATCACAATAATGACAACCAGGCAGTTCCCAGGAAAGAGGGGGCTTTCCGGTAAGGATTTCTCCTTACTGGCGCGCAATTAGGTGACCAAACCTCTCATTGACAGAACTTTCTAGATATTGCCAATAATGCTATCTAATAATATTATTCAAATAATATGAATTATTGATCTGATAATGGAGATACTGTGCAGTGACAATTATTGAAACAATAATATAAAATATCAACGCAGTAATTATTGATTCAATAAAATAAAATATTGAACAAAAATTACTGTAACAATTCTTGAGTAGTGCCTTCTCACGTAAGAATTAATAATTGAAAAAATACTGTGCAATACCGTGTGCTACTGTGTAACTACGTGTATTACTGTATTTTAACCACCAGATATTCCAACAGTGTTAACGGTAATAACTACGTCGTTATTTATAAAAACTCAAATTAATCGTTTTCTTTATCCGACAGTTATTCTGTTATGGGGCCCACAAATGGCTCCGCCGTCGAACGAATATTCCCCGACAGAAAGAATATTCCACGACTAAACGAAAATACCCCGACAATAATGAATATTTTATAACCACTTGCGTATTTTAAAAAAAAATTTATATATCACCCTTAACTTTAACTTTTATCAATTTAACCATTTGCTGAATAGTAATTATAAGAAAATTTGAATACTTTTATTTCATAAAATTCTGGGTCTTACAATCTCCCCTCCTTATGAAATTTCGTCCCCGAAATTTACGTACCTGGTATTTCGAAAAGTTGAGAATACCTTGCTTTCATTCCAGATTCTATCTCCCCGGTCACCATGATTTCTTCATTGCTCATCTCCCGTGATAACTTCATTTGGGTTCCTCACTTGTTGGGAAGTCATGACAACCGCTATCCCTTGAACTACTCGGCTTTGACTTGTCTGGGGTAGCATTTGGTGTCATCACTACCGTTGGAATATACTTTTCTGTAGGGCATATTCCACCCTCAACTGCTTCGTTGTACTCCTGATTCATGATCTGAATCATCAATCTTCGATCCATATCGAATTTAGGTTGACCGCTCTGTACAGGGTAATTCAAAACTCGATGTTGGGTTCTCCTAATTATTGTCCAAAAAGAGAAATACATATCATCTATTTTAGCCTTCTTAGATCGGACATCTCTTTCCACAATATCAATGCGTCGTGCGACTTTTTCCCATGCATCACTCACTCTTACTCGTTCAGTTTTTTCTTCTTTCAGCTCAGATTCCAGCTTTATCATCTTATACTCTGCCAAAGAATGCTTCTGTTCAAGCATCACATATCGGGTAACACAAGCTTGAATTGTTGCATCCTTTTGCTCCACGACCGCCTGTCTTTCTTCAGCCTGCTCTTTTAACTCATGAATACGATTTTACAATTCTACATTTTGATCATATAATACCTCTAATAAATTCTCCTCAGGTACCTCTTCTTCCTCTTCTTCCTCACTCTCAGCTGTTACCTTTGCGACCATCTCGGGTGCAACTATCAATTCTTCACTCACCACATGGATTTCTCTAATTCCTTCTTCGCCTGACATCACATTATCCTGGTTGGTGATTAGAGGTATCCCCACGGTCTCATTCACTCCATTGTTAACATTCTCAGCAGCCATTCTCAAATACTGCCATAAAACAAGGGTTAATTAAACAAATTAACATATCACATAATATTTCGATATTATGACTGACCAACAAATAAGCTTAGGTAGGACACACTAGCGAAGAATTTACTCATCTCTCCCCTCCTAGTTATATTCCCCGATCCCGCCAGAGACCATATCCCTAAGCTCTGATACCAACTGTGACAACCCCAAAATAGGTTCATTCCACCCAACCCATTCTGAGTCGCCAAACACATGGTACAGAAAACAACAACAACTTCATTATCACAATTCTCGTACAAAATACAACAACACATATGCTGTGAGTTTTGATACAAATATATACCAACTGTGACTCTTATCCCAACCTTGTATAGCACGTCACAATGGTACCTTACATAAAGGTATAGTCAAAAACTATTTTAGAAATTAGAATATTTGGGAAGTGCTCAAGGAAACCTTCGTACATGGGAGGCCATGCGTCTAGGTTATGATAGATATCACATGTCCACAGAATTATCCTTGGTTGACCCTGTAACAACCCGATATTTTCTATATAAATAAATAAGAAATTTTGCGAATAATTTTTTTTATGTATATTAAGGATGAGGATTTGTACAAGATTATGCGTATAAGTATTTTTGTGGTAAGTAAAAATATATTTATTACATAATTATTTACAAATGAATTTATTTTAGAGTTATTCATTTTTATAAAGTATATTCTTATAATAATTAATTTTAAGGTAGAAATGTTTTTATTAATTATTTTCCATGAAAATATAATCATATATTATTTAAATAATATATAAAGTGATTTTTTTAAATAATAATAATTATTATTTTATTATATGAATTTTAGTATGGATTATTAAAGTAAATATTTTACCTTAATTATTAAGGTTAAATATGAAGAATAAATCAGATATGGAATCCAAACCCTAATTTTGGATTATTGTTAAGGTCTGAGAATAATAATATAATATGAATTATATTTTGATTTTTCAGTGCTATGAATATGTACTGTATGTACGTGTTGACGATGATTGGTTAATTATGGTGTTTATTTTCAAAATCCTAAATCTCTTTGGGAAACCCTAAATTACTGTGGGAAACCCTAGTTTGAAAATCAGTTGTGAGCTTAAGATTGTTATATGACCGTGTTATATGTTTTATGTGGAGTATTATATAATGATTGGATTAATTAGGTAAACCCTAATTATAATCTAGAAATCCTAATTATTAATTTTTGAAAAACCCTAATTAATATATTTAAAAACCCTAAATTGGAAATTCTAGATTTGTGCTAAATTGGCTCAAACCCTAAACCCTAACCAAACCCTAAACCCTAAGGGTTTGGCCAAAGTCCAATTTTGCCATTAAATGATTTACCAATTGACCATATTGCCCCTAGTTGCATTATTTGGCTAAATTAGTAAGGTTTGACAATAGGTTGAGTGGGTGAATCACTTCAACAACTCCACATGCTTCCATTTGACAGCAAACAAGCCAGCAATCAGCCAATTCTTGCATCCAAGTCATGTATAAATAGATTTGGAGAGAGAAAAATTACATTTGTTACTTACATTTTTACAAACTCTCAACCTAAGCTCTCTCTCTCTCTAACCAACGAATTTCAGTAGCATATAAGCCCCAAAACACAGCCCCACGTCCACCATAAACAAATCAGCAACACAAAATCAGAAATCGATCAAGAAGGTATAAAAACCCTAGCTTTAATTTCTGTCTGAATTCTGTTGTTTGATGTTGTTTTTTTTTGTTATATATGTTATATGAGGTGTCTAATGATGATCTGGGTTGGTATTTAGTGGATCCATAACATCTAGATTCACGAAATAAGAGTTTTCAAAAATTTGGAATTTTTTTATGTGTCTGACAGCCATATGTCAGGCCCTCTAGATTTTTGTGTGTTTATGTTTTGTGTTGTTTTAAGCTATATACTTGTAGTATGTCAGTAGGTCTTTAATCTCCAACTTGAATCAAGTACATACCATGTATAGATCTCAAGTTATAAGCAGTCAAACATGGTTGACCATTCACGAAAACTGAAAATCTGGAAAACCCAGAATTTTCAGAAGCCCTGACAACGTTTTACAGGCCATGAATCTTGCAGTGTTTTAATGTTATGACCATGTTTTTGTTTTTCCCTTGTATCTTGACATGAGTAATACATTCTAGAGACTTTAGATCAACAAGATCCATAACAGAATCCAAGATATAAGTGGTCAAACCACCATTGACCAAACTACTCAAGAACATTTCTGGGTTTTCCAGAAATGTTCAAGAACAACCTTTCCAGTCTACTTTGACCGACCAAGATCTTGAGTATGGGATGATGTTATGTTGTTATGATAGTATGTAGTTGTACCCCGGACATCTCTACTACATTTTAGAACTTTAATACCACACAAAACAAGTTGGGAACATGTTAATTAAAGAGCACCAAAGTAGGTACCCCGGTTCTGAAAATTCAAGATCTTGAAGAATAGAGTCTGACATGATCTTTGGAGGCTCATATCTCTTTGATGTTTAATGTTTTGACCATGAAATCAGTTTATAGTTATAGTGTTACACGAGTACTACAATATGTGACCAAGATCATGTCTATAACGTTAACAGATTATGAGTTATAGCTGGTCAAACGAGCACCCTAGAGAACGAAGCTGTCAGTGTTCTTGAGCTCAAAAATACCAACAGCGACGCTTATCTATCGCTAAAGGCATTTAGCGACGGTTTCTAATTAAATTAATTTCAGATTTTTCGGAAATTAATTAAAAAAATAGAAAAAAATTAGTTTTTAATTATTAAAAATACAAAATAAATTATTAAAAATTATTTTAAATTTCGAAAATTAGTTTTTAATTATTTTTAATATATTTCATAAATATTTAATATTTTTGGAATATTAAAAGTATTTAATTTATTTAATTATAATATTAAATAAATTATTTAAAAATAATTTTAATACTTGAAAAATCATTTAAAATTATATTATGATATAATAAAATATTTTAAGTTATACTTAATGACTTATAATATTTTGATAATGAAACATTAATACTTTAATATTAATGATAATTACTTAAAAATGATTTTAAATGTTTTAAAAATCATTTAAGGGTAATATTAATACTTTAAAAGTATTTTGAGTTATTATAAATAACTTTAATGTTTTGGAAATGATTTCATTAATAGTTTAATATTAATTAAATATTAATGATAATAGAATTGATTAGTATTTAAATCATTTAAATATGATTCCGATGTTTGAAAATTTATGATAAATTATAATAAATATTTTAAAATTATATTGAGTCATTTAAAAATAATATGATCGATATTGAGTTACAGAATAGAGTCTTAGACTCGATAATTACCTGATAAAGTTGTCGGTAGACCGATATGTTTCAGAAATTGATCTGGACTTGTATATTTTGTCTGTATATGTGTTTATTTGTGATTCAATGGTTGTTAAACATGTGTAACAATGTGATTAGGTTATGTGCTGACTGCAATAAGCAGTGTTATGTGTTATAATATGTTGTTCTAATCGAACGAACAATCTTATTAATGATAGGTCGTGAGATAAGCGATAGATCTATATTACAAATTGTAAGCAGCGCTTCAGACAAGTTTCTAACCTTTGCATTTTCTTTATGCAATGGATGTGAGTAAGAATGTTTCTAAACTATATTATTACTGTACAGATTATGAACCTTATATTATATAAGCTCATTGAATATCAACATGTTAGTATATGATAATTCGGATATATATATTATGTTCGTTAATTTCTAGAAATGGTTAAACAAGTGTCCCCACTTGGATAATCATTGTATTTAATCAAATGGTTATATACCTTTGTCAATTACCCGTATACATATATGTTGAATTATAGATTATTGTTGACAAGATAAAACCTTTGCTTTAGAACCCAGACAGGTATGAACATCCCTATACGGGAAAATTTTTATGCGCTCCGGCGGACAAAGGATGAACGATAACATCGTTCTAGTAATGTAGTATTGATCAATGCAGGGCATAACGGGCTAATCACCCCCGTGCCCGTAAGTTATGACGGTTTGCAGATGAATTTCTGTCTTACCCTTTCGAAAATGAAAACAATATTCATGGCATGTCACTATAACCCCAGTTATAGTCATTATGAAATTTCAAAACTTTGAAAGGGAGTTCTTATGTTATTATTATCGGTTCAGAATACTTCACAACTATTAACTTGTTGTAGAAGAATAGTACAAAGAAAACATTTAAATCCTTTCAGCTTATATATATATAATTGATATTGCTTGCTGGGCACTAAAATGCTCATCCTTGCTTAAATTTAAATGTTTTTAGCTAAGTGCGAACGATCAGAGAGCTCTGCTAAGAACAAAAGGAAAGGGAAGGTTGCTGAATGAACGAATTACTATGTTATGTAATAGTTTGGTATTATTAAGACAAGTATGATATATATTATCTATCATGGTTTGTAATGAATGTTTAAAGGTTACGTACTTGGGAGCTAGACTCTGATAATTATGTAAATTAAGTTTGACTTTTATATTATTGTTATTATTATTAGTATTATTCCGCTCATAGAAATGGTATCGTGAAGAACTGAGTTCGGGTTTCAAGTACCCGAGTTTGGGGTCCTCACAGACCCAATAGACCCCAAAGAAAAATGAGAAGATTACTATCATATTCTTTTCAATGGTGAGTCTTCTCTTGACATATCATTATCTCCATTGTCTCTAATTGAGAATTATACTTCAAACAAACACCAAGATTATATAGGTAGTGCTCGTAGATATACTCAGCAAGGGGATGTGTACAACCGTATCTTATGATGACACGAGGTTGTATGTCATTAGACATCTTGTATGATAATGACAAAACACCCTTCCAACGTTGGGTTCACCTCACCCTATATGATTCACCAAATAAAACTACTAAATGATGTATACAACACACTTTTCTTTACTGGTTAGGGAGAACTCCACAGCTAGAGACCACCGTTCTATCCCTTGTTACCCCCGCTCGACCCAGCTACACTCTTATTACCTGAAAGGAATTGTGAAGCAAAAGGATGAGCACAACTAGCATAGTAAAGAATATCATGACTGAAGATAAATAAATTATCAATAGCCTTCAACAGTAATAAATCAGAGATTTAGAACATATGGTAGATGATAAAATTTTTCAACCATAGTTGCAGCGGAACGAGCAATGCATTAGAAGAGTCAAATAGACCATAAAGTCTATTATCTTCTCCATGTTAAAAATCCACCAATAATATTTTATCCCTGTAACATCAATCAACAGTTCTGGTCCACAATCATATGAATAACTCATAATCATAATTGTGATTCTAAATTCCTTTTCGTATCCAGGACGAAGATAATTTTCATCACATGTCTTTACCTGAAACATCAAAGATCATGGTTATACCAAATCACAGTTCCTGTTCATAATCATACTAATAAATTCATCTTTATACTACGGGCCAACGATATTCGTCAACAGTTCATCTTTGCACTACTGGCCAAAGATATTCAACCACAGATCATCTTTGCACTACGGGCCAAAGATATTCAACAACAGATCATCTTTGCACTACAGGCCAAAGATATTCAACCACATATCATCTTTGCACTACGGGCCAAAGATATTCATCAACAGTTCATCTTTGCACTACAGGCCAAAGATATTCAACAATAGCTCATCTTTGCACTACAGGCTAAAGATATTCAATAACAGTTCATCTTTGCACTACGGGCCAAAGATATTCAACAACAGATCATCTTTGCACTACGGGCCAAAGATATTAATATCTCAAAAAAAATATAATCATTTCAGAAATTTATATAAACAATAATTATAACAATGTTGATCAATTCACCTTTGCACTTAAGCTAAAGATATTCAATTATAAATTCAATGGTCATGATCATACCAGACAACAATTCATCTTTACACTCAAGTTAAATAGAAATATCATCATTAGGGTTATAAAATATGTTATATATGATAATAAAAATAATATAATCAACCTATAGATTTAATCTCAAGAGTAAGATTCATAAATCAACGATACTTTGGTCAGAAAAAGAAACCAATTTTGTCGTAAATAGTAACTCATGAATAGTAACTCGTGAATAGTAACCCGACATAAAAAAGGTAGAAATTTTATAATAAAATTCTTACCAATATTTCGGTATAATGATATTGAAAGAATAACATTTCTTAAACTTATAAACAATTTATTTTAATTGTTTACACTTTACTAAATAATGCATTTAATCATCCTAAAATATCAAACTCATAAAATTTCATCACTAATAGCCAAAACCCTCATCAAAAATCTGCATATACCTCATATAGGATTCTCAAGCCATAAAATCCTATTTTCCAATTTTCTTACTTCACATAACATATTTAATTCATTTACTCATAACTAGTCCATTTTCATGAAAAATACCAAATCAGTACAAACAAATTTTTTTTTCTGGGATTTAGCAGAATATAGTTCCATATTGAACATATATTTTTCTTAGAATTTTTAAAAATTCATCTACTATTTTTCATATGGCCAAAACTGCCGAATATTTAAACATTTATCATAAATTGTACTTTAGTCCAAAAATTCTAAAATTTACAGAGTATACTTCTATCATATACATGTAATCTCAATAAAAATTTTACTAATTTTGGAGTTAACCATAAGGAGTTATAAGCGGTTACTTTTAAAATAGTCTTTTCTCATAAAATTCACAACTCTAAATCTATACATCCAAAAATCGTCATTTTTGGAAATAATCAAGAAAACTCATCAAATTATCATTTCAAATAGAGTTTATTTTCTACTTGACTCTTTTAATGGATTGTTTATTCCGCTGCAGTTAAACTTGATGTCTATTATATTTTATCAGTTTAACATTGTTGAAGGCTAATGATAATTTATTCTGCATTATCTTAGTCATAATATTTCTTACTAGGCTAGTTGTGCTCACCCTTTCTTTCACTGTTCTCTTCAGGAAATGAGAACGTAGCTGGGGCAAGTCGAGGAACGGAGTGATGGTTCGAATGATAGTATTAGTTAGTAGTCCTCACTATTCTATGTAATAGTATGTTAATAAATGTAATGAGGACTCCCTTTGAGTATGAATACTCTCTAGAAGATAATATTTGTATTCAAACTCACAGTTTATGTTTTGTCGTATTGTACACGACAGTTGGATTAGTAAGTTGTAATTGTATTCTGTACTATGTATCTGACGACCCAAGATGGGTGATGTATACCTAATTTTGGGGGCGTCACAAGAACCATACATGAAACTATATAAAACATGTAGATAGAGGGTTTTAGTCCTCAAGATCATAAACGTTAAATAATTAAAATTAAACAAAATAAAAAGGTTTAAGCTAGTTTAAGTTTTCACCTTGATTTGCTTGCTACTCTCCTTACTTTACCAAAGTATGTAATGAATCTAGGATGCATAAGCTTCATACTCCTCTCCTTCTCCTTCCTCCTCCCACCGAATCCTCTCTCTCTCTTTCTCTCTTTCCTTTCCTTTTTGGTTAGCTAAACTAGGAATAAGATGAAAGAGAAGTATGATTTAAGTGTTGGGAAAAAATAAATCTATAGATATATTTGGTATATCTAAACACAATCTACCAACATATCTCCTATCTCTCTCTCTCTCTGTCTCTTAATTATAACAATGTTACTTACAAGATTAGCCAAATGTGGCCTTTTTATCCTTAAAAATTGATTTCTTTTTAATTCTTATTTAGTATACCAAATGTCCAATATGTCCCTCCTTAATTGGGCTTAAATTTGGGCCACCATTTTCATCTTTTGGGCTTGCAATTAAATGTTTAATGGGCTTGCACTTTTATTATCATGCTTACTTACAAAATTGAACTTGGGCTTCCCCATTAATTCAATTGGGCCATTATTATATTTATCTTATATATGATCTCTTGGGCTAATTTAATAAACTAATTGCCCTTGAATTAATTTTATCTACAAGTTCCACACTAAAAATATAATTGTGCTTGTTTAATTACTTATTTTTCTTTCATTATTATCTCTTGAGCTTATGCTCATTATTATTAATATTCCCATATTATTATTCATTAATAATATTAATTCACTCACATAACTCAATTAGACTTGTCTTATTCAAGTTTATTGAGTATTTAATTAGGGTTTAACACCTTAAATCTAGTTTCTAGATTATTAAAATACTTAGATTAGTTCACTAACTTATTTAACTTATTAGTGAGACTCTCTTTAAATATTATAGCATATTATTCACATAATCTCTTAATCATCCATAATATATTACATATTATTTAATGTCGATGTCAGGATTTTTATTTGTCCCTTTTCTGTTCTCGTTCTTTGGTGTTCTCATGTTAGGTGAGATTTGTTTGAAAAAACAAGTTGTGAAAAGGTCCGATATTTATATGTCGACGATTTGACTGTAAGAGTCGCCAGTTTATTTTTTATATGGTTGTACCAACACAACCGAGAAAAGGTTTGCACATTGACCCAGTGATGCGACAATGCTAAACGGGTCTGTGAAACTGAGATTCATTAGGGTCCGGGGGCTTGGTTATGCGGAGGGAAGGTGTTAGGAAACCCCCGACATCCGTGTTACCACGGTGACCGTCACTTTTCAAGAAACTGTTATATGAATGTGTGTGTGTGTGTGGGTCAATGTGCAGTTATTTGGAAGTAGTGCGAGACCTCGTTCGCACCTATATACACAGGGTTTGAATTTATATAAAAATTTAGTTTTAAATAAGATATTGCAATGATGTTTTATAAAAGAGGTTTTTCAAACCCTTATGCTCAATAGTAACTGAGACCTTTTACACTTCCATTTTATTAAATATTCGGCTGGATTGCTTTTATTTTTCGAGATGCAAAGCATCTTCGAGAAAAATAATGTACAATGCAGTGTCGAACTTTTCATGGGTATGAAAACCATCTGAGGAAATACAAACACCGTGAATAAATTTACAAGCTGCTTACAGCTGAAAATGTCCATCACGGGAACCAAATCTAGATTCAGTAGACTGAATTTGTGATCACATGATTCCTAGGCTCACATGATGTCGCAATTTATATGAAAGCAGTAAGCAGTTATATATATATATATATATATATATATATATATATATATATATATATATATATATATATATATATATATATATATATAGACATAATCAACCGCCACGAAGCACCTCCATGGGGGATCGAAAATGTAAATAAAGCTGTAAAAACAATCAACCGCCACGAAGTAAACTCCAGGCACATGATCAACCACCACGAAGCACCTCCATGGGGGATCGAAAATGTAAATAAAGCTGTAAAAACAATCAACCGCCACGAAGTAAACTTCAGGCGGGACGAAATATATATATATATATATATATATATATATATATATATATATATATGGGGGATCGAGTTATATCTCGATTGAGCCTGGACTCACGTCCGGAGCGTTTATTTGCTTATATATATATATATATATATATATATATATATATATATATACACACACAAACAGAAATAAAACCACAGACCAAAGTTCGGGCATACACACGCAACACGACTCTCAACGTGAAAAACGGTGTGTCCAAAGATGAAGAGAAGAACTTTAAAGTGTATAAGAAGGCTTACAGTGGCTGCCAAAGAAGACTTCAATGACTTTAAAGGGATGAACACTCAGCTCCCATCGATAAAAATATAGCAATATATAAGCTCACAAGTGTTTAAAATGAGAAATCACTCAGTTTATAGTGTGTACAGAGCAAATTAGATATGGCTTCCTCGTCTCTTCTCTTTTTAAAATAGCCACCCCAAGCCTTCTATTTATAGAGGGGGAGCCGCAGGTGTACCTACGGCTGCCCGGGGTGCCCTGGGCTCCGCGGGTCCTATCGTCTTGAAGTACGTGCACGCATACAACGTGATGTCCGCTTGAACTTTTGGAATTTCAATTCGGGCATCCGATTGAGGTGTATAAGACTTATTTCAGACCGCCCTTGTCGAGAGCTACACAATGACATGGGATTAGAGGTTGTACAAAGTCAGGAAGATGGGACCATGCCCTTTGTTTTCAAGCTTCAAATTCTATCCGGTGTGCTGTCTTGTGCAGTAGTCACTCGGGATTGGACTTCCTTGGTTCTTGTGGGACAGTGCTATGTAGAAATATCTGTATGAGATGTTAAGATGGGGTAATGTAGGGTCGAGGTGGCAAAATAATGATTTTACCCCTCATCGGGGTTATCTCTAGTTTGGGCTGATAAAGCAGACGTTGCTCAGGGTTAACTCTGAGATTAGACTACTGTAAGTACTGAAGGTCCTCAGGGTTATCTCTGAGGTGTGCCTGTCTTCCCGATGTTTTCTCCGGGTCTTGTACTAAGTGCCTTGGTGTGAGTTCCAAGGTTGAAGCTGACTGCATGCATTTGAAACAAGCATTTTCGGGGTTATCTTCGGAACTGCAACTACATTCCTTGGGGTTATCTCCAAGGTTATCATTGCTATTCCTGGTATTGTTTTCGGGACTGGAACTGAGAATCTCGGGGTTATCTCCGAGATAGAACTGTCCTCTTCGGTGGAATTTCCGGTATTTGAACTGCATTATCTTCCAGGGTTATCTCTGAAAGACGAATCTGCCCTCCTACAATATTAGTGACATGTGTGCAGAAAATTTTGAGTGTCTACAGATGCCCCTCTTTATCATATTCATGAAATGCAATGGCATGGATAAGATAAAGAATCTTAGACACTTGAAATGCAATAAGATAAACATGATGCCATGTGCAGCAACATGATGCAAATGTATGATGCATATGTTCTGTTGGATTGTTCTCCAACATGGTGGGAAGATTGCCGGCTCCTTGTTTCTTCTACCGGGGATGCCAATAGATAAACAACCTGATGAACTATCATGGACGTGCGATCCACAGCTACCAGGAATCTTTGGGATTGTTGACATTGGGGTTATCATCAAAGTCTTGAATCCTTGATACAGACTTTATACTGAAGATGTATCTCTCATGTATAAGAGACTCTGTAGGGATGTATCCTTGTCTGTTTGAGGATGTTTATAACATATTCCATCATTGGTCCTCCCCGATGAGGGTGATCCTTCCTGGTTTGTATTGCTAGGATATATCAATGTTCTGTCGGAGTTACTGTCAACAATTTGTGTTGTCAGGGTTACCTGACCTTCACTGACATGTACATCACCGGATAATATCCCTGTTGGGTAAAATTTCAAGGTTGCTTGACCTTCGTTGACTTGTGCATCAACGGAAAATGCGTGACACGCTAGGGATTTCTGTATTTTGGACAGATGAACTTGCGTGATACCCCCGCCGGGGAATCTACTTGATCTTTAATGACGTGTGCATCAGTGGCTGAAATCATCGGATGGCTTCCGACGCTTCGTTGGATTCACTTGCCAACGGTTTGAAGTGATGTCAAGGATACTTTCGTTGGATTTACTTGCCAACGGTTTGAAGTGATGTCAAGGTTGCTTGACCTTCATTGACATGTGCATCAACGGAAAATGTGTGATGCCCCCGCCGGGGAATCTCTATATTTTAGAATGCGTGATGGCCCCTCCGGGGATCTGAACTCAAGAATGCGTGATGCCCCCGCCGGGGAATCTAAAAGGATTAGGGTGACGACCCTGAATTGGCGGCATTGGACCTGCGTAAGGTATTGCCGAGGGTGACTTGTAATAGCTGAGATCATCGGCATAGTGTACCCTGTGTTCGAACGAACACCAATGAGTGATATGCAGACCCATGGTTCGGTCTGAGAAAAGCAGGATTTCTAACTATTCTGCTCAATCGCGTAGCGTTTTTATTCCTGATTTGGCCTTTTCAGCTTGTGAGAACTCCTTTACAACTCAAACTGGATCGAGCTGGAGGGGTGGGCCCCATGTAGAGGTGCCATAGGTACACCGGTAGCAGCCGCAGGTGGACCTGCGACCAACCGTGAATGCCCATAAATGGGCTGGTTGCTTTCCCAAGTCATTTTCAAGTCGCGTCGCGAAGGAAATCTGAGAGCTCTTCTTCAGACCTGCTGAGTTCGGACGTCTTTCCGCAAATTCTATCACCGTAAAAGTGTTCTACACTGTCCTGGTAATGTATGCATGTCTTCTTTTCCAATTTTTATCCGTTGAAAAATGACTTATCACATGAAATACATATAAACACATAGTAGTGAATATGCATGCTCGTATGACTTGATAAAAAATATTCAACACAGTAAATGTTAGTATTAAACCATGTTGAACATAATAATGTGAAAAAATTTTACTTTTGAAACAGTTAAATTGGCACCTTTTTCTGCTATTTCTTATCCTATTTGAGGATAAATGAGCAAAAGGTAAAAATACAAAGTAATTCTGATAATTAAGCTACCATTATGGATTGATAACTTTGACATTTAGATGCATATAGTATGTATATGACTGTGGGCAGGTGTGCTACTGAATGGCCACCTAGTCATGCCTATGTGCATGTGGATAGTCTTATTTATAGAGGGGACTATGGCAAAATTTTTCAAAAATGTAGGCATTGAATAGTCATGCATTTTTAACTCTACTGTAGACGTATGTTAAAGTAATGCATGCATGCATGTAGTCATAAAATACATTTTGAAAAGAAAGCTCCAAGTTAAAAATTACCACACCCCTTCTGAGGTGATTTGGAGACTTTTGTCCAGATATCATGGATCCGGATCAGCCAAGCAGTTCCCGCAGGACCACTTCTGGTGTACAGAGGAGGGCTTGTGAAGTGCCTCGACCCCGTTCTATTAGACAACCTAATCATTTGGTGGAGGCGGTGATACGTCCAGTCTAGGTTGATGTTCCGGACGTCGAGGACGAGGAGGAGGATGTTTCGGTTGCGAACCCCACTTCTGCTGCATGTGTTCCCCGTAGGGATTTTCCAGGCATTCAGGTGGCGAACCCAAAGCTTCTGGGTGATTTGAGTTGACATCCTTCAGTTTACCTGCACGCAAACGAGATAAAAAGTCAGATATTAATCTTCCTTCTTTCCTATTGATAAGGAGTAAAAGATTTTGATGTCGATCTACATTTCATGTAGGTTCCCGACTACATAGCCTCGAGGGAACTGGTTCAGCATCCACTCCATGTACTAGGCTCTGCATCCTAACTATAGAGCGATTGTGCATGACTGGGGATTTGGGGTATTCTTTTCCATCCTTCCCCGTCGATGTCCCTGAGGTTACCTCAGGGCATTGTCTGAGCGTTGGTTTCACCAGACTCAGTCACTCCATTTGTTGGACTGTGAGGTGATGATGACACCGATGGATTGGCAGTTTATCATAGGTATGGAGTTTGGAGGGGCACCAATGCCTTGTACGACGGATATTTCCCCGACTGCCGTCAGATCCTTGCTAGGAGTTCCGACTGAGGCGCTCAAGGGCAGGACCGTGCGTACAGGTCCTTTGAGCGTAGATGCTATTAGTGGACTATTGAGTGAACCCATACCAGCTGATGTTAGAGTCATGGATCCCATTCTTTGGCGATTGTTCCTGATGATCATTAGGGGCTGCTTAATAGCTGATAACTCTTCTACGGTGTCATTCGCTTTGATCAGCACCACACGACATGTGGACCGTATAGGAAAGTATGATTGGGATTCCTACACCTTTGCCTATTTCCTCAGGGGCATGCGTATGCGTTCGCAGGACTTGACCGAGGCTTGGTTAGGATTCTACTCATTTCTGCTGGTGAGTATTTCTCTTGTAATTTCCCATGTACAGGTTAAGAATGTTAACTGACAGCAGATGTTTGCCTTTGTATTGATAGTTATGGGCCTATGAGAGGCTCCCATGCTTGCGTCCTGTGAGTGTGTTTGGATTATCGACGAGGACGACGATGACATCATTCCATACTGGCGGAGGTCCCTATAGCTGAGGGTTTTACTCATTGTCGCCTATAGCTGGAGTTATTGACAGCTGATGTCATCATATGGATTCCCTATTCTGGGGAGCACTTGGCCACTGGATTTGAGGATGGGTACCCGACTGGTGTCGAGTACGTGATTTCCAGCCGTAGGGTTCCTCTTTTTACTGATGGAGGATGGGAGCTCTATTTAGGAGGGCGTGCTATTAGGAGCACCACATGAGAGATTCGTATACCGATCTTGCCTCCTGCCAGGCGTTATTGGCCTGTGTTACAGTCACCCGTCATTGATATCCCATTGTTGGGTGTTGACGATTTTGCACTGTCAGAGGGTCCCTGCACTCAGGAGATATTCCAGCATTGGTGGTCCCCTCGTACCATTGGAGCCCAGACTCGCGCCACTTAGTTCATGGGGGATATTTTTGACCCAGCGACTGGATCGAGCACATTTCTTTATCCGGTATTTGGGTAGAGATCCGGCAGAGGCAGATTCGTTTGATCCTTCCAGCGCAGGCGCTGGCCCCTCAGAAGACCTATTTGGATTTACCGGTGCAGATCCTCCTTTGTATATGCCTGATATCCCTGTTGATAGAGATCCAGTGACTCAGGAGGAGTTACATCAGGTGGACAGGATTGATGATGTAGATATTGACACCATTGTCTTCTTTTGATGTGTATTCTCATTATCTCTTTTGATAGGCCTTTGTTAGATATTGGGTGGCTGTGCCCCATTATCGCTATATCTTTTGATAGGCCTCTGTTAGTAGTAGGGCGTCTGTACCCTATTTCCTTGTATTTTTAGCTGTACAGAGATGATGTATGTAGATGATGATGTACTTAGGAATGTATGTACTATTTTCTATTCCCTACATCATATTGCCATCTATTACCTGTAATACATGTATCATGTTATGCATATGTATGTATATCCAGAGATATTCAGCATTGACCCCTGGATGGTCTATGGCCTACACAGATGTCTTCTTCGATAGTCAGCCACATAGATCACACCCCACCAGTATTGGTGGCATCCCGTCTGAGATCCTGGGATGATAGTATGTCACCCCCAGATAGGGTGACTGTAGACCAGCTATTACATCATTCTATGACCCTCTTGATGTTTCAAGTTCCCGCAGGCTTCGTAGAGGGTATGCTGGAGCATTGGATACCGGAGAGACAAGTTTTTTGGTTTGGTACCCAGGAGTTGACTCCTACATTAGAGGAGTACGAGTGGTTGACGGCTTTGCCCTTGGATAGCCCTTGTGCTTATATGGCTATCGGAGATATGCACTGGTAGTTCATGACCCTCACCGGGTTACGACATAGAGTAATAGAGGATGAGATTACATTTGGTCATGTATTATCCCAGCGTTTCTTGATAGATAGGTTTGGCTTATTGGATAGGTACTCCCGGCATTCTGGGGATTTCACCATACTAGAGGACCAGTGGCGTTTGGCCAAAGTGGATGTATTGGTGATGTGCATAGTGGCGTATGTGTACATGCCACGGTATATGGATGAGCTGGACATTGGTGTTATCATGGCAGTGAGAGCTCTCAGGGAGGGTCATACCATCATTCTGATGATTGTGGTGGAGACGCTAAGGTCAGCCACGTTTTGTAGCACCTACCCTACAGGGGTATTCACGGGTAGTTTAGTCATGTTGTACGCGTGGTTTATGTCACACTTGAGACTGATTGGTACTTTCTGCCGACACGGGTACTGCTTTACCCATGATATAGCTATGCCCTACTCCTTTCAGCCATCAGAGTGTATAGACGCTATGTCTTGGTCCATATTCCTTGCGGATATTAGAGATCTGTTTGGCATCCTACCGTGCACAGGGCTCAGCTCACCCTACAGCTTTATTACTCATGCTCCGGGCATGGATTATCTCCTTCTAGCTAGTTTAAGGGGAATGACTATCGACCACTCACTGGCCATGATGTCACAGTTTAACCAGTTCCAAGACTTCCATCCTTTTGAGGGGGCGTTAGGTCAGCGTTTAGCTTCCTGCCATCTATCAGCAGAGGACCGATCCTGGGTGTATGCATGTTGGGATCAGCGTGAGATAACTGACTTTTCTGTTAGCCATCCGGGCTATTCGCCAGAGTATTCTGTGTGGATGGAGACATAGACTTCATCGGCTGCGGTAGTATCCACAGTGCTGGGTATTGATTAAGATGAGCCCATGGAGGACATTGATTTTCCCATCGAGGAGGAGCCATTTACTGGGTTACCAGCAGCTCTTTTAGATTCTCCCAGTACTAGCACTGTTGTGATCCAGCATTCAACACAGTACTTTAAGCAGAGTCTTCGTCTGATGACCTTTGAAAGAGATCAGGCTAGAGCCTTGATGTTGACAGCCCTTGATGGGAGAGATGCAGCTCTGTTAGAGAAAGACGAGGCATTAGCCCGTAGAGATGCCGCTGTTGTTGAGCGGGACGAGGCCAGATCAGCCAAAAATGTAGTGATAGTTGAGAGGGATAGTGCCATATCTGCCCGGGATGTAGCTGTAACAGATAGTACCACAATGAGGTCCCTTACGAGTAGTATGATTGCGAGATGAGCACGTACATTGATGAGCACAGAGTCACCATGCAGATGGCTGTAGATCTGTTAGCTCATGTGGATACCCTTATATAGGAGACCACAGCGCTACCTCCTTCTTCTGAGAGGGATGCCATGTTAGACTTGATAGCTTGCATATACACTGATTTGTATATGGGCTTGTATTTTCCTGCATAGACTAGCTTAGCCATTTTTTCATGTACAATTTATATTGTATATATCAAACAACATTATATATAGCAGGGAAATATATTTTTGATCACTTCCCTTTTAGTTATGCCTGGATACTTGCTTGATATTTTGCCTGCTTCTTCAGGGCTTGTGATCTTGATGTATTCTGAATTCCTCCTTGATGGATGGACATTGAGTTGTCTCTGGATAGTTCAGAATGGATCATTGATCTGTATGTGTTCCCTACCATCTTTTTTGGTGTCTTGGGACTGGTTTTTGTATGGAAATATGGAGAGGAGTGTGGCTTCCCTCTCTGAGATTGACCGCACCACAGATGGTCTTCAGTACTCCTATTTAGGAGGAGCCTAGTTAATTCCATCTCTTATGGATTGATGTTGCTCTTTGAGGCACAACCGCAGCTTAGATGGTCGCCGAGTCAACAGGTTACATGGGGAGGTCAGGTAATTCCATCCCTTTGGTCTGAAGCTGATGAAATGTAGTGGATTGAAGGATGATCCCAATACCGTTGATAAGTTTTTGTGTTTTGGTAGGCATAAATGGCTGCCTACGTACTCCTATTGAAGTGGAGATCAGGTCTGCGTAGTTTGAACCTGGTGTAAGAGGTTCAACGCTGTATGTGGCAGAAAGGGTGTAGGAATGTTTTTGTTGTTTTTATTTTTGTAATAAGAAGGGTGTAGAAATGTTTTTGTTATTTTTGTTTTATTGCAACCGGGCCATATAAAACGGTTGCCTACGTACTCCTGTGTATGAAGGAGATCAGGTCGGCGTAGTTCGCCCTATGTTTAGGACGATTTGCAGCCAATGAAAAGTTTGATCTTAAGTTCAGGACAAACTGCAGGTGAGAAAGTTTAATCCCATGTATAGGATAAACTGCGGGTGTGAAAAGTCTTATCCCTAGTGGGGTAAAACTGCAGGTGTGAAAGGTTGAATCCCTGGTGGGATAACCGGAGTTTAGTAAAGGTTAAAAAACCAAGTGGAGAGAAAAGGATCTGGAGATCCGAAACCAGGCTGCTGGTTAGAAAATTTGTTTGTCCCTAATGAGGCAGATGAGTGTGAAGAGAAGTTGTATGTAGTGAAGGGTTAAAAAACCTGAAATGACTGGTGATCTGATGATCCAAAACCAGGATGTTTGCTTGATGGAAACCTCAAACATAGTACCATTTCACGGTGTCCGAATTGATGAGTTGCAAAAATTCATCATCGTCCATTTCCTGCAATCTGAGAGCACCTCCTGTCAAAACCTCCTTGATAATAAACGGGCCTTCCCAGTTATGGGCGAATTTTCCCTTAGACTGATCTTGGTTGTCAATGATCTTCTTCAAAACCAAGTCATGTTGTTTAAACTGCCGTAGCCAGACTTTTCTGTTGTAGGACCTGGCGATCCTTTGTTGATATAACTGAGAGTGGAAGATAGCAGTGGCATGCCTTTCGTCTATTAGAGACAATTGGTGATACCTATATCATACCCATTGGTCTTCATCTTGCTGAGCGTCTATCAACACTCTGAGGGATTTCATTTCCACTTCTATGGGGAGCACTGCTTCCATCCCATAGGCTAATGCGTAGGGGGTTGCCCCAATGGAAGTGCGCATTGATGTTCTATAGGCTAACAGAGTCAGAGGCAATAAGTCAGGCCATCCTTTGTGATTGGCGGACATCTTTTGCATGATCTTCTTGATGTTTTTTGTTAGTCACTTCAACATCACCATTAATCTTTGGATGGTAGATGACGAAGTTGAGATGTTTGATCTGGAATTTACTGCACAACTCCTCCATCATTCTATTGTCGAGGTTCTTAACATTGTCTGATATAATTACCTCTGGTTGTCCATATTGACAAATGACATTGTTTCTGATAAAAGCAATGAAGACTTCTTTGGTAACCCTAGGGAAGGAGGCTGCTTCTACCCACTTGGTGAAGTAGTCGATAATGGTGAAGATAAACTGATGCCCATTACTGGTTTTGGGCTTGATGGGTCCGATCACGTCCATTCCCCACATTGAGAAGGGCCAAGCCGAACTCATATTGTGGAGCTCCCATGGAGGGGCGTGGATAGCATTCCCATAAATTTGGCATTGATAACATCTCTTGACGTGATCATCACAGTTAGCTTTGAGAGAGAGCCAGTAATACCCTGTTCTGAGGATTTTCTTTACAAGTAGAGGGCCACTCATGTATGGGCCACATACTCCACCATAGATCTCATCCATGAGCCTTTGAGCTTGATCCTTGTCCTGGCATCTAAGGAGACCTAGTCCTGCATCTCTTTTGTAGAGTGCATCTCCGCTTAGGTAGAATTTCATAGCCAGTCGATGAATCCCCCTTTTTTTAGTCAAGCTCGCCTCAGCGGGTGTAGATCCATCTTGCAAGTACTCCGTAATATGCTGATACCAAGGGTGCTGGATGGGAGGTAGTGCATCCGATACTTCTCCAACATTGTTCCCATAGGCTGGAGCCTTTTGCAGGGCAAATGTGATGCTTGGCATTTGTTCCTTGTCAGGTATGTGAATCAAGGAGGCCAAAGTTGCTAGCGCGTCTGCAAAGTCATTCCTATTACGAGGAATGTATAGAAAGGAGATCTTTTGAACTCCGAAGCCATCTGCAAAACTTGCCAATGGTAAGGCAGCAAATGTAGCTCTTTGGTTTTATAGATTCCCGTGGATTGCTTGACTACTAACTCTGAATCCCCAAAGACAGTTAACCGCCTGATGCCCATTGAACGGGCAAGTTTTAGCCCCATGATACAGCCTTCATACTCAGCTGTGTTATTGGTGCTGACAAACTACAATTTGACGGCGACGGGATTCTGCTCCCCCGTACCAGATACTAGAACTGCTCTAGCTCCAGCTACTTCCATATTAACAGCTCCATCGAAATACATTTTTCATGTACGACATGTATCATACTGATGGTGTTACTGAATTGCCATTACCCCTTCATCAGGGAAGTATGTTTCCAAAGGTTTGAAGTCCCCTGAAGGTGCGGCGGCCAGTTGATCCGCAATTCCTTGACCTTTGATGGACTTTTACATCACGTAGATGATGTCAAATTATTGTAGGATCAACTGCCATGGAGGTAATGCTGTAACCTTATGGAAGCCCATGTACTTGAGAGGATCCACTCGGAATATGAGATGAGTTGTGTGACCATGGAGGTAATGCTGTAACCTCATGGAAGCCCACGCTAAAACACAACAAGTCTTCTCAATCAGAGTGTACTTGTGTTCACTGCTGCTAAATCTTTTGCTGAGGTAGTAGATAGCTCGCTCTTGGCCTCTATCATCTTTCTGTCCTAGCATGCAACCCATAGCATTGTCACTTATGGACAGGTACATGAACATGAGAACATCATTCCTGGGTGGTACCAAAACAGGAGCTTTGACTAGCTGCTCTTTGATTGTAAAGAAGGCCTTCTGGCATTCATCATTCCATTTCATGAAGGAATTCTTCCTTAACATTTTGAAGATAGGCTCACAGGTTCCTTAACATCCCCGTATTTTCTTCTTTGTCTGAGGAATGGGCATTTCACTAATGGCCTGGATTTTGGTAGGATCCCGCTCAATCCCTTTGTGACTGACTAGGAATCCTAGCAACTTGTCTGATTTAACGCCAAAGGCGTACTTGGCTGGATTCAACTTCAAGTTGTACTCACGCAACCTATTGAAGTGCTTTCTGAGATGGTTTAAGTGGCCTTCCTCCCTTTGGGAATTGACAATGATGTCATCCACGTAGATCTCTATCTCTTTGTGCATTAAGTCGTGGAAAAGATCCATCATAGCTCGCTAATAGGTGGCTCCGACATTAATAAGGCCGAAAGACAACCGTCTATAACAAAAGGTTCCCCAAGGTGTGATGAAAGTAATTTTCTCACGATCCTCCTCAGCAACCATAATCTGGTGGTACCTCGCAAAGCAATCAGCAAAGGAGTACATACCGTATTGAGCAGTATTGTCAATA
This sequence comes from Panax notoginseng, assembly GCA_016801055.1. Lineage (NCBI taxonomy): Eukaryota > Viridiplantae > Streptophyta > Magnoliopsida > Apiales > Araliaceae > Panax > Panax notoginseng. The sequence continues at coordinate 56,767,125 of CM029017.1, read as the reverse complement.
AGAATGTGGATAAATGGCACGGGAAAGTTATCTTTAAGGCAAGATTTATTCAGATCCCGGTAATCCATGCAAACTCGCACCTTTCCTCTAGGTTTAGGCACGGGAACGATGTTGGATATCCATTCAGGATATGTGGACACCATGATAATGCCAACTTGAAATTGTTTCACAATTTCTTCTTTAACCTTTAAACTCCACTCAGGTTTTAATCGCCTGAGCTTCTGCCTGACTGGCTTGAATCCCTCTTTAATGGGAAGGCGATGAAGGATAATGTCAGTGGACAAACCCACCATGTCTTAATGAGACCATGCAAACACATCCTGGAATTGTGTTAGTAGTGTAACCATGTTATTCCTCTAGTTTGGAGTGAGGTTTGAACCAATCTGGATTAACTTAGGGCTTTGAAAGGTTTCGAGATTGAAGGAGGTGGTTTGATCAAGGTTGGGTTTAGGTTTGTCTTCGACCTATTCTTTGATCTCCTGAGATATCTCAATGTCGTCTTGTATTTCCATCAAGTCTGAGTCCAACTTTTCATCAAAGTTACAATCCTTGTGGAGAAGAGGCATCTTATCAGCAAGTACATGTACATCTAAATTCAGAGTCCTGAAACAAAATATGCTTTCACTTAATATATATGAAACTGTTTAATCATACGAAAGTGTTAGCATGTACTGACAAAATAACTGCTAATACTGTATAGAAAAGTAAGCAGTTATGATTATCTATAGGGCAGAAGGAGTTTCTGCCCGTTTTACCCTTGTAGACCAATGCAAGGAGTGCTGCTCCAATTGTCGAGGGCAAAGTCCTGGTGGACTGTAGTGATGGAGGGGTTGTCATCGTCCTCCTTTTCCCGAATGATGACCATTATGTCTGGGCAATCATCGTCTGGGGTGTATCTGTTTGTATGTTCATCATGGATAATGATGCGTATGTTGGACATCATCCTGACGATGTCTTGTTTAATTCTTCGTTCCTCTTCTTCCACTGCGGGATCTGGAACTAAGATTTCTTTCTCCTTCACTGGTATCGATTTAGGAAATAACATAGCCATTATGTTGGCTGGCACCTTTACCGAAGACCGTACAGGCTCAGGAACTGTAGGTGGAGATAATCGTCGTGTGACTACAGCTGGAGGAATCTGATTGTGCTTATGAGGATTCCTATGATTGGAACTAGCAGTATAGCCTAGTCTGGCTTTCCCTGTTTGATTGGGCACTTGAATTAGGCTCTTGATGCCCTGACTGTCTTTGCCCAACCCTTGTCCAGGCTGGTGACCTAATAATATCATTTCTTAAGTAGCTACCATCACTTCGGCAAAAATCTTGGGTATTGGAAATGGCGTCCCAATAGGATGGTAGTGAGTGTTGCTCACCTCCAGGGCATGAAAACTGACCAGCTCAACTTCTGAATTGAAGTTGATGAGTGGTATGTCACCATGTTTAGGACATTCTGGTTCAGCGTTGACCGTGACTAGGCTATTGTTGATGATGTATTTAAGTTACTGATGAAGAGTGGAGGGGAAGGCCCCAACCATATGAATCCACGGTCTTCCTAATAGCAGGTTGTATCCTGAATCTATCTTAAGCACGTGAAAAGATACACAGAATGTATGGGGACCAATCTCAATTGGCAGCTCAATCTCTCCGACTGAATTCCAGCGGGATCCGTCAAAAGCTTTAATAACCATATGGCTGCTTCAGATCCGTTTGAGATTGACTTTCATCTTCACCAAAGTACCAAAAGGACAGATATTCAGAGATGAACCTCCATCTATCAAGACTCCAACTAGCATGTATCTGGAGGACAAAACCACAATGTGCAACGACTTGCAATGACCAGTCCCTTCGGGCGGTATGTCATAATCAGTGAAAGATATCACATTGTTGTTAAAAATGTGATCAACCAAATGTGAAAAATTTTCCACATCCACCGATTTCGGCAAGTAGGCTTCTTCCAAATCCTTCAGTAAGATCTTCCTGTGATCCTCGGAAGAGAAGACCAAGTCCAGTATTAAAATTTGATGTGGAGCTTTCCTTAAGCTTAAAACCACATTGGCTTCATTATGACCCATAGTATGGAGAAATTCTTCCACTTTCTCCATGGGAATCTTCCCCTTTGACTTGATGGCAGGTTTCATCACCCATTGGGGAAGATACAGTGGATTCTCCTTCAACACTGCATTAGTTGTATGAGAGGCAAATCTTTCAGCTTCTCCATAATTCCATGGGACTTTTTGTAAGCTAATAACAGGATATTGTGGTCTGAAGGGTAAGCTGATTGGATTTGGAGTAGCCACTTTCAAAGGATTGTTAACTCCTTTAAGTTGAATTGCTTGTATTGTGAATGGTTTGACAGTCCCATCAGCCTCAACAGATATAACTGCTACCAATCCCTTCCATTTAGTAGGACAGGTATTTTCACTATCAAATAGCACAGTATCGTCGTCTGCCAGTTGCAGGACACCGCTGTCAATTAGATTCTGAATAAGGTGGTGGAGTGCCCATCATTCTTCTGTGCTGTGACCGCGAGAGTGGGAGTGATACTGACATACTCCATCAGAATTGAACCGTCCTGAATGGGGATTAATTGGAGGTAGAAGGGAAGTGATCCTTCCTTCATTGATCAGCATCAGAAATATCTCCTCCATAGGTTGGCCAGGTATGTAAATTCCCTTCTATTGGTAAAATCCCGACGGGCTTTGGCACTTGCTCTTTTCGCAACTTTGTCCTCCAATGTTTCATTTTTTGAAGGCGATGATGGAGTATTCATAACAAAAGGGAGGAGTCTAGCATGCTCCTGGCTGACTAATTGGCGTGTGACTTGATGCTGATAGGTCACCAGTTCTGCCAATTGGTCAATCTGCTTACACAGATCTTTCATCTTTCGTTCCATCATAAATTGGAACTTTGCATAATCCCATTTGTCAACACCATCTTTGATGATTTGGGATGGTTCACCATTAAAATTGGAACTCTGTCCACTACTCCAATTAATCATGTTGACCGCTTCCTCTTTGTGTTGAGGAAGAGGGTTGTCTTGCACGTGAGGTTGATCTGTCTTGGTGACCACGATTTCACCGTTGTCTATTAAATCTTAGATCTTGTGTTTCAAGGCCCAACAATCCTGAGTATCATGTCCAGGTGCTCCGATATGATAAGCATATTTTCGAGTAGCATTGAAACCCTTTCCATTAGGGTTGGCTGGTGGAAGAAGATGCGTGATTTTCTTCTGAGTGGTTAGAAGATTGAGAATGTTCTCGAGTGAGTCCCCTAAGGGTGTGAACACTCGAGGGCGTTTGACTTCTCCACCTTTAGGCAATGGAGGGCTTGAAGACTATGCTTGAAAGGGAGTGTAATTTCTCCTCTGGATAGGCATATTCTGATTACCTTTTTGACCTTGTAGTATCAAGGAAACATCCTCCTCTTTCTTTTTATGGACCCTCCAGGGGTTGTTTCCATAATTTTCGGACGGGATGTGTTCAACAACTGCTTTAAGAGCGGCTAGGTCTTGAATCTTTCTTGACTTCAATCCAATTTTAGCCATGTCTCCATGTTTGATAATTTTAGAAAATGGTTTAACAATACCAGCTAAAACTCTCTCATAGAAAGGAGCTTCTTGTATGTCTATGAAGGTCATCACCATTTCTGACTCTGTCATAGAAGGAATAACTTGAGCAGTAAGGCGCCACCACCTTTGAGCATACTCTCTGAAAGACTCATTGGATTTTTTCTTGACCTTGGTAATCTGGTACCAGTCAGGAGCCATCTGAGACTGGAAGCTGTATTGAGTGAGGAAGGCATGAGCTAGTTCTTCCCAGCTATGGATCTTTGAGTTGTCTAATATGGTATACCACGAACGAGCTTCTCCAGTCAGACTCTTTTGTAACAGCTGCATTCTGAGCTTCTCGTCCTCTGCATAAGATCCAAGTTCTCCAATGAACACCTTCAAATGTATGTAAGGATCTCCTAACCCGTCATACTTTTCGAAGTCAGGAGTTTTAAACTTCTCTGGGTAATGAACACCAGGGAATATACAAAGGTCAACATATGAGACACTCCCATGTGCTCCAATTCCTTTGATAGAACGAAGGGTTTCTTCTATTTAAAGGACTTTCTTCCTGATGTAATCGGTGTCTAGATCTCCTTTGAGATGGGTGTTTTTAGGGTTTTTGTCTGTTGTAATCAACTGAAATTCAGGTACTGGAATAATTTTATTCGGACCTTGGGTTCCTCCTTGTGTAGAGGATTCAGCATGTATGGGTATCCTTGTACCCTGAGTAGATTGGTGTAGTTATTTATGCAGAACAACCAAATCTGTGATTTATTTACTTAATTCGTCAAATTCTTCGCGAGAAACTGGATTAGACTGGTCAGATGAAGACATGATTGGCTGTAGGCTCGTGGCCTTTTTGGACTTTGAACGGGTAATAGGTCCGATTGTTTCCCTGCGAAAGACTTGTATAGTTTAGTCTTTAGGGAATGTGTAAATTTTTACATGCTATGTGATGTATCCGTTTTAGGAATATTATCCTGCAAAACGGATGTTAGCTATTTGTAACACAGGATAACATGTAAATATGCGTGCACACATATTTCTTCATATTTCTCATTACATGGAGATGAATATGGAATGAAATTACAAGTAATTGATTTTACGAGTAATTTAAAATGAGAAAGCATGAAAAGACTTTCCTCCGCGTCTGGATTATCAGAGGCTGACCTATCTTAGGTTACTCTCACGGCTTTTTGGCATGAAGGTTCCCAAATCATTGAATTTTACTCAACGGGAAGTTAATCCGGTCTTTCAACTAGAGCGAATTTGGGTGGTGCCTTTCCCGAGCCTCGTTGGAATTAGTCTTCCTACTAGTCCAGTAATCAAACACCGACAGGATAGCCTCCTGAAGGAGGAACCACAAAACATACATTCACATACAATGTGTCTCACCATTTATGAAAATGATGACATGTGCGAAGCACTAATATCACAAGCAGATATAGTGTAAAATAGTAAGTAAATGCATTCGTACACATTCATCATAAATGTAAATGCAACATCCACACACAAGCATATAACAGTTTTGAACGGCTTGTAATAGCGGCTTAAGCCCTCTTACTGGAGTTCCCAGCAGAGTCGCCACCTGTCGACATCGGGATTTTTATTTGTCCCTTTTCTGTTCTTGTTCGTTGGTGTTCTCATGTTAGGTGAGATTTGTTTGAGAAAATAAGTTGTGAAAAGGTCCGACATTTATATGTCGACGATTTGACTGTAAGAGTCGCCAACTTGTTTTTTATATGGTTGTACCAACACAACCGAGAAAAGGTTTGCATATTGACCCAGTGATGTTACACTGCTAAACGGGTCTGTGAAACCGAGATTCATTAGGGTCCGGGGGCTTGGTTATGCGGAGGGAAGGTGTTAGGCACTCCCAGATATCCGTGTTACCACGGTGACCGCCACTTTTCAAGAAACTATTATATGAATGTGTGTGTGTGTGGGTCAATGTGTAGTTATTTGGAAGTAGTGCGATGCCTCATTCGCACATATATACACAGGGTTTGAATTTATGTAAAAATTTAGTTTTAAATAAGATATTGCAATGATGTTTTATAAAAGAGGTTTTTCAACCCCTTATGCTCAATAGTAATTGAGACCTTTTACACTTCCATTTTATTAAATATTCGGCTGGATTGCTTTTATTTTTTGAGATGCGAAGCATCTTCGAGAAAAATAATGTACAATGCAGTTCCGAACTCCTCATGGGTATGAAAACCATCTGAGGAAATCCAAACACCGTGAATAAATTTACAAGCTGTTTACAGCTGAAAATGTCCATCGTGGGAATCGAATCTAGATTCAGTAGACTGAATCTGTGATCACATGATTCTTAGGCTCACATGATGCCGCAATTTATATGAAAGCAGTAAGCAGTTATATATATAAGCTATAAATATATATATAGACATGATCAACCGCCACGAAGCACCTCCATGGGGGATCGAAAATGTAAATAAAGCTGTAAAAGCAATCAACCGCCACGAAGTAAACTCCAGGCGGGATGAAATGTAAAGAAAGTCATAAAAACGATCAACCCCCACGAAGTAAATTCCAAGAGAGACGAAATATATATATATATATATATATATATATATATATATATATATATATATATATAAAAGCAAATAAATGCTCCGGACGTGAGTCTAAGCTCAATCGAGGCATAACTCGATAATGTTAGTCCATATATAAGTATATATATATATATATATATATATATATATATATATATATATATATACAAACAGAAATAAAACCACGGACCGAAGTCTGGGAATACACGCGCAACACGACTCTCAACGTGAAGAACAATGTGTCCAAAGATGAAGAGAAGGACTTTAAAGTGTGTAAGAAGGCTTACAGTGAACTGCCAAAGAAGACTTCAATGACTTTAAAGGGATGAACACTCGGCTCCCGCCGATAAAAATATAGCAATATATAAGCTCACAAGTGTTTAAAATGAGAAAGCACTCAGTTTATAGTGTATACAGAGCAAATTGGACAAGGCTTCCTCGTCTCTTCTCTTTTTAAAATGGCCACCCTAAGCCCTCTATTTATAGAGGGGGAGCTGCAAGCCGCAGATGTACCTGCGGCTGCCCCGGGCTCTACAGGTCCTGCCGTCTCGAAGTACGTGCACGCATGCAACGTGATGTCCGCTCAAACTTTCAGAACTTCAATCTGGGCATCCGATTGAGGTGTATAAGACCTATTTCGGACCGCCGTTGTCGAGAGCTACACAATGACATGGGATTAGAGGTTGTACGAAGTCAGGAAGATGGGACCATGCCCTATGTCTTCAAGCTTCAAATTCTATCCGATGTGCTGTCTTGTGCAGTAGTCACTCGGGATTGGACTTCCTTGGTTCTTGTAGGACATTGCTGTGTAAAAATGTCTATATGAGATGTTGAGAAGGCACAATATAGGGTCGAGGTGGCAAAATGAGGATTTTAACCGTTACCAGGGTTATCTCCGGTTTGGGCTGATAAAGCAGACGTTGCTCAGGGTTATCTCTGAGATTGGACTATTACAAGTACTGAAGGTCCTCAGGGTTATCTCTGAGGTGTGCCTATCTTCCTGGTGTTATATTTTGGGTCTTATACTGAGTGCCTTGGTGTGAGTTCCGAGGTTGAAGCTGACTGCATGCATTTGAAATAAGCATTTCGGGGTTATCTCCAGAACTGCAACTGCACTCCTTGGGGTTATCTCCAAGGTTAGCACTTCTATTCCCGATGTTTTTTCTGGGGCTGGAACTGAGCATCTCAGGATTATCTCCGAGACATAACTGTCATCTCCGGTGGAATTTTCGGTATTTGAATTGCATTATCTTCCAGGGTTATCACTGAAAGACGAATCTGCCCTCCTGCAATGTTAGTGATAGATGTGTAGAAAATTTCGAGTGTCTACATTTAATATATTTATTTACAATGTACCGCATAAATTCATTGTTATTACATTCTCCCCTTCTTATAAGAATTCCTTCCCCGGAATTTCATTAAGGTTACTTAAAAAGATTTTGATAATTCTTCCTCATCTTTTCTTCAAGCTCCCACGTAGCTTCTTCAGCATTGTGGTTTCTCCATAGGACTTTGACAGAATGTATAACCTTATTTCTCAATTTATGCTCTTTCCTATCCAAAATTTCTATAGGAACCTCCTCGTACGATAAGTCCTTCTCGACTTGAATCGGCTCGTAGGATATCACATGCTTGTAATTCGGCTTGTACGGACACAACACTGACACATGAAACACATTGTGAATATGTTCCAGTTCAAGAGGTAGAGCTACCTCGTACGCCACTTCCCCAATATTCTTCAGTATTTCGAACGGTCCAATAAACCTTGGACTCAGTTTACCTTTCTTCCCAAATCTTATCTTCCCCTTCAAAGGAGATACCTTTAGAAATGCGTAGCTTCCCACTTCGAAATCTCTTTTCTTGCGATGAATATCTGCGTACTTCTTTTGTTGATCATGAGCTACTACCAGTCGAGCTCTTATTACTTTGACGATCTCCATAGTCTGCTGCACCAATTCTGGCCCCAACAATCTTCTTTCACCTATCTCCTCCCAACATAAGGGCATTCTGCACTTTCTTCCATACAGGGCTTCATACGGCGGCATTCCAATGCTTACATGATAACTATTGTTATACGTAAACTCCACCAATGGAAGATGATCTTCCCAGCTTCCCTTGAAATCCATCACATAGGCTCTGAGCATGTCTTCTAATGTTTGAATCGTTCTCTCGCTTTGCCCATCTGTCTGTGGATGATACACAGTACTCAACCTTAATTGTGTCCCCATTCTTCCTTGAAGACTCCTCCAAAAGTTTAACGTGAAGCGCGAATCTCTATCATACACGATTAATACTGGAACTCCATGTCTCAAAATTATCTCCTTGATATATAACTTGGCTAACTGATCCAAAGTATACCTGATCTTGATCGGTAAAAAGTGTGCTGACTTTGTAAGACGGTCGACAATCACCCATATAATGTCATAACCCTTCTGTGTTGCTGGAAGTCCTACCATAAAATCCATCGTGAGGTGCTCCTATTTCCATTCTGGAATTTCCAACGGCTGTAATAGTCCACTTGGTCGTTGATGCTTTGCCATGACTCTTTGACAAGTTAAACAGCGGCTGACGCATTCAGCAACCTCTCTTTTCATGTTTGGCCACTAATAATGTTGACGCAAATCTTGATACATCTTCGTGCTTCCTGGGTGTATTGAGTATCTCGTATTGTGCACTTCTTGAAGAATCTCTTCTCTTAACTCTGGTACTGCAGGTACCCAAATTCTTCCTTCAAATCTCAACAATCCAGTGCCGTCGATCTTATACTTCAGCTCTTCGCCTTTAGCTGACCGCTTCTTTATGTTACCGCATTCTTCATCATTCCCTTGTGATTCTTTCACCTTGTCTAATAAAGTCGGACTTGCTTCCATTTCTATTACTTTATCCGAATCCTTCGGATTTTCACCTCCAACTCTATTTTCTCTATTTCTCTTACTAATTCTTCCTGGTTTGTCAATACAAACAACTTTTCTCTACTTTTCCTGCTTAAAGCATCTGCTACTACATTGACCTTCCTGAGATGAAATAGAATATCACAATCATAGTGCTTGATCAATTCTAACCATCTCCTCTGCCTCATGTTTAACTCCTTTTGTGTAAAGATATACTTCAGACTTTTGTGGTCTGTGTATATCTCACTTTTTTCTCCGTAGATATAATGTCTCCAAATCTTAAGGGCAAATACTACCGCAGCCAATTCAAGGTCATGGGTAGGGTATCCCTTCTCATAGTCCTTTAACTGTCGTGACGCGTATGCAATGACTTTACCATTCTGCATTAACATGCAACCTAGTCCCTTGTGTGACGCGTCACTATACACTATAAAACCCCCTGTACTATTTGGTAAAGATAGCACATGTGCTTCACTTAATCTTTTCTTTAATTCCTGAAAACTCTGTTCACACTTCTCTGTCCACACATACTTAACAGTCTTCCTCGTCAGATTAGTTAATGGTGTCACTATCTTTGAGAAATCCTGAATAAACATTCGGTAATATCCTGCCAATCCCAAGAAACTTCTGATCTCTGTCGGTGTCTTCGATTGTCCCCAATCTTTCTCCGCTTCTACTTTCGCTGGATCAACAGAAATTCTCTCGTTGTCGATGACATGTCCCAGAAATTGAACTCTCTTCAACCAGAACTCACACTTTGAAAATTTAGCATATAACTTCTCTTTCATAAGGTTTCCAATACAATTCGTAGATGTTCGGCATGCTCCTCCTCAGTCTTCGAATACACCAAAATGTCATCAATGAACACAACCACAAATTTATCCAAATACGGTTTAAATACTCTGTTCATCAAGTCCATAAAAGCAGCTGGTGCGTTTGTCAGTCCAAACGACATCACTAGGAACTCATAATGGCCGTAACGAGTTATAAATGCTATCTTTGGTACATCCTCTGTCCTCACTTTCAACTGATGGTAACCAGTCCTTAAGTCAATCTTCGAAAAACATCTCGCTCCTTTAAGTTGATCAAACAGATCGTCTATTCTTGGTAACGGATATTTGTTTTTGATTGCCACCTTATTCGACTCTCTATAATCCATACACAACATCGGTACTCCCCACGGAGATACACTAGGTTGGATGTACTTCTTATCCAACAACTCTTGTAGCTGGATCATCAACTCTTTCATTTCTACCGGAGCCATTATATACGACGCTTTTGATATCGGTGCTGTCCCCGAAACTAAATCAATCACAAACTCTATTTCTCTGTCTGGAGGAAGTACCGAAAGTTCTTCTGGAAAGACATCCCCAAACTCATTAACTAAAGGTATCTGCCGCATGTCCGAATTCATAACCAGTGTATCCACTACATGAGCTAAATAACCTTCACATCCTTTTTGTAACATCTTCCTGGCCTGCATCATCGTCAGACAACTTGTTTGCCTTGGCGACTTGCTACCATAAAATACAACCTTAGACTTATCTGGTGTCTTAAGCCGTATGCTCTTTTTCTGGCAATCTATAACTGCCTCATGGTTAAATAACCAATCCATCCCTAAGATAACATCAAATTCTCCTAAGCATATCAGAATCAAATTCATGCTTAACTTATGTCCCCTTATTTCCACACTACAGTTGTTATGTATAAACTCTACAGGGATCACTTCTTTGTTTGCAACTTCTATATTCATTGGGTTCTTTAACTTTTCACATGGTAAGTTTAATCTTCTAGCAAATTCATCAGACACAAATGAACAGGTAGCTCCCGAATTAAATAATACGTAGGCATTTATATTATTGATCAGAATAATACCTGACACGACCTCCTTTGATGCAACTGCGTCTTGCACAATCATGTTGAACGTTCGAGCTGTCGGCTTCCTCTGTTGTGTTGGCCCTCCAATAGTTAACTCTGTGGTGCTACTCTTGTTTCCACTTCCTCTGTCAGTATTCTTTTTGAATGATAATCCTTAAACCGATGTCCCGTTCCCCCACAAGAAAAACAACCTCCCTTCTTTGGTTTAGGACAAGTCGGTGAGATATGTCCTTCCTGGCTGTAATTATAACATACATTCTTCCCCTTCATACACTCCCCAAAGTGATTCTTTCCACACTTTACACATGCTGACTTCTTCTGTGGCGTACTCCCTTGTTGAGTTCCCGATTCATTGCCATTGTTCCACTTGCATTTCTTACTATTACTGCCACCACTGCTGGCACCCTGATGTCCACCTTCAATCTTCTTCTTATTCTTCTCTAGGTTGAATCTAGAAACTGCCTCACTACTACCTTCTGCAATGATGGCTTTTTCTAACAGTGCTGAGAACGTAGCAATTTGCAACACTGCAACTTTGCTATGAATCCACGGCCTCAACCCATTTTCAAACCTACGCGCCTTTCGTAGTTCTATATCCACCTGATGAGGTGCAAATATGGCTAGCTCATTAAATTTTGCTACATATTTGGCAACTGACATGTTTTCTTGCTTTAATTCAAGAAACTGCACTTCCATTCTGGCTTGCATGGCCTCTGAGAAATAACTTTCTAAGAATAACTCCTTAAACATTGTCCATGTCACTACCTTTGTTCCGACTCTAGCTTGGTTCGTCTCCCTAGTAATGATAAAGGCCTTTTCCATCTCTTTCACCCATGTCTGAGCTTCTATGGGGTCCGTAGTTCCGCTGAATTCTGGTGGTCCTACAGCTTTAAAATCTTTAAAATTTGCCAATCTATTATTTGCTTGCCCCCTTGCTGCAGGTGTACGAGTTCGCATAGCTTTAGCTATCATATTAGCGAAGTTCTGCATTGGGTCATCTTGATTCCTTTCATTGTTCACAGAACGTTCCTCCCTCTAGTTATGATTTTGACGTCTTGGCGGCATTATCTGATTAAACAAAACCTTAATTTATTACATCGAGTTTCATTATATGTTATATCTTCTAAGTGTTTAAAATATAACATGTAATTTAAACTCTAACAATCATATTATCATAATGTTGTATTAACGAATTCAACCTGCTGAATTGACTAATTCAGCTGAATTGACTAATTCAGTATGCTGAATTAACACAGATTATAGAATTAACATATTCAGCTTACTGAATAACACATTCAGCTTGCTGAAGTCACATATTCAGCTTGCTGAATAACACATTCAGTTTGCTGAATTAACATATTCGATTGACTGACTTTTCAAATCATTAAACATATAGCTTCTCATTTTAATTCTTAATACTTATCTATTTAATCACACATGTAATTATAATACTGCATTTATATTCATATACCAAATTTTAGCGTTACATACTTGGCATATTTTTATAAACGCTAACTATCCAATTTTTAACATCAAAAGATAGGATCTACCAAAAGACATACTCCCCTACACACCTAAGATGGGGATACATCATATTTACATACTACCTCACACAGTCTGAGGTTTACATCAAACATAAAGCCCTAATAAACAAAAGGGGTTCTACTGCATCTATATACAATAGAAAGCTATTAAACTATCACTGCGCGTCTGGAGAGGGTGCGCCAGCATGCTCCTGCTCTGGTGGAATGAGTCCATCCATAAGTCGACGTCTAACAGATCGACTCGACTCGCCTATCTCAAAGGATCTCCTCACTCCTGCTCGCAAACCCATGTAAGTGGCATCCAGAGATCGTCCCAAAGTATCCACTCGGACTTCACTAGCCTCCAGCTTCTCCTCAAGCTGGTCCACCATATTGGATGTGACGCCCCCAAAATAGGTATACATCACCTATTCTGAGTCGCCAAATACATGGTACAGAATACAAATACAATCTTTAATATACAACAAGAGAGCTGTGAGTTTTAATACAAATACTGTCTTTTAGACAATATCCACTCTCAGAATAAGTCCTCATTACATTTATTGTCACACTACTTAACAGAATAGTGAGGACTACTAATACTATCATCTGGACCGTCACTCCGTTCCCCGACTAGTCCCGGCTACGTTCTCATTTCCTGAAGACAACAGTGAAAGAAAGGGTGAGCTCAACTAGCCCAGTAAGAAATATTATGACTAAGATAATGCAGAATAAATTATCATTAGTCTTCAACAATCTTAAAATGATAACATACAATAGACATCAAGTTTAACTGCAGCGGAACAAGCAACCCATTAAAGAGTCAAGTAGAGAATAAAATCTACTATCTTTTATGGTTTAAAAGGTTTTTCATCACTTTTATCGCTGAGACTATGCTTAATAAATAATCCACATCATCCCTGCACTACGGCCAAGGATATTCATTAGTATCACGACCACAAATTATCCATGCACTACGAGCCAAGGATATTTGTGTATTCACCAATGGTCATGATCATGCCAACAACTGTCCATCAATGCACTACGGGCCAATGAGGACTTTTATCACATCATTTGTAACAGTATGGTTATGATTACACCGAATAATCCCTGGTTATAATCATACCAAGTCCATCTATGCACTACATGCCACAAATGACTTTCAACAAAATATAAACATGAGGATGATGACAATGATATAAGAATTCAATAAAACAAGTTCAAGAATTAATTTATCCAGGAACCAACAACGTCTAAATTGTCAACATGATACTGCTTTGTAGAGTAAAATTTAAGAATGCTCAAAAGAATATTTCCATGAAAAGATACTGGATGAAGTGCAGATATCAAAGATATTCCACTAATTTCATGGAGTATAAAAGCCAAAACTTTAACTAACTGAGTATAATAAATAATGGAATAACAAAAGAATACACCAAGCATGCGATAGACCGCACATACAGGTTATTCCAAATAAATAATGGAACCAGGTCATGCGTAAACGCACCAACAGGATATTCTGACAGAATAATAAATAATGGAACCAGGTCCGGCGTAAACGCACCGACAGGGTATTCCAACAGAATAATAAAGACGGAAACAGGTCCGACGTAAAACGCACAGACAGGATATTTCAACAGAATAATAAAGACGGAACCAGGTCCGGCGTAAAACGCACATACATGATATTCCAACAGAATAATAAAGACGGAACCAGGTCCGACGTAAAACGTACAGACAGGATATTCCAACAGAATAATAAAGAATGAAATAACAGAAGAATTTCACCAAGTATAGGGTAGCCCACGTATACAGGTTATTCCAACAGAATAATAAATAATGGAATAACAGAAGTTCTCTTCATGAATACAAAAGAAATAATACCCCTTACCTTAAGAAGAAAAGTACTGGATATATGAGTAGTACAGTAGCAGAATACTTTTCTTTTTTCCCTCTATAATTTCTCTCTCTAGAGTTTCAGTGAATTCGTAAGAAATAATGAAGGAATGAGCTTTTATTTATAGAAGAATGGACTGCATAGTAACTAATTCATGAACGATCCAGATTGATTTAGTTTTAATCGGATGATCCATATTTAAAGCAAAATTTTTAAATAAAATATAATATATTCTATTTATAATCTAATAAAACGAATAACTTATTAAAAGTATTCTGTTTTATATAAAAATATTTTACTATGCAAACACTATGCAGACACTATACAAATACTATGCATAATAAAATATAATATATTCTATTTAAAATCTAATAAAACAAATAACTTTATAAAAGTATTCTGTTTTATATAAAAAGATTTTACTATGCAAAATACTATGCATAATAGAATATAATATATTCTATTTATAGTCTAATAAAACAGATAACTTTATAAAAGTATTCTGTTTTATATAAAAAACTTTTCTATTTTATTACATTAATAATACTAATAAAACAAAATTGAGTGACTTATCACATAAGCATAACTAATCAATACCGTGTGCTACTATGCAACCACGCGTATTACTGTACTTTTACTACCGAGTAGTTCAACAATATTAACGATAAAACTTCCGCCGTTATTTTCATAAAATATTTTTTTTCGTTTTCTCAATCCGACAATAATTCTGTTGTGGGGTCCACCAATGATTGTGCCGTCGTACGAATATTCCCTGTTAAAGCGAATATTTCCCGACCAATCGAATATTTACAACAACTTGCGTACTTTGTAAAATTTATAAATATTACCCACAACTATAACATTATATCAAATTCATTCCATAATATTTAAAAATGATATTTATAGAAAACTCATCTTTATAAAAAAAAAAATTGGGGTCTTACATTGGATGCTCTAATCCATGCTTGTTCGATCCTAATCTTATCGGCGATTTCTAAATCGAACTCAAATCGAATGGCTTCATGCTCAACCCTTAACACTCCCAGCTTGAGCTCCTCTTGTTCTAGTCTCTCCCTCAGCTCAACATTCATGGCAACCATATGTGTAGCCAAGGTCGTCTGCCCCTGCAACTGTATCTTCATCTCAGCAAGCTCGTTCTGAGCTTGATATGCCAGCTCCTTGTATTGAGTTTCAGTAAACTGATGAGTGGCATTCTCCTGCTCTAACTCTGTCACTCTATTCTCCAGCGCTATGTTCTCTTTGAACAAATCCTCCACCACATCCTCGTCACGCTCGTCACTATCAGCATGATCCTCTACCGGATCTATCGGCTCTTGCTCAACTGTATGGCTACATTGTCCTTCCTCAGGCATCCTATAACCAAACAAACACAGCATCAGTATCATAATAAAATATATTCATTGATAAAATGAAACAATATTTTATTATGTACAATCTATACTAGATGAATCTCCACAATCCACCTCTTAGCATACTCTATACGAGTTTTCTTCTAAGGTTATAACCTAGGTTTTGCATCCTAAAATTTATAACCTACAACTTTGATACCAATTTGTGACGCCCCCAAATCTGGGTTCTCTAACCTCAGATTAAGTGCTCACTGTACACCATCTCCATAAGCATTTTATATACTATTACGGAATAATAAACATACATTGTTCATTATAATAAAGTCTTAATACGATATCCCAAGGTCTATTACCTTAACATAAACATACCTTACTTAATTTACATAAAGTAACACAAAAAGTTTACATAAACATCAAACATAGTATCTCATAATACTTAAACATTTATATTAACTATTCTTGGACCTTTCCCTTTCCTTTGTCCTTCTTACTTGAACTCTCTGGCTTAGCTGAAAATAATTGTCATGATATAGCAAGGTTAAGCAACGAATTTGCTTAGCAAGTTTAAGTACAAGGAAGATATATCATGATTAGCAAGAAATTTTATCGTTCAACAATAGAAATCAATTGTGAAAGAACATGAATCAAGTCTTGAGAACTGTATATTCAAATAATTGAATAACAAATGCTGAGTGTTCATAATGACCATGAACATATGCTAAGGTTGTCAGTATTAAAACTGGTCCTTTTAATAAGTTTTGGTAATCAAGGGGATTAGCCTTTCATACCCACTGTATTATGCATAAACACTTAATGTACGAGCAATAATTGTTTTTCAATAATGCTTTAATCAAATTGTTCTTTTTCTCAGTCTTGAGTCCTTACCAAGTCAATTGGTGAAGAATAGCTTTTAACAACATATTTGATTTAACAAATTTAAACATACTTAATCTAGCTGATACAATGTGTTGGGAGATTGCATATCTTGATTTGATGTTTAAAGTAAATGATCATGATTATATGTAAAGTCCTTCGAGGAATATATGTACAATGACTTAGTAATATATCAAATTTGTTAGGTTGATCTAAGCTTTTAATATTTATCATTCTGTAAATGAATTTGAGCTGATCAAGAGATTGCAGAAGCCAAGGCAGAATCGTAGAGCATCGAAGATCGCAGTGTGTCTGCCTTAAAGGGCCTCATCGGAAATCGTAGAGTGGTACCAACGTTTGCCGAGCTAACTCAGAGATCGTAGTGTGCTCTCGGAAACGTAGAGTGGTCCCAACGTTTGCTGAGCCAACTCAGAGATCGTAGTGTGCTCTTGAAAACGTAGAGTCTACAAGACAAGCAAGTAAAGATCGTAGTGTACCAGTCCTTAAGAGAAATCGTAGTGTTCTTGTTTGCTAGTATCGGATCAAGCACCAAGGTGACAAGACACCACGATCTTAATCGTAGAGTATCATCTGCCTGTGTCAGAAGCATCGAGCCTCGCCCGTTTGTTTAAAGATAAATTCCAACAAATGTGGAATGGGTTATAAACGTTGAAGTCCTCACCAGTCCCAATGGCATAAAAGAAATCCTTATTATGCAACAAAGAAACGTATTGAAGAAGCTAAGAAAAGTACCATTGGACAGAGGAAAACACCTTTTCAGGTGTTAGGTGAAAAAGCAGTCTGCTGTGTCAGTGGGCCAGAATGCAATTCAGAAGATGCGCAGAAAAATCTCCATCAAAGCTCAGAAATGTCAAACGTATTTAATTCTTCAACGGATAGATTTCAAGGATCGCATATACGTAAAACATCTGCAGATGATTCAAGTAAAGCAAGCATTGAACAAAACGCTGAAGAAGACTCAACGCTTAACTCTACGATCTGAGAAAAAGAAAAAGCTTGCTCAGTTACTCAATTGTTTCGAACAAGTGCTTAACGGCAACTTAGTAGCACCAACCAAGAACTCAACAACAACCAATCAAAAGAAGTAAGAGTTCCAAGTCACAAGGACTTTAAGAGTTCTAAGTGAACTGTGAAGAACCAAGTCTGTTGGACTTGAAGAGTTCAAGAGTGAACTAAGAAGTGCCTAGACTGCTGGTCTAGAAAGAATCTGTGAGATTCAGAAAGTGTAAAAGATATCCTTAGTGGATTTCCTACTCAAGGAGTAGAAGAGTGGACTAGGAGCTTTAAGTGCTCTGAACCACTTAAAACTGCTGTCTCTTACATTCTTGCCATAACTGCTATAACTGCTATAACTGTTATAACTGCCTCACTCTCATTAACTCACTATATCTAAAAGGGAGAACAAACAAATCTTAATTCTGCTGTGTTTGAATCATTATCAAAACTAACAAAGTAAAACGAAAAGATATTTTAATATCTATTCAACCCCTCCTTCTAGATAACTATTGTGCCTCCGGGAACTAACAATTGATATCAATGCAGGTTCTATCATATAGCCTACAAAGCTTAAGTAGATTCAATGGCACATCTAGTAAGCGAATCAAAGACTGGAGGAGGCAGCAAGCCACCTATGTGCAACAAAGATAAATTCGCCAACTGGAAAGTTCGGATGCAAGCATACATGGATTCAATAGATGAAGAACTATTTGAAACCATTCAAAATGGGCCCTACGTTCCTACAAAGCTTGCACCAACTACAGACGATCCAAATATAATACAGATCAAGGTCAAAGAGGAATGGACAGACAACGAAAAGAGAGCCGTTCAACTCGACGAAAAGGCCAAGAACATTTTGTTCCAATCCTTAGAAGATGATCTGTTCGAAAATGTAGTCAACAACAAAACAACAAAGGAGGTTTGGGAAGCATTGCTCATCATGCATGAAGGAACAGAAGAAGTCAGAGAAAACAAACAATCTCTTCTGACTCAGCAATATGAGATGTTTGCTCACATTCTAGGAGAAAACGTCACTGCCACCTACGAGAGATTCAATGTACTGCTCAACTCTCTACGAGCCTATGGAAAGATCTATCCAAATAAAGATCTAATCATAAAGTTCATGAGAGCCTTACCAAGCAAGTGGGATGCCAAGACCACTGCCATTAGAGAGTCAAATAATCTCCATGAAATGACTGTTCAACAGTTATATGGCAACCTTCTTACATACGAACTGGAGCTGACTCAACGTGCAGAAACTCTATCTGAAGGAAGAAAGAAGGACAATGGTGTTGTTCTCAAAGCAACTGAAAACACCTCCAAAGTCAACACTGAAAATGACTCTAACTATGATGAAGATGATGATGAGGACTTTACAATGCTGGTAAAAAGACTCAGAAGATTCATGCGTCAAGGCAAAATCAGCAAACCAAAGAAAGTCAACAACTACAGCAGCCAGGAACAGATTAATGATCTATGATACAATTGCAAGAAGTCTGGCCATTTCATTGCTAACTGCAACAAACCCCTCAGAGAAGAATTAAAGAAGAAATCACATCCAAAGAAGGAATTCAAAGGCAACATAAGGCCTCAGAAGAGAGACAAAGGCCTTGTAGCTCGAGGATTGTGGAGTGATTCAGACATTGACTCAACTCCCGAATCTGGAGATGATGAAGATCCTCAAATGTCAAATCTTTGCCTGATGGCCAAGCATGCAAAGGATAAACAGAACTCCAACATACATGAAGTAAGTATAGATGAGGTATTTGACTTCAACTCTCTTGATGATGATTTAAGAACTGCACTGCATGACATAACATCTGATCTGCATCAATATATGAAGTGGTTTAAAGTTCTGTCTAAGGATTATTCACTTCTTCAAAAGGAAAAGAGAAAGTTCAAGAAGAACTGGAAACAGCCCTTCTAAGTACTGACTCTCTCCAAGCTTGAGGCTGAGAATAAGCTCTTAAAACAGACCAATGAGCTTAATGCACAAAGAGAGTCGAGTCTAACCTCTATAATTAAGGAACTGGAAAAGACAGTCTGTACATGGAATAAATCCTCTTCATCCATGGACTCCCTGCTCTCTAGTCAGAGAAGTACATCTGACAGAACAGGTTTAGGCTTCGGGGAATCCACCTCAGAGCCATGTATGAAAAAGGTAAAGGAAACTAGCACTATTAATGCTTCAAGTTTTAGTAGAGGCATTATATTTGTGAAATCCTCATAGAAGGAAGAACCAGCCCAACCCTGATCTTCTGATTCAATCCATATTCCAAGGAGTAAAGGATCTCATGCTGGCCTGGGTTTCAGAATGGAGAAGAGTAACCCAGCCACTACTGTCCAACCTCGAAGGATCGTAGAGTCGAGTAAAATCAACTCCATGAGCCAACTGGGAAGGTACAGCAGATGAAAGGTACACTCCTCATAAATCATGAGACACAAGGACACACGGAAGAAGGAGAATCAGTTTAATAGAAGGATGGCTGAGAACCCACACAAGTCCAAATGGAGAAAGAATCCTCATACACACACAAGCATGCATCATACTAGATGTTTTGTGTGCAATAAGGTTGGTCACAAGGCTACAAAATGCTATTATAATCTTATGCATGTGAGACCCAAAATCAAGCAGATTTGGGTTCCCAAGGGTACTAACAAAGTAGGACGCATGCAAGTATGGGTACCAAAATGAAAGTTTAATGTCACCTCAGGAACCGAGCTCCACGATCAGAACCTGGTATCTGGACAGTGGATGCTCAAGACACATGATTGGGAACAAAGCCCTTCTGTCTAACTACGTAGAGAAGGAGGGTCCCTCAGTCATCTTTGGAGACAATGGCTCTGCCAAGATAAGAGGATATGGCTCAGCTGGGAATGGTGCAGTGTCCTTCAGTAAAGTGGGCTATGTGGAAGGACTACAACACAATCTTCTGAGCATAAGCCAACTTTGCGACAAGCGTCATCAAGTAACATTCCTCAACAATCAGTGTCAAGTCAGAGATTTGAAGACATTTGCTATAAAGCTAACCGGAACAAGAGAAGGAAATGTCTGCACAGTAAATCTTGGACAACTAAGCTTAGACGAGACAATATGCTTTCTGGCTAAAGCATCTGAAGAAATAAGCTGGCTATGGCATAGAAGACTGTCTCATCTCAACTTCAAGAGCATGTCCAAACTAGCCTCAAAAGATCTAGTTGCAGGCTTACCCAAATTCAGCTTCGTCAAAGAAAGGCCGTGCAATGCCTGTAAGCTTGGAAAGCAAACTAGAAGCTCATTCAAGAGCAAAACTGCCAACTCAATTGACAAGCCACTGCAGCTGCTCCACATGGATCTTTATAGGCCAATTCCAACAATGAGCGTTGGAGGGAAGAGATACTCACTAGTCGTAGTGGACGAATACACCAGATTCATATGGGTATTCTTTCTCACCTCGAAAGATGAAACAAGCTCCCAACTGATCAAGCTGTTCAGACTAGTGATGAATGAGAAAGAGGAGAAAATTAAGGCTATAAGGAGTGATCATAGCAGAGAATTTGACTTCTCAGAAATGGACCAGTTCTGCACAGACAATGGCATCAGTCATAAGTTCTTAGCTCCACGAATTCCTCAACAAAATGGAGTAGCTGAGAGAAAGAATAGAACGTTGATAGAGGCTGGAAGAACTCTAATAGCAGCAGCCCATCTGCCTGAATACTTCTGGGTAGAAGCTGTCAACACTGCATGCTACACTCAGAACAGATCACTGATACACTCTACGATTAAGAAGACATCCTACGAACTGTGGAAAGGAAGAAAGCCAAATGACAACTACTTCCATGTATTCGGCTGTACATTCTACATTTTCAATAATGGGAAGTAGTATCTAACAAAGTTCCAACCCAAGTCAGACGAAGGAATCTTTCTTGGATATACCACAGACAGTAAGGCCTATAGAGTGTTCAACAAGAAAACACTAAGTGTTGAAGTCTCGATCCACATCATCTTTGATGAAACAGACATGGATAAAATAGTGTCTCAAGACACTACGAACGACAGTCCAGACACTACGAACGAGGTCATCGAACTTAACACCACGATCGTAGTTCCAGACAATGAAATTGTTGAGCAAGGAAATGAGATCGTAGAGAGGTCCACACAAGACTACGAGTCTCCACATCACGAAGCCGAAATTGATCTTGAAGATCTCAGACAAGAAGGCATCAGGACACATGTTCCAACAGGAAATAGACGGGCAAGAGATCACACTCAAGACTTAATCATTGGAGATCCTAGTGCGAGAGTCAAAACAAGAGCTGCCACCCAAAATGAATGTTTCTATCTTAGCTTCCTGTCACAAATAGAACCTAAGAAGATAGAAGATGCTATGGAAGACTCCAGCTGGATAGAAGCCATGCAAGAAGAACTTTATTAGTTTGAGAGAAGTAAAGTATGGAGATTGGTACCAAGACCAAAGAGTCATCCTGTCATTGGAACCAAGTGGGTCTTCAGAAACAAGATGGATGAAGATGGAGTAATAACCAGGAATAAGGCAAGACTAGTGGCCAGGGGTTTCTCTTTGGAAGAAGGCATTGACTACGATGAGACATTTGCATCTGTTGCCAGACTCGAAGCCATCAGAATATTCCTTGCCTTTGCTGCTCATATGAAGTTTAAAGTCTTTCAGATGGATGTCAAAAGTGCATTCCTAAATGGTGAACTTCAAGAAGAAGTATATGTAGAGCAACCTCCAGGTTTCATCGATCCATCTCTTTCTAATTATGTCTATAGATTAGACAAAGCCTTATATGGTCTTAAATAAGAACCTAGAGCATGATATGAAATACTAACTAACTTTTTTATTGAAAGTGGGTTCACTAGAGGTAGAGTAGACACCACATTATTTCTTAGAAAGCATAAAGACAAAGTCTTATTAGTTCAAATATATGTTGATGACATTATTTTTGGATCTACTGATGAAAAGTTATGTAAGAGATTCTCTAAGCTTATGTATAGCAAGTTTGAAATGAGCATGATGGGTGAGCTGAACTTCTTTCTTGGACTGCAAGTAAAGCAGACTGATGAAGGAATCTGCATAAACTAAGCCAACTACATTAAAGACTTACTTAAGAAGTATGACGTGGAATCAGCCTCTCCCATGTAAACCCCAATTGCTCCTGCAACCAATCTTGACAAAGATGGAAAAGGAAAAAGTATTGATATAACTCAATATAGAGGTATGATAGGCTCTCTTCTATATCTAACTGCCCGTAGACCAGACATAATGTTTGCAACATGCATATGTGCTAGATTTCAAGCTAATCCAAAGGAATCACATTTAACTACAGTAAAGAGGATTTTCAGGTATCTCAAGGGTACACCTAACTTGGGGCTTTGGTATCCCAAGGAGTCCTCATTTGAACTAATAGGATATACAGATGCTGACTTTGCAGGTTATAAAATAGACAGAAAAAGTACCAGTGGCACCTGTCAGTTGCTAGGAAACAAACTTGTGTCCTGGTTTAGCAAGAAGCAAAACACAGTATCTACTTCAACTGCAGAAGCTGAATACATTGCTGCTGACAGCTGTTGTGCTCAAATCCTATGGATGAGGAATCAGCTAGCAGACTATGGGTTTGATTACAAATCTATACCTATTTATTGTGATAACATAAATGCCACAGTAATAACACATAATCCTGTCATGCATTCTAGGAGTAAACATATAGAAATAAGGTATCATTTCATTAGGGATCATGTGCAAAATGGAACCATGTATTTACAATATATCCATACTGAAAATCAACTTGCAGATGTCTTTACAAAGCCTCTAGATGAATCCAGGTTTAACAAATTAATAAGTGAACTAGGCATGCTAAATTTACAACTATGAAATCTATGCTCTAGTTTGTGCTAACCATGCAGATATAAAGGCTATGTTCGAAATCATAGACATGACCAAATGAAGTCCACGATCGTAGAGCTACAATGACATGAAAGACAACGATCGCAGTGTAGACTCAACGATCGCAGTATCGAGTCAACGATGGCAGAGCTCCATTAACTGAACAAAGAAGCATTCTGTGATGATAAAGTTCAACAAAACAAAGCAATCTCTCTGCTAAGCGCCTCAGGAACAAACCTAACCCTTGATTCACTCTATGAGGTTGGCCCTTCCTGAGCTACCTTAAATCGAGAAGAATGCTAAGTCAAAAACTCATCACAAGGACCCGGGCATACTCGACGATCGCAGTTCAGACTCGACGATTGCAGAACAAACATGACGATCGCAGTTCAGACTCGACGATTGCAGAGCAAACTCTACGAATGCAGAGCAGACTCGACGAATGAAGAATAGACTCAACGATTATAAAGACCATCTCAACGATCGTAGTCTTCCCAATGGATACATTAGCTCAGAGGGAGTTAAGGGCAAATCAGTACATTCCTCTTCAGTCAGATTCGTAGAGCCAAGAAGAATTTGACACATGCCCCACTAAGCAATTAGAGAGAGGGAAGTTACAAGTACTGTTTGAAAACGCCTTTTTAAAATTAGAAATTCAAAAAGCTCATCTCTCTCTCTCTCTACAAGTAGAAACCCAAACTTTTCGAAAAGCTAAATCAACCACACTCAGTCCAAAGAAATCAATGGCAACCTCCAATATCATCTCTGGCTATAGACTATGTTTCGATGAGTTCAAGACAGCTGACCCCAAATTTCACAAAACTCTGTCTCTGAAAAAGAAAGCTGGTCTTGAAGAGGCTCTGGATACGAGCACTTGGATATACCCTAAGCTGATAAAGGAATTCTACAGGAATGGGGCGTTCGAGAATGACGCCATCACTACGATGGTCAAGAACGTGGAAATCAAGCTCAATACTGAGGAAATAAACCTAGC
Organism: Panax notoginseng; assembly: GCA_016801055.1. Classification (NCBI taxonomy): domain Eukaryota; kingdom Viridiplantae; phylum Streptophyta; class Magnoliopsida; order Apiales; family Araliaceae; genus Panax; species Panax notoginseng. The sequence continues at coordinate 56,742,669 of CM029017.1, read as the reverse complement.
CTTAAGCTTCAAATCAACAAGATTTTCGTTCATAGAGGGCATCGATTTCCATGAAGGCTTTAAGAAGATGCATCACAAGAAGTTCCCCACTGTCAAAGGGTACAAGAAGAAGGAGTTCCCTCAGAGGTATGAATTTTTGGCAGACATTATTGGGAAATGCATATGCTGCAAGAGCTCCGGCCATGACTCTTTGAACGAAGTGCAACTCAAGCTTAGGACAGCCATCAGTTGTGGGATACAATTTAACTATGGAGCCCTACTACTTGAATGGATTGGGAAGTGGATTCTTAGCTCTAAAAAATTAAAGAGCTCTGGGAAGATGCTCTACGGGCGATTCATAAGCATCATTCTACAGTCTGCTTTGGGTTGGGGACAATGAAGAAGAGTCCATCAATCAAAATAGAAGGATGACCCAACAGCTATTCGAGAACTGGAAAAGGAATCCAGCAGAGAATGTACGTATGATGTCTGAGTCCAGTGGAAGGACTGATGATGTAAAGGAATCAGGGATTCCAGAAACATATCAGTCATCAAGGAGACTGAAGAAGAAGCAGAAGAGACCAACAAAGAAGAGCCCATTGCTTTAGTTAGAAAAAGCAAGGGCAAAAGAAAGCTGAAGGCTCAAATGGCAGAGGAACCCTAGGGGTCAACCACTGATATACCTCAAGAGCTTTCTGACATTGAAACTCTGAGGATCTTGAGAAGGAAGGAATAATAGGCTAAGGCTGATGAAGACAGAGCTATCATCTCTCAGCTGCTAAAGAAGAGCAAACACAGCCATAAGTCCAAGAGGCTCTCTATCTCCTCGATCATAGAGTCTCTACCGATCGTAGAGACCAGACTGGATGCCTCTCCCAAAGAAGCTACTGCAGCAGATAGTCTAGCTGATCAACAGTTTACAGCTAAAGTTGAAGAAAGTCCTGAGGCTGTGGCTCAGCCCAAAAAACCAAGAAGAAAATTGGTTAAAAAGTACATCCTTGTCAATGAAGGAGTACTAAAAGAAGAAGACAAAAAGATAGCCACTGAGAAGGGGCTATCCGAAGAAAGACAAGAGAACACTGCTCAAGCTGAGGGGGAGCTACCTGAGCTACATGAAGTTCTCACTCTAGAGAATGCTCCAGCTAAGGAGGAGCTACATGAATTTCTCACTCTAGAGAATGCTCCAGCTGAGGGGGAGCTATTTGAAATGCAGATGGATGATCATGTTGAGGGGGAGCCTCATGATATCCTTAGGTCAGAAGAGGCTGCTCCTGAAGAAAATGAAAGAGTACCAGAGCAAGAAAATCACAAGGAGGTAATTGATGTAGTGGAATCCTCGAAAGAAGACAGAGAAGAAGAAGAAGATGATGAGGTCGAGATCATAGTTGTGGGCTGTGATCGGTATAATAGAGCTAACTACAATCAATTGTTCTCCTATCTACCTATGATGCCCTTTCATAGAGCTTAAATTCTCAATTCCTGGAATCACATGTTCTGGAGCTTCAAAGCATATCCAGCAATCTCAGTGGTATCTCATGGATTTCCAGGCAACTTCAACTTTGCCAAGAAGCTGATCACAAATGGCCCTTCTTCAAAGAATGGGCATGAGGTACTATCTATCCCAACCTCTTTCATGGTCAATCACTATCCATAATCATTTTTCAGTCAATTCTATGAATTCCCAAGCTGGTTGGAAGTGATCCTCAATCCACTAAATCAATTCCCAGTTACAGAATCCCAACATTCTGTAACTGATGAACTAAATATGCCCAACTTCATTTTGATCCCATCCCCTCTTATCTCTACGATTACTGACTCGAGCCAAATCGTAGAGTCACAAGCTCAAATCATAGATCCACCTACTCATGAAGCCCAAACACAAGCCCCTTCATTCGATATTCCCTCCTCGTCCTTTAATGAATATTTCAACCTTGATCTTACTCTATACACCTTGCAAGATCAATACACAAGAACACCTCCTCCTTCCCCAAACAATCCACAACTCAGTGAACTCCTTTCAGATCTGCCCACCAAAACTGAGTTGTCAGAAATGTCGAAGAAAGTGATCAAAGACATAGATGATAGTCTTGAAGCTCACACTAAACTCATTCAAATGAGACTGACTAAAATGATCAATGCTACCAATACTCTCCCTAGCACCCTAAGCTCTGAGCTCACAAAGAAGCTTAGGGAGATCATAAAAGAGATACTTAAGAGCATAAATGATAGGGATTAGATCCACTATTAAGCTGTTAAGAGACACAGGGATGTTGTTCTTATCTTACAAATGACTCAGGAATCCCAGGATAAACTCATGATGGACATCATCACGAATCTATAAACGGCAGTGAAAGAATTCCAAGATTCTTCATGAGTCAAGGGAAGCAGACTGACAATGTCTTGGACATCCTCCAACGAAGGGAAGCCCGAGCTGATGCTCTAATTCAAGAAAATCGAGAAGACGTTGCCCAAACCTAAAGTCAGCTCAACAAACTTGTCCAAGGCATGACTCGCTTATCTGAAGACATTCGAGCCCTTGATGCTGACATAAAGGGGGAGAATAAAGGGAAAGGAGATCAAGGCAAGGGCAGAGGTAGAGGCACATTCCAAACTCAATCATTAAGGAGTCCTCCTACAAGGCAGTTTCATTATCAGACTCCACGATCCGGTCATCAAACTTAACAATCTTCACAACAACCAATCATCATGGCTCAACCATTAAGGAGTCAAGGGCCGTCTCCCAGCTCACAAGAAGTGACCACCACAGGCCTAAGAATACCAATTGGAGATCCTGAATTCATTAATAGGCATAATCACAATCCACGACTAAGTCAAAGTGAGCTGGAAGATCTAGCCAGGAGAGATGAAGCTAGCAGGAAAAGAAGAGCTGAGGAGTATGCCAATCCTTCATGCAAAAGGCCAAAGAAATAGAGATAAGTTGAAATTTAATTCTTATTGATGTAAAGCTAAATTGTAATATCTATCTTCAAACATCAATAAATTCATGTTTATTCTCTAGAAATTTTAGCTGATCACTGAAATATTAAGTCATATTTATTTTCTTGAAAATGCATCTAAAAACTATTAATCATGACAACAAATCTCCTTGGTTATGTCAACATCAAATAGGGGGAGATTATTGGGAGATTGCATATCTTGATTTGATGTTTAATGTAAATGCTCATGATTATATGTAAAGTCCTTCGAGGAATATATGTGCAAGGACTTAGTAATAGATCAAATTTATTAGGTTGATCTAAGATTTTAATGTTTATCATTCTGTAAATGAATGTATAGATAAAGAGATCAAAGATGTTAGGTTGATCTATATCTTGAATTGTAATATATAGGTTTCAATGAGATCGTATTCTATTGAGCTGATCAAGAGATTGCAGAAGCCAATGCAGAATCATAGGGCATCGAAGATCGCAGTGTGTCTGCCTTGAAGGGCCTCTTCAGAAATCGTAGAGTGGTCCCAACGTTTGCAGAGCAAACTCAGAGATCGTAGTATGCTCTCAGAAATCGTAGAGTGGTCCCAACGTTTGCAGAGCAAACTCAGAGATCGTAGTGTGCTCTCAAAAATGTAGAGTGGTCCCAACGTTTGCCGAGCCAAATCAAAGATCGTAGTGTGCTCTCGAAAATATAGAGTCCGCAAGACAAGCAAGTAAAGATTGGAGTGTACCAGTCCTTAGGAGAAATCATAGTGTTCTCGTTTGCTAGTATCGAATCAAGCACCAAGGTGACAAGACACCACGATCTGAATCATAGAGTATCATCTGCCTGTGTTAGAAGCATCGAGCCTCGCCCATTTATTTAAAGATAAATTCCAACAAATGTGGAATGGGTTATAAACGTTGAAGTCCTCACCAGTCCCAATGGCATAAAAGAAATCCTTAGTATGCAACAAAGAAACATATTAAAGAAGCTAAGGAAATTACCATCGAACAGAGGAAAACACCTTTTCAGGTGTTAGGTGAGAAAGCAATCTGTTGTGTCAGTGGGCCAGATTGCAATTCAGAATATGTGCAGAAAAGTCTCCATCAAAGTTCAAAAATGTCTAGCGCATTTAATGCTTCAACGGATGGCTTCAACGGATAGATTTCAAGGATTACATATATGCAAAACATCTGCAGATGATTCAAGTAAAGCAAGCATTGAACAAAACGCTGAAGAACACCCAACGCTCAACTCTACGATCTGAGAAAAAGAAAAAGCTTGCTCAGCTGCTCAGTTCTTTCGAACAAGTGCTTAACGGCAATTGAGTAGCACCAACCAAGAACTCAACAACTACCAATCAACTGAAGTAAGAGTTCCAAGTCAAAAGGACTTGAAGAGTTCTAAGTGAACTGTGAATAACTAAGTCTGATGGACTTGAAGAGTTCAAGAGTGAACTAAAAAGTGCCTAAACTGCTGGTCTAGAAGGAATATGTGAGATTCAGAAAGTGTAAAAGATATCCTTTGTAAGACCCCGAATTTTATGAAATAAAAGTATTCAATTTTCTTATAATTACTATTCAGTAAATGGTTAAATTGATAAATGTTAAAGTTAAGGGTGATATATGAATTTTTTTTTCAAAATACACAAGTGGTTATAAAATATTCATTGTTATCGGGGAATATTCGTTTGGTCGTAGAATATTCTTTCTGTCGGGGAATATTCTTACGACGGCGCAGCCATTTGTGGGCCCCATAACAGAATAACTGTCGGGTGAAGAAAACGACAAATTTGAGTTTTTACAAATAACGGCATAGTTGTTACCGTTAACGCTGTTAGAATACCCGGTGGTTAAAATACAGTAATACGCGTTATTACACAGTAGCACACGGTATTGCACAGTATTTTTGAAATTATTGATTCTTACGTAAGAAGGCACTACTGAATAATTGTCATAGTAATTACTGTTCAATATTTTATTTTATTGATTCAATAATTGCTATGTTGAAATTTTATATTATTGTTGTTCAATAATTGTCACTGCACAGTGTTTTCTATTATCAGATTAATAATTCATATTATTTGAATAATATTATTAGATAACATTATTGGCAATGTCTAGAAAGTTTTGTCTAAGGAGAGGTTTGGTCATCTAATTGCGCGCCAGTAAGGAGAAATCCTTATTGGAAAGCCCCCTCTTTCCTGGGAACGGCCTGGTTGTCATAAATGTGATTCTGTAATATTATTTGTGAATAATTAATTATTGATTCATATGATAAGGAAATATTTATTTTATGTGGATATAAATGAGGGATATATTTTTGTGGTTAAAAATGAAGGAGTTAATATTGAGATTTTTATCAGTATTTTTGTCGGAATAGAGGTATTAAAAATCAGGGTTTTTGAGATATTTTGCGGGGGTTATAATTTTTAATCCGACCGTTGGATCGTGGTAATTTTTTAGATATGTTATACATCTATAAGTTGAGTATATGTCCACAAATTTTTAACCGTTAAAAATGAACGTATGATTTATTATGAATTTTACGAGATGACTGGTTCAGAAATTGTTGAATTTTTGGAGTTTATCATTTTGATAGAAAATTTTAGAATTGGTGGGCCCCACTCTTGGTTGGTGAAAAAATGTGCTGAGATTTTTATTCAAATGTGGTGGGTGGGAATAGTAGCAGGTAAAACCATCAGGTTGCAGGTTAAGTCTGCTTCGGCGTGCTAACATTTTCCTATAAATAGAGGGCTAAGTTAGAATTGAAAATCACACCAGAAACAAGTTTTCTCTCTTTCTCTCTCTAGATTATTGAGTATATTTTGTGAGTATTTAGATACTTTGAGAGTTTCTATTCATCAGTGCAAGTTTCCTTCAGCCTTATACCGATCAGAAGTACTGCTCTTTTGAGGTAAGGGATAGTAAGGGATTTTAAGGGTTGTTATATTTTTCAGTTTCGTAATTTTTCTGACCTTCAAAAATTTTGGAAAAAATTTGAAATGATATTTTGATGAGTTTTCTTGATTGTGTCAAAAAATGGTGATTTTTGGATGTATAGATTAAGAATTATGAATTTTATGAGAAAAGACTATTTTAAAAGTAACCGCTTATAACTTCTTGTGGTTAACTCCAAAATTGATGAAATTTTTATTGGGAGTACATGTACATGATAGGAGTATACTATGTGAATTTCAGAATTTTTAGATAAAAATACAATTTGTGATAAATGTCTAAATATTCGGCGGTTTTGGCCATATGAAAAATAGTAAATAACTTTTAAAAATTCCGGGAAAAATATATGTTCAATATGGGACTATATTATGTTAAATCCCAGAAAAAAAATATTTTTGGAACTGATTTGGTATTTTTCATGAAAATAGTCTAGTTATGAGTAAATGAATTAAATATGTTATGTGAAGTAAGAAAATTGGAAAATAGGATTTTATGACTTGAGAATCCTATATGAGGTATATGCAGATTTTTTTTATGAGGGTTTTGGTTATTGGTGATGAAATCTTATGAGTTTGACATTTTAGAATGATTAAATGCATTATTTTAGTAAAGTGTAAACAATTAAAATAAATTGTTTATAAATTTAAGAAATGTTATTCTTTCAATATCATTATACCGAAATATTGGTATGTATTTTATTGTGAAATTTCTACCTTTTTGTGTCGGAGTTACTATTCATGAGTTACTATTCACGAGTTACTATTCACGATAAAATTGGTTTCTTTTTCTAACCAAATTATAGTTGATTTACGAATATTACTCTTGAGATTAAAACTATATGTTGATTATATTATTTTTATTATTATACATAATATTTTTATAACCCTAATGATGATATTTCTCTTTGACTTGAGTGTAAAGATGGGTAGATTTTTGGTATGATCATGACTATGGGTTCTCTTTGGCCAGTAGTGCAAAGTTGAATTGTTGACTGGTATGATCATGACCATTGAATTTATAAGTGAATATCTTTAGCTTAAGTGCAAAGGTGAATTGATCAACATGGTTATAATTATTGTTTATATAAATTCTGAAATGATTATATATTTCTTTGAGATATTAATATATTTGGCCTGTAGTGTAAATATGAACTGTTGATGAATATATTTGGTCGTAGTGCAAATATGAACTGTTGAGGAATATCTTTGGCCTGTAGTGCAAAGATGAATTGTTGATGAATATCTTTGGCCTGTAGTACAAAGATGAATTGTTGATGAATATCTTTGGCCCGTAGTGCAAAGATGACATGTTGTTGAATATCTTTGGCCTGTAGTGCAAAGATGGTCTGTTGATGAATATCTTTGGTCGTAGTGCAAAGATGAAATTGTTAGTATGATTATAAACAGGAACCGTGATTTGGTATAACCATGATCTTTGATGTTTCAGGTAAAGACATGTGATGAAAATTACCTTCGTCCTGAATGTGAAGAGGAATTTAGAATTACAATTATGATTATGAGTTATTCATATAATTGTGGAAAGGAACTGTTGATTAATGTTATAGGGATAAAACATTATTGGTGGATTTTTAACATGGAGAAGATAATAGACTTTATGGTCTATTTGACTCTTCTAATGAATTGCTCGTTCCGCTGCAACTATGGTTGAAATTTTTATCATCTACCATATGTTCTAAATCTCTGATTTAATTCTGTTGAAGGCTATTGATAATTTAATTAACTTTAGTCATGATATTCTTTACTAAGCTAGTTGTGCTCACCCTTCTGTTCACAATTCCTTTCAGGTAATAAGAGTGTAGCTGGGTCGAGCGAGGGTAACGGGGAAATAGAACGGTGGTCTCTAGCTGTGGAGGTTCTCCCGAAGCAGTATAGAAAAGTTCATTTAGTAATTTTATTTGGTGAATCCAATAGGGTAAGGTGTACCCAATGTTGGAAGGGTGTTTTGCCACTATCATATAAGATGTCTAACGACATACAACCTCGTGTCATCATAAGAAAGGGATGTGCTCATCCACTTGCTGAGTATATATACGAGCACTACCTATATAATCTTGGTGTTTGTTTGAAGTATAATTCTCAATTAGAGACAGTAGAGATAATGATATGTCAAGAGAAGACTCACCATTGGAAAGAATATGATAGTAATCTTCTCGTTTTTTTTGGGGTCTATTGGGTCAACCAAGGATAATTCTGTGGCCATATGATATCTATCATAACCTAGACGCATGGCCTCCCATGTACGAAGGTTTCCTTGAGCACTTCCCAAATATGCTAATTTCTAAAACAGTTTTTGACTATACCTTTAAGTAAGGTGTCATTGTGACGTGTTATTCATGGTTGGGACATGAGTCACAGTTGGTATATATTTGTATCCAAACTCACAGCATATGTGTTGTTGTATTTTGCACGACAATTGTTGTAATAAAGTTGTAGTTATTTTCTGTACCATGTATTTGGCGACTCAGAATAGGTTGGATGAAATGGACCTATTTTGGGGTTGTTACATCCTTAATGGATTTCCTACTCGAGGAATAGAAGAGTGGACTAGGAGCTTTAAGAGCTCTGAACCACTTAAAACTGCTGTGTCTCTTACATTCTTGCCATAACTACTATAACTGCTATAACTGTTATAATTGCCTCACTCTCATTAACTCACTATATCTAAAAGGGAGAACAAACAAATCTTAATTCTATTGTGTTTGAATCATTATCAAAACTAACAAAGTAAAACGAAAAGATTTTTTAATATCTATTCAACCCCTCCTTCTAGATAACTATTGTGCCTCCGGGAACTAACAATTGATATCAAAGCAGGTTCTATCATATAGCCTACAAAGCTTAAGTAGATCCAATGGCACATCTAGTAAGCGAATCAAAGACTGGAGGAGGCAGCAAGCCACCTATGTGAAACAAAGATAAATTCGCCAACTGGAAAGTTCGGATGCAAGCATACATGGATTCAATAGATGAAGATCTATTTGAAACCATTCAAAATGGGCCCTACGTTCCTACAAAGCTTGCACCAACTACAGACGATCCAAATATAATACAGATCAAGGTCAAAGAGGAATGGACAGACAACAAAAAGAGAGCTGTTCAACTCGACAAAAAGGCCAAGAACATTTTGTTCCAATCCTTAGAAGATGATCTGTTCGAAAATGTAGTCAACATCAAAATAGCAAAGGAGGTTTGGGAAGCATTTCTCATCATGCATGAAGGAACAGAAGAAGTCAGAGAAAATAAACAATCTCTTCTGACTAAGCAATATGAGATGTTTGCTCACGTGCAAGGAGAAAACGTCACTGCCGCCTACGAGAGATTCAATGTACTGCTCAACTCTCTACGAGCCTATGAAATGATCTATCCAAATAAAGATCTAATCATAAAGTTCATGAGAGCCTTACCAAGGAAGTGGGATGCCAAGACAACTGCCATTAGAGAGTCAAAGAATCTCCATAAAATGACTGTTCAACAGTTATATGGCAACCTTCTTACATACGAACTAGAGCTGACTAAACGAGCAGAAACTCTATCTGAAGGAAGAAAGAAGGACTAGGGTGTTGCTCTCAAAGCAACTGAAAACACCTCCAAAGTCAACACTGAAAATGACTCTGACTATGATGAAGATGATGATGAGGACTTTACAATGCTGGTAAAAAGACTCAGAAGGTTCATGTGTCAAGGCAAAATCAGCAAACCAAAGAAAGTCAACAATTACAGTAGCCAGGAGCAGATTAATGACCTATGCTACAATTGCAAGAAGCCTGGCCATTTCATTGCTAACTGCAACAAACCCCTCAGAGAAGAACTAAAGAAGAAATCACATCCAAAGAAGGAATTCAAAGGCAACAAAAGGCCTCAGAAGAGAGACAAAGGCCTTGTAGCTCGAGGATCGTGGAGTGATTCAGACAATGACTCAACTCCCAAATCTGGAGATGATGAAGATCCCCAAATGGCAAATCTTTGCCTGATGGCCAAGCATGCAAAGGATAAACAGAACTCCAACATATGTGAAGTAAGTATAGATGAGGTATTTGACTTCAACTCTCCTGATGATGATTTAAGAACTGCACTGCATGACATAACATCTGATCTACATCAATGTATGAAGTGGTTTAAAGTTCTGTCTAAGGATTATTCACTTCTTCAAAAGGAAAAAGAGAAAGTTCAAGAAGAACTAGAAACAACCCTTCTAAGTACTGACTTTCTCCAAGCTTGAGGCTGAGAATAAGCTCTTAAAACAGACCAATGATCTTAATGCACAAAGAGAGTCGAGTCTAACCTCTAAAATTGAGGAACTAGAAAAGAAAGTCTCTACATGGAATAAATCCTCTTCATCCATGGACTCCCTGCTCTCTAGTTAGAGAAGTACATCTGACAGAATAGGTTTAGGCTTCGGGGAATCCACCTCAGAGCCATGTGTGGAAAAGGTAAAGGAAACTAGCACTATTAATGCTTCAAGTTTTAGTAGAGGCATTATATTTGTGAAATCCTCACAGAAGGAAGAACCAGCCCAACCCTGCTCTTCTGATTCAATCCATATTCCAAGGAGTAAAGGATCTCATGCTGGCCTGGGTTTCAGAATGGAGAAGAGTAACCCGGCCACTACTGTCCAACCTCGAAGGATCGTAGAGTCGAGTAAAATCAACTCCATGAGCCAACTGGGAAGGTACAGTAGAGGAAAGGTACACTCCTCACAAATCATGAGACACAAGGACACATGGAAGAAGGAGAATCAGTTTAACAGAAGGATGGCTGAGAACCCACACAAGTCCAAATGGAGAAAGAATCCTCAAACACACATAAGCATGCATCATACTAGATGTTTTATGTGCAATAAGGTTGGTCACAAGGCTACAAAATGCTATTATAATCTTATGCATGTGAGACCCAAAATCAAGCAGATTTGGGTTCCCAAGGGTACTAACAAAGTAGGACGCATGCAAGTATGGGTACCAAAATAATAGTTTAATGTCACCTCAGGAACCGAGCTCCACGGTCACAACTTGGTATCTGGACAGTGGATGCTCAAGACACATGATTGGGAACAAAGCCCTTCTGTCTAACTACGTAGAGAAGGAGGGTCCCTCAGTCATCTTTGGAGACAATGGCTCGAGCAAGACAAGAGGATATGACTCTGCTGGGAATGGTGCAGTGTCCTTCAGTAAAGTGGGCTATGTGGAAGGACTACAACACAATCTTCTGAGCATAAGCCAACTCTGCGACAAGCGTCATCAAGTAACATTCCTCAACAATCAGTGTCAAGTAAGAGATTTGAAGACATCTGCTATAAAGCTAACCGGAACAAGAGAAGGAAATGTCTGCACAGTAAATCTTGGACAACTAAGCTCAGACGAGACAATATGCTTTCTGGCTAAAGCATCTGAAGAAATGAGCTGGCTATGGCATAGAAGACTGTCTCATCTCAACTTCAAGAGCATGTCCAAACTAGCCGCAAAAGATCTAGTTGCAGGCTTACCCAAATTTAGCTTCGTCAAAGAAAGGCCGTGCAATGCCTATAAGCTTGGAAAGCAAACCAGAAGCTCATTCAAGAGCAAAACTGCCAACTCAATTGACAAGCCCCTGCAGCTGCTCCACATGGATCTTTTTAGGCCAATTCCAACAACGAGCCTTGTAGGGAAGAGATACTCACTAGTCGTAGTGGACGAATACACCAGATTCACATAGGTATTCTTTCTCACCTCGAAAGATGAAATAAGCTCCCAACTGATCAAGCTGTTCAGACTAGTGATGAACGAGAAAGGGGAGAAAATCAAGGCTATAAGGAGTGATCATGTCAGAGAATTCGACTTCTCAGAAATGGACCAGTTCTGCACAGACAATGGCATCAGTCATAAGTTCTTAGCTCCACGAATTCCTCAACAAAATAGAGTAGCTGAGAGACAGAATAGAACGTTGATAGAGCCTGGAAGAACTCTAATAGCAGCAGCCCATCTGCCTGAATACTTCTGGGCAGAAGGTATCAACACTGCATGCTACACTCAGAACAGATCATTGATACACTCTACGATTAAGAAGACACCCTACGAACTGTGGAAAGGAAGAAAGCCAAATGTCAGCTACTTCCATGTTATCGGCTGTGCATTCTACATTCTTAACAATGGGAAGCAGTATCTGACAAAGTTCCAACCTAAGTCAGACGAAGGAATCTTTCTTGGATATACCACAAACAGTAAGGCCTATAGAGTGTTCAACAAGAAACAACTAAGTGTTGAAGTCTCGATCCACATCATCTTTGATGAAACAGACACGGATAAAACTGTGTCTCAAGACAGTACGAACGACAGTCCAGACACTACGAACGAGGTCGTCGAGCTTAACACCACGATCATAGTCCCAGACAATGAAATTGTTGAGCAAGGAAATGAGATCATAGAGAGGTGCAAGCAAGACTACGAACCCCCACATCACGAAGTCGAAATTGATCTTGAAGATCTCGAACAAAAGGCATCAGGACAGATGTTCCAACAGGAAATAGATGGGCAAGAGATCACACTTAAGACTTAATCATTGGAGATCCTAGTGCGAGAGTCAAAACAAGAGCTGCCACCCAAAATGAATATTTCTATCTTAGCTTCCTGTCACAAATGGAACCTAAGAAGATAGAGGATGCTATGGAAGACTCCAGCTGGATAGAAGCCATGCAGGAAGAACTTAATCAGTTTGAGAGAAGTATGGAGATTGGTACCAAGACCAAAGAGTCATCCTGTCATTGGAACCAAGTGGGTCTTCAGAAACAAGATGGATGAAGATGGAGTAATAACCAGGAATAAGGCAAGACTAGTGGCCAAGGGTTTCTCTTTGGAAAAAGGCATTGACTACGATGAGACATTTGCATCTGTTGCCAGACTCGAAGCCATCAGAATATTCCTTGCCTTTGCTGCTCATATGAAGTTTGAAGTCTTTCAGATGGATGTCAAAAGTGCATTCCTAAATGGTGAACTTCAAGAAGAAGTATATGTAGAGCAACCTCCAAGTTTCATCGATCCATCTCTTTCTAATTATGTTTATAGATTAGACAAAGTCTTATATGGTCTTAAATAAGTACCTAGAGCATGATATGAAACACTAACTAACTTTTTTATTGAAAGTGGGTTCACTAGAGGTAGAGTAGACACCACATTATTTCTTAGAAAGCATAAAGACAAAGTCTTATTAGTTCAAATATATGTTAATGACATTATTTTTGGATCTACTGATGAAAAGTTATGTAAGAGATTTTCTAAGCTTATGCAGAGCAAGTTTGAAATGAGCATGATGGGTGAGCTGAACTTCTTTCTTGGACTACAAGCAAAGTAAACTAATGAAGGAATCTTTATAAACCAAGCCAAGTACATTAAATACTTACTTAAGAAGTATGGCATGGAATCAGCCTCTCCCATGAAAACCCCAATTACTCCTGTAACCAAGCTTGACAAAGATGAAAAAGGTAAAAGTATTGATATAACTCAATACAGAGGTATGATAAGCTCTCTTCTATATCTAACTGCTAGTAGACCAGACATAATATTTGCAACATGCATATGTGCTAGATTTCAAGCTAATCCTAAGGAATCACATTTAACTACAGTGAAGAGGATTTTCAGGTATCTCAAGGGTATACCTCACTTGGGGCTTTGGTATCCCAAGAAGTTCTCATTTGAACTAACAGGATATACAGATGCTGACTTTGCAGGTTGCAAAATAGACAGAAAAAGTTCCAGCGGCACTTGTCAGTTTCTAGGAAACAAACTTTTGTCCTGGATTAGCAAGAAGCGAAACTCAGTATCTACTTTAACTACAAAAGCTGAATACATTGCTGCTGACAGCTGTTGTGCTTAAATCCTATGGATGAAGAATCAGCTAGCAGACTATGGGTTTGATTACAAATCTATACCTGTTCATTATGATAACATAAGTGCCATAGCAATAACACATAATCCTGTCATGCATTCTAGGTCTAAACATATAGAAATAAGGTATCATTTCATTAGGGATCATGTGCAAAATGGAACCATATCTTTACAATATATCCCTACTGAAAATCAACTTGCTGATGTCTTTACAAAGCCTCTAGATGAATCTAGGTTTAACAAATTAATAAGTGAACTAGGCATGCTAAATTTACAACCATGAAATCTATGCTCTAGTTTGTGCTAACCATGCAGATATAAAGGCTATGTTCAAAATTGTAGACATGACCAAAGGAAGTCCACGATCGTAGAGCTGCAGTGACATGAAAGACAACGATCGCAGTGCAGACTCAACGATCGCAGTATCGACTCAACGATGTCAGAGCTCCATCAACTGAACAAAGGAGCATATTATGATGATAAAGTTCAACAAAATAAAGTAATCTCTTTAATAAACGCCTTAAGAATAAACATAACCCTTGATTCACTCTATGAGGTTGGCCCTTCCTGGGCTACCTTAAATTGAGAAGAATGCTAAGTCAAAAGCTCATCTCAAGGACCCGGGCAGACTCGACAATCGCAGTTCAGACTCGACGATTACAGAGCAAACACGACGATCGTAGTTTAGACTCGACGAATGTAGAGCAAACTCGACAAATGAAGACCATACTTAACGATCATAAAGACTATCTAAACGATTGTAGTCTTCCCAATGGATACATTAGCTCAGAGGGAGCTAAGGGCAAATCAGTACATTCTTCTTCAGTCAGATTCGTAGAGCTAAGTAGAATTTGACACATGCCCCACTAAGCAATAGGAGAGAGGGAAGTTACAAGTACAGTTTGAAATCAATGGCAACCTCTAATATCATCTCTGGCTACAGACTCTATTTCGATGAGTTAAAGACAGTTGACCCCAAATTTCACAAAACTCTGTCTCTAATAAAGAAAGCTGGTCTTGAAGAGGCTCTGGGTACGAGCACTTGGATCTACCCTAAGCTGATAATGGAATTCTACAGGAATGGGGTGTTCGACAATGACGTCATCACTACGAGGGTCAAGAACGTGGAAATCAAGCTCAAGACTGAGTACATAAACCTAGCCCTAAGCTTCAAATCAACAAGATTTTTGTTCATAGAGGGCATCAATTTCCATGAAGGCTTGAAGAAGATGCATCACAAGAAGTTCCCCACTGTCAAAGGGTATAAGAAGAAGGAGTTCCCTCAGAGGTATAAATTTTTGGCAGATATTATTGGGAAATGCATATGCTGCAAGAGCTCCGGCCATGATTCTATAAACGAAGTGTAACTCTAGATCATGATAGCCATCAGTTGTGGGATACAACTTAACAATGGAGTCCTACTACTTGAATGGATTGGGAAGTGGATTCTTAGCTCGAAGAAGTCAAAGAGATCTGGGAAGATGCTCTACGGGCGATTCATAAGCATCATCCTACAGTCTGCTTTGGGTTGGGGACAATGAAGGAGAGTCCATTAATCCAAATAGAAGGATGACCCAGCAACTGTTCGAGAACTGGAAAAGGAATCCAGCAGAGAATGCATGTATGATGTCTGAGTCCAGTGGAAGGACTGGTGATGTAAAGGAATCAGGGATTCCAGGAAACATATCAGTCATCAAAGAGACTGAAGAAGAAGAGGAAGAGACCAACAAAGAAGAGCCCATTACTTTAGTTATAAAAAACAAGGGCAAAAGAAAGCTGGAGGCTCAAATGGCAGAGGAACCCTAGGGGTCAACCACTGATATACCTCAAGAGTTTTCTAACATTAAAACTCTGAGGATCTTGAGAAGGAAGGAACAGCAGGCTGAGGCAGATGAAGACAGAGCTACCATATCTCAGCTGCTAAAGAAGAGCAAAAACATCCACAAGTCCAAGTGGCCCTCTATCTCCTCGATCATAGAGTCTTTACCGATCGTAGAGACCAGACTGGACACCTCTCCCAAAGAAGCTACTGCAACAGATACTCTGGCTGATCAACAGTTCAGAGCTGAAGCTGAAGAAAGTCCTGAGGCTGTGGCTCAGCCCAAAAAACCAAGAAGAAAATTGGTTAAAAAGTACATCCTTGTCAATGAAGGAGTACTAAAAGAAGAAGACAAAAAGATAGCCACCGAGAAGAGGCTATCCGAAGAAAGACAAGAGAACACTGCTCAAGCTGAGGGGGAGCTACCTGAGCTACACAAAGTTCTCACTCTAGAGAATGCTCCAGCTGAGGAGGAGCTACATGAATTTCTCACTCTAGAGAATGCTCCAGCTGAGGGGGAGCTATTTGAAATGCAGATGGATGATCATGTTGAGGGGAAGCCTCATGATATCCTTAGGTCAGAAGAGGCTGCTCCTGAAGAAAATGAAAGAGTACAAGAGCAAGAAAATCACAAGGAGGTAATTGATGTAGTGGAATTCTCGAAAGAAGACAGAGAAGAAGAAGAAGATGATGAGGTCCAGATCATAGCTTTGGGCTGTGATGGGTATAGGAGAGCTAACTACAATCAATTGTTCTCCTATCTACCCATGATGCCCTTTCATAGAGCTCAAATTCTCAATTCCTGGAATCACATGTTCTAGAGCTTCAAAGCATATCCAACAATCTCAGTGGTAGCTCATGGATTTCCAGGCAACTTTAACTTTATCAAGAAGCTAATCACAAATGGCCCTTATTCAAAGAATGGGCATGAGGTACTATCTATCCCAACCTCTTTCATGGTCAATCACTATCCACAATCATTTTTCAGTCAATTCTATGAATTCCCAAACTGGTTGGAAGTGATCCCAACATTCTGTAACTGATGAACTAAATATGCCCAACTTCATTTTGATCCCATCCCCTCTCATCTCTACGATTACTGACTCGAGCCAAATCGTAGAGTCACAAGCTTAAATCGTAGAGCTGTGAAGAACCATGTCTGCTGGACTTGAAGAGTTCAAGAGTGAACTAAGAAGTGCCTAGACTGCTGGTCTAGAAGGAATCTGTGAGATTCAGAAAGTGTAAAAGATATCCTTAGTGGATTTCCTACTCGAGGAGTAGAAGAGTGGAATAGGAGCTTTAAGTGCTCTGAACCACTTAAAACTGTTGTGTCTCTTATATTCTTGCCATAACTGTTATAACTGACTCACTCTCATTAACTCACTATATCTAAAAGGGAGAACAAACAAATCTTAGCACAATGAGCATAGATCCATTGAACCCCCCTTCTAGATAACTATTGTGCCTCCGGGAACTAACACAATAAGCATAGATCCATATCTTAAACAGTTCATGAATTTAATTGCACCGAGTGCGAGTATCAATAATCAATATAGATGTGAATAATCAACAATAATTATTCACTAACATGTTTTGAAATTAATAACTCAAATTTGAGTTAGAGAACTTGCCTTGACTACAATCTACTACTACGAAATTTAATTTAATCTCTTTATTGTAAAGATATATCATTGTTAAGATTGATCTTACAATCAGCATATCATACTTTATATCATAATACAATTACTCTATCAGCAATTTATTTAACACTTAACCACATAATCAATTACCTGAAAACATCTTTATTATTATCATTATTATTCTTTGATAATATTTTAATTACTTTATCATATACATTAGGATTTAACACTTAATCTTTCCATTTATTAGTTCTTCCTTATAATCTAGTAAGCCGAATACTAACATCATAGTCTGGATTATTCAAACATGCAATCCAACCACCTGAATTGGCTAATCCAGCAAACTAGATTCAACGAACTTCCCATCCAGCAAGCCTGGATTCAAAATCCTTAAATCCAGCAAGCCTGGATTCCAAATCCTTCAATCCAGCAAGCCTGTATTCCAAATCCTTCAATCCAGCCAACCTGGATTCTAAATCCTTCAATCCAGCAAACTGGATTCAACTATATTTCAATCCAGTAAGCTAGATTCCATATCTCCTTTAACGAAAATACCAAATAAACTTATTATTTTTCTATCTTTTGGCTATGTTTATATACATGTATTTTATACACAAAAAGTATTTTTCCGTAATTTTTTAATTTCTTTTAGTATTTTTCAAAATTCATTTTTAGTGCGTGGCTTAAGAAATTAGTCCCATCATGCTCAACTCCAGAAATTTCCATCTCTTGGCATAATCTTATACATGTTAACGTTACCCTCCCGTTTAAATTCGGTGGCCATCGAAGTTATAGAACTCCGGTTATAGCGATTTCCGTCCGAAAAATATTGAAATGGTCATAACTTCGTCATTTTAAGTCGGAATGAGCTCATTTTTGGACAGGAGCTACTTTATACCATATATTTTCATTTCCCAAAAGGCCAGAATTTATTCCATAAATTAAGTGGCCAAAACAGCCCCTACAATTTCTTGGGCAGTTTGTTTTCAAGATTTTCGGCTTTTACCTACTTTGCTAAAATCAATCCATACGAAAATCTACAACTCCTTTTTCGGTGATTCCACTTGGGTTTGAAAGATAACTTATTATATTATCAACCTAAATGTTTCCAAAATTTTGGAATGTCAGAAAAATGACGAAACAGACCCTGTCATTAACTATCCAAAAATAGTTTATTTCTCTTTCTAAAGACAACTATTTTTACTAAAACAGTCACTACTACTTGTGTACTCAGCATTTTTGAGTGCTACCACTTGGGTTTAGTAGTTAACTTATATATCTAGCACCCCTTTTTGATGGATCACAAAAAGAAGGTGTAGATCAAAAATGGTAGTCGATCAAAAGAAGTAAAAAAAAACTAGAGTTTTCTAACAAAACAAAACTAGTTTCTTTTCTATCCTTTAGATTTACTTTCTAACACTCAAATATGTTAGAACCATACATGAAACCATATAAGACATGTAGATAGAGGGTTTTAGACCTCAAGATTATAAACTTTAAATAACCAAAAGCAAACAAAATAAAAAGGTTTAATCTAGTTCAAGTTTTCACCTTGATTTGCTTGCTACTCTCCTTACTTTACAAAAGTATGTAATGAATCTAGGATGCATAAGCTTCACACTCCTCTCCTTCTCCTTCCTCCTCCCACCGAATCCTTTCTCTCTCTTTCTCTCTTTCCTTTCCTTTTTGGTTAGCTAAACTAGGAATGAGATGAAAGAGAAGTATGATTTAAGTGTTGGGAAAAAATAAATCTATAGATATATTTGGAACATCTAAACACAATCTACCAACATATCTCCTCTCTCTTAATTATAACAATGTTACTTACAAGATTATCCAAATGTGGTGATTCCATATATAAGATGACACCTAGCCAATCTTGTAATTATCTTTTAGAAAATTGGGAGCATGAAATGATTATATTCATCCCCCCTTCCTCTCCTTATCTTGTCCAGCCATGTGGCCTTTTTATCCTTAAAATTGATTTCTTTTTATTTCTTATTTAGCATACCAAATGTCCAATATGTCCCTGCTTAATTGGGATTAAATTTGGGCCACCATTTTCATCTTTTGGGCTTGCAATTAAATGTTTAATGGGCTTGCACTTTTATTATCATGCTTACTTACAAAATTGAACTTGGGCTTCCCCATTAATTCAATTAGGCCATTATTATATTTATCTTATACATGACCTCTTGGGCTAATTTAATAAACTAATTGCCCTTGAATTAATTTTATCTACAAGTCCCATACTAAAAATATAATTGGGCTTGTTTAATTACTTATTTTTCTTTCATTATTATCTCTTGAGCTTATGCTCATTATTATTAATATTCCCATATTATTTTTCATTAATAATATTAATTCACTCATATTACCCAATTAGACTTGTCTTACTCAAGTTTATTGAGTATTTAATATGGGTTTAACACCTTAAATCTATTTTCTAGATTATTAAAATACTTAGATAAGTTCACTAACTTATTTAACTTATTAGTGAGACTTCCTTTAAATATTATAGCATATTATTCACATAATCACTTAATCATCCATAATATATTATAGATTATTTAATATATTTATTTACAATGTACCATAGAAATTCTTGGTTATTACAGCTATGTATGCTATTTATGCGATATCATGTGAGCCTAGGAGCCACGTGATCTAAGATCCAGCTGACGAATCTATATCTTGTTCCCATGATGGACCATTTTCAGTTATACAGCTAGCTTGCAAATTTTGTAATTGTAAATATAGGACCTTAAAACGGTTATCCAGATTTAAGGTCCCCGTAATAGTTAAAACCTTATGTGTGGTGCTCGTGCATACTTTGATGTCTTTCATGCCCATAAGGAGCTCGATATATATATATATATATATATATATATATATATATATATATATATATATATATATTATTTTGTCGAAGATGCTTCGCATCTCGAGAATAAAATCAAAACAAGTCGAATATGGAATAAAATGAAAGTATCAAAGGTCTCAATTACTATGTGAGCATAAGGATTTGAAAACTTATTTTCAAAACATCATTTTATATGTCTTGTATTAAAATTGAACTTTTATACAAGTCAAAACCCTTTGTATATAGGTGCAAAAGAGGTATAGCATTACTTCCAAATAAAGTACTTAGGCCCAATTAAACTGCAATGCACACACACACATACACACAAATTAGGGAATAAAAAGCGCGGTAACCGTGTTTCACGGAAGTCGGGGGGGTGCCTAACATCTTCTCCCCGCTTAATCAAGCCCCCGAACTCTAAGAATCTCGGTTTCCAATACCAATTAAACAGAGTCCAATATTGGGCCATATTGCAAAATCTTTTTAAACTCGGTTGAGTTGGTACAACCATTTAACCCATACCAACTGGCGACTTTGTCTAATCTGGACCAATAAAATCAAATCTTTTCGAATCGTCGACATTATATGTCAGTCTTTTTCCTGAAAACCTCACCCTTCAGATCAAACAAACTCACATAGAAATCATAAAGGGTTAGAAACAGATAGGAAGAGGGAGATAAAATGCGACGCCCCTAAAATAGGTCCACACAACCCACTCTGAGTCGCTAAATACATGGTATAGAAAATAACTACAACTTCATTATTACAATTGTCCTGCAAAATACGACAACACATATGCTATGAGTTTAAATACAAATATTGTGTTCTAGACAATATCCAAACTCAAATAAGTCCTCATTACAATTATTGATACACTATTTTACAAAATAGTGAGGACTGCTAAAACAACTGCCCTGAAACATCACTCCACACGCCGACAAGTTCCCGCTATATTCTCGCATCCTGCGAAGAAAAATGAAAAAAAAAAAAAGAAAAAGGGTGAGCTCAACTATCCCAGTAAAGAATATTATGACTAAGATAATGTAGAACAAATTATCGGTAGCCTTCAATAAATCAAATAAAATATAATGGACAACAAGTTTTTGATCAATATTTGTAACGAAAATAACAATTCATTAGAAGAGTTAAGTAGAGAATGAAGTCTACTATCTTCTATATTTTAAAAGTCCATTAGAAATATTTTATCCATGTAACATCAATCAATATACATCCTGAATCAAATATTTATCTTTGCACTGCAGGCTAAAGATATTCACTTATATCACCAGTTGGTCATGTTCATCTCAATACCTGTCCATCTTTGCACTACGGGCCAACGATATTCATCAAGTAATCATTCATCTTTGCATTATAGGCCAAAGATATTTTAATTATATCACCATTTAGGACTGAGGATGATGAAAAATATTTTAAAAAAAGCGAATCCAGTGAGATAAAAGGACAAAGATTAGGGATTCGTACTTCAGTTTATCCAAGTTCAAAAATATTCCATAATAATCAATTGTGGAATAAAATTTAAGAATGAAGATCAAAACATGGATGCAATCAAAGATACTAACCATAATAGACAACTTGGACCAAGAAAAGAAAATTTAATTTTTCTGTGAATAGTGTCGCATACGTGAATAATGTCGTATACGTGAATAGTAACTCCGACACAAAAAGGTAAAAATTTCATTAAAAAAATCATACTTCGTGAATAGTACTGGTGAATAGTACCGTATTTCATGAATAGTGCCGTATACGTAAATAGTATCGTATACGTGAATAGTAACCTCGACATAAAAAAGGTAAAAATTTCATAATAAAATTCATACCAATATTTCGATATAATGATATTAAAAAAAATAACATCATTTACGAAGAAAATAACATCATTTACCTCAAAAGAATAGTACTTCTAACTGAAATATCGGATATAATGCTGAAGAAAACTTGCACTGCTTATCAACTCTCAAAGTATCTAAATACTCACAAAAATACGCTCGATATTATAGAGAAAGAAACTTTTGATACTGGTGTGATTTTCATTTCTAACTAAGCACCCTATTTATAGAAAATGCTTAGCACACCAGGATTGACAAAATCCCTTCGGTGGCTTCTACGAACCCCTTCTTTGAAAAATGAGCACACCAATTTTGAAATAATTCTCAGCACATTTCACACCAACAAAGGACTAGAGTAGGGCCCACCCATATTTTTAATAAAAATATTTATTTTTGAAACTTTAATAATTCATAATAAATAGTCCTTTTATCAGAAAAATATGAACCTTATGTCCATTCCATATAAAATTTAATTCTCTACAACTTTGTAGAAGAAAGTTTTTCTAAATTCCATACAGAAAATGACCGATATCCACATACGGATGATTTTTAGTACCTCTATTCCGACAAACTACTTATAAAACACCTCAGCATTAATTCTTTCATTTATATCCACATAAAATAAATATTTTCTTACCATATAAATTTATAATTAATTATTCACAAATAATATTATAGAATCACAATAATGACAACCAGGTCATTCCCAAGAAAGAGGGGGCTTTCCGATAAGGATTTCTCATTACTGGCGTGAAATTAGGTGACCAAACCTCTTTCCTAGACAGAACTTCCTTAGACATTGCCAATAATAATATCTAATAATATTTTTCAAATAATATGAATTATTGATCTGATAATGGAAAATACTGTGCAGTGACAATTATTGAAACAACAATAATATAAAATATCAACGTAGCAATTATTGAATCAATAAAATAAAATATTGAACAATAATTACTGTAACAATTATTCAGTAGTGCTTTCTTACGTAAGAATCAATAATCCAAAAATACTATGCAATACCGTGTGTTACTGTGCAACCACGCGTATTACTGTACTTTAACAACCGGGTATTCCAACTATATTAATGGTAATTGTAAATAATTTCTTTTTAAGAACTATTGATCGTTATAGATTATATTCCTATAATAAATTAATAATAATAGTATTAGTTATATGATTATTGTATATAGGATATAATTGTTAGGATTATTATGATAAGTGGTGTAATACCCTAGAAATTTTATGTCTTAGGAATACACTAATGAAATAAATATTTATTTAGATATAAATGGTTTCATGCTATGTGACGAGTTAACTCAATTATATTAAAGTTATTAATGTGGAGTTGTAACAAACTTGTAGAAAGCCTTGTGTGGTGCGGTGGTGGGAAATATTAATAATAATATTAATCGACGAAGGAATTATTACGTGAGCAATTAATTAATATTAATTGTTAATTATTATTGTAGAATATTGACTAATTGTTTAATAATGATATGCGATTATTATTGTTAGTAATATGTCTATAAATATAATAAAAATGATAAAAATAATTAATTGTTATAAAGATCCATAATTACATTAATCAATGAGGAACAAATTAATTAATGTTGGTGTTAATTAATCGAGAAAGTGAATAATTTATTTGGCATAAAACAAGTAAGTTATTAATATAATAAAATTATATTGACTATTACGTGCAAGTGAGCAATAATGAAATATTTTATACATGGATTTCAACTGCATTATATAGTGAAGTATTACACTTATGTGACTATACTATATATAGTAACCATATATTAAGATTTATTAGAACTATATGGTATGAATACATCATGAAGGTGTATGTGACAAAATGTATGTGGGTATATATTAAAATAATATACCATGAACATATTGTAAGCTATTATTTTTAATAAAGTATACCGATGTGATAAAAATTATATATGTACTATATGTATGTTATATTTTCATATTACATCTACTACCTTGAAATATTACACTATATTGTGGCATTAAGATATAGCCCATGTATGGAGAATGTGTGTATAAAATATAGCATAAGAGTAGAAAATTGTATAAGTGTTACAAGAGTGCTGAGTTAAATTGCTTGTCCCAAAATGAGTGTCCCATTTGCTCAAATCTCAGTCACGTGTAGAACAAAAGGCTAAGGCCTATGTTTTTCCTTTTCTTCCAAAATTTCCTAACTAATGATCATGGGGGGAGTGGTGATCATGATGCAAATCACCAACCAATTACCAACTCCTCCTTACCTTTCATGTAATCCTTTCATCCATGAGTTTGGTTTAGTGGGAAATCTCATTGTCTGTGTATTAGATTTCCTATAAGTATGAGCTCCCCTTCCATTTTTCCATTTGGTGAGAATTCCATTGAAGGTGAGGTAGAGAGCATACAAGTAGTCTAAGAGCCTAAGAATTCATTAGGAGCAAGTTCATTGCACATTTCAAAAAGTATAATTCCATTTTCCTTGCTTCCATTTCATTCTCGATAAAAATGGAGTTTGAGTTCTTGAAATTCAAAATTTTGATTTTATGGAATTTGATGTTAATAAGGATTGGGTAATGGTTGTATGGTTGTTATATAACTATATAAGCATGTTGAAACTGATGCATGGTTGTTTAGAATCAAATTTTTGAATAATTTCTGTGTTTGGGCTAAAGTTCTGTCGAAGCAGACTGTTCCTGGCTTGAACCAAGCATGGCGCAGCTGCGCCATAATAACATTGAGGCGTAGCGCAGCTGCGCCGGTCTCTGTTTTCAGTTTCTAATTTCTGCTAAAAATTCTGCTAAGTGTGATCGATTATTATGACTTAAACTAGCATGAAAATATGTGTAATGTGTATATATAAGTATAGTTAACCTAATGAGAGCATGTTTAGATTAGCATAAATGATTAACGAAGGAGTAGAGTTTAAAATGGATTTAGGATTTTAGGAAGGAACTTGATATATATGTATGCTATGTTCATATACTGACCTTGCAAGCATGTTGGTATGATTTAGAATGGCATGAATAACTCGTTAACTTGTGTTCATATGATTCATAGTTCTTTGCTCATGACCACTTTACTTAGGATTTGTATTAAAGAAGTTTTTAACTTAGTATAGAGAGCTAATATGCATGACTACTACATACTCTATGATCTGACCTTGTGAGCATGATAACATGCCTTGACTACATATGATTAGAGCCTTAAAGTTGTCTTGTATGTGTTAAATTGCATTGTTCAAGTTTAAAATAGTTTTAAAAGCAAACTTGAACATATTATCTAAATATTGTTGCATCACATGAATGTTTAGATTCTAAAGGATTAAGAGGTCATGTTACGTCTATAATATTCCTATACATGACCCATATGTATTTAACATGTAGAACCTACTAGTAAGGTTACTAAGGAAAAATACGAGAATGTTAACATACTACTTTGGAAGTTAGAATCTGACTTATATGAGCATGCTTGATGATGCTCTTAGACTCACTCACGTATAATAAATAAGATATATAACATGCTTAAGTATGGTAATTCAAGGAAAGCATAAGCAAAGCAAATTTCCAACCAAAACAAGGATTAATTACACATATGTGTTATGAATACTCACAAGCATGCCTAATATGCGTTATATGACTATCTTGTTTATTTAGAAGGCAAGGATGTTAGACTTTGTGGTTTCATGACCTTGAATGACCTTAACTTATTAAAATGTTTAACTTAGAACCATGTTATGAAAGTGGGAAAACCTAGATTGACTTAAGAACCAAGAAATGACCTTTGTCATGATAGTATGTATGTTGTGTTTTTGCCGGACAGAAACCACAAGGCAACATCTAAGTCTTGGCTTGGCCAGGGGGCTGCGCAGCTGCGCCGGCCCTAGGCCTAGCCATGGCACAGCTGCGCCAGTCTGGAATCTGAGTTCTGCAATCTGATTTTGGACAGTTGACTTGTATGATGCCTATATTGTTAAAAATGGCTTCAAACCTACTGATACATGTATATATGTGAGGATTAAGTAATAATATGGTGTTTGTCTTGTAAAAGGAAAGTCCATGGGAAAAAGGATCTTAACCTTGAACATTATAAATTTGCTTACGAAATAACTAGATAAGTGATTTCGTGATAAGTCTATAAGCTGCATGTCGAGCTTGATTAACGAATGTGTTAGCTAATGAGCATCTTGTACTTATAATATGCTATAAATAGGATTCGAAAGTGTTGATTTATTAAGGTGGATAAACTACGCTTAAGGCAAGTTTTTTGAACCCTACTTTTATTGAGCAAATTCCCTAAACTTACTCCAATTATTATTGAGCAAGTTTCCTAACCGTACTCAAATTATATTGCGCAAGTATCCTACCCTTTGCATTTACTTTATGCAATGGGCATGTGTAAGCCAGTTTCAAAACTATATTATTATTGTTATTGTTCATGTATCTATACCTTTGTAGATATGCCAGTTCTTGAATTATATCCAATCACTGTTTATCATTGCCATATTATTGTATAAATCCATATATATATATATATATATATATATATATATATATATATATATATTCTGTTTATAAAATTTCTAAGATTTGTTATACAAGTGTCCTCACTTGGATAATTATTGAACATGTTGATACATACTTATTGGTTTCCAATATGTATATCTTAATTGAAAGTCATCTAAGCTATTTGTCTCGGCTAGACACAGATTTAAAAATATCTTTGAATATGATAGAACCTTATTGTTATCCAACCTAATTATTTTGGTTCGGATTCCCGACTAAGTATGAATATCCCGAATATGGGAAAACTTTTGTGTGCCTAAGGCGGATATAATGAACGAGAATATCATTCTGGTATGTAGTATTGATCAATTCAGGGCATAACGGGCTGATCACCCCCCGTGCCTGTAAGTTATGACGGTTTACAGATGAAGTTCTGTTTGACCTATTTGAAAACTGAAAACTATGTTCATAGTCTATCGACTGCTCTCTATTATAGTCAGTACGTAGTTTCAAAATTTGAAATAAGATTTGTTATGTTGCTTCAGTACTTCACAACTATTGCTTCGTTGTAGAAGTGTCATTCAAAGAAAATATTTAATCCTTTCAGCTAATGTTTATTATTTGCTATTACTTGCTGGGCACCCAAATGCTCATTCTTGCTTAATTTAATTGTTTTCAACTATGTATGATCGACCTGAAGGTTCAGGTAAGAATAAGGGGAAAGGAAAGCTAGCAGAATAAGTTTGTGTTATCTTATGTAATAGCTATACTTAAATAAGTTGATGATATTTATTATCTATCATGTAATGAAATGTTTTAAAGGTCGCGTACCTGGGATTTAGACAACTCTGATATACAAATTAAGTTTGATATTTATGACATTATTATTATTATTCCGCTCAAAGAAATGGTATCGTGAAGCACTGAATTCGGGTGTCAAGCACCTGAATTTGGGGGCGTCATACTACGGGCCAAGGATATTCGTGTTTTCATCAATGGTCATGATCATGCTAACATCTATCCATCAATGCACTACGGGCCAATGACGACTTTTATCACATCATTTGTAACATTACGATCATGATTATACCGAATAATCCCTGGTCATAATCATACCAAGTCCATCTATGCACTACGGGCCAAAGATGACTTTCATAATAATATAAGCATGAGGATGATGACAATGATATAAGAATTCAATTAAAAGAAGACAAATAATAAATTTTTAAAGATTTATAATTTAATTTATCCAGAATTCAATAATGTCCAAATTGTCAACATGATACTGCTTTATGGAGTAAAATTTAAGAATAATATTGTACCAAAAATGATTTGGGCTGAAAAGAAATTAATTTTTTGTCATGAGTAGTACCTCGGGTGAATAGTAACTGAATGAATAGTATTCCGTGAATAGTACTTCGGGAATAGTAACCCCGTGAATAGTACTCCGGTATGAAAAAGTTAAAACTTATCAAGAATGCTCATAATAATATTTTCATAAAAGGATACTAGATGAAGCGCAAATATCAAGAATATTCTACTAATTTCATGGAGTATAGAAGCCAAAACTTTAAAAAAACAAGTGTAGAATTCAAAATCTGAAACGAAATAATATTACTTATATACTACAGAGTATGGAAGAAAATATTATTTCTTATGAATACTGAACAAAAATAATATCCATTACCTTAAAAAGGAGAGTATTCCAACTGGTATAGCGGGGATATTCTTGAAGAAAACTTTCACTATTTTCTACTCTCAAAGCTTTCTAAAACTCGAAAGAAATATGCTCAATATTATAGAAGAAGAATTCTCTGATTCTGGTGTGATTTTCAATTCTAACTAAGCATCCTATTTATAGGAGAATGAAATGATACAATTTAGAAACGAACTGCACAGTTGAAAGAAAAAAAATTCACGGACAACGCAACAATTCGTTTGAATTTTTTTTATAATTTACTATGCAAACACTATGCAGACACTATACAAATACTATGCATAATAAAATATAATATATTCTATTTTTCATAAAAAATAAAACTTATATATATATATATATATATATATATATATATAAAACAATATTGAGATAACTTACTCCCGACTATTTTGAAAAATGGGTAAATGAGGGTCCAAATAATAAGTAAATTTACAACAAATACTTCATAAAAAAATCTCCTCAATATTTTTTAACAAGATTTATCATCATTATTATAATTCGCAATATTTAAAAACCAGATCATTCCTAGGAAAGAGGGGGCTTTTCGATAAGGATTTCTCCCTATTGGCGCCCAATTAGGTGACCAAACCTCTCCTCGATAGAACTTTCTAGACATCGTCAATATTGCAAATAATAATATGAATAACGGTATCGTCTCAATTATTTATTTAATAATATATAAAATATTGACAATAGTTGAATCAAATAACGTGAGATACTATGCAACAATTACTATAACAATAATTAAATATAAATGAGTGACTTCTCACGTAAGCATCAATAATCAATACTGTGTGCTACTATGAAACCACGCGAATTACTGTACTTTTAACAACGGGTATTTTAACAGTTAACGGTAAAACTTCTGCCGTTATTTTTATAAAAAGTTATTTCTATTGTTTTCTCATTTCGACAATAATTCCATTGTGGGGTCCACCAATGATTGTGCCGTCGTACGAATATTCTATGTTAAAACGAATATTCTCTGACCGATCGAATATTATATAACCACTTGCTTACTTTGTAAGATTTGTAAATATTACCCACAATTATAACAATTCACACCTGAATATTCAAAAATGATATTTATAGAAAATTCATCTTTATTCAAAAAAATTAGGGTCTTACAACCTCCCCTTCTTATGAAATTTTATCCTCAAAATTAGGGTACGTACCTGGTATGTCGAAGAGGGGAGGATACCTTGATTTCATTTCAGATTCTAACTCTCAGGTCATTTCCTCAATATCGTGGTTTTTCCACAAAACTTTGACTTGAGGTATAACCTTGGAGCATAAAATATGTTCCTTCTTATCCAAGATTTTAACAGGAACATCTTCATACGTTAAATCTTTCGCTATTTCATCCGGTTCTAACTTAATAATATGGTTCGGGTCTTCCACATATTTACGTAACATGGATATGTGAAAAACGTTATGAACACGAGACATACTTGGTGGTAACGCGAGTCTATAAGCCACAGTTCCTACTCGGTCAAGTATTTCAAATGGGCCAATGAATCCAGGATTGAGCTTTCCTCTCTTTCCAAATCTCGTAACTCCTTTCCATGGTGCCACACGTAACAACACATGCTCTCCAACATTGAATTCCATGTCTTTTCTATGAAGATCAGCATAACTCTTTTGTCGATCTTGTGAGGTCTTTATACGTTGCTGGATCATTTGAATCTTTTTCATAGTCATACGTACCAATTTTGGTCTCAATAACGTTGCTTCACCCACCTTGTCCCAGCATACTAGAGAACAAAACTTTCTTCCATACAACGCCTCAAATGGAGCCATGTCGATACTTGTTTGATAACTGTTATTGTAGGAGAATTTCACTAATGGCAAGAACTTGTCCCAACTTCCCTTGAAGTCAAGGACATAGAGTCTTAATAGATCCTCAAGAGTTTGAATAGTCCTCTCAGACTGCCTGTCCGTTTGAGGATGATATGCCGAACTAAATCATAAATTCATGCCCATAGCTTTTTACAAACTAACCCAAAATCGTGAAGTGAATCTTGGGTCTCGATTAGAAACTATGGATACTGGCATACCATGCAGTCTTACAATCTCATTTATGTACATACGAGCAAGACGTTCAAGTGAATAAGTTTCTTGTATAGGTAAGAAATGAGCACACTTGGTCAATCTATTAACAATGACCCAAATTGCATCTATACCTTAAGAAACCTTGGGAAGACCAGTAACGAAATCCATGGTAATGTGCTCCCACTTCTATTCTGGAATTTCAAGTGGTTGCAATGGAACTTTTGGCACTTGATGCTTCGCTTGACTCGTTGACAAGTTAAACACCTTGAGATAAACTCCGCTATCTCTCTCTTTATATTGCTCCACCAAAATGTATGTCGAAGATCAAGATACATTTTGGTACTCCCAGGATGGATTACAAACGGTGTGTTTTGCGCCTCCATCATGATTTTATACTTTAAGTCAGGGTCGTTAGGAACACAAAGTCTAGAGTTGACTCGTAGTATTTCTTCTTCATCGATTCTTGCTTCCGAGATAGCACCTTCTTGTACTTTCTTCCTCATATGCATCAACTCCAGGTCTGTAGCTTGAGCAGCTTTAACTTTATGGATTAAAGTCGGTTCTACTCGTATATTTGCTATCATCATGTGGGTCTCTGGAGTCTTTAACTCTATCTCTATCCTTTGTAAGTCATACAAAATGGGCCTTTGCATTGACAATATCGCACTCGTACCCGCATATGATCTTCTACTCAATGCGTTAACTACTACGTTCACTTTTCTAGGAAGGTATTGAATGGTATGATCGTAATCTTTCAACAGCTCGAGCCAACATCATTGTCGCATGTTGAGTTCCTTTTGGGTGAAGA
Source organism: Panax notoginseng (assembly GCA_016801055.1). Lineage (NCBI taxonomy): Eukaryota > Viridiplantae > Streptophyta > Magnoliopsida > Apiales > Araliaceae > Panax > Panax notoginseng. The sequence continues at coordinate 56,711,663 of CM029017.1, read as the reverse complement.
AATATTTAAGGCTTTTATGATCCGTATAGATCTCCAATTTCTCCCCATACAGGTAATGCCTCCAGATCTTTAGCGCAAAAACAACTTCTACCAACTCTAGATCATGAGTATGATAATTCTTCTCATATGCTTTGAGTTGCCATGAGGCACAGGATATAACTTTCCTATGTTGCATGAGAACACATCCTAACCCTCTGCCTGAAGCATCGCTGTAAATAACAAATCCCTCCGAACTAGATGGTATTGTCAGAACAGGTGCTGAAATGAGTCTTCTCTTGAGTTCTTGAAAACTCTTTTTACATTCCTCGCTCCAACCGAATTTTATATCTTTTCTAGTCAGCTGAGTTAATGGAGTAGCGATTCGAGAAAATCCTTCCATGAATATCTGATAATAACTTACTAAACCCAAAAAGCTACGTACTTCGGTTACTGACTTAGGTTGCTCCTAGCTTTGTATGGCTTCAATCTTCGCTGGGTCAACAGATATTTCGTGATTTGATATCACGTGCCCAAGGAATGCTACTTTCTCAAGCCAGAACTCGCATTTCTTCAACTTGGCATATAACTTATTTTCACGAAGCTTTTGGAGTACCAGCCTCAAGTGTTGCTCATGATCTTCACAACTTTTGGAGTAAATGAGGATGTCATCAATAAAGACAACCACAAAATGATCCAAATATTCCTTGAATACTCGATTCATCATATCCATGAAGGCCGTAGGAGCATTAGTCAGACCAAAAGACATGGCTAGGAATTCATAATGCCCGTACCGAGTTCTAAAAGCAGTTTTTGGAATGTCATTTGTTTTAATCTTTAACTGATGATATCCGGAACGAAAATCGATCTTTGAAAAGAATTTAGCGCCTTGCAACTGGTCAAACAGGTCATCAATGCGAGGAAACGAGTACCTATTTTTGATGGTGACATGATTCAACTCCCGATAATCAATACAAATTTTCATACTTCCATCTTTCTTCTTTACAAATAGAACATGAGCACCCTAAGGAGACGTACTAGGACGAATGAAACCGATGTCTAACAACTCCTGCAGTTGGGTCTTTAACTTCTGAAGTTCAACAGGAGCCATTCGATATGGGGCTTTGGAAATGGGTTTTGTATCGGGTTCAAGGTGGATACAAAATTCAATTTCACGCTCTGGGGTAGGCCAGGAAGTTCTTCAGGGAATACGTCAGGAAATTTCTTAATAATGGAAATATCATTTAAATCTGACATATTTTTGTTTAAATCCGTGGCATGGGCTAAGAAAGCTTGACATCCATTTTTTAATAAACGAATAGCTTTATGGATTGATATGACAGTGATTGACTTTAGTGGTTTCGTTGCTTGAATTTGCATAATAGGTTGGTTAGGAATATGAAAGCTAACAACCTTACAAAAATAATCAATTTTTGCATGATGAGTAGTTAACCAATCAATCCCTAAAATTACGTCAAATGCAAGTATTTTCAAAGAGATAAGGTCGACAGGTAATGTGTGGGTACTGATTTGAATCAAACAAGACTTATAAACAGTGGATGTAATGAAGGTTTCTCCCAACGGAGTTTCAACAGATAAGTCAAAGTCTTATTTTTTCGGAGTCAAATTTAAACGTTGAGCGCAAGTAGGAAAAATAAATGAATGGGTAGAATCGGTATCAAATAAGGTGTAGACTTTGCTAGAGTTTATGATTAGCTTACCCGTGATAACCTCGTTCGGGTTCTTTACTTTTTGGGAGGTCACGATAAACGCTCTCTCTTGAACTATTGGTTCTGACTTTTCTGGGGCGACCTTTGGTGCCTCCATCCCAGCTGAACTTGGCTTCACTGTACGACAAAATAGAGCTAGGTGACCTTTTCTTCTGTAATTATAACATATTTTGAACTGCTGCGTATAGTTTGGACTGATGTGTCCCTCCCCTCCACATTTGTAGCATACGATTGTTGATCGTTCTCCTTCTTTAACAATGGGTGCTGGTGCTGATGTTTTTCCATCATTATTGAATCTCCTCTTCTTGAAATTTTTACTTTTATTGTCTTGGCCATGATTACCACCGAAGTGGTTACCATTTTTGGCATGTTGACTTCCTCCACGTTTGTTATCACCGCTTTGATGACTGCTTCCACCGGTAGTATCGCTTTGCCGGCTGCTATCTCTTGATTGGGTTGACTCATTATCACGTGCTAATAACTGAGCTCTATTTACAACATCTAAATACAAACTCAGTTTGTGAGAAATTAAGTATTGACGTATCTCAGGTTTCAAATCTCTTAGAAACATCCGCGTTATTCTCTCCTCATTATCAACCAAGTGGGACGTAAACCGAGATAACTAAGCAAACTTAGCTTCATATTGTGACACGGTCATATTGTTTTGCTCCAGCTTGATGAACTCTACCTTTTTCATGTGACGAATACTTTCGGGAAGTACTTGTTGTTGAATAGTTCTTGAAACTTCTCCGAAGACATCTTCAGTGCGGCATGTTGAGTACGCTTTACCGATTCCCACCAGTAATTGCAATATAAAGGTGGTAAAGGAAACCTTTTGCTCATCGGACCATCCCAAGACATCAAATATCTTGGTGATTTGCTTTATCCACGCCTCCGCCTTAAGTGGTTTTTGCTCTCCCAAAAACTCTGGTGGTCCCAGCTCCTTAAACTGTTTAGCGGTGACCATCCGAGAGTTGCCAGTGTTTCCACCTGTATTTTGAATAGGAGTTACTTTCGGCTGATATTGCATGAATTGCATAAAGCCTCTGAACATCCCATCGTTCATCATTTGGTCAGTGTTGTTATTTTCCTGAAGATTATTACCTTCCTGATGCACATTATCCTGGGTATTGATCGTTGGTGATTCAACGGTTTCATGTGCTCCATTGCTATTCTCAACATTCTCGAATGTCATTTTCAAATACTGCCACAAAACAAGGGTTAATTGACATGCAACATATTATCCCTATATTCTGACCGACTAATTAAATAACAAATAAACTTAGGTATGTCATATTAGCGAAGGAATTACCCGCCTCTCCCCTCCTAGTTCTAGTCTCACATCTCAGCCAGAGATTATATTCCTAAGCTTTGATATCAACTGTGACGCCCCCAAAATAGGTATACATCACCCATTTTGAGTCGCCAAATACATGGTACTGAATACAAATACAAACTTAATTATACAACATGAACTGTGAGTTTTAATATAAATATTGTCTTCTAGACAGTACTCAAACTCAAAATAAGTCATAATTACATTTATTGTCACACTATTTCACAGAATAGTGAGGACTACTAATGCTACCATTTGGACTGTCACTCCATTCCCCGACTAGTCCCAGCTATATTCTCATTTCCTGAAGAGAACAACGAAAGCAAAGGGTGAGCTCAACTAGCCCAGTAAGAAATATTATGACTAAGATAATGCAGAATAAATTATCGTTGGCCTTCAACAATGTTAAACTGATAAAATATAAGAAGCCTCAAGTTTAACTGCAGCGGAACAAGAAATCCATTAGAAGAGTCAAGAAGAGTATGATATCTACTATCTTCTATGATTTAAAAAGTTTATCAAAAGTTTTATCGCTGGGACTCAGCTTAATAAATAATCCACATCATCAAATCATCCCTGCACTACGGCCAAGGATATTCCTTAGTATCACGACCATAAATTATCCATGCACTACGGGCCAATGATATTCGTGTTTTCATCAATGGTCATGATCATGCCAACATCTGTTCATCAATGCACTATGGGCCAATGAGGACTTTTACTACATCATTTGTAACATTACGGTCATGATTATACCGAATAATCCCTGGTCATAATCATACCAAGTCCATCTATGCACTACGGGCCAAAGATGACTTTCATAATAATATAAGCATGAGGATGATGACAATGATATAAGAATTCAATTAAAAGAAAATAAAGCATAAATTTTTAAAGATTTATAATTTAATTTATTCAGAATTCAATAATGTCCAAATTGTCAACATGATACTGCTTTGTGGAGTAAAATTCAAGAATAATATTGTATCAAAAATAATTTGGACTGAAAAGAAATTAATTTTTATTTTGAATAGTACCCCGGGTGAATAGTAACCGAGTGAATAGTATCCCGTGAATAGAACTTCAGAAATAGTAACCTCGTGAATAGTACTCCGACATGAAAAAGTTAAAACTTATCAAAAATGCTCAGAATAATATTTTCATGAAAAGATACTGGATGAAGCGCAAATATCAAGGATATTCTACTAATTTTATGGAGTATAGAAGCCAAAATTTAACAAAATAAGTGTAGAATTCAAAATCTAAAGCGAAATAATATTACTTATATACTACAGAGTATGGAAGAAAATATTATTTCTTATGAATACTGAACAAAAATAATATCCTTTACCTTAAAAAGGAAAGTATTCCAACTGGTATAACAGAGATATTCTTGAAGAAAATTTTTACTATTTTCTACGCTCAAAGCTTTTTAAAACTCGAAAGAAATACGCATAATATTATAGAAGAAGAATTCTCTGATTCTGGTGTAATTTTCAATTCTAACTAAGCATCTTATTTATAAGAGAATTAAAGGATACTATTTAGAAACGGACTGCACAGTTGAAAGAAAAAAAATTCACGGACGACGCAACAATTCGTCTGAATTTTTTTTATAATTTACTATTCAAATACTATGCAGACACTATGCATAATAAAATATAATATATTTTATTTTTCATAAAAAACAAAACTTACTATATATATATATATATATATATATATATATATATATATATATATATATATATATATATATATATACTCCCTCCGTCCCAGGATAAAAGTCCTGGTGGACTTTTCAAGCATATTAAGTAGAAGAATAAAATGACAAAATTGCCCATAATAATGTCATTAAATATGGAGAGAAAATTAGAATAAGAAAATTATGAGATATTTAATGTTACGGGCATAATAGGAAAAAATGTGTAAAAATTTGGTTATTAAAGAAAAGTGGACATTTAACATGAGACTACCCAAAATAGTAATAAAGACTTTTATCTTGGGAGGGAGGGAGTAATATATAACAAAAGTAAGTCACGGGATTCACCCCGCATGACATCCACCATTTTCAAACACACACACACACACACGTATATATATATATATATATATATATATATATATATATATATATATACATATATATATATAACAACACTGAGATAACTTACACCCGACTATTTTAAAAAATGGGTAAATATGGGTCCAAATAATAAGTAAATTTACAACAAATACTTTATAAAAAAATCTTCTCAATATTTTTAACAACATTTATTATCATTATTATAATTCGCAATATTTAACAACCAGATCGTTCCCAGGAAAGAGGGGGCCTTCCGATAAGGATTTCTCCCTATTGGCGCGCAATTAGGTGACCAAACCTCTCATCGACAGAACTTTCTAGACATCGTCAATATTACAAATAATAATATGAATAACTGTATCGTTTCAATTATTGATTTAATAATATATAAAATATCGACAATAATTGAATCAAATAACGCGAGATACTATGCAGTAATTACTGTAGCAATAATTGTATATAACTGAGTGACTTCTCACGTAAGCATCAATAATCAATACCGCGTGCTACTATGCAACCATGCGTATTACTGTACTTTTAACACCGAGTATTTCAACAGTTAACGGTAAAACTTTCGCCATTATTTTTATAAAAAATTATTTCTGTCATTTTCTTATTCCGATAATAATTCCGTTGTGGGGTCCACCAATAATTGTGCCGTCGTACGAATATTCCGTATTAAAATGAATATTCCCCGACCAATCGAATATTATATAACGACTTGCTTACTTTGCAAAATTTATAAATATTACCCACAATTATAACAATTCACACCTAAATATTCAAAAATGATACTTATAAAAAATTCATCTTTATTCAAAAAAGTTAGGATCTTACACAAGTATTTTCAAAGAAATAAGATTGACAGGTAATGTGATGGTCTCAACTTGAATCAAGCAAGATTTATAAACCATGGATGTAATGAAAGTTTCTCCTAACGGAGTTTCAATAGATAAGTCAAAGTTTAATTTCTTAATGGTCATGTTCAAACGTTGAGCATAAGAAGGAGAAATAGAAGAATGGATAGGACCGGTATCTAATTGAAAGTAGTATACATACAAACCAATCACGTATGATGATAAAGCATATACTTTGTAATCAATCTTATTTATTTATTAATAAAAGAATTATTTATTAAATGCATTTATTATCTACATGGTGCTGTTTTAATAATATGTGATAAACCCATAGTTTTAAGCAATGCTTTTAGAATCATGATGAGATCATGCTAATGAGATCTAAGTTCTTAGATAGCTTAAAACTAAAATGTTCCCAATCAATGGATTACTAAAAAGGGGATTAGTGAATCCGGATAGATTGGTACGTACGTTGCTTGCTCATTGGATGAGGATGATTGATCTCATGATCATTTGTGTGGAGACACTAAAGCAAGTATGTTGGTGCTTATTAGAGAATAAGTTCACTGAACGTGACTCGCTAAGGAATACCTAATAGAGTTTTACTTGCCTGTCAATAGAAATTCCTGTAGTGATAGTAGTACAAATGATCCTTAGACTTGAGATCATCATAGTATCATATATATAATGAATTACACTTTGACTTATTCCTTAAGACTCTTAGAGTATATCAAAGGGTATGCTTGGGTGTAATAAATTATATATGAAGATAATGAATGATCAATAAAGAATCTACCACTTCTAGTAAAAGAAGAGAAATGTCCTATCTGATTCGATAAATGACAACCCAGGAATCCTTGACCAAGGTGGAATGAAATTAGAAAGTAGTTTCTAATTTACATTCATTAGGAGTTGTGCATTTAAGAATCAAAATACATATAATTAAATAAAATAAGACTTGATAGTAATTCCATGTCTTATATTTAATTGGGACATTGCATGGTGGAATGATTGAATTGTACAGTAACTATTAACTCTAATGTTCTTTTATAATTAATGTTGAAATCTATATTATCTAGAAAGTCGTTGATTGCTAGGGAGACTTATCCCTATTGTAGAATAAATATTATTTATTTAAATAAATTAATCGTTTAATTTATTTATTTAAATAAGATTAGAATTGTTCTAATTGATTTATTCACAACCAGTTTAATATGGAGAACCTAAAGGGTCACACCATAAAAGGAAGAATAATTATTTAAGAAGTTAATGGCATAATCGTAATAATATGTTAAGTATTTAATTTAATCTATGGTGATAGAATAAATTAAATAGCTTAATATTTATTATTTAATATTTTAAAAATATTAAATATAAATTAATAAGAGGAGTCTTATTAATATTATTACAATTATTATTATTTTAATTTCTAAAAGAGTTTAGGAATTAATTTAATATAAGTACTCTCATTTATTCCTAATAGGATTAGGAGTGAAAATTAGTTAAAGGAGTTTAATTAATTATCCCTAATAGGATTAGGGAGCCCATTTAATTTAAAGAGTTTAATTAAATGAATAATAACTTATTTTAATTAAAATAGGGTTACCTGATATCTTTATAAGAGGAGTCTTATATCAGATATCAGATATACGTAATTTCAATAGTTAGAGAGTACGCCCCTTTTCTACAGAGATAGGAAAAACTAGGGTTTGAGCCAATACACCATTCTTCTTAAAAATTCTTCTTCCTTGGTGAATCACCTCTAGAGGCCATACACTTGGGTGGCTTACATTGATCAAAGGAAAGAATCTACCCGAAGATTCAAGGAGATCGCAGAGAAGTAGGAGTTGAACTCATATCTGTTGAAGCTCGTATCTACAAGGGTATGATTCCATAACTTCTTGTTCTTCGTTTTAATTAATAATATGCATAAAGGATGATCCAGGTAATTATTTTATGAAAAATTTTAAAATCTAATTTTATTACGCTTCCGCTATTTTTTACAATTTGATTGCTACTTTGACTTTCTCAAAACCTAACAGTGGTATCAGAGCCAAACTTTATGCGAATTATTAATTATTTTGATTTCATATATATATGGGTATATATTTAGAATAATTTATTGGGCATAAATTGTTGTATAAAATTATTATTTTATGAAAAAAATATTATTTGTCGAAAAGGTTTTCGGAAAACCTTTTATTTTATTCCATGGATGATCTTGATAACTTGAAGTGCAAACCGTGTTGCCACTTGCCACTGCAATTCACGAAAATCATTTTTTTTGTAAACCACGTTAGCCTGGGTCATATTTTTCCGTGTGGATTTTTTTTTCGTCAAAAGTTGAGTCCTGTTGCAACTTGTTTTGTTACAGGCGGTTGTTGTTTTTTTTTTTTTTTAAAAAAACAAGGAATCACGTTTTCCTTTGGATTTGGTACAGGATATGTGATATCTTATATAAAACCGTATATAGGAAAAACATGACTCAGGTATAGAATATGTAATATTATATATAAATTCCGTGATATGCCTTATTCCTTTTTCATGTGGAGAAGTAATCTGCATGCTTGATTACTTATGATTTCATATGGAAGTATTAAGCTGTAAAAGGATTTCATATGAATTTCTAAGGCATATCACGTGAATTAATATATATATATATATATATATATATATATATATTAATTTTAATAATTTTATAATTAAAATAAAAGAGTTTATTTTAATTTTGAAATTGGATTTCATGCAACATAAAATTTCCCATTAAATGACATTCATAGATATATGGAATGATTTTATTTGTTGATACATATGGTGATATGTATGATAATAAATGGGATTGATTATGGACTATTGACCAATGTGATTGAATTTATTTTGGTTGGATGTTTGAATGAATGAGTTTTATTAAATGGAGTTTGTGCACCTCGTCTTTTCTGATTTTCTTCTTGATGTAAATTCTATCTCTCTCATATGTACTTTCCCTTGACTGCTGATCAATGTTTCTATTTAAATTAAATAGTTTATGTAATAGGATTAGTTAGAATTTTTTGAAGAACCGGAGATCAAGGAGAAAGGAGCGCTCGAAGACCCGTTTGTAATGGAGCTCGAGTTTAAATGTAATAGTTATATTTAAATGTTTATTCTTGCACCCTAGGGTTTGACCTTTTGGTTCACTTGGTGGCTCTAGTGAACCAAACTAGAATAAAAGTCCATAATCAATCCGAATAGAATATAGCTATATGTGCATGCTAGTATTATATATATTATATATTATGTAAACATGCTTCGCATGTTTAATAATATGACGCGTATTTTATATATATATTTACATGCGCGCTAAATAAGATGAGACTAATAATAACAAATCCCTCAATGAAATTATATTAAGTTGTAACGTTCAAAGATATTTGGAATATCGAACGTCGCCTTCTAGCATGATAAAAATAATAGAGCATTGAATATTTAATATTAGTTTGTTGTGCACACACAAGGCGAGTATTAAATATTTGAGATGCTATTTTTATTACATTTGATGTTTATAAGGAATTGAACATTACCGCTTTGTTGTGCACACACAAGGGCTGTAGTTTTCTCTTCACTTATATGAAAATGCTGAGTATGACTTAACTTAAATCATTTTAGTTCGGATGTGCACACACTTGACCATTATGATTTAAGAGGCAAATAATAAGGAGTTACATGATGATGTAATTGACAAAGAGTTGTCTACCTATTTATTAATATATAGTTTGTTGTGCACACACAAGGCTATATACATTTGAAATGAGATTCTTATTCTCACTAGCAAATCTTTAATTAGAAATTACCGAACTATATTCATGAGGGTAATATAGTTTGAAGAAAATAGTGGGAGATACCAATATAAAATAAGACCTAATTATTTTGGTAATTAATTAAATGAATGTTTGTTAAAATATTATCTTTTTACATGCAGAATTTTGAAAATGTCACATTCACTAATTTCACTGCGTAGCATACTTGATGCTAACAAACTGACCGGACCGAACTACACGGACTGGTTAAGGAATCTGAGAATTGTTCTCACTACTGAAAAGATTTCTTATGTCCTAAATTCGCCCGTACCTGCAAAAGTTGCAGAGACAACCTCTGAGGAAGAGATTGCTACTTTTAAACAGCGGCAAAATGATGCATCTGTGGCTCAATGCATCATGCTCGCATCCATGAGTAACGAGCTTCAGCGTTAGCATGAAAACATGGATGCTCCTACTATACTGCTACACCTGAAAGAGCTGTATGGTGAGCAAAGTAGGATTACTAGATATGAAATATCTAAGGAGCTCTTCCGATCTCGGATGACCGAGGGCACTACCGTTGAGGCTCATGTCTTAAAGATGATCAATCTGATTGAAAGTCTTGGACAGCTTGGGTTCGTTATGGATGGGGAGTTGAGTCAAGATTTAGTCTTGCAGTCACTTCCGGACACCTTCTCACAATTTATTGTGAATTTTCACATGAATAAGTTGGACGTCAACTTGCCTGAGTTACTTAACATGTTGAAAACTACTGAAGGTCACTTCCCATCCAAGAAGAACCATGTCTTACTGGTGGATGATTCTTCCAAGAAAAGGAAGAGGCCCAAGGTATCTTCTGAAAAGAAGAAATCCAAGAAGGCTAAGGGAAAGGCGAAAGTGAAGGATCAAAAGAAACCTGATCCAGCTAGCAAAGGAATTTGCTTCCATTACAACAAGCCGGGTCACTGGAAGAGGAACTGCAAGGATTATCTTGCAGAACAAAAGCAGAAGAAGCTTGGAGAAGCTTCGAATCCTAATCAAGGTTTGTTTATGATTGAAATTAATTTTTCTGAAAGTCAATCTTCTACTTGGGTATTGGATACCGGCTGTGGTTCTCATATATGTAATAATATGCAGGGACTGGTCAGAAGTAGAAAGCTGAGCATGGATGAGGTCATCCTACGAGTGGGAAATGGAGCAAAGGTTACTGCATTAGTTATAGGGACTTATTGTTTAGCACTGCCTACAGGAAAATCCATTAGTTTAAATAATTGTTATTTTGTTCCATCACTTATTAGAAATATTTTTTCAATATCTGTATTGGATATAGATGGTTTTGACGTTATAATAAAGAACAATAGTTGTTCTATTTATAATATTAATGTTTTATATGGTGTTGGTAATTTACGAAATGGACTTTACATTCTTGACTTGCATGAAAATATACTTCAAATTGAACAAACTAAGAAAAGGAAAAGAGATGATGTTAATTATACCTATATGTGGCACTGTAGACTTGGTCATATTAATGAAACAAGATTATCCAAGTTGTATAAAGATGGGCTCCTAGAGCTATCGGATTATGAATCATATCCAACTTGTGAATCTTGTCTCATGGGAAAAATGACTAAATCTCCTTTTAGTGGAAAAGGAGAAAGAGTTACGGGGTTGTTAGCGTTGGTACACACGGATGTATGTGGACCTATGACAACGAATGCACGGAGAGGGTATTCTTATTTTATTACATTCACTGATGATCACTCAAGATTTGGATATGTGTATTTAATGAAATACAAATCTGAATCATTTGAAAAGTTCAAAGAATTCAGAAGTGAAGTAGAGAAACAAACGGGTAAAAGTATTAAGATTCTTCGATCAGATCGAGGTGGTGAATACTTCAGCAGTGAGTTTCTCAGTTGTCTTAAAGAAAATGGTATAATCTCACAATGGACTCCACCAGGGATGCCACAGCTGAATGGTGTGTCTGAAAGGAGAAATTGAACACTGTTGGACATGGTTCGTTCCATGATGAGTTTTATCAATCTTCTGGTGTCATTCTGGGGATATGCCCTAGAAGCGTCTACATATCTACTAAATAAGGTTCCCTCGAAATCTGTCCCTAAGACTCCATATGAGATGTGGACAGGGAGGAAGCCTAGTCTTAAGCATGTTAAGATTTGGGGATGTCCAGCTTATGTGAAAAGGTTTCAAAATGATAAGCTTGGGTCTAGATCTGATAAGTGTACTTTTATGGGATATCCTAAAGAAAGTTTAGGATATTATTTCTACAATCCTACTGAACAAAAGGTGTTTGTTGCCAAACATGCTGCCTTATTGGAAAAGGAGTTTATCCTTGAAGGGGTCAGTGGGAGGAAAATAGATCTTGAAGAAATTCAAGAACCACAAACCACTACAGATCAAATGGATGAACCTGTCCAAGTAGACATTTCTTCTGTACAACACCCTATTCGTAAATCTGAAAGAGTGCCAAAGATACCTAATAGGTATGGACTTGTCATAGAGGATGACGATGAGGTTCGCATCATAGATGATGATGATCCATTGAATTAAGAACATGCTATGAGTAGTAAAGACTCAGAGAAGTGGCAAGATGCCATGAAATCCGAGATGGACTCCATGTATGAAAACCAAGTATGGACTTTGGTTTCATGACCTGAAGGCATTAAGCCTATTGGGTGTAAATGGGTTTTTAAAAGAAAGACTGGAGCAGACGGCAAGGTAGAGACCTATAAGGCCAGACTGGTCGCAAAAGGTTTCAAACAAAGACAAGGAGTTGACTATGAAGAAACCTTCTCACCAGTAGCAATGCTCAAGTCCATTCGGATTTTGCTTGCAATTGCAGCTTACCATGACTACAAAATCTGGCAAATGGATGTGAAAACGGCCTTCCTCAATGGAAAACTTGAGGAGGATGTGTATATGACACAGCCAGAGGGATTTGTTTCAAAGGTTGGAATAAATTAAGTCTGTAAGCTACAACGATCCATTTATGGATTGAAGCAAGCTTCTCGTAGGTGGAACATCCGTTTTGATGAGACAATCAAAGAGTTTGATTTTATCAAAAATGAGGATGAACCATGTGTGTACAAGAAGGTTAGTGGGAACGCTGTTTCATTCCTCGTATTATATGTTGATGATATATTACTGATAGGGAATGATATTCCTATGCTACAATCAATTAAAATCGGGTTATCTAAACACTTCTCCATGAAGGACTTGGGAGAAACATCCTGTATTTTGGGGATAAAGATCTATAGAGATAGATCTAAAAGGATGCTTGGCTTGTCCCAAGGAACGTACATTGACTCGATGCTAAAGAGGTTTAGCATGGAAGATTCCAAAAGAGGTCTCATGCCGATGAGCCATGGAATACATCTCTCCAAGAAACAGGCCCCAAAGACACCTGAGGAGAGAAACCGTATGAGTAAGATTTCTTATGCTTCAGTAACAAGCAAATATCAGTCGAATCCAGGAGAAGAACACTGGAAGGCAGTGAAAAATATCCTAAAGTACTTAAGAAGAACTAAGGATGTATTTCTTGTCTACGGTGGGTCTGAATTGAAACTAGAGGGCTTCACAGACTCAAGTTTTCAAACAGACCAAGATGACAGTAAATCTGTTTCAGGATATGTGTTTACCTTAAACGGTGGTGCAGTGAGTTGGAAGAGTTCCAAACAGCAAACAGTTGCTGATTCAGTGACAGAGGCAGAGTACATAGCTGCAAGTGAAGCTGCAAAGGAAGCTGTTTGGATGAAGAAGTTCATTACCGAACTTGGTATGGTTCCTAGCATTACAGGACTAGTGCCTTTATTCTGTGACAACACCGGAGCTGTTACGCAGGCTAAGGAACCCAGGTCTCATCAGAAATCTAAACACGTGTTGCGACGATTTCATTTGATCGGAGAGATCATTGAAAGAAGAGATGTCACCCTGGAGCGTGTAGACTCTCAAGACAATATTACAGATCTATTTACTAAAGCGTTAACACAACATCAGTTTGATCGTCACTTAGAGAAGATGGGTATGAGATACCACGGCGATTGGCTTTAGTGCAAGTGGGAGATTGAAAGTAGTATGCATACAAGCCAATCATGTATGATGATAAAACATATACTTTGTAATCAATCTTATTTATTTATTAATAAAAGAATTATTTATTAAAGACATTTATTATCTACATGGTGCTGTTTTAATAATATGTGATAAACCCATAGTTTTAAGTAATGCTTTTAGAATCATGATGAGATCATGCTAATGAGATCTAAGTTCTTAGATAGCTTAAAACTAAAATGTTCCTAATCAATGGATTACTAAAAAGGGGATTAGTGATTCCGGATAGATTGGTACGTACGTTGCTTGCTCATTGGATGAGGATGATTCATCTCATGATCATTTGTGTGGAGACACTAAAGCAAGTATGTAGGTTCTTATTAGAGAATAAGTTCACTGAACGTGAGTCGCTAAGGAATACCTAATGGAGTTTTACTTGCCTGTCAATAGGAATTCCTGTAGTGATAGTAGTACAAATGATCCTTAGACTTGAGATCATCATAGTATCATATATATAATGAATTACACTTTGACTTATTCCTTAAGACTCTTAGAGTATATCAAAGGGTATGCTTGGGTGTAATAAATTATATATGAAGATAATTAATGATCAATAAAGAATCTACCACTTCTAGTAAAAGAAGAGAAATGTCCTATGTGATTCGATAAATGACAACCCAGGAATCCTTGGCCAAGGTGGAATGAAATTAGAAAGTAGTTTCTAATTTGCATTCATTAGGAGTTGTGCATTTAGGAATCGAAATACATATAATTAAATAAAATAAGACTTGATAGTAATTCCATGTCTTATATTTAATTGGGGCATTGCATGGTGGAAGGCTTGAATTGTACGGTAACTATTAACTCAAAGGTTCTTTTATGATTAATGTTGAAATCTATATTATCTGGAAAGTCGTTGATCGCTAGGGAAGCTTATCCCTATTGTAGAATAAATATTATTTATTTAAATAAATTAATCGTTTAATTTATTTATTTAAATAAGATTAGAATTGTTATAATTGATTTATTCACAACCGGTTTAATATGGAGAACCTAAAGGGTCACACCATAAAAGGAAGAATAATTATTTAAGAAGTTAATGGCATAATCGTAATAATATGTTAAGTATTTAATTTAATCTATAGTGATAGAATAAATTAAATAGCTTAATATTTATTATTTAATATTTTAAAAATATTAAATATAAATTAATAAGAGGAGTCTTATTAATATTATTACAATTATTATTATTTTAATTTCTAAAAGAGTTTAAGAATTAATTTAATATAAGTACTCTCATTTATTCCTAATAGGATTAGGAGGAAAAATTAGTTAAAGGAGTTTAATTAATTATCCCTAATAGGATTAGGGAGCCCATTTAATTAAAAGAGTTTAATTAAATGAATAATACCTTATTTTAACTAAAATAGGGTTACCTGATATCTTTATAAGAGGAGTCTTATATCAGATATCAGATATACGTAATTTCAATAGTTGGAGAGTACGCCCCTTTTCTACAGAGATAGGAAAAACTAGGGTTTGAGCCAATACACACTTCTTCTAGAAAATTCTTCTTCCTTGGTGGATCATCTCTAGAGGCCATACACTTGGGTGACTTACATTGATCAAAAGAAGGAATCTACCCGGAGATTCAAGGAGATCGCGGAGAAGTAGGAGTTGAACTCGTACCTGTTGAAGCTCATATCTACAAGGGTATGATTCCATAACTTCTTGTTCTTCGTTTTAATTAATAATATGCATAAAGGATGATCCGAATAATTATTTTGTGAAAAATTTTAAAATCTAATTTTATTACGCTTCCGCTATTTTTTGCAATTTGATTGCTACTTTGATTTTCTCAAAACCTAACACTAATAAGGTATAAACTTCGCAAGATTTTATGGTTAGCTTACCCGTGATCACCTCATTCGGGTTCCTCGCGTTTTGGACAGTCAGGACAAACGCTCTTCCAAGAACCACCGACTTTGACTTGTCCGGGACAACCTTTGGAGTCACCAATCCCGCTGGACTTGGTTTCACTATAGGACAATCTCGAGCTATATGACATTCCTTTCCATAGTTATAACACACCTTGAATTGTTTTGGACAGTTTGGGCTGATGTGTCCCTCTTTCCAGCATTTATAACATATGACCAGTGGTCATTCTCCTCCCCTAGAAATAGTCGATGTTGGTGCTGACGTCTTCACGTTGTCATTGTTGTACCTTATCCTTTTAAAATCTCCCCCCGACTTGCTTCTTCAACTATCATGGCCACGATTACCACCAGAGTGGCTACCGTTTTTATCCGGATTTTTTCTTCCCTGCTAGTTATCATTGCTCCGATGACTGCTGCCACCGGTATGACCCTGGTTATGGTCCCTCAGTTGAACAAACTCATTATCTCGCTCTAATAATAATCCATATTCACAACATCTAAATATAGAGAAAATTTGTGAGAAATGAGGTATTGGCGAATTTCAGGTTTCAAACCTCTTAGAAACATCCACATCATACGTTCCACATTCTCTACCAAATGAGGTGCAAATATGGATAACTCCGTGAACTTAGCCTCGTACTGGGACACAGTCATGTTCTTCTGTTCCAGTCTGATAAACTCTACCTCCTTTATATGATGAATACTTTCAGGAAAGTACTTGTCATTGAACAGTTTCTGGAATGCTTCCCAAGACATATTGAGTGCGGCTGGCTAGGTACGCTTCACATATTCTCACCAGTAATATGCCTCACCATGGAAAATAAAGGAGGCGAATGGAACCTTATGTTCCTCCGTGCATCCCAAGATATCAAATATCTTGATAATTTATGTAAGACCCCAACTTTTTATAAATAAAATTGAATTTTCTCTATTTATTATTGTGAATAATAAGGTGTTAATTTGATATAATGCTTTGATTATGGGTGAAATGTGTAAATTTTGCAAAATAAACAAGTGGTTATAAAATATTCATTTTGTCGTGGAATATTCATTTGGTCATGGAATATTCTTGCTGTTGGGGAATATTCGTAAGACGGCGTAGCCATTTGTGGGCCCCATAATGGAAAACGGTCAGATGAAGATAACGACAAGTTTGAGTTTTTATAAATAACGGCGTAGTTGTTATCGTTAACACTGTTGGAATACCCGGTGGTTAAAATACAGTAATATGCGTGGTTGCACAGTAGCACACGGTATTGCACAAGATTTTTGAATTATTGATTCTTACGTAAGAAGACACTACTCAGTAATTGTTACATTAATTACTGTTTAATATTTTATTTTATTGATTCAATAATTGTTACGTTGATATTTTATATTATTATTGTTTCAATAGTTGTCACTGCATAATATCTCCATTATCAGATTAATAATTCATATTGTTAGGTTTGTAATATTCATGAACGCAATCAAATTGCACAAATAAAGCGAAAACGTTATAAAATAGAGTTTTTAAACTTTACAAACTATATACCCGGATCATCCTTTATGCACAATTATTAATTAAATGAAAAAGAAAGAACAAGAATAATACCCTTGAAGATCTGAGCTTCCTCAGGTACAAGTTCACCTCCAATCTTTTTCGCGTTCAACTTGAATCCACCGGGTTTGGTTCCTTTCTTTGATCAACGTTAGCCACCCA
Organism: Panax notoginseng; assembly: GCA_016801055.1. Classification (NCBI taxonomy): domain Eukaryota; kingdom Viridiplantae; phylum Streptophyta; class Magnoliopsida; order Apiales; family Araliaceae; genus Panax; species Panax notoginseng. The sequence goes on along the minus strand of CM029017.1, from coordinate 56,694,192 downwards.
ATTGTTTGGCCTCTAGAGGTGATCCACCAAGAAAGAAGAAAGATTCAAGAAGATGGGTATTTGACTAAACCCTAGTTTTCTATCTCTATAGAAAAAGAACGTACTATCCAACTATTGAAATTGTGTATATAGGTATCTGACATAAGACTCTCCTTATAAAGATATCAGGTAACCCTATTTAATTAAAAATAATGTATTATTTATTTAATTAAACTATTTTAATTAAATGGACTCCCTAATCTTATTAGGGATAATTAATTAAACTCCTTTAACTAATTTTTCCTCCTAATCCTATTAGGAATAAATGAGAGTACTTATATTAAATTAATTCCTAAACTCTTTCATAAATTAAAATAATAATAATTGTAATAATTTTAATAAGTCTCATCTTATTAATTTATATTTAATATTTTTAAAATATTAAATAATAAATATTAAGCTATTTAATTTATTCTATCACCGTAGATTAAATTAAATATGTAAGACCCCAACTTTTTAATGAATAAAATCAAATTTTCTCTATTTATTATTATGAATAATAAGGTGTTAATTTGATATAATACTTTGGTTATTAGTAAAATGTGTAAATTTTACAAAATAAGTAAGTGGTTATAAAATATTCATTGTTGTCGGGGAATATTCGTTTGGTCATGGAATATTCTTTCTATCGGGAAATATTCGTAAGACGGCGCAACTATTTGCGAGCCCCATAACGGAAAACGGTCGGATGAAGATAACGACAAAATTAAGTTTTTATAAATAACGACGTAATTGTTACCGTTAACACTGTTGGAATACCTGGTGGTTAAAATACAGTAACACGCGTGGTTGCACAGTAGCACACGGTATTGCACAGTATTGTTGAATTATTGATTCTTACATAAGAAGGCACTACTCAATAATTATTATAGTAATTACTGTTAAATATTTTATTTTATTGATTCAATAATTGCTGCGTTAATATTTTATATTATTGTTGTTTCAATAATTGTCATTGCACAGTATCTCTATTATCATATCAATAATTCATATTATTTGAATAATATTATTAGATAGCATTATCGGCAATGTCTAGAAAGTTATGTCAATGAGAGGTTTGGTCACCTAATTGCGCGCCAGTAAGGAGAAATCCTTATCGGAAAGCCCCCTCTTTCCTGGGAACGGTCTGGTTGTCATAATTGTGATTCTGTAATATTATTTGTAAATAATTAATTATTGATTTATATGATAAGGAAATATTTATTTTATGTGGATATAAATGATGGATATATTTATTTTATGTGGTTATAAATAAAGGAATTATTGCTGAGGCATTTTATCAGTATTTTGTCGGATTGGAGGTATTAAAAATCATCCGTTTGTGGATTTCAGATATTTTCTATTTGAAATTTGGAAAAACTTAAAGCTACAAAGTTGTAGAGAATTCGATTTCGTGTGGAATGGACATAAAATTTGTATTTTTCTGATAAACGGGCTATTTTCTATGAATTACTGAAGTTTCAAAAAATAATTTTTTTTTATTAAATCATGGGTGGGTCCCACTTTTGTTTTAAACATGTGGGCTGCGAAAAATTTTTAGATTTGGCATGTTTGATGGCTGGTCTTGGTAGGTGGCGTGGAAGGAAGAAATATATATTACATTTTATTATTTTAGTCTTCTTTGGCATTCTAGTAATTTCCTATAAATAGGCGCTTAGGTTAGAATTGAAAATCACACCAGAAACAAGTTTTCTTTCTCTATATATTGTCGAGCTTATTTTTGTGAGTATTTAGATATTTTGAGAGTTGCTATTCAGTACAAGTTTCATTCAGCATCATATCCGACATTTCATTCCAAAGTACTGTTTCTTTGAGGTAAGGGATATTATTATCTTCCTAATGATGTTATTCTTTCAATATAATTATACCGAACTGTTGGTATGGATTTTATTATGAAATTTCTACCTTTTTGTGTCGGGGTTACTATTCACGTATACGACACTATTCACGAATACGACACTATTCACCGAAAAATAAAATTTTTTTCTTTTTGTCCAAGATGTCTATTATGGTTACTATCTTTGATTGTATACATATTTTGATCATTATTTTTGAATTTTACTTCAAAATTGGTTATTTTAGAGTATTATTGAACTTGGATAAACTGTAATACGAATCCCTAATATTTGTTCTTTTATATCACTGGATTCATTTTCTTTAAGATATTTTTCATCATCCTCAGTCCTAAAGGATGATATTACTGAATATCTTTGGCCTGTAGTACAAAGATGAATGATTACCTAATGAATATCTTTGGCCCGTAGTGCAAAAATGAATAGGTGTTGAGATGAACTTGACGAACTGGTAATACAAATGAATATCTTTGGCCTGTAGTGCAAAGATGAATATTTGATTCAAGATGTATATTGATTGATGTTACAGGGATAAAATATTGATGATGGACTTTTAAATCTTAGAAGATAGTAGAATTCTTTCTCTACTTGACTCTTCTAATGGATTGTTGTTTCCGCTGTAGTTGTTGATCTAAAACTGGTTGTATATTATATTTTATCAGATTTTTCCCTGTTAAAGACTAATGATAAATTGTTGTATATTATCTTAGTCATAATATTCTTTACTGGGCTAGTTGAGCTCACCCTTTTCCTTTTTGTTCCATTGTTCTTCTCAGGAGGAGAGAATTTAGCAGGAACTAGCCAGGGTATGGAGTGATGATTCAAGATAGTTGTTTAGCAGTCCTCACTATTTTTATAAAATAGTGTGATAATAATTGTAATGAGGACTCCTTTTGAGTTTGTATACTGTTTATTAGACAGTATTTGTATTTAAACTCACAATATTGTGTTGTCGTATTTTGCACGATAATTATATTAATGAAATTGTATTTGTTTCTGTACCATATATTTGGCGACTCAGAATGGGTGATGTATACCTATTTTGGGAGCGTCACAAAATATACTTAACATATTATTACGATTATGCCATTAACTTCTTAAATAATTATTCTTCCTTTTATGGTGTGACCCTTTAGGTTCTCCATATTAAACCGGTTGTGAATAAATCAATTAGAACAATTCTAATCTTATTTAAATAAATAAATTAAACAATTAATTTATTTAAATAAATAATATTTATTCTACAATAGGGATAAGCCTCCCTAGCGATCAACGACTTTTCAAATAATATAGATTTCAATATTAATCATAAAAGAACCTTTGAGTAAATACTTACCGTACAATTCAATCCTTTCACCATACAATGTCCCAATTAAATATAAGATATGGAATTACTGTCAAGTCTTTTTTATTTAATTATATGTATTTCGATCCTTAAATGCACAACACCAAATAATGCAAATTAGAAACTCCTTTCTAATTTTATTATGCCTTGGCCAAGGACTACTGGGTTGTCATTTATCGAATCACATAGGACATTTCTCTTCTTTTACTAGAAGTGGTAGATTCTATATTGATCATACATTATCTTCATGTACAACTTATTATATCCAAGCATACCCTTTGATATACCCTAAGGGTCTTAAGGAATAAGTCAAAGTATAACTCATCATACACAAGATACTATGATGATCTCAAGTCCAAGGATCACTTGTATTACTATCACTACAGGAATTCCTATTGACAGGTAAGTAAAACTCCATTAGGTATTCCTTAGCGAGCCACGTTTAGTAAACTTATTCTCTAATAAGCACCTACATGCTTGCTTTAGTGTCTCCACGCAAATGATCATGAGATCAATCATTCTCATCCAATGAGCAAGCAACGTATGTACCAATCTATCCGGATTCACTAATCTCCAATTTAGTAATCCAACGATTGGGACCTATTTTAGTTTTAAGCTTTCTAAGAATTTAGATCTCAATAGAATGATCATCATCATTATTCTAAAATCATTGCTTAAAACTATGAGTTTATCACATATTATAAAACAACATCATGTAGATAATTATAAGCCTTTAATAAATTAATACTTTTTATTAATAAATGAATAAGATTGTTACAAAGTATATGCTTTATCATCAAACATGATTGGCTAGTGTGCATACTTTTTTCAATCTTCCACTTGCACTAAAGCCAATCGTCATGGTATCTCATACCCTTCTTCTCCAAGTGACGATTATCCTACTGTTGGATAAGCTTTAGTTAATTGATATGTAATGTTGTTCTTGAGAGTCCACTATCTCTATAGTGATTTTCCATCTTTCAATGATTCCTATAATCAAATGAAAGTGCCGCAATACATGTTTATATCCAAGATGAGACTTAGGAACTATTCCTAGTTCTGTAATGAACTTTTCATCTAAATAATCAATTTACAACTTCATTTATAGCTATATACTTTGCTTTATCACTAAACCAGCAACTCTTTGCTGTTTGGAACCTTTCCAATTCACTGCACCACTGTTCAAGGTAACACTTTACCTTAAAGTAGATTTTCTGTCATCCTGTCATCTTGGTCTGTTTGAAAAAACTTAAGTCTGTTAAGCCCTCTAGTTTTAATTTAGACCCACCATAATTATGATCACATCCTTAGTGCCGGTTAGGTACTTTAAGATGTTTTTCACTGACTCATAGTGAACTTCTCTAGAATATGACTGATCAACATCAGGTCTTGTATATTTCATTATATACATGATTGTTACTCATGCGATCTCTCTTTTATGAGTCTATGAAGACTATTAAAGAGATATACACTCTATGGCTCATCAACATGAGACAACTCTTGGAGTTTGCCATGTTAAACGACTTTAGCTGCCATGCTAAACGACTTTGGCATCAAATGAATATACGTTCCTTGGGTTAAGTTGATTATCCTTTTAAATCTATCTATATAGATTTTTATCCCCAATTACGATACTCTTCCCAAATCATTCATAGAGGAATGCTTAGACAACTTTATCTTTACAGATTGTAGCATTGGTATGTCATTCCTTATCCATAGTATATCAACATTTAACACTAGGAATGTCACGACGCTCCTACTGACCCTTTTATACACACTAGGTTCATTCTTGTTTTTGATAAAAATCAAACTCTTTTGATTGTCTCATCAAAACGAATGTTCCAGATTTAGGAAGCTTGCTTCAATCCATTTCTCTGAGTGTATACAACTCTTACCTCATCGTATGTAACTAGATCATCATCTTCTATGATGTGTACCTTATCATCATCATCTGTGATGAATTCGTACCTCCCAGGTATCTTCGGTACTATTCCAGATTTACGATTCGGTTCTATCTACAAGTTCCTCTTATTTGACTTATAGTGTTTTGTGGCTCTTGAACTTCTCAAGATTCTATTATCCTCCCACTAGCCCCTTTAATGATAAACACCTTTATCTTAGAAGGTAGCGTGTTTCACAACAAACACCTTTTGCTAAGTAGGATTATAGAACATATACCCTAAACTTACTTTAGGATGTCCCACAAATCTGTACTTGTCAAATCTAGTCCCAAGCTTATCCTTTAAAGCATTTTCATATAAGCTGGACAACCCCTTATCTTTACATACTTAAGATTAGGAATCCTACCTGTCCATAACTCTTATAGATTCTTGGGGTCGAATTTTGAGGTTACCTTTTCTGTAGATATGCAGCCATTTCTAGGACATTACCCTAGAAGGATACTGGAATATCGGTAAAATCATTATGGACCGCACCATGTCCAACAAGGTACAATTTTTCCTTTCAGATACATCAATCAATTATTGCGTATCAGGAGGTGTCCTTTGTGAGAAAACCATTTGAGATGATCTAGAAACTTATTGGACAAGTATTTATTCTTTGATCCGATCAAAGAATCTTAATACTTTACCAAGTTGTTTCACTTCTGAATTCTTTGAACTTTTCAAATAATTCACACTTGTATTTTAACAAATACATACATTCAACTCTTTGAATGATCATCTCCTTTTCTTATACTAGTTTGTTCAATTTGCAAAATTATTTTTCACGTAAGTCAAGTATACAAAATCCATTAAGTAATATTCTAGTTCTATACAAAATATTATTATTATAAATAGAACAACAATTGTTCTTAATTATAATACCAAAGATTTTATTGTCCAACAATAAAATAAAAATAATGTCTCCAATGAGAACTGGAATACAATAACAAATTATTGACTTAATAGACTTGCCCGTAGGCAATACTAAATAATAAGTTCCTATGGCTAATGCAGCAACCTTTGCTTTATAGATATAGGATTACTTATCCTTTGTTTAGCTTTCTACTTCTGCTTGGTCTTTTCATAAATCTTTATTTATGATAACCAAAGTCGGTATCCAATACCCAAGTTGACTTAAAGAAAAATTTATTTCAATTATGAAAAAAAAAAACTATATTTGTAACCGAAACTTCACTAAGCTTCTTATGGTTAGCCTCTGCAAGATGCTTCTTGCAGTTTCTTTCCAGTGTCCAGGCTTATTGCAGTGGAAGCAAACTCTTTTGCTATCCGTATCAGTTTTATTCTTATTATCCTTTGTTTATGCCTTTTCTATTTACCTTCTTAGAATTATTCTACCTTTTAGAAGATCCTTTGGCCCCTACCAATAAGACTTGGTCTTTTTTGGTTGGAAAGTGACTCTCAACATTTTTCAACATGTTAAGCAAATCAGCGAGGCTGATATCAAGCTTGTTCATATGAAAAATTCACAACAATTGTGAAAGGAGTCCGTGAGTGAGTGCAAGATCAAATCTTGGCTCAACTCTCCATCCATGACAAAACTTGTTGTCCTAATTGTTCAATCAAATTGATCAATCAAATTGATCATGTTTAGGACAAGTGTTTGTACTGTAGTGTCGTTGGTTATTCTAGATTGGAAGAGCTCCTTAGATATCTTATATCTATTAGTCTTACTTTCCTCACCTTCAACTACTTGACGTGTAGGAGTATAGTAGGAGCATCCATAGTTTCATGCTGACGCTGAAGCTGTGACAACCCGAGAATTTAAAAAAATTTTAAAATTTTAATTTATTGATTTAAGGTTCAATATTAGAACCTAGACGGAAAATAAGTGTATGCGTTTGATATTTTTGAGATGGAATTTTGAGGATTTCAAAATTTTGTGAAGGATTTAGGTGAATTATTCAGGATTAAGGGAATAAGCGTTTATGTTTTGTGTATATATGTGCATGATGTGGTTAAGGGTCAAGGGTTGACCAGATAAATGATATCTGTGACAAACCCTAGGTATATATTTAGAACGTCCATGTTCAGCTAGAAAATTCTTACGATCTATAAGAAACCCTAGAAATCAGTTCTAGAAACCCTAAATTCAGTTATGAGAATTTAAAACCTTAATCCGGATATTAAAATCCTAATTTGGGAACTTAAATGCTATGTATAAGGTTTATGTATTTTAATTATAAATCTAATTAGGAATAATCCTAATTATTAATTAGATTTTTATTAATTTAGAAACCCTAATTCTTGGGTTATAAACCCTAATATATGATTTTGACCCTAATTGCTTAATTAGCGAGTTTAATTAGGAAATACTAATCCTCATTAGAAATATTTAAATTTTGATTAAGGAATTTTAATATAATTAGAAAATTCTAATTATAATTTAGAAATATTAATTTTCTATTTTTAAAAACCTAATTTGGAAATTTTAAAATTTATTTTCAAAACCTAAGGGTTTTAATCCTAAACCCTAAACCCTAAAGGATTCAAACCCTAAACCCTAACCCAAACCCTAAACCCTAAAGGTTTGGACCATTTACATAAATGCCATTAAATTTAATAGTTTAATGACCATTTTACCCTTTTTTGTATTTTAGCTTACAAAATCTTGCCATATCCTTAGGTGGGTGACTAAACCTAGCCCTAGCCTAGCATGAGACTTATTTGTCCAAAATCAGCCACCAATTGCTAACTAGATACATTGAATCAAAAATTAGAAGATTAAAAGTAAGAAATATCTTACTTTAGTTTATCATTTCTCCAAACCCATTCTCTCTTTAGAAATTCGGCATTTAGAGAGAGAGAGAGAGAGTGAGAAACCAAGCCATGATCAAGTTCTAGCAATCCAATAACAGATCCAAGGGTCAGAATCCAAGATCAAGGCTCAAAAAGGTATAAAAACCCTAATTCTAGAAATCTCATGATTTGATGTTAGATGTTGTTAATAATTGGTTAAAGTTATGTATTAGGGTGTTAATAAGTGATCTGGGTTGTTGGATCATGGATCCATAACACTTAGATGCACAAAATTAGCATTTTAAGAAATCTAGAAAATTTTGTAAAAGTGGCATGACAGTCATATGTCAGGGCCTCTAGATCTTTACCTGTTAGATGTTAAGTGTGTTTAATGTTATAGATCTGTAGTATGCCATGTTGTTTATGATCTAGAACTGGAAACAGGGTCAGATCATGTCTAGTTTGCAAGATTTAGGTGGTCAAACATGGTTGACCGACTATGAGAGACTGTTTCTGGAAAACCCAGAGTTTCCAGGAACTTTCTGACAAGAGTTTCTGAGCCTCGGATCTTGCAGTGGTTGGCTTGTTTGGCCATGTTGTTGTTTTGGTGTTGTAATCGGGCATAAGGACTACAAAATAATGGCTTTAGTTTACTCAGATCCTTAACAGATTCGTAGTTAATGATGGTCAAACGACCGTTGACCATATGACCTGATTAAGATTCTGGGAAAACTCAAATCTTCAAGAATCGTGTCCTGACCCCTCGTTTGACCGGCCTTAATCTCTTAGATTCGGTGTTGTTATGATGTTCTGATGTTATTTCGTTATACCATGTCATGTGTTCTACAAGCCTGAACCAATATATTACACAAAACAAGTCCAGGAGGTTATGATTAATAGCTGCAAAGTAGGGAACTTTAAATATGGAAAACCCAGAATTCTAAGAGCAGCTTTGTCAGACTTTTTAGAAGTCTAGATCTTGTTTGTGTGATGCATTCTAACCCTGATGATGGTTCGATCATGTAGTGTTGCATCAATACTACAGGATCTGACCATTATCAAGCCCAGAAATCTACCGGAACCCATATTCATTTATGGTCAAACATACCATCTCGGTGACTGACACGAATTTCTGAAAATGCTCAAGAACACGTGAAGAACACCAACAGCGACGGATTTGTCGCCTAAGACCCCTTTAGTGACACTTAATTACTGAAAATTATTTAATTTAATTAATAAATCGAAATAAATGATTTTTAATTACTAAAAATAAGTCTGAAAAATAATTTTTAATTATTTTGAGTATATTTCATAAATATTTAATATTTTTGGAATATAAATGGTATTTAATTTATTTAATTATAATATTAAATAAATTATTTAAAAATGGTTTTAATTCATGAAAAATTATGAAAAATAATATTATGGTATAAGAAAATATTTAAAGATATTTTCTGTAACTTTTAATATTTTGTGATGAATTTCATTAATAAATTAATATTAATGACAATTAGTTTATTTAATAAATATATTAAATAAATTATGAAAAAAATAGAATTAATGATTTAAAAATCATATAAAAATGATTTAAGTGTTATAAAAATATTTTAAGTTATAAAATATAACTTTTTATATTTTGTCATGAAAATATTAATATTTTAATATTAATAGTAATTATCGGATAATGAATTTGATGGTTTAAAAATCATATAAAGGTGATTTTAAGGTATTAAAAATACTTTGTGATATTATAAAAATATTATAATATTATGTGATAATTTTCATTAATATTTTTGATATTAAATAAATATTAATGATAAAAGAATTATGTGATATTTAATTCATTTAAATACGATATTAATGATTGGAAAATCATTTTAAATGGTAATAATTATTTAAAAATTATTACAAGCTTATGAAAAATATTTTGACTGATATTAAAATTTTCTAAGATAATTGTTAAGTGTTAGGCAGAGTTTAATTAAACTTAGACTCGATAAAAGTCCGACTAGACCGTCGGGACGTTAAATTTGTGTCGAGTTCAACTCAGACTGCAATAATTTGACTTGACACTGAGTCTTATGTGAGTTATAGACTGATAGGATTGTGTGTTTAGGTTATTCTATGCTTATATATATATAATAGTATTATTACAGTGATGATATTATTCTAATATTGGAGATCTATATTACTAATATTAGGTCTTCGGATAAAGCGTTATAAATTGCGTTGCGGTAATCATCGGTTCAAGCAAGTTTATTTTTACTTAACTCTACTAATAGTTGTTTTATTCAGATAAGCTTATGGTTAATCATTGCTGGTTGCCATGAATTGTACTCTGTACATATTACATGTATAAGTCAGGTATGAAAGGGTGATCACCTTCATTACCAGTTGGTTCAGATATATTTGTTCATGTATAATACTTGTTCAGTCATAAATTTGTTCTTGCTAGTTCACAATTATATTGTTAAATTATAGCCAGCTTATTATTCAGACTCTTTCAATCATGATATATCGTTATATTATTGAATTTAAACTTGCTGGGCAATCCTTATGCTCACCTTTGCTATATCATAATTTAACATTGCAGATTAAGGCGAAAACATCGGATACAGGAAAAGGGTTAAAGCCAAGTTCAGCTTGGGATAAAGTCTGTAACTAATTTGTAATAGAATAGTTTAATAATTATGTTATATGTATGATAGTTTATGAATTGTGTATAAGTTAAGGTTACTCGATTTTGGAAAAATAATGTGTACGTTTATTGTACAAATAATTTATGTTTATATCTTCCGCAAATAGTGATAGAATGATTGTACCGGATCCGCGGTGATTCGAGACCCGGATTCGGGGCTTTCACAGAAGCTCGTTACTCATGGATGCGAGCATGATGTATTGAGCCAACTGTGCATCATCTTGCCACTTTCTAAAAGTAACAATCTCTTCCTCAGAGGCATTGTCTGCAACCATTACAGAGATATGCATATTAAGGACATAAGATAGCTTTTCAGCTATGAGAACTATTCTCAAATTCCTTAACCAATCCGAGTAATTCGGTCCGGTTAATTAACATCGAATATGTTTCGCACTGATAGTAATTTAGACATTATAAAATTATGTAAATGAATTTGTTCTTAACAACATTATAGCATACATTCTTTTATTAATTATCAAAATAAATTAGGTCTTATTTTAAATAGGTATCTCCCACTATTTTCTTCAAACTATATTACCCTCAATATATATAGTTCGACAATATCTAATTAAAGATATGCTAGTGAGAATAAGGATCCCATTTCAAATGTATATAGCCTTATGTGTGCATAACAAACTATATATAAGTATATAGGTAGACAACTCTTGTCAATTACATCTGTCGACGTCGGGATTTTTAATTGTCCCTTTCTGTTACTTGTTCTTTGGTGTTCTCATTTTAGGTGAGATTTGTTTGAAAAAATAAGTGAAAAAGGTCCGACATGTATAATGTCGACGATTGGACTATAAGAGTCGCCAGTTGGTTTTTTAAATGGTTGTACCAACACAACCGAGAAAAGATTTGCACATTGACCCAGTGATGTGATACTGCTAAACGGGTCGGTGAAACTGAGATTCATTAGGGTCCGGGGACTTGGTTATGCGGAGGGAAGGTGTTAGGCACCCCCCGACATCCGTTTTACCACGGTGATCGCCTCTTTTCAAGAAAATGCTATCTAAATGTGTGTGTGTGTGTGTGTGTGGTCAATGTGCTGTTATTTGGAAGTAGTGCGAGGCCTTGTTCGCACCTATATACACATGGTTTGAATTTTATGTAAAAATTCAATTTTAAGCAAGATATGGCAGTGATGTTTTATAAAAGAGGTTTTTCCAAACCCTGATGCTTAATAGTAATTGAGACCTTTTACACTCCCATTTTATTCCGTATTCGACTGGATTGATTTTATTTGACAGATGCGAAGCATCCGTACGAAAATACTGTACAAAAAAGGTGCTGAATTCCTCGTGGGTACGAAAACCATCTGAGGAAATCCAAACATCACATGTATATTTACAAGTTGCTTACAGCTGAAAAGGTCCATCACGAGAACCGAATCTAGATTCAGGGGACTGAATTTGTGATCACATAATTTCTAGGCTCACATGATGCCACAATTGATATAAACGTAGTAAGCATGTATATATATAAAAGCTGTAAATATATATATATACATACATGATCACCAACCACGAAGCACCTCCATGGGGGATCAGAAATATAAATAAAGCTGTAAAAGCTATTAACCGCCACGGAGGAAACTCCAAGCGGGACGAAATATACAGAAAGCTGTAAAAATGGTCAACCACCACGAAGTAAACTCCAGGTGGGACGAAATGTACAGAAAGCTGTAAAACGGTCAACCACCATGAAGTAAACTCCAGGTTGGACGAAATAAAATCCAGGCTCATCGGATAAAGTGCAACAACAGTTAATATATATAAGTATATATATATTAAAGCAGTAAACGCACCGGATGTGAAATCCAGGCTCACCGAACAGAGTTCGATAACAGTTCATATATATAATTATATATATAAGAAAGCCATTAAACGCACCAAACATAAGTCTAGGCTCATCGAACAGAGTTCGACACGCAGTTCATATATATATATATATATATATATAAATGCATATGTATATACAAACTAAAAATAAACCACGGACCGAAGTCCGGGCAAAAGTGTGCAACACGACTCTCAACGTGTAGAAGGGTGTGTGCAAAGATGAAGAGAAAAACTTTAAAGTGTGAAAGAAGGCTTACAGTGGGTTGCCAAAGAAGACTTCAATATCTTTAAAGTGGGTAAACACTGGCTTTTGTAGGTATAAAATAAGCTATATGTGAGCTCACAAGTATTTAAAATGAGAAAGCACTCAGTCTGGGGTGAGTACAGAGCAAATTGGGAAGGGTTTCCTCGCCGTTTTCTCTTCTAAAATGGCCACCCCAAGCCCTCTATTTATAGAGGGTGGAGCCGCAGGTGTACCAGAGGCAACCCGGGTTGGCCCGAGTTTTTTGGCTCGGGTCGTCTCGAAGTACGTGCATTTAGGCACTGTAATATCCACTCAGACTTTTAGAAGTACAATCTGGGCATCCGTTTGAGGTATACAGGACCTATTTCAGACCGCCGTTGTCGAGAGTTGTATGATGGCATGGGATTAGAGTTTGTGCGAAGTCAATAAAGATGGGACGGTGCCTTTCGGTCTTCAAGATTCAATTTTCATCCGTTACCCCGCACAATGGTCACTCGGGATTGATTAGTCTTGTGGGACACTATTGTGTAGAGACGTTGAGATGACGTGGCGTGGCATCGTATTGGTCAAATGACGATGTTGCTCCTCACCGGTGTTATCGCCAGATTAGGCTGATAAAGCAGACGTTAATCAGCTTCGCTGGGATTGGACTGCTGTAACTGGTTGAAGGTCCTCATTGTCATCTTTGAGGTGTGTCTGTCTTCTCGATGTTATCGCCGGGCTAGTACAGTGTATCCCGTTGTGAGCACCGAGATTGAAGCTGGTTGCATTTGTAATAAGCATTTCTGGGGTTATTGTCGAAATTGCATTCCTTGGGGTTATCACCAAGGTTGCTGGCTATTCCTATGGTTGGGACTGAGACTGGATACCTCGGGGTTATCTCCGAGATTAATTGGTCTTCTCCGGTGTGTGTTACGGTATTGATCTGCATGCCTCGGGGTTATCTCCGAGATTGAAATTGTTACTCCCAGATTGCGATCCGGGGTTGATGCTGAACTTCCGGTAGTATCCGGCATGGATATGGATCGTCTTTTAGGGTTCCCTCTTAAAAGACGAATATGTTCTCCTGCAATGTTAGTGACAGGTGTATAGAAAATTTCGAGTGTCTACAGATGCCCCTCTTTATCTTACTCATGCATGGCGATGCATGGGTAGGATAAAGAATCCTAGACACTTGAAACGTAACAAGACGAACATGGTACTATGGATAGCAACATGATGCAAATGTATGATGCATGTGTACGGGGTTGTAGCCCAATACGCTAGGGATGATTGTTGGCTCCCTGTTACTTCAACTGGGGTTGGCAACGATGACCAGATTTGATGTGTAATCCGAATCTATTAGGATGTTGATGTTGGAGTTATCACCAAAGTCCTATGTCTTTGATTATGACTTGATCCCAAAGATGTACCTCTTATGTGTGAGAGATCTATGGGGATGAAGCTTGATCTTCTTGAGGATGTGTATAACATATTTCATCATCAATCCTCCTTGACGACAATCTCTTGGTTTGTATCGTCAGGACATGTCACGATTCTATTGGATTTACTGCCAATAGCAAATGCTGTCAGGGATGCCCGACCTTCGTTGATTTGTGTGTTTCACCGACATGTGAATCAACGGCTGAAAAATCTTGTGGGATATACTGTCAAGGTTGCTTGACCTCCGTTGTCGTGTAGATCACTGGAACATTGCGTTGTAACCCTCGCCGGGGATCCGCTGGGGAATACAAGTGGTCGGGTGTGAAAACCTCGAATGGCTTCAGAGCTCTGATAGGTTTAAATCGCTATCGGCTGTAATAATGTCAAGGCTGCTTGACCTTCGTTGATTTGTGTGTCAACGGATGAGCATGCATTGTAACCCCCATCGGGGATCTCTTTTGTGAAAAGATTAGGGTGACAACCTTACGCTGACGGCATCAGACCTCTGTACGGTATTGCCGAATGTGGTATGCAAAGACTTAAATCATCAGTATAGTAAACCCTGTGTTCGGGTGAATACCAATGGATGAAAAGAAAGCCACAGTTGGATCCAAAAAAACCAGGGTTTTAAGCTATTTTGCTCAATCGCGTAGCGTTTTTATCTCTGGTTTGGCCTTTTCAGCTTGTAAGAACTCCTTTACAACTCGAACTGGACCGAGCTAGAGGGATGAGACCCACCTGGGGATGCCGCATGTGCATCTGCTGCAGCCGCAGATGGGCCTGCGGCCAACTGTGGATGATAAATTCTAACAGGTTGGTCTCACAAGTCACTTTTAACTTGTTGTGCGAAGGAAAATACGTGAGCCCCTTTCAGATCTATTGAGTTCGGGCTGTTTTCTACAAATTCTATCACCGTACAAGTGTTCTGCACGATCCTGGTAACATATGCCAGTATTTTCTCTCATTTCTGTCCGTTGGATTTTGCGTTATCGCATGAAATGCATCTAAACACATAGTAGTAATTATGTATGCACAAATGACTAGATAAAAAGTTTTCAACATAGTAAATGTTAGTATTAAACCATGCTAAACATAATGATGTGAAAAAATTTAACTTTTGAGACAATCAAATTGGCACCTTTTTATGCTATTTTTTGTCCTATTTGAGGTCCAATGAGCATAAGGTAGCAAGGAAAAGTACTCCTAGTATTGAGGTTGGCCTTATGCATGATAATTTTAATTTTTAATGCATATATCATGTATATGACTTTGGGGCAGGTGTGCTACTGAATGGCCACCTAGACATGCCTGGATGCATGTGGATAGTCCTATTTTCAAAGGGGACTACGACAAAATTTTTTCAAATGTAGGCATTGGGTAGTCATGCATTTTAACTCTATTATATGTTAAAGTAAATGCATGCATGCATATAGTCATAAAATGCATTCTAGAAAGCTCTAGGTAAGGAAATACCACACCCTTTCTGAGGTGATTTGGAGACTTGTTGTCTAGATACTATGGATCCGGATCAGCCGAGTAGTTCCTATAGGACCACTTCTGGTGTACGACGGAGGGCTTCTGAAGTGCCTCGTCCCTGTTCTGTCAGACAGCCTCGTCGGTTGGTGGAGGCCGTGATACGTCCTGTCCAGGTAGATGTTCTAGATGTTGAGGATGAGGAGGCGGATATTTCGATAGAGGATCCCGCTCCTGCTGCACATGTCCCTCGCAGGGAGCTTCCGAGCATTCAGGTGGTGAACCTAGAGTTGTTGGGTGATTTGGGCAGACATCCATCGATGTATTTGCATACTAACGTGGTATGGCGTTAGACTTTGATCTTCCTTCTTTCCTATTGATGAGGATTAAAGGGTTTTGATGTTGATCTGCATTTCATGCAGGTTCCTAGTTTTACACAGCCTCGAGGGAACTGGTTCAGTATTCACTCCATATACCAGGCGCTTCATCCTGAATATAGAGCGATAGTGCATGAGTGGGGATTTGGGGCATTTTTCTCCATCCTTCCCCGTCGTTGTCCCTGGGGTTATCTCAGGGCATTGTCTGAGCGATGGTTTCATCAGACTCAGTCACTCCATCTGCTGGATTATGAGGTGATGATGACGCCTATGGATTGACGATTTATCACAAGTATGGAGTTTGGAGGGGAGCCAGTGCCTTGCATGGAAAATATTACCCCTACTGTCGTTAGATCCTTATTAGGTGTTTCGACGGCGGCGCTCAAAGGCAGGACTGTCCGTTCAGTCCTTTGAGCATAGATGCTATGAGCGGGCTATTGAGTGAGCCTATGCCTGATGATGTCAGAATCAGGGATCGCGTTCTGCTGCGATTGTTCCTGATGATCATTAGAGGCTGCTTCATAGCAGACAACTCTTCCACGGTGTCTTTCACTTTGATCAGCGCTACACGTGATGTGGACCGTATTGGAGAGTATGATTGGGGTTCCTACACCTTTGCCTATTTCCTCCGGGTCATGCGTATGCGCTCACAGGGTTTGACCGAGGCTTGGCTAGGATTTTACCCATTTCTGCTGGTGAGTATTTCTCTTGTCATTTACCATGTATAGGTTAAGAGTGTTAACTGACAGCAGATGTTTGCCTTTGTGTTGGTAGTTTTGGGCCTATGAGAGGCTTCCATGCTTACGTCCCATGAGTGTGTTAGGTTTAGACACCTATCCACGAGGACGACGATGGCATTATTTGATTCTGCCAGAGGTCCCTGTAGCTAAGGGATTCACTCATTGTCGTATGCAGCTGGAGTTGCTGACGGTCGATACCATCACATGGCTTCCCTATTCCGGGGAACACCTGATCGTGGGTTTTGAGGATGGATACCCGACTGGAATCGAGTATGTGATTTCCACCAGGAGAGTTCCTCTCTTAAAAGATGGAGGCTGGGAGCTCTATTTAGGAGAGCGTGCTATTAGAAACACCATAGGGGAGATTCGTATACCGATCTTGCCTCCTGCTAGGTGTTATTGGCCTGTATCGCAGTCACCCGTCACTGATATCCCATTGTTGGGGGTTGACAGTTTTTCATTATCAGAGGGTCCATGTACTCAGGAGACGTTCCATCGGTGGTGGTGACCTCGCACTATTGGAGCTCAGTCCCGCGCCACACAGTTTATGGGGCATATGGTTTCAAGATTCTTGATGATGACAGATTGGATAGCTTGTGTCTGAGATCCGACTTATATGACCCAAATTGATAGTTTGACCCAGCAGTTGGACCAGGCACACATATTTTTCTGGCATTTAGGCAGAGATCCGACAGAGGAGGCTTCATTTGATCCTTCCAGCTCAGGCGCTGGCCCCTCAGGTGACCCATTCAGTTTTACCGGTGCAGATCCTCCTCTTTATAGGCCTGACATCCCTGTTGATAGAGATCCAGTGACTCAGGAGGGGTTACATCAGGTGGACAAGATTGATGATGTGGACATCGACACCATTATCTTCTTCTGATGTGTATTCTCATTATATATTTTGATAGGCCTCTGTTAGATATTGGGTGGCTGTGCCCCATTCTCGCTATATCTTTTGATAGGCCTTTGTTAGATATTGGGTGGTTGTGCCTCATTTCCCTGTATTTGTAGATGTACAGAGATGATGTATTAGATGATTATATACTTAGGAATGTATGCACTATTTTTTTTTCATTCCCTATATCATATTGCCATCTATTATCTGTTATGCATGTATCATATTATACATATGTATGTATGTCCAGAGATATTTGGCATTGATCCCTGGATGGTCTTATGACATGGCCCGCACAGATGTCTTCTTCGACAGTTAGCCGTATAGATCATACCCCACCGTCAGTGGTGGCATCGGGTATGAGATCGTGGTATGATAGCATGTCACCACCAGACAGGGTGACTGTAGATCATTTATTGCAGCATACCATGACCTTTTTGACTTTTCAGGTTCCCGCAGGATTTGTGGACGGGATGATAGAGCATTGGCTACCAGATAGGCAGGTATTTCGATTCGGCACCCATGAGTTGACTCCTACTCTGGAGGAGTATGCACGTTTGACGATGTTACCTTTAGACAGACCTTGGGTGCATCTGGCTTTGGGAGACATGAGCAGACGATTCATGACTCTCACAGGATTGAGGTGCAGAGTGGTACAGGATGAGTTGACATCTGGCCACGTGATATCCCAGCGTTTTCTGTACGACAGATTTGGCTCAGAGGATAGCTGTTCACGACATTCCGGGGATTTCACCGCATCGGAGGATCATTGGCGTTTGGCCAGAGTTGACGTACTGATGCTATGTGTATTGTCATATGTATATATGTCGCGGTATATGGATGAGATAGATATAGGCGTTGTCATGGCCGTGAGAGCTCTCAGGGAGGGTCGTACCATTGTACCTATGATTGTAGCAGAGACCCTGCGGTCGGCATCCTACTGCTGCACTTATCCGACAGGAGTGTTCACTGGGAGTTCAGTCATGCTATATGTGTGGTTTATGTCACACTTGAGACCGATTGGCACTCTTAGACGACATGGGTACTGCTTCACCCATGATGTAGCTATGTCATACTCTTTTCAGCCATCAGAGTGTATAGATGCTCTGTCCTGGTCCACATTCTTGGCAGATATCAAGATCCATTTAGCATATTGCCGTGTTCGGGGCTTAGCTCACCATACAGCTTCATTACTAATGCTCCGGGCATGGACTATCTTCCTCTGGCTGGTTTGAGGGGAGTGACCACTTATCACCCATTGGTCGTGAAGTCGCAGTTTGACCAGTTCCAGGATTTTCATCCTTTTGAGGGGGCGACAGGTCAACGTTTAGCTTCTCGGTACCTTTCAGCAGAGGACCGATCTCGGGTATACGCCTGCTGGGATCAGCGCGAGATAGTGGCTTTTTCTGTCAGTCATCCTGGTTATTCCACAGAGTATTCCGCGTGGATAGAGACAGAGATTTTATCGGCTGCAGCAGTATTTGCAGTACCGGAGCGCGAGTTAGGTGATGTAGAGCCCATGGAGGACATTGATACCTACATCGAGGAGGAGCCCACTGCTGAGTTGCCAGCATTTCTTTCGGATTCTCCTAGTACCAATACTATTGTGATTCAGCACTCATCACAGTACTTAGAGCAGAGTCTTCATCTGATGACCTTTGAGAGAGATCAGATTCGATCTATGATGTCGACTGCTCTTGATGGGAGGGAGGCCGCTCTATTGGAGAGAGACGAGGCATTGGCTCGTAGAGATGCCGCCGTCGTTGAGCGGGATGAGGCTATATCAGCCAGAGATGTAGTGATAGTTGAGCGAGATATCGCCATATCTGCCCGGGATGTAGCCGTCATAGATAGTACTGCAGTGAGGTCCCTTACCACTGGCATGATTGCAGAGATGAGCACATATATTGATGATCATATGGTCACCATGCAGATGGCTACAGATCTGTTAGATCGTGTGGATATTCTCATACAGGAGACCACAACTTTACCTCCATCTTCTGAGAGGGACGCCATGTTGGGCTTGTTAGCTCGCATATATCCTGACTTGTAGATGATCTTGTATTTTCCTGCACAGACTAGTTTAGCCATTTTGTCATGTACAGTTTCCATTGTGTATATCAAACAACATTATATATATGACAGGGAAATATATTTTTGGTCACTTCCCTTTTAGATATGCTTTGCTACTTGCTTGATATTTTTCTTGCTGCTTCAGGGCTTGTGATCTTGATGTATTCCGAAATCCTTCTCGGTGGATGGACATTGAGTTGTCTCTGGATAGTTCAAAATGGATCATCGATCTGTATGTATCCCTACCATCTCTCGGTGTCTTGGGACTGGTTTCTGTATAGAAATGAGGAGAGGGGTGTGGCTTTTCTCTCTGAGATTGACCGCACCACAGATGGTCGCCAGCACTTCTATTCAGGAGAAGCCTAGTTAATTCCATCTTTTATGGATTGGTGTTGCTCTTCGAGATACAACCGCCATTTTGATGGTCGCCGAATCTCCTATTTGGGAGGAGTTCAGGTAATTCCATCCCTTTGGTCTGAAGCCGAATGAAACGTAGTGGATTGAAGGATGATCCCAGTACCAACTGACAAGGGTTTGTATTTTGGTAGGGGGTGAGACCGCACCATGAATGGCTACCTACGTACTCCTATTGAAGAGGAGATCAGGTCTGCGTAGTTCGAACTTGGTGCAAGAGGTTCAACGCTATATGTGGCAGGAATGGTGTGGGAATGTTTTTGTTTTTGTTTTTTTTTTATTGCGACCGGGCCATATGAAATGGTTGCCTACGTACTCCTATTGAAGAGGAGATCAGGTCGACGTAGTTCGCCCCTCAATGCGAGATGAAAAGCGTAATCCCATGTGCAGGTCAGAGTACAGGGAAGAAAAAGTTTAATCCTAGGTTGAGGATAAACTGCAGGTGAAAAGTTTGATCCCAGGTATGGGTAGCCAAACTATATACGGAAGAGGTTCAATCTACGGTGGGATGACCTAAGTTGTAGGAACGCAAAAGAGAAAGCCAGACTGCTGGCTTGAAAGGTATGTTTCCCTGAGGGCCAAAGTGTAGAAAAGTTGTTTGTGGTAAAGGTTTAAAGAACCGGAATGACTGGTGACCTGATGGTCTACCATCAGGATGTTTACTTGATGGTAACTTCAGACATAGTATCGTTTCACGGCGTCTGAGTTGATGAGTTGCAGAAATTCATCACCGTCCATTTCTTGCAACCTGAGAGCACCTCCTGTCAATACTTCCTTGACAATAAACGGGCCTTCCTAGTTAGGAACAAATTTTCCCTTAGCCTGATCTTGGTTGTCTAGGATTTTCTTCAAAACCAAGTCATGTTGTCTGAATTGCCGTAGTCAGACTTTTTTGTTGTAGGATCGGGCGATCCTTTGCTGATATAACTGACCATGGAAGATAGCCACGGTTCGCCTTTCGTCTATTTGAGACAGTTGGTGATACCTATCTTGTACCCATTGGTCTTCATCCAAATGAGCGTCTATCAATACTCTGAGGGATTCCATCTCAACTTCTATGGGGAGCACTGCTTCCATCCCATAGGTCAATGCATAGGGGGTTGCCCCAGTGGAAGTGCGCATTGAGGTTCTGTAGGCTAACAGAGTCAGAGGCAATTTGTCAGGCCAATTTTTGTGATTGGTGGACATCTTTTGCATAATCTTCTTGATGTTCTTGATAGCCGCTTCAACAACACCATTCATCTTCGGACGATAGATGACTGAGTTGAGATGTTTGATGTGGAATTTACTGCATAATTCCTCCATCATTTTGTTGTTGAGGTTCTTGGCATTGTCGGACACAATCACCTCTGGTTGTCTATATCGACAAATGACATTGTTTCTGATGAAAGCAATGATGACTTCTTTAGTAACCCTGGGGAAGGAGGCTGCTTCTACCCACTTGGTGAAGTAGTCGATCATGGTGAAGATAAATCGATGACCATTACTGGCTTTAGGCTCAATGGGCTCGATAACGTCCATTCCCCACATTGAGAAGGGCCAAGGTGAACTCATATTGTGAAGTTCCCATGGAGGGGCGTGTATAACATTCCCATGAATCTGGCACTGATAGCATCTCCTGACATGGTCATTGCATTCAGCTTTGAGAGATAGCCAATAATGTTATGTCCTGAGGACTTTCTTGACAAGGAGGGGACCACTCATGTGGGAACCACAGACTCCGCCATGGATTTCATTCATAAGCCTTTGGGCTTGATCTTTATCTAAACATCTGAGGAGACCTAATCCTGCATCTCTTTTGTAGAGCACATCTCCACTCAGGTAGAATTTCATAGCAAGTCGGTGGATCCGCCTTTTCTCAGTCGGGCTCGCCTCAGTGGGTGTAGATCCATCTCACAGATATTCCTTGATATGCTGATACTAAGGATGTTGGATGGGAGGTAGCTCATCCGATACTTCTCCAACGTAATTCCCATAGGTTGGGGACTTGTACAGGGAAATTATGACGCTTGGCAAGTGTTCCTTGTCTGATATGCGAATCGAGGAGGCCAAAGTTGCTAACACGTCTGCGAAATCATTCCTATTACGAGGAATGTGTAGAAAGGATATTTCTTCGAACCCCAAAGCCATCTTTAAAACCTGCCGATGGTAAGGCAGCAAATGTAGTTCCTTGGTTTGATAGATTCCAGTGGATTGTCTGATTACCAACTCCGAATCTCCAAGGACAGTTAACCGCCTGATGCCCATTGAATGGGCAAGTTTTAGCCCCATAAGACAGCCTTCATACTCAGCCGTATTGTTGGTGCTGACAAACTGTAATTTGACGGCGACGGGATACTGCTCTCCCGTATCAGATACTAGAACTGCTCCAGCCCCAGAACCTTCCATATTGACAGCTCCATCGAAATACATCTTCCACGTTTGGCGTGTATCATACTGATGGTGTTGCTAAATTGTCATTACTCCTTCATTAGGGAAATATGTCTCCAAGGGTTTGAAATCGCCTGATGGTGCAGCGGCCAGTTGATCCGCAATTCCTTGACCTTTGATGGACTTCTGAGTCACATATACGATGCCAAATTGTTGTAGGATCAACTGCCATCTGGACAGCCGACAATTCAGTATGGGTTTACTGAACACGTATTGGAGAGGATCCACGCGGGATATGAGATGGGTTATGTGCCCATGGAGGTAATGTTGTAAACTCATGGCAGCCCATGCTAAAGCACAACACGCCTTTTTGATCAGAGTGTACTTGTGTTCACTGCTACTGAATCTTTTGCTGAGATAATAGATAGCTCGTTCTAGGCCTCTATCGTCCTTCTGTCCCAGCATGCAGCCCATGGCATTGTCACTTACGGACAGATACATAAATAGGAGAACATCATCCCTGGGTGGTACCAAGATGGGAGCTTTGATTAGCTGTTTCTTGATTGTAAGGAAGGCATTCTGGCACCCCTCATTCCATTTCATGGAGGAGTTCTTCCTTAACAGCTTGAAGATTGGCTCACAGGTTGCTGTGAGTTGGGAGATAAATCTGCTAATGAAGTTGATCCTTCCCAAAAATCCCCATATTTCCTTTTCTGTCTGAGGAATGGGCATTTCCGTGATGGCTTGGATTTTGGCAGGATCCAGCTCTATCCCTTTGTGGCTGACTAGAAATCCTAGCAACTTGCCTGATTTAACGCCAAAGGCGCACTTAGCTGGATTCAACTTCAAGTTGTACTTACGCAACCTGTTGAACAATTTCCTGAGATGGTCTATATGGTCATCCTCCTTCTGGGATTTGACAATAATGTCATCCATGTAGATCTCAATCTCTTTATGCATTAAGTCGTGGAAAAGAGCCATCATAGCTCATTGATAGGTAACTCCAGCATTGATGAGGCCGAATGACAACCGTCTATAACAAAAAGTTCCCCAAGGAGTGATGAAAGCAATTTTTTCACGATCTTCCTCGGCAACCATGATCTGATGATACCCCGCAAAGCAATCTGCAAAGGAGTACATGTCGTATTGCGCAGTATTGTCAATGAGAATGTGGATAAATGGCACGGGAAAGCTATCTTTTAAGCAAGCTTTGTTCAAGTCCCGGTAATCCACGCAAACTTGCACCTTCCCTCCAGGTTTAGGTACGGGCACGATATTGGATATCCACTCAGGATATGTAGACACCATTATGATGCTAGCTTGAAACCGTTTCACAATTTCTTCTTTCACCTTTAAACTCCATTCAAGTTTCAATCGCCGGAGCTTTTGCTTGACTGGCTTAAATCCATCTTTAATGGGAATACGATGAAGGACAATGTCAGTGGACAAACCCACCATATCCTCATGAGACCATGCAAACACATCCTGGAACTGGGTTAGTAGCGTAACCATGTCATTCTGTCGGTTTGGGGTAAGGTCTGAACCAATCTGGATTAACTTAGGGTTTTCTAAGGTTCCGAGATTGAAAGGAGTGGTTTGATCAAGATTGGGTTTGGGTTTGTCTTTGACCCATTCTTGAATTTCTGGAGGCACCTCAATGTCATCCTGTATATCCACCAAGGCTGAATTCATCTCTACACTAAAGGTACAATCCTTGTGGAGAAGAGGCACCGTATCAGCAAGCACAGGCACATCTAAATTCAGAGTCCTGAAACAAAATATGCTTTCACTTAGTATATATGAAATGTATTGATCATACACAGTGTTAGCATATACTGGCAAAATAAACCGCTAATACTGTACAGAAAAGTAAGCAGTTATTATATCTATAGGGCAGAAAGAGTTTCTGCCCGCTTTACCCTTGACGACCAATGGAAGGAATGCTGTTCCAATTGGCAAGAGCAAATTCCGGGTGAAGCGCAGTGATAGAGGGATTATCATCATCTTCCCTGTCCCGAATGATAGCCATTACGTCTGGGAAATCATCGTCTGGGGTGTATCTGTTGGTATGCTCATCATGAACGATGATGCGTATGTCGGACATAATCCGCATGACGTCTTTCTTGATTCTTCGTTCCTCTTCCTCCACTGCGAGATCTGGAACAAAGATTTCTTTCTCCTTTACCGGTATCGGCTTGGGAAATAACATTGCCATTTTATTGGCTGGCACCTTTACGGGAGGTTGTGCGGACTCGAAGCTTGAAGGCGAATCTAAACACCGCATGGTCAAAGCTAAAGAAATCTGCTGATGCTTATGAGGATTCCTGTGACTAGAGCTGGAAGAATAGCCTAGTCCAGCTGTCCCAATTTGCTTAGTTAAGTGAATAGGGTATTTGATACCCTGGCAATCTTTACCCAACCCTTATCTTGGTTTATGACCCAACGACATCATTTCTTGTGTGGCCGACATTACCTCGGCAGAAATCTGGGGTTCGGGCAATGGCGTTCCAATAGCATGGTATTGGGTATTGCTTATTTCCAAAGCATGAAAACTAATTGGCTCAACATCCTTATTGGCATTGATGAGTGGCATGTCCCCATGCTGAGGAATCTTCGGTTCAGTGATGACTGTGACCAGGCTATTGTTGATGATGTATTTCAACTATTGGTGAAGAGTGGAGGGGACTGTCCCTGCCATGTGAATCCATGGTCGTCCCAAGAGCAGGTTGTATCCCGAGTCTATCTTGAGCACATGGAAGGATACGCAGAATGTATGAGGACCAATCTCAATTGGCAGCTCAACTATTCCGACCGAGTTACGGCGGGCTCCATCAAAAGCTTTGATGACGGTATGGCTACTCCGAATTCGATTGGGATTGATATTCATCTTCACCAAGATAGCGTATGGGCAGATATTCAGAGAGGAACCTCCTTCTATTAAAACTCCCACCACCATATATCCGGAGGACAAGACTGTAATGTGCAACGGTTTGCAATGACCGGTCCCTTCGGGCGGTATGTCATCATCAGTGAAGGATATCACATTTTTGTTGAAAATATGATCAACCAGATGTTGAAACTTTTTCGTATCAACTGATGTCGGTAGATAGGCTTCTTCTAAAACCTTTAACAAGACCTTCCGGTGATTCTCAGAAGTCAGGACCAAGTCCAAGATTGATATCTATTGTGGAGCTTCTTTCAAGCTTAAAACCACCTTGGCTTCGTTATGACCCATAGTGCGGAGAAAATTTTCAATCTTCTCAATGGGTACTTTCCCCTTAGACTTGATGACATGCTTCATTACCTGTTGGGGAAGATACAGTAAATTTTTCTTCGACACTGTAATAGTTATATGTGAGGTGGATCCTTCACTTTCTCCATAATTCCATGGAACTGCGCACAAGCTAACAATAGGATATTGTGCTCTGCTCGGCAAGTTGATTGGCTCGGAGCGGCCACTTTCAAAGGATTGTTGATTCCCTTGAGTTGAATGACTGGCATGACAATTGATTTGTTAACACCATCATTTTCAGCGAATATGACTGCTACTACACTCTTCCACTTAGTAGGACACAAATCCTCACTTGCTCGTAACACAGTGTCGTTATCTGCCAGCGCAGTACGCCACTGTCGATTAAATTTTGAATAAGGTGGCGGAGTGCCCAGCATTCTTCTGTGTTGTGACCGTGAGATTGAGAATGATATTGACATACTCCCTTAGAGTTATATCGTCCTGAACGGGGGTTGATTGGAGGTAGAAGGGAACTAATCCTTCCTTCATTGATTAACATATGAAGGATTTCCTCCATAGATTGGCCCAAATATGTGAAATCCCTTTCGTTAGCAAAATCCCAACGGGCCTTAGCATTCGCTCTCTTCGTCACTTTGTCTTCCAACATTTCATTTTCTAAAAGTGAAGAGGGAATATTCATGACAATTGATAGGAGACTGGCATGCTCCTGGCTGATTAGCTGACAAGTCACTTAATGCTGATAAGTCACCAGTTCCGCCAATTGCTCAATTTGTTTACAGAGAGCTTTCATCTTTCGTTCCATTGTGAATTGGAACTTGGCATAATCCCATATGTCATCACCATCTTTGGGGGTCTGGGAGGATTCACAGCTGAAATTAGAACTCTGTCCGCTACTCCAATTGATCATGTTGACCTCTTCTTCCTTGTGTTGAGGAAGAGGGTTGTCTTGAACGTGAGGCTGATCGGGTTTGGCGACCACGATTTCACCGTTGTCTATCAGGTCTTGGATTTTGTGTTTCAAGGCCCAACAATCCTAAGTATCATGTCCAGGTGGTCTGGCATGATAAGCACATTTTTGAGCAGCATTAAAACCCCGTCCATTAGGGCTAGCTGGTGGAAGAAGATGCGTGATTTTCTTCTATGTTGTTAGAAGATTGAGAATGTTCTCGAGGGTGTCCCCTAAGGGTGTGAATACTCAAGGTCGTTTGACTTCTCCACCTTTTGGTACTAAAGGGTTTGAAGACTGTGCTTGAAAGGGAGTGTAATTTCTCCTTGGATAGGTATGTTTTGACTGCCTTTTTGACCCTGTAGTATCAGGAAAACATCCTCTTCTTTCTTTTTATGGACCCTCCGGGGGTCGTTCCTATAATTTCCAGATTGGATGTGATCAGCAACAACTTTGAGTGCAGCTAGGTCTTGAATCTTCTCGGATTTCAATCCCATTTCAGCCATCTCCCCATGTTTGACCATTTCAGAAAATGGTTTACCGATGCCGGTTAAAACTCTTTCATAGAAAGGTGCTTCTTATATGTCTATGAAAGTCATGACCATCTCTGATTCTATCATGGAAGGACTAACTTGGGCAGCCAAACGTCTCCACCTCTGAGCATACTCTCTGAAAGACTCATTAGACTGTTTCTTGATCTTGGTAATTTGATACCGATCAGGAGCTATTTGAGATTGAAAGTTGTATTGGGTGAGGAAAACGGGTGCTAGCTCTTCCCAACTATGGATCTTTGAATTGTCTAATCTTGTGTACCACGAACGGGCTTCTCCTGTTAGACTTTTTTGGAACAGTTGCATTCTGAGTTTTTCATCCTTTGCATAAGATCCCAGTTCTCCAATAAACACCTTTAGATGTGTGTAAGGATCTCCTAACCCGTAATATTTTTTAAAGTCAGGAGTCTTAAATTTCTCTGGATAATGAATATCAGGGAAAATACATAAATCAGCATACGAAACACTCCCGTGTGTTCCAATTCCTTTGATAGTGCGAAGGGTCTCTTCCATTTGGAGGACTTTCTTTTTGATGTCACCAGTGTCTGGGTCTCCAGTGGGATGGGCAGCATCATGAGTTTTGTTGTTCGGATCCAACTGCAGTTCAGGTATTGTAATGACCTGGGTTCCTCCTTGTGTGGAGGATTCAGCATGTACAGGAATTTTCTGACCCTGCGTAGACTGGTGTAATTCTTTTAATAGAATAGCCAAATCTGTAATATGTTTGCTTAATCCGTCGAATTCTTTGTGAGAAACTGGATTAAGTTCAGTCTGGTCGGATGACGACATGATTGACTGTAGGCCTGTTGCCTTTTTGGACTTTGAACGGGTGGTAGGTCCGATTGATTCCCTACAAAAGACTTGCATAGTTTAGTCTTTAGGGTGGATAATAACATGCTATGCGATGTGTCCAGTTTAGGAATTTTATCCTGCAAAATGGATGTCAGCGGTTTATAGCATGTATGAGTACACATTTCTTCATATTTCTCATTACATGGAGATAGATATGGAAGATAATTACAAGTAATTGAAATGAGAACATGAAGAGACTTCCCTCCGTTTTGGGTTTATTAGAGGCTGACCTATCTTAGGTTACTCTCGCGGCTTTTTGGCATGAAGGTTCCCAAATCATCGCAATCTACTTGATGAGAAGTTAATCCGGTCATTCAATTGGAGCGAATTTGGGTGGTGCCTTTCCTGAGCCTCGGAGAATTAGTCTTCTCACGAGTCCAGTAATCAAACACCGACGGGATAGCCTCCTGGTGGAGGAACCACATAACATACATTCACATACATCGTGTCTTACCGTATGAAAATGATAACATGTGCGAAGCACTAATATCACAAGCAGTTTATAGTGCGAAGCACTAATATCACAAGCAATTTATAGTGCGAAGCACTAAGTAAGGAAATGCATTCGTACACATTCATCATAAAATGTAAATGCAACATCCATACACAAGCAGATAACAATTTTGAAAAAATTGTAATAGCGGCTTAAGCCCTCTTACTGGAGTCCCCAGCGGAGTCGCCACCTGTCGACGTCGGTATTTTTAATTGTCCCTTTCCGTTACTTGTTCTTTAGTGTTCTCATTTTAGGTGAGATTTGTTTGAAAAAATAAGTGAAAAAGGTCCGACATGTATAATGTCGACGATTGGACTATAAGAGTCGCCAGTTGATTTTTTAAATGGTTGTACCAACACAATCGAGAAAAAGTTTGCACATTGACCCAGTGATGTGACACTTCTAAACGGGTTGGTGAAACCGAGATTCATTAGGGTCCGGGGACTTGGTTATGCGGAGGGAAGGTGTTAGGCACCCCCCGACATCCGTGTTACCATAGTGACCGCCTCTTTTCAACAAACTGTTATCTGAATATGTGTGTGTGTGTGGGTCAATGTGCTGTTATTTGGAAGTAGTGTGAGGCCTCGTTCGCACCTATATATACAGGGTTTGAATTTTATGTAAAAATTCAATTTTAAGCAAGATATGGCAGTGATGTTTTATAAAAGAGATTTTTTTAAACCCTGATGCTCAATAGTAATTGAGACCTTTTACACTCCCATTTTATTCCGTATTCAGCTGGATTGATTTTATTTGACAGATGCGAAGCATCCGTACGAAAATACTGTACAAAAAAGGTGCTGAATTCATTGTGGGTATGAAAATCATCTGAGGAAATCCAAACATCACAGGTATATTTACAAGCTGCTTATAGCTGAAAACGAGAACCGAATCTAGATTCAGGGGACTGAATCTATGATCACATGATTCCTAGGCTCACATGATGCCGTAATTGATATAAACGCAGTAAGCAGGTATATACATAAAAGCTGTAAATATATATATATATATATATATATATATATATACATACATACATGATCACTAACCACGAAGCACCTCCATGGGGGATCAGAAATATAAATAAAGCTGTAAAAGCTATCAACCGCCACGGAGGAAACTCCAGGCTGGACGAAATGTACAGAAAGCTGTAAAAACGGTCAACCACCACGAAGTAAACTCCAGGTGGGACGAAATGTACAGAAAGCTGTAAAACGGTCAACCACCACGAAGTAAACTCCAGGTGGGACGAAATGTAAATACATACATACATACATACATACATATATATATATATATATATACAAATATAAAAGCATATAAACGCACCGGATATAAATTCCAGGCTCATCGGACAAAGTCCAACAACAGTTAATATATATAAGTATGTATATATTAAAGCAGTAAATGCACCGGATGTGAAATCCAGGCTCACCGAACAGAGTTCGATAGCAGTTCATATATATAATTATATATATAAGAAAGCCATTAAACGCACCAGACATAAGTCTAGGCTAATATATATAAATGTATATATATATATATATATATATATATATATATATATATATATATATATATATATATACAAAAGCAATTAAACGCTCTAGACCGAAGTCTAGGCTCAATCGAGGCATAACTCGATAATGTTAGTCCATATATATATATATATATATATATATATATATATATATAAATACATATGTATATACAAACTAAAAATAAACCACAGACCGAAGTCCGGGCAAAAGTGTGCAACACGACTCTCAACATGTAGAAGGGTGTGTGCAAAGATGAAGAGAAAAACTTTAAAGTATGAAAGAAGGCTTACAGTGGGCTGCCAAAGAAGAGTTCAATATCTTTAAAGTGGGTAAACATTGGCTTTTGTAGGTATAAAATAAGCTATATGTGAGCTCACAAGTGTTTAAAATGAGAAAGCACTCAGTCTGCTTTCTCAGTCTGGGGTGAGTACAGAGCAAATTGGGCAGGGCTTCCTCGCCGTTTTCTCTTCTAAAATGGCCACCCCAAGCCCTCTATTTATAGAGGGTGGAGCAGCAGGTGTACCTGCGGCTGAGCCACAGGAGTACCAGAGACAACTCGGGTTGGCCTGGGTTTTTCGGCTCGGGTCATCTCGAAATACGTGCACTTAAGCACTATAATGTCCACTCGGACTTTCAGAAGTGCAATCCGGACATCCATTTGAGGTATACAGGACCTATTTCGAATCGCCGTTGTCGAGAGTTGTACGATGGCATGGGATTAGAGTTTGTGCGAAGCCATTGAAGATGGGACGGTGCCCTTCGGTCTTCAAGCTTCAACTTTCATCCGTTACCCCGCACAATGGTCACTCGGGATTGATTAGTCTTGTGGGACACTGTTGTGTAGAGACGTTGAGATGACGTGGCGTGGCATCGTGTTGGTCAGATGACGATGTTCCCCCTCACCGGTGTTATCGCCGGATTGGGCTGATAAAGCAGACGTTGCTCAGCTTCACTGGGATTGGATTGCTGCAATTGGTTGAAAGTCCTCATTGTCATCTTTGAGGTGTGTCTGTCTTCCCGATGTTATCACCGGGCTAGTACAATGTATCTCGTTGTGAGCACCGAGATTGAAGCTGGTTGCATTTGTTACAAGCATTTCCGGGGTTATTGCCGAAATTGCATTCCTTGGGGTTATCACCAAGGTTGGTGGCTATTCCCATGGTTGGGACTGAGACTGGATACATCGGGGTTATCTCCGAGATTAATCGGTCTTCTCCGGTGTGTGTTCCGGTATTGATCTGCATGCCTCGGGGTTATCTCCGAGATTGGAATTGTTACTCCCAGATTGCGATCCGGGGTTGATGCTGAACTTCCGGTAGTATCCGGCATGGATATGGATCGTCTTTCAGGGTTCCCTCTTAAAAGACGAATCTGTTCTTCTGCAATGTTAGTGACAGGTGTACAGAAAATTTTGAGTGTCTACAACATCAACTACGCAACTCCTTATATTTTGCCTCTTAGATTATTTTGATCAAGTGGTGGCACATCTGAATCAAAATTATCCAAGTTAAGTCCAACCTAGCACTCCATATATTCAAAAAAGAAAAATATTATCCTTGTGGTGACACAACAAAACAACATTGTTCAATTTTCTTTATAAGCATCAAATGTGATAAAATTAACATCTCAAAGAATTAAGATAAGTCTTGTGGTGACACAACAAACTTATAATAATTAATTGATACTCTATTATTTTTATCATGCTAGAAGGCGACGTTCGATATTCTAAATATCTTTGAACGCTTAGGACTTAATATAAAAAATTTGAGAGGTTTGTTATTAATTAGTCTCATCTTGTTTAGCTCGCATGCACACACACACACACACACACACACACACACACACACACACACACATATATATATATATATATATATATATATATATATATAATACACGTCATATTAATTAACATGCGAAACATGTTTGCATAATATATAATATATATAGTATAAGCATGCATATATAGAATACAATATTATGCCCGAATTGATTATGAACTTTTATTCTAGTTTGGTTCACTAGAGCCACCAAGTAAACCAAAAGGTCAAACCCTAGGGGTGCAAGAATTAATATTTAAATATAACTATTACATTTAAACTCGGGTTCCATTACAAACGGGTCTTCACGCGCTCCTTGCTCCTTGATCTCCAATTCTTCAAAATTAATTCAAACTATTCCTATTACAAAATATTTAAAATAAATAGAAACCTTGATCAGCAGTCAAGAAAAAGTACATAGGAGGGAGTTAGAATTTACATTAAGAAAAATTAGAGAAGACGAGGTACGCAGACCCCATTTAATAAAACCCTTACATTCAAGCATCCAACTAAAATAAAATCCAATCACATTGGTCAATAGTCCATAATCAATCCCATTTATTATCATACACATCACCATATGCATTAATAAATAACATTCATCTCATTAAAAATAAACATTCAATATATATATTGATATCATTTAATGGGCAAATTTAGTTAGTATAAAATCTAATTTTGAATCAAAATAAACTCTTTTATTTTAATCCAAATTTAAATCAAAATAAACCTCTTTTATTTTAATTTATCCTATTTTGAATAAAATAAACTATTTTATTTTAATCAAACTAAACTCATTTATTTTAATTAATTATGGAATCTAGTTCCAAATAAAAAAAAACCCCTTTATTAAAGGAAACACGAATTCTCTTTCCTATTCACAAATAAACTCCCTTTATTTAAGGAAATTAGGATTCTCTCTCCTATTCACAAATAAACTCTTTTATTTTGAATAATATGAAATCTTATTTCATATCTAAATAAACTCTTTTATTTAAGGAAACATAGAATCCAATTTTAACTCCAATTAGTTAACATGAAATCCAATTCTATCTTTAATTAGTTAGCATAAAATTTAATTTTAAAATTAAAATAAACTTTTTTATTTTAATTATAAAATAGTGAAGAATATATATATATATATATATATATATATATATATATATATAATATCAATCATGAATTTCCTAGTAACAATATACTAAGTCGTGAATCACCAAAGCATGTGATATGTAACATGATATTAACCAAGCCACCTTGTTAACAGGATTCGCGAATAATAACATGTCTACGTTTTTTTTTAATAAATTTTATACAACAAATTTATGCCCAATTAAATTGTTCTAAACACACACACACACACACACACACACACACACACACACACACACATATATATATATATATATATATATATATATATATCAAATTAAAATAATTAATAATTTGCATAAAAGTTTGGCTCTGATACCACTGTTAGGTTTGTAATATTCATGAACGCAATCAAATTGCACAAATAAAGCGGAAACGTTATAAAATAGAGTTTTTAAAATTTTACAAACCATATACCCTGATCATCTTTTATGCACAATTATTAATTAAACGAAAAAGAAAGAACAAGAATCATACCCTTGAAGATTCGAGCTTCCTCAGGTACAAGTTCACCTCCAATCTTTTTCGCGTTCAACTTGAATCCACCGGGTTTGGTTCCTTCCTTTGATCAACGTTAGCCACCCAATTGTTTGACCTCTAGAGGTGATCCACCAAGGAAGAAGAAAGATTCAAGAAGATGGGTATTTAGCTAAACCCTAGTTTTCTATCTCTATAGAAAAAGAACGTACTCTCCAACTATTGGAATTGCGTATATAGATATCTGATATAAGACTCTCCTTATAAAGATATCAGGTAACCCTATTTAATTAAAAAAAAGATATTATTTATTTAATTAAACTCTTTTAATTAAATGGGCTCTTTAATCTTATTAGGGATAATTAATTAAACTCCTTTAACTAATTTTTCCTCCTAATCCTATTAGGAATAAATGAGAGTACTTATATTAAATTAATTCCTAAACTCTTTTAGAAATTAAAATAATAATAATTATAATAATATTAATAAGACTCCTCTTATTAATTTATATTTAATATTTTTAAAATATAAAATAATAAATATTAAGCTATTTAATTTATTCTATCACAATATATTAAATTAAATATACTTAACATATTATTACGATTATGCCATTAACTTCTTAAATAATTATTATTCCTTTTATGGCGTGACCCTTTAGGTTCTCCATATTAAACCGGTTGTGAAAAATCAATTAGAACAATTCTAATCTTATTTAAATAAATAAATTAAACAATTAATTTATTTAAATAAATAATATTTATTCTACAATAGGGATAAGCCTCTCTAGCGATCAACGACTTTTCAGATAATATAGATTTCAACATTAATCATAAAAGAACATTTGAGTAAATAGTTACCGTACAATTCAATCCTTCCACCATACAATGTCCCAATTAAATATATGACATGAAATTACTGTCAAGTCTTTTTTATTTAATTATATGTATTTCGATCCTTAAATGCACAACACCAAATAATGCATATTAAAAATTCCTTTCTAATTTCATTCTGTCTTGGCCAAGGACTACTGGGTTGTCATTTATCGAATCACATAGGACATTTCTCTTCTTTTACTAGAAGTGGTAGATTCTATATTGATCATACATTATCTCCATGTACAACTTATTATATCCAAGCATACCCTTTGATATACCTTAAGGGTCTTAAGGAATAAGTCAAAGTATAACTCATCATACACAAGATACTATGATGATCTCAAGTCCAAGGATCACTTGTACTACTATCACTACAGGAATTCCTATTGACAGTCAGGTAGAACTCCATTAGATATTCCTTAGCGAGCCACGTTCAGTGAACTTATTCTCTAATAAGCACCTACATACTTGCTTTAGTGTCTTCACACAAATGATCATGAGATCAATCATTCTCATCCAATGAGCAAGTAACGTATGTACCAATCTATCCGGATTCACAAATCTCCAATTTAGTAATCCAACGATTGTGATCTATTTTAGTTTTAAGCTTTCTAAGAATTTAAATCTCATTAGAATGATCATCATCATTATTCTAAAATCATTGCTTAAAACTATGAGTTTATCACATATTATAAAACAACACCATATAGATAATTATAAGCCTTTAATAAATTAATACTTTTTATTAATAAATGAATAAGATTGTTACAAAGTATATACTTTATCATCAAACATGATTGGCTTGTGTGCATACTACTTTCACATATTATTTGAATAAAATTGTTAGATAGAATTATTGGTAATGTCTAAGAAAGTTCTGTCTAGAAAAGGGGTTTGGTCACCTAATTGCGCGCCAATAAGAAGAAATCCTTATCGGAAAGCCTTCTCTTTTTAGGGACCGACCTAGTTATCATAATTGTGATTCTGTAATATTATTTATGAATAATTAATTATTAATTTATATGATAAGAAAATATTTATTCTATGTGGATGGATAGGGAAATATTTATTTTATGTGGATATAAATGAAGAAATTAATGCTGAGATATTTTATCAGTATTTTGTCGGTATGGAGGTATTAAAAAATCGTCCGTATGTGAATTTCGAACATTTTCTACTTAGAATTTGAAAAGACTTTCTTCTACAAAGTTGTAGAGAATTAAATTTCCTATGGGATAGACATGAAATTCATATTTTTCTGATAAAATAGCTATTTATTATGAATTATTGAAGTTTCAAAAATTAAATATTTTTATTAAAATTATGGGTGGGACCCACTTTTTTTTTTAAAACATGTGCTGGAAATTTTTGTTCAAAGGTGGCTAGTCTTGTTTGGCAACTTGGCATGCGTAGAAGAAAAAAAAGGAAATAATATTATTTTATTATTTGAGTTTGCTTTGGCGTTCTAGCATTTTTCTATAAATAGGGTGCTTAGTTAGAATTGAAAATCACACCAGAAATTTTTTTTCTCTCTATATATATTATCGAACGTATTTTGTGAGTATTTAGATACTTTGAGAGTTGCTATTCTGTGCAAGTTTCCTTCAGCATCATATCCGATATTCTATTCAGAAATACTGTTCTTTTGAGGTAAGGGATGTTATTTTATTCGTAAATGATTTTATTTTCTTCAATATCATTATGCCGAAATATTCATATAAATTTTATTACGGAAATTCTACCTTTTTGTGTCGGGGTTACTATTCACGTATACGGCACTATTCATAAATACAACACTATTCACAGAAAAAATGAAATTTTCTTTTCTTTGTCCAAGTTATCTATTATGGTTACTATCTTTGATTGTATCCATGTTTTGATCTTCATTCTTGAATTTTGCTCCACGATTGATTATTATAAGGTATTTTTGAACTTAGATAAACTAAAGTATGAATCCCTAATCTTTGGTCTTTTATCTCACTGGATTCGTTTTCTTTAAGATATTTTTCATCATCCTCAGTCCTAAATGATGATATTACTGAATATCTTTGGTCCGTAGTGCAAAGATGAATGATTAACTGATGAATATCTTTGGCCCGTAGTGCAAAGATGAACATGTGTTGAGATGAACATGACCAACTGGTGATACAAATGAATATCTTTAGCCTGTAGTGCAAAGATAAATATTTGATGCAAGATGTATATCGATTGATGTTACAGGGATAAAATATTGATGATGGACTTTTAAATCTTAGAAGATAGTAGAATTCATTCTATACTTGACTCTTCTAATGAATTGATATTTCCGCTACAGTTGTTGATCTAAAACTTGTTGTCTATTATATTCTATCAGATTTTTCCCTGTTGAAGACTAATGATAATTTGTTGTATATTATCTTAGTCATAATATTCTTTATTGGGCTAGTTGAGCTCATCCTTTTCCTTTTTGTTCCATTTTTCTTCTCAAGAGGTGAGAATTTAGCAGGAAATAGCCGGGGTATGGAGTGATGATTCTAGAAAGTTGTTTTAGCAGTCCTTACTATTTTTCTAAAATAGTGTATCAATAATTGTAATGAGGACTCCTTTTGAGTTTGAATACTGTCTATTAGATAATATTTGTATTTAAACTCGCAGTATGTGTTGTCGTATTTTGCACGATAATTGTATTAATGAAGTTGTATTTGTTTCTGTACTATGTATTTGGCGACTCAGAATGGGTGATGTATACCTATTTTGGGGGCGTCACAGTTGGTATCAGAGCTTAGAGATATGGTCTCTGGCAGAGTTCGGGGAATAGAACTAGGAGGGGAGAGACGAGTAATCCTTCGCTAGTGTGTCATACCTAAGCTTATTTGGTTAGTCAATCGGAGCATATGGTTAATATGTGATATGTTAATTTGTTAATTAACCCTTGTTTTGTGTCAATATTTGAGAATGGCAGCTGGAAATATTAACAATGGAGTGAATGAGACCGTGGAGACACCTTTAATCACCACCCAGGGGAACGTACAACAGGAAGGCAATATTCCTCATGTAAACAACACTACCGAACAAATGATGAATTATGGGATGTTTAGAAGCTTTTTGCAGTTCATACAAAATTAGACGATGGAGACTCGTGTACAAAATACGGGTGGAAATGATAGCAATGCGCGGCTTGTCACAGCCAAGCAGTTCAAAGAGTTAGGACCACCAGAATTTGTGGGAAAGCCGGATTCGATTAAGGCAAAAACGTGGGTCAAACAAATTACCAAGATATTTGATGTCTTGGGATGCACGGAGGAACAGATGGTTCCATTTGCCACCTTTATGTCTGTGGTGAGGAAGACTACTGGTGGGAGTCTATGAAGCATACCCAGCCAGCCGCACTCAATATGTCTTGGGAAACATTTCAGAAACTGTTCAATGATAAGTACTTTCCTAAAAGTATTCGTCATAAGAAGGAGATAGAGTTTATTAGACTAAAACAAAACAACATGACGGTGTCCCAGTACGAGGTGAAGTTCGTAGGGTTATCCAGGATTGCACCTCATTTGGTAGAAAATGAGGAACGAATGACGAGGATGTTTCTAAGAGGTCTAAAACTCGAGATTCGACAATATCTTATCTCTCATAATTTTTTTTATATTTAGATATTGTTAACAGGGCTCAATTATTAGAGTGAGATAATGAGTATGTTCAACCGAGGGACCACAACCAGGGTCATACCGGTGGCAGCAGTCATCGGAGCAATGACAACCAGCGGGGAGGAAAACATTGGGACAAAAGCGATAACCACTCTGGTGGTAATCGTGGCCATGATAGTAGAAGAAGCAAGTCGGGGGGAGAAGTCAAAAAAGAGAAGGTACAACAACGATAACGTGAAGATGTTAGCACAAACATCAGTTGTTTCTAGGGGAAGAGAACGAGCACTGGTCGTTTGTTATAAATCCGGGAAAGAGGGACACATCAGCCCAAACTGCGCACAACAATCCTATGTATGTTATAACTGTGGAAAGGAAGGTCATATAGCTATAGATTATCTTGTTGCGAAACTAAGTTCAATGGGGATGGTGACTCTAAAGGCTGTCCCGGACAAGTCAAAGTCGGTGGTTCCTGGAAGAGCGTTTATCGTGACTGCCCAAAATGCGAGGAACCCAAACGAGGTGATCACGGGTAAGCTAATCATAAACTTTTACGAAGTTTATACCTTATTAGATACCAGCTCTACCAATTCTTTTATCTCTCTTACTTGTGCTCAACGTTTGAACTTGACTCCGGAGAAATTAGACTTTGACTTATCTGTTAAGACTCCGTTAGGAGAAACTTTCATTACATCTACTGTTTATAAGTCTTGCTTGATCCAATTTGGTACCATCACATTACCTGTCGATCTTATTTCGTTGAAAATACTTACATTTGATGTGATTTTAGGGATTGATTGGTTAACCACTCATCATGCTAAAATTGATTGTTTTCGTAAGGTTGTTAGTTTTCATATTCCTAACCAGCCTGTTATTCGAATTCAAACAACCAAACCACTAAAGTCAATCACTGTCATATCAAGCCATAAAGCTATTCGTTTGTTGAAAAATAGATGTCAAGCTTTCTTAGCCCATGTCACGGACTTGAATAAAAACACGTCAGATTTGAATAATATTTCTGTTGTTAGTGAATTTCCTGATATATTTCCTGAAGAACTTCCTGGTCTACCCCTAGAACGTGAAGTTGAATTATTTATTGACCTTGAACCTGGTACAAAGCCCATTTCTAAAACCCCATATCGAATGGCTCCTATTGAACTTCAGGAGTTAAAGGTCCAACTACAGGAGTTGTTAGACATCGGTTTCATTCGTCCTAGTACATCTCCTTGGGGTGCTCCTATTTTATTCGTAAAGAAGAAAGATGGGAGTATGCGACTTTGTATTGACTACCGAAAATTGAATCATGTCACCATCAAGAATAGGTATCCACTACCTCGCATTGATGACTTGTTCGACCAGTTGCAAGGAGCACAATTCTTTTCAAAGATCGATCTTCGTTTTGGATATCATCAGCTGAAGATTAAAACTGAGGATATTCCAAAGACTGCCTTCAGAACTCGGTACGAGCATTATGAATTCTTAGTCATGTCTTTTGGATTAACTAATGCTCCTGCTGCTTTCATGGATATGATGAACCGTGTGTTCAAAGAATATTTGGATCAATTCGTTGTTGTCTTTATTGATTACATCCTCATCTATTCCAAGAGCCGTGAAGATCATGAGCGCCATTTGAAGCTGGCCCTTCAAAGGCTTCGTGATAACAAACTATATGCCAAGCTAAAGAAATGCGAGTTCTGGCTTGAGGAAGTAGCATTCCTTGGGCACATGGTGTCAAAATATGGAGTATTTGTTGACCCGACAAAGATTGAAGCAATACAAAGTTGGGAGCAACCGAAGTCGGTAACCGAAGTACGTAGCTTTCTGGGCTTAGCTGGTTATTATCGGAGATTCGTAGAAGGATTTTCTAGAATCGCTACTCCGTTAACTCAGCTGACTCGGAAAGATACAAAATTCGTATGGAGCTAGGAATGCGAGAAGAGTTTCCAAGAGCTCAAGAGGAGACTCATTTTGGCACCTATTCTGACAATGCCATCTGGTTCGGATTGATTTGTTATCTACAGCGATGCTTCTGGCAAAGGGTTAGGATGTGTTCTCATGTAACATGGGAAAGTCATAGCCTATGCCTCACGACAACTCAAAGAATATGAGAGGAATTGTCCTACTCATGATTTGGAGTTGGCAGTAGTCATTTTTGCGTTGAAGATCTGGAGACACTACCTGTATGGGGAGAAAGTGGAAATTTATACGGATCATAAGAGCCTTAAATATTTCTTCACCCAAAAGGAACTTAACATGCGGCAACGACGTTGGCTCGAGCTGTTGAAAGATTACGATCATACCATCCAATATCATCCTGGAAAAGCAAATGTGGTAGCTGACGCATTAAGTAGAAGATCATATGTGGGTACGAGTGCAATGTTGCTAACACAAATGCCCATTTTGTATGACTTGCAAAGGATGAAGATAGAGGTAAAGGCTCCAAGTACCCACGTAATGATATCAAACATACAAGTAGAACCGACTTTAATCGATAAAGTTAAAGCTATTCAAGCTACGGACCTGGAGCTGATGAGTATGAAGAAGAAAGTGCAAGAAGGTGTTATTCCAGAAGCAAGAATCGATGAAGAAGGAATACTTTGAGTCAACTCCAGACTTTGTGTTCCTAACGATTCTGACTTGAAACATAGAATCATGATGGAAGCACATAACACACCGTTTGCAATCCATCCTGGTAGTACCAAAATGTATCATGATCTTCGACATACATTTTGGTGGAGCAATATGAAGAGAGAGATCGCGGAGTTTATCTCGAGGTGTTTAACTTGTCAACGTGTAAAGGCAGAGAATCAAGTGCCAAAGGGTCCATTGCAACCACTTGAGATTCCAAAATGGAAGTGGGAACACATTACTATGGATTTTTTTACGGGTCTTCCCAAGGTTTCTCATGGCATAGATGCGATTTGGGTTATTGTTGATAGATTAACCAAGTCTGCTCATTTCTTGCCTATACGTGAGACTTATTCCCTTGAACGTCTTGCTCATATGTACGTGAATGAGATTGTGAGATTGAATAGCATGCCAGCATCCATAGTTTTAGATCGTGACCCAAGATTTACTTCACGATTTTGGGTTAGCTTGCAAAAAGCTATGAGCACGGATTTACGATTCAGTTCATCATACCATCCTCAAATGGACGGGCAATCAGAGAGGACTATTCAAACTCTCGAAGATCTATTAAGACTCTGTGTCCTAGATTTCAAAGAAAGTTGGGATAAGTACTTGCCATTGGTGGAAT
Organism: Panax notoginseng; assembly: GCA_016801055.1. Classification (NCBI taxonomy): domain Eukaryota; kingdom Viridiplantae; phylum Streptophyta; class Magnoliopsida; order Apiales; family Araliaceae; genus Panax; species Panax notoginseng. Next base: position 56,652,860 of record CM029017.1, on the reverse strand, counting down.
TCTCCTACAACAACAGTTATCAAGCAAGTATAGGCATGGCTCCATTCGAGGCATTGTATGGAAGAAGATGTCGTTCTCCAGTATGCTGGGACAAGGTGGGTGAAGCAACAATGTTGGGACCAGAATTGGTACGCATAACTACAGAAAAGATCCAAACGATTCGACAACGTATACAAACGGCATGGGATCGACAAAAGAGTTATGCGAATCTTCATCGAAAGGACGTGGAATTTAATATTGGGGATCATGTATTATTATGTATTTCTCCATGGAAGGAAGTTACAAGATTTGAGAAGAGAGGAAAGCTCAATACAAGATTTATTGGTCCATTTGAGATTCTTGACTGAATAGGAAATGTAACCTATAGGCTCGCATTACCTCCAAGCTTGTCACATGTTCATAATATTTTTCACATATCTGTGCTTCGTAAATATGTGAAAGACCCAAACCATATTATTGAGTTAGAACCAAACGAGATAGCCGAAGATTTAACGTACGAGGAGGTACCTGTTAAGATCTTGGATAGGAAAGAGCATGTTCTACGCACCAAGGTTATACCACAAGTTAAGGTTTTGTGGAGAAACCATGCTATTGTAGAAATGACATGGGAGTTAGAATCAGAAATGAAAATGAGGTATCCTCACCTTTTCGAAACACCAGGTACATACGTCAATTTCGAGGACGAAATTTCATAAGAATGGAAGGTTGTAAGACCCCAACTTTTTATAAATAAAATTAAATTTTCTCTATTTATAATTGTGAATAATAAGGTGTTAATTTGATATAATGCTTTGGTTATGGGTGAAATATGCAAATTTTGCAAAATAAACAAGTGGTTATAAAATATTCAGTTTGTCAGGGAATATTCGTTTGGTTGTGGAATATTCTTACTGTCCGGGAATATTCGTATGACGGCGCAGCCATTTGTGGGCCCCATAACAGAAAACGGTCGGATGAAGATAACGACAAGTTTGAGTTTTTATAAATAACGACGTAGTTGTTACCGTTAACACTGTTGGAATACTCGGTGGTAAAAATACAGTAATACGCGCGGTTACATAGTAGTACACGGTATTGCACAATATTTTTGAATTATTGATTCTTACGTAAGAAGGCACTACTCAATAATTGTTACAGTAATTACTGTTTAATATTTTATTTTATTGATTCAATAATTGCTACGTTGATATTTTATATTAATTTTGTTTCAATAATTATCACTGCACAGTATCTCCATTATCAAATTAATAATTCATATTATTTGAATAATATTATTAGATAGCATTATTGGAAATGTCTAAGGAAGTTCTGTCTAGGAAAGGGATTTGGTCACCTAATTGCGCCAATAAGGAGAAATCCTTATCGGAAAGCCCCCTATTTCCTGGGAACGACCTGGTTGTCATAATTGCGATTCTGTAATATTATTTATGAATAATTAATTATTGATTTATATAATAAGAAAATATTTATTCTACATGGATGGATAGAAAAATATTTATTTTGTGTGGATATAAATGAAGGAATTAATGCTGAGGTATTTTATCAGTATTTTGTCGGTATGGAGGTATTAAAAAATCGTCCGTATGTGAATTTCGGACATTTTCTGTTTGGAATTTGAAAAAACTTTCTTCTACAAAGTTGTAGAGAATTAAATTTTCTATGGAATAGACATGAAATTCGTATTTTTCTGATAAACATGTTATTTATTATGAATTATTGAAGTTTTGAAAATTAAATATTTTTATTAAAATTATGGGTGGGACCCACTTTTGTTTTTTTGAAAACATGTGCTGGAAATTTTTGTTCAAAGGTGGCTGGTCTTGGTTGGCAACTTGGTATGCATGGAAGAAAAAAAAAGAAATAATATTATTTTATTATTTTAGTCTGCTTTGGCGTTCTAGCATTTTTCTATAAATAGGGTGCTTAGTTAGAATTGAAAATCACACCAGAAATAAGTTTTCTCTCTCTCTCTATATTATCGAGCATATTTTGTGAGTATTTAGATACTTTGAGAGTTGTTATTCAGTGTAAGTTTTCTTCAGCATCATATCTGATATTTCATTCAGAAATACTTTTCTTTTGAGGTAAGGGATGTTATTTTCTTCGTAAATGATATTATTTTTTTCAATATCATTATGCCAAAATATTGATATAAATTTTATTATAGAAATTCTACCTTTTTGTGTCGGAGTTACTATTCACGTATACGGCACTATTCACGAATACGGCACTATTCACAGAAAAAATAAAATTTTCTTTTCTTTGTCCAAGTTGTCTATTATGGTTACTATCTTTGATTGTATCTATGTTTTGATCTTCATTCTTGAATTCTTCTCCACAATTGATTATTATAAGGTATTTTTGAACTTGGATAAACTAAAGTACGAATCCCTAATCTTTGATCTTTTATCTCACTGAATTCATTTTCTTGAAGATATTTTTTATCATCCTCAGTCCTAAATGATGATATTACTGAATATCGTTGGCATGTAGTGCAAAGATGAATGATTAATTGATGAATATCTTTGGCCCATAGTGCAAAGATGAACATGTGTTGAGATGAACATGACTAACTCGCGATACAAATGAATATCTTTGGCCTGTAGTGCAAAGATTAATATTTGATGCAAGATGTATATCGATTGATATTACAGGGATAAAATATTGACGATGGACTTTTAAGTCTTAGAAGATAGTAGAATTCATTCTATACTTGACTCTTCTAATGGATTGATGTTTCTGCTGCTGTTATTGATCTAAAACTTGTTGTCTATTATATTCTATCAATTTTTTTTCCTGTTGAAGACTAATGATAATTTGTTGTATATTATCTTAGTCATAATATTCTTTACTGGGCTAGTTGAGCTCACCCTTTTCCTTTTTGCTCCATTTTTCTTCTCAGGAGGTGAGAATTTAGCAGGAACCAGCCGGGGTATGGAGTGATGATTCTAAAAAGTTATTTTAGCAGTCCTCACTATTTTTGTAAAATAGTGTATCAATAATTGTAATGAGAACTCCTTTTGAGTTTGAATACTGTCTATTAGACAATATTTGTATTTAAACTTACAGTATATGTGTTGTCGTATTTTGCACGACAATTGTATTAATGAAATTGTATTTATTTCTGTACCATGTATTTGACGACTCAGAATGGGTGATGTATACCTATTTTAGGGGTGTCACAATTTACTTAACCCACGTTTCCGCCTTAATCGAATCCGACTTTCCCAAAAACTCTGGTGGTCCCAACTCTTTGAATTGCTTGGCTGTGACAAGCTGCGCGTTGCTGTTATTTCCACCCGTATTTTGTATACGAGTCTCCCTCATCCGATTTTACATGAACTGCAAAAAGCTTCTAAACATCACATCATTCATCGTTTGATCGGTGGTATTGTTTACAGGAGGAACATTGTCGTCCTGTTACACGTTCTCCTGGTTGGTGATTAAAGGTGTCTCCACAGTCTCATTCACTTCATTGTTAATATTTTCAGCTGTCATTCTCAAATACTGCCATAAAACAAGTGTTAATTAAAGAAATTAACATTCCACATATTATCCCTATATTCTGATCGACCAATTAAACACAAATAAGCTTAGGTAGGACACACTATCGAAGTATTTACTCGTTACTCCTTTCCTAGTTCTAACCCCAGATCTCCATCAGAGATCATATCCCTAAGCTCTGATACCAACTGTGACGCCCCCAAAATAGGCCCACAACCCATTTTGAGTGCCACATATATGGTACAAAAAATAACTATAACTTCATTACTACAATTGTCGTGCAAAAAACGACAACACATATGCTATAAGTTTAAATACAAATATTATCTTTTAGACAATATCTAAACTCAAATAAGTCCTCATTACAATTATTGATACACTATTTTACAAAATAATGAGGACTGCTAAAACAACTGCCCTAAAATATCACTCCACATCCCGACTAGTTCCCGCTATATTCTCGCCTTCTGAGAAGAAAAATAGAACAAAAACGAAAAGGGTGAGCTCAACTAGCCCAATAAAGAATATTATGACTAAGATATTATAGAACAAATTATCGTTAGCCTCCAATAAATCTGATAAAATATAATGGACAACAAGTTTTAGATCAATATTCGCAGCGAAAATAACAATTCATTAGAAGAGTTAAGTAGAGAATGAAGTCTACTATCTTCTATGATTTAAAAGTCCATCATCAATATTTTATCCCTGTAACATCAATCAATATACATCCTGAATCAAATATTCATCTTTGCACTGTGGGCCAAAGATATTTATTTGTATCACCAGTTGGTCATGTTCATCTCAACACCTGTCCATTTTTCCACAACGGGCTAAAGATATTCATCAAGTAATCATTCATCTTTGCACTACAGGCCAAAGATATTCAGTTATATCACCATTTAGGACTGAGAATGATAAAAAAATATTTTAAAGAAAACAAATCTAGTGAGATAAAAGGACAAAGATAAGAGATTCGTACTTCAGTTTATTCAAGTTCAAAAATACTCCATAATAATCAATTGTGGAGTAAAATTCAAGAATGAAGATTAAAACGTGGATACAATCAAAGATAGTAATCATAATAGACAACTTGGACCAAGAAAAGAAAATTTAATTTTTCTGTGAATAATGTTGTATTCGTAAATAGTGCCATATATGTGAATAGTAATCCCGACACAAAAAGGTAAAAATTTCATAAAAAAAATCATACTTCGTGAATAGTACTGTATTTGTGAATAGTATCGTATACATAAATAGTGTCGTATACGTGAATTGTAACCTCGACATGAAAAAGGTAAAAATTTCATAATAAAATTCATACCAATATTTTGGTATAATGATATTAAAAGAAATAACATCATTTACGAAGAAAATAACATCCTTTATCTTAAAAGAATAGTACTTCTGACTGAAATATCGGATATAATGCTAAAGAAAACTTGCACTGCTTATCAACTCTTAAAGTATCTAAATATTCACAAAAATACGCTCGATATTATAGAGAAAGAAACTTTTGATTCTGGTGTAATTTTCATTTCTAACTAAGCACCATATTTATAAGAAAATGCTTAGCACACCAGGATTGACAAAATCCATTCGATGGCTTCTACGCACCCCTTCTTTGAAAAATGAGCACATAACTTTTGAAATAATTCTCAGCACATTTTACACTAACAAAAGACAAGAGTGGGGCCCACCCATGTTTTAAATAAAATATTTATTTCTAAAATTTCAATAATTCATAATAAATAGCCCTTTTATCAAAAAATGATGAACCTTATGTCCATTCCATATAAAATTTAATTCTCTACAACTTTGTAGAATTTTTTTTTTCCAAATTCCAAATAGAAAATGACCGAAATCTACATACGGATGATTTTTAATACCTCCATTCCGAGAAAATACTGATAAAACACCTCAATATTAATTCTTTCATTTATATCCACATAAAATAAATATTTTCTTATCATATAAATCAATAATTAATTATTCACAAATAATATTACAGAATTACAATAATGACAACCATGACGTTTCCAGGAAAGATGGGGCTTTTCGATAAGGATTTCTCCTTACTAGCGCGCAATTAGGTGACCAAACCCCTTTCCTAGATAGAATTTCCTTAGACATTGCCAATAATTCTATCTAATAATATTATTTTAATAATATAAATTATTGATCTGATAATGGGAAATACTATGCAGTGAATATTATTGAAACACCAATAATATAAAATATCAACGTAACAATTATTGAATTAATAAAATAAAATATTAAACAGTAATTACTATAACAATTATTGAGTAGTGCCTTCTTACGTAAGAATCAATAATCCAAAAATACTGTGTAATACCGTGTGCTACTGTGTAACCACGCGTATTACTGTACTTTAACCACCGGGTATTCCAATAGTGTTAACGGTAACAACTACGCCGTTATTTATAAAAAAAACTCAAACTTATCATTTTCTTCATCTGACAGTTTTTCGTTATGGGGCCCACAAATGGCTGCGCCATCGTACAAATATTCTCCGACAGTAAGAATACTCGACGACCAAACGAATATTTCCTGATAATAATGAATATTTTATAACCACTTGCTTATTTAAAATATTTGCGCATTTTACCCAAAACTAACCACATTAATCAAATCAACCCCTTACTATATCAAAATAATAAATAGAGGAAATTTAATTTTATTCATAAAAAGTTAGTGTCTTACATAAAATCTTTCTGGCGCAACAGGTGGCAACTCTGCTGGGGACAGCAGAGGGCTTAAGCCGTATTTCAATCTTTCTGATTCCCTTCTTTGTGCATGTATGTGAAATGACGTCTTTACATTGAATAGATGTGAATGTCTCTTTACCACACTTTATATTAGTGCTTCGCACAATGTCATCATTTTGCCTGTGGTGAGATGCGAAGAATGTATGATGTGTTATTCCTGTAATATGCCGAGTGTTGATGATAACGATCCTTAGAAAAGGAAATGAATGGGTTAAAAGATATATAATACTCAGAATATAATTGAGTTCAAGTGAAAGTTATGAAATGAAACCTAAAATTTGTTAGGTAATGAATATAGTAGGAAATATAAAATCTATATTTAGATAAAATGATGAAAGATTTCTCTGAGTTATTTGTGTAATTTGTGTCTTCGATTCTGGGGACAGAATCTTTATAAGTAGGGAAGATTGTAACGAATGAGTGGTTTGAGTTGTGATTCTGAGGAGAGAATCCTTGTAAGGAGGGAATGATGTAACAATCTAGATTTTTAATTAAATATTTATTGAATTATATAAATATTTAATGGTTGTGTTTATCGTTGAATAAGTATTTGTTTAATTGATTTGATGTGATTTGATTATTTATTTGTTTAATAAATAATTAATGAGTTAAGGAAAGTAATTATTTTGAAATAGTAATCTAATTTAATTTAATAATTAAGCTAGAGAGTTTATAATGATTAAATAGATTATTATATTATGCAATGAATTGTTATTAGAATTAATTAAATTAAGTATAAAAACTTAATTAATTAGAAGTGTGACAAATAACTATATTATAAGTGGTTATTAAAATAAATTAAAGTAGTTTTAATTTATTTTGCCAAACAAGGCTTAAATATATTAAGTCTTTAATTTTAAAGAGTTTTGCCAAATGGAGCCTTATGGCTTTTGGATTTTTAAATTTGATTTATTAAATATAAAATAAATAAATAAAATATAAATAATATATATAATAATTTTATAACTGATAATTGATTAGGGTCAATTATTATAATGTCAGTTTTTTTTTTAAAAAAAAACGTCTGCATTAGTTTTATGTTGTGTTACGTATATTGTATTTGGTTAAGTCTGAAAAAGGAAAAAGGGAAGTGTTTAAGGAAAGAAAAGAGTCTAAGAAATTTCAGAGAGAGCATTTGACAAAGGACTGAAATTTCAAAAGTTAGTTCAAAGTAGCGATTCTCAGTGAATGGTTTTTCTAAAAGCAAGTGAAGGTATGTTATATAAAACTTAAAACATATTACGGTATAATTTTATTGAATATCACTGTGTATGTTATAAAGTATTACAAAAATTGTATGAAAATCATGTTTTTATAATTATGTATGATATTATGTGTATTTATAATTGTAATTGTTATATTAGCACATGTATGTATATATGAGAAGTATGCTAGCATTCACAAAGAGAAAAGAATTGGTTTTACAGTAAAAATGTGTAAGAAATTGAGTTGTACAAAATCAAAGGTTATAGATACAATTGTACGCTAAATGTAAAATTGAAGTGTGATTATGTTAATTGAGTATGAATTTCAGAGAATCGTACTTTGAAGTAATCAAGTTTGGGTTATTATTGATATTACAGTGTTAAACAACGTTAACAATGGAGTTTTTCTTAAAAACAGTGTTTTCAAATAATGAAGTTTTCTAAGGTAGTTGTTTAATTGTTGGTAATTGTTATATGGATGATTGTTAAACGTTTATGTGTAGTTTGTGATGAAGTTATGGATGTTAATTAGTGTTAGAAATGAAGTAATAGACAAACAAATCAGTTGTTCTGTTCTTCGTGGTTGGGTTCTGCGAGTTTCGGCGCCCCAGCGTCAAAATTCACGCCCTAGCGCCAAATTTTGCGCCCTGGCGCCAAGGTTCGCGCCCCAGCGCCAAAATGGGCCAGTAGCTCGCGCCCCAGCATTGTGTCTCGCGCTCAGCGCTGTAGCTCGCGCCCCAGCGCCACTGTTCCGCGCCCCGGCGCGGGAAAAGTGGTTTATGTTGGACAGTTTTGACCTCCTGTAGTAAAATGATCATAACTTTCTCATACGAACTCCGATTGAGATGTTTCAAGATGATCCGGAACGAGGACGAGTAGACCTAAAACTTTCGTTCTTTACTTTTTTCAATTTGAGGTCATTAGGATAGGTAAAAATGGTCATCGTTAGGACTGTTGTGTTTTCGGAGGCAATCGGAGGGTGTCGGGCATGCACATATGCATGTGTAGTGCTCCAGACCATAAAAGATGATGTCCTAAGTTATAAAATATGAATCTCAGTAAATATAATAATGCTTAACATTAATAAATAATGTATTAGATAAGTTATAGAAGCATAGTAAGCATACACAAGAGAGGCATATCGGGCGTGTGGCGATTGAACGTCGAAACGCCGTGCCAAGAGTTAATGAACTTAAAAAGTGTTTCAATTCCATTGAAATGGATATTATAAGATATGGAATGGGTTTAATATAAAACCAATAAGTAGTCCTAGCAAGACTTAAGCACTTGAACTTCGAGTTTGACTAAGAAGAAATATAGTGAGTCATAAGTCGAAAAGTTAACACAATCTAATTGACCATTGTGTATTTATTAATAGGAAAGATTATGAGATGTGGAGTAGAGTTTACATTACAATTACTATGTATTGTTATGTGACTAATAGTTGATGTGTATGATTATATAATTGTGTAGGGCACGTGAAGTGCAGATAACTGTAAGCTATTAAGCTATTATTGGTAAACAACGATCAAGGCAAGTTTTTCGGTTCCTATTTTTTACGTGGACTTGATGAACTGTTTTAAATTGCATGATATGTTATGCATGTTGAAATCATGAAATGTTAAAGTCAATATATGACTGCATTGTTTTGGCTAAGTAATGATGATTGAGTAAGGAACTCAATCTTTATATTTGCTATGTGAATTAAAAGCATGTATGCCATGTTACTTTAATGAGATGTATATCGAGCATGTTATTATGTGATATGTGATGCATGAAAACTGTTAGACTTTGCTGGGCTGTCGAGCTCACTCTTGCAAATAACCACTTTTGCAGGTCAAGATTTTAAGGTAAAGATACGTGCTATGTGAGTTATAGAGATCTATATTCACGAAGATTACTTATGTTTTATGAGAAATGTATTTCATATTTTGAATGTAACATGTTGTTGAAATGTAAGTTGAGCTATCCAATGTATATGGATATTTAGTTATGATGTAAGACTTTGGATAGTCATTTTGTTTAAACGATTCATGATATAAGATTGAATCAAAGAGATGTAATGTAATGGTTGCGATTCAGGGCAAGAAAGAAGGAAATGTATAAAAGTTTTAAATATTTCGCAATTTTATTAAGTTTAACATCGAATAATGATGTATTATTTAGAGGTTGAATGTATGGTTAACGAACGAAATCGGGATTTAAATTGTATATGAATTTTGGGGTCGTTACAGTTGGTATCAGAGCTGTAGGTTATAAACCTTAGGTAAGAGTACCGTAGGCAATAACCTTAGAGAAGAGAGGTGAAGATAAAGAATGAATAAGTTCAAATAGAGTTTGAACAATAAGGGATTAAAACTTGCGTGAAAGGATTCAAAGAAGAATCTCGCAGAGTTTTAAGGAATATAAATGTGGGGTTACCCAACTCCAATAATAAGGATGTAAGGTGAAAATAAATAGACAATGTCTATAAAAAGATAATGATAAAGAAGTTATGAATAGAGAGTTATGTCTAAGTATGGTGCAATTGTACTCTTTAGTAGTTGATGTATGGTATCTGGGCTAAACGATTCCTTCATAGAGCAGAGGTATATACGAACTAGCAACTCGGAACCTAGTTTGTTGGTTGTTTGTGGGAAACCACTCAGCGTACCATATTGAAACTGTTAGAGACTCGATGTGTACCAAGTGTAGAAATGGACACGTATGATGAAAGTGTAGAACTCGAATGAAATTTTGAGCGATGTAAATGATGTTAGAAATTCTTAAATGAATTTTTTTTCTTTATATAAACAAGAAGATTCAAAGAAGAATCTAAGAGATATAAAGATAAGAAATGGGAGTTTCCTAACTCCAAAAGCCAGAATAACGAGTAATGTAGTAAATGATGAAAAAGAGAAAGAAAGAGGATCGTAAAACAAAACGATCACGAGTTAAGAAAAGAATTTTAAGGGAGGTGATTATAGAATAAGATCACGACGTGGTCTGTTTAAGTTATAAAGGAAAGATGGTCTATAATGTTTGAATAATTGTAGCTTAATGCTATGAAGATGGAGTACTATAAAATAGTACGAGATAACTCATGAGAAGTTATAGATGATGTGATATGAGGAATTCGTATCGAGCAAAGGGCAAGTTATAAGCAAGATAGAGTTAGGTGGGATTTCAATTGAGGTTTCATGTGATGGCTGAGTTGTACAAACCTTTGTATGGGTGAGGGTTTTGTGCTTGCACTCAGTTTATCACATTGATAATCATTGGAATGTTTGTGTCGCGCTATTTGTTATATGCTTGTTGAGAAGGTGATTCTTTTCTCATGTGTATAACAGATAGGTAGAGTATAGTTAGAGAATATTATAAAGTTAAGTGTGAGTTCTTAAAACTCATACTTATGGTAGGTTCGTGACTCATAATTATATGGTATGTTTTTGAACCCCTCAGCGAATGGACGCCTATGGTCTGACTAGGATAAGTTCTTAAACTCATATGATTGTGGCAAGTTCCTGAACTCATAACGTGTGGTAAGTTTGATGAACTAGGGTATAATTAAGTGTGAATGGAGTATTGAGGATGATAGGAATAGATAGACCTATTAAGCAATGGATCATTATAGAAAGTGGAGTTGATGGTGGAAGCATAGGTATTCTAAATCTACTGGCTATGCTAGACTTTCGAAATTTATTGACTTCGTGCTGATGTTTACACTTTTATTTTCTTGAAAAACATTGGATCAAATGATGGAACCAATGAGTTTTAACAACAAATACTATTATTCGTATGTCTATGCTAATTACTTCGGCTAGACAAAAATGATTTGCAATATATCAAAATGTATTTTATATCATTAATGCATCATGTAACCTGGTGCAAAGATGATAAAAATGATGGAGTCATCAATGCAGTATTACCTAGTGTTGGATGTGATTTAAGGATCGTCAGCCCACTATGGTATGATGTAGTATGATAAAGTCACCAAATGACGGAATCCTCAACGGACTGTAAATACAGTGCGGTATCATGACGTCATAAAAAGATTTTTGAGATTTCTTTAAGATATGAGAATACATATGTATGTATGTATATGTATATTTCGGTTAATGTCCGAGTTATTGTAGAGGTCTATGCTATTTGATTCAGCTAGACAAATATTGAAAGATGTTCATGAAATTCAAGCGTTTCTTGAGAGGTTATGCCAAACCAAATTGTTTTGGTGCGGATTCAGATGTTGAAAAGCTGAGATGAACAATCCTTTTATAGGGGATTACGCGGAGGCGTTGAGATGTTTGTGCACAATACATTGTACGAAGGGCTGATCACCCTAAGTACGAGGAGTCCCTATAGTCTTATGACTGTTAAAGTTTAAGTTGAAAGATTACTTATAACTATGGACATATGCATAGCGTTTAAATGTTTGTGCACAATACATCGTACGAAGGGCTTAACACCCTAAGTACGGGGGTCCTTATAGTCTTATTACTGTTAAAGTTGAAGTTGAAAGATTACTTACAACTGTGGACATAGTTCGTGATCTTATGACCCTCAGCATGATTTGGAATCTTTTAAATACCTGTTATTCATATCGCTTCCCAATTATTGAGCAATTGTGGAAGATTCTTGGTATTCTAAAAGGTGAATGTGGTAAGGATGATATTCCTTAGAAAGAAGTGAGTCATAGAATACGACACTGAATGATGAATATGTTGAATAAGTGAGAAAAGAGATTTTGAAGTGAGAAGGATGTGAGTTATCAAAGAATAATGTGAAATTTTTAATAGAAAAGTTTAATAATTGTAGAATATTGTTTGTGGAAAGAAAGTGATTATAGAAACCAATGAATGAATGAAGTAGTGACGTAAAAAAAAATCTACTTTGATAGAATGAATGAATAAAAATTAATAAATAAAATTTCGAGGACGAAATTCTTAGAAGAAAGGGTGAATGTAATATCCCAAGTGTTGATGATAACGATCCTTAGAAAAGGAAATGAATGGGTTAAAAGATATATAATACTCAGAATATAATTGAGTTCAAGTGAAAGTTATGAAATGAAACCTAAAATTTGTTAGGTAATGAATATAGTAGGAAATATAAAATCTATATTTAGATAAAATGATGAAAGATTTCTCTGAGTTATTTGTGTAATTTGTGTCTTCGATTCTGGGGACAGAATCTTTGTAAGTAGGGAAGATTGTAACGAATGAGTGGTTTGAGTTGTGATTCTGAGGACAGAATCCTTGTAAGGAGGGAATGATGTAACAATCCAGATTTTTAATTAAATATTTAAATATTTATTGAATTATATAAATATTTAATGGTTATGTTTATCGTTGAATAAGTATTTGTTTAATTGATTTGATGTGATTTGATTATTTATTTGTTTAATAAATAATTAATGAGTTAAGGAAAGTAATTATTTTGAAATAGTAATCTAATTTAATTTAATAATTAAGCTAGAGAGTTTATAATGATTAAATAGATTATTATATTATGCAATGAATTGTTATTAGAATTAATTAAATTAAGTATAAAAACTTAATTAATTAGAAGTGTGACAAATAACTATATTATAAGTGGTTATTAAAATAAATTAAAGTAGTTTTAATTTATTTTGCCAAACAAGACTTAAATATATTAAGTCTTTAATTTTAAAGAGTTTTGCCAAACGGAGCCTTATGGCTTTTGGATTTTTAAATTTAATTTATTAAATATAAATAAAATAAATAAAATATAAATAATATATATAATAATTTTATAACTGATAATTGATTAGGGTCAATTATTATAATGTCAGTTTTTTTTTTTTTAAAAAAAACGTCTGCATTAGTTTTATGTTGTGTTACGTATATTGTATTTGGTTAAGTCTGAGAAAGGAAAAATGGAAGTGTTTAAGGAAAGAAAAGAGTCTGGGAAATTTCAGAGAGAGCATTTGACAAAGGACTGAGATTTCAAAAGTTAGTTCAGAGTAGCGATTCTCAGTGAATGGTTTTTCTAAAAGCAAGTGAAGGTATGTTATATAAAACTTAAAACATATTACGGTATAATTTTGTTGAATATCACTGTGTATGTTATAAAGTTTTACAAAAATTGTATGGAAATCATGTTTTTATAATTATGTATGATATTATGTGTATTTGTAACTGTAATTGTTATATTAGCACATGTATGTATATATGAGAAGTATGCTAGCATTCACAGAGAGAAAAGAATTGGTTTTACAGTAAAAACGTGTAAGAAATTGAGTTGTACAAAATCAAAGGTTATAGATATAAGTATACGCTAAATGTAAAATTAAAGTGTGATTATGTTAATTGTGTATGAATTTCAGAGAATCGTACTTTAAAGTAATCAAGTTTGGGTTATTATTGATATTACAGTGTTAAACAACGTTAACAATGGAGTTTTTCTTAAAAACAGTGTTTTCAAATAATGAAGTTTTCTAAGGTAGTTGTTTAATTGTTGGTAATTGTTATATGGATGATTGTTAAACGTTTATGTGTAGTTTGCGATGAAGTTATGGATGTTAATTAGTGTTAGAAATGAAGTAATAGACAAACAAATCAGTTGTTCTGTTCTTCGTGGTTGGGTTCTGCGAGTTTCGGCGCCCAACGTCAAAATTCACGCCCCAGCGCCAAATTTTGCGCCCTGGCGCCAAGGTTCGCGCCCCAGCGCCAAAATGGGCCAGTAGCTCGCGCCCCAGCGCTGTGTCTCACGCCCCAGCGCCACTGTTCCGCGCCCCGGCGCCGAAAAAGTGGTCTGGGTTGGACAGTTTTGACCTCCTGTAGTAAAATGGCCATAACATCCTCATATGAACTCCTATTGAGGTGATTCAAGATGATCCGGAACGAAGACTAGTAGACCTACAACTTTCGTTCTTTAAGTTTTTCAATTTGAGGTCATTAGGATAGGTAAAAATGGTCATCTTTAGGACTGTTGTGTTTTCGGAGGCAATCGGAGGGTGTCGGGCATGCACACATGCATGTGTAGTGCTCCAGACCATAAAAAATGATGTCCTAAGTTATAAAATATGAATCTTAGTAAATATAATGATGCTTAACATTAATAAATAGTGTATTAGATAAGTTATAGAAGCATAGTAAGCATACACAAGAGATGCACATCGGGCGTGTGACGATTGAACGTCGAAATGCCGTGCCAAGAGTTAATGAACTTAAAAAGTGTTTCAATTCCATTGAAATGGATATTATAAGATATGGAATGGGTTTAATATAAAACCAATAAGTAGTCCTAGCAAGACTTAAGCACTTGAACTTCGAGTTTGACTAAGAAAAAATATAGTGAGTCATAACTCAAAAAGTTAACACAATCTAATTGACCATTGTGTATTTATTAATAGGAAAGATTATGAGATGTGGAGTAGAGTTTACATTACAATTGCTATGTGTTGTTATGTGACTAATAGTTGATGTGTATGATTATATAATTGTGTAGGGCACGTGAAGTGCAGATAACTGTAAGCTGTTAAGCTATTATTGGTAAACAACGATCAAGGCAAGTTTTTCGGTTCCTATTTTTTACGTGAACTTGATGAACTGTTTTAAATTGCATGATATGTTATGCATGTTGAAATCATGAAATGTTAAAGTCAATATATGACTGCATTGTTTTGGCTAAGTAATGATGATTGAGTAAGGAACTCAATCTTTATATTTGCTATGTGAATTAAAAGCATGTATGCCATGTTACTTTAATGAGATGTATATCGAGCATGTTATTATGTGCTATGTGATGCATGAAAACTGTTAGACTTTTCTGGGCTCTCGAGCTCACTCTTGCAAATAACCACTTTTGCAGGTCAAGATTTTAAGGTAAAGATACGTGCTATGTGAGTTATAGAGATCTATATTCACGAAGATTACTTATGTTTTATGAGAAATGTATTTCATATTTTGAACGTAACATGTTGTTAAAATGTAAGTTGAGCTATCCAATGTATATGAATATTTATTTATGATGTAAGACTTTGGATAGTCATTTTGTTTTAACGATTCATGATATAAGATTGAATCAAAGAGATGTAATGTAATGGTTGCGATTCAGGGCAAGAAAGAAGGAAATGTATAAAAGTTTTAAATATTTCGCAATTTTATTAAGTTTAACATCGAATAATAATGTATTATTTAGAGGTTGAATGTATGGTTAACGACCGAAGTCGGGATTTAAATTGTATATGAATTTTGGGGTCGTTACAATTCCTCCACTAGGAGGCAAACCCATCGGTCACTGATTATAGGACTCCAACGGCGATTAAGTCCAAGTGAGGCTCAGTAAAGGTACCACTCAGATCTGCTCCATTTGAAAGATCGGATTAACTTCCCATCTAGTAGATTACGATGATCTGGGAACCTCCATGCCGAAAAGCCCATGAGAGTAACCTAAGATAGGTCAGCCTCTTATAAACCAAAAGCAAAGGGAAGTCTCTACATGCCTTCCCTTTTTCAATACATATCCTATGTAGATCTTGTCAAATATTGTAAATGCTGTAAAATATTATAAATATCATTTTTTCCAAATTCATTGTCAAATATCAAATACTGTTATGATATCATGTCATCAAAACAACTGACATCTATTTTGCTGAAAAACATTAAAAAACCCCTAAAAACCGACGCATTGCATAAGCATGCATAATGTTCGGGTTTATCAAGACTAAACTACCTACTTTTACGGTAGGCAAGACTGGTCCCATTACCAGATCCATATATAAGAAGGCAAAAAGCCTACTCATTAACATGGAAGAAAGCACCCAACAAGGGTCAAGTTTCGTGTCTCGAAAAGAATTTGAGGGACTCAAAAATCAGATAACAGAATTAGTTATCTTCTTAAAATAATAGAGCAAAGGTACTCATGGTAAACAAAGACCCGCTCAACCAGAGTCCTCCGAACAAGGTGGTGTCGACTTCAGGATTTGGTGTTCTCATGTTAGGTGAGATTTGTTTGAAAAAATAAGTTATGAAAAGGTCCGACATGTATATGTCGACGATTGGACTGTAAGAGTCGCCAGTTGCTATTTTTAAATGGTTGCACCAACTCAACCGAGAAAAGGATTGTACATTGACCTAGTGATGTGGCACTATTTGACTGGTCTGTGAAACCAAGATTTGTTAGGGTCTGAGGGCTTGATTATGCGGAGGGAAGGTGTTAGGTACCCCCCCGACATCCGTGTTACCACGGTGATGGCCACTTTTCAATTTAAATAATTATCTGAATGTGTGTGTGTAGATCAATATGCAATTATCTGAAAGTAGTGCTATACCTCGTTTGCACCTATATATAAAGGGTTTGAATTTTGTATAAAAGTTCAGTTTTAACAAGATATAGCAGTGATGTTTTGTAAAAAAGGTTTTTCAAATCCTTGTGCTCAATAGTAATTGAGGCCTTTGATACTTCTATTTTTATTATGTGTTCGGCTTGGTTGCTTTTATTTTCGAGATGCGAAGCATCTTCGAGAAAATAAGATAAAAAGCAGTGCCGAACTCCTTGTGGGCATGAGAGCCGTCTAAGGAAATTCAAACACTGTGAAAAATTTACAAGCCATGTACAGCTAAAAAAATGTCCATCACGGGAACCGAATCTAGATTATGAGACTGAATCTGTGATCACATGATTCCTAGGCTCACATGATGTAGTAATTTGTATGAAAGCTGTAAACAGTTATATATATACAAATTGTATATATATAAAAGTTGATCGTTATATATATATATATATATATATATATATATATATATATATATATATATATGTAGACACTCGAAATTTTTTGCACACCTGTTACTACATTACAGGAGGGCAGATTCATCTTTTATAGATAACCCTGGAAGACATCTCATATCCAGTCCGGATATTATCGGAAGTTAAGTAGCAAACCCGGAACACACACCGAGAGTATCAGTTCCAACCTCGGAGATAACCTTAAGGCATGCAGTTTCAAAACTGGAAATTCCACCGGAGAAGGCCGATTCATCTTGGAGATAACCCCAAGATATTCAGTCTCAGTCCCAACATTGGGAGTAGCAGTCACCAACCTTGGAGATAACCCCAAGGAAGGCAGTTGCAGTTTCGGAGATAACCCCAAAAATGTTTGTTTCAAATGCATGCAATCAGCTTCAATCTCGGCACTTACATCGAGACACTCTATACAAAACCCGGAGATAACACCGGGAAGACAAGCACACCTCAGAGGTGACACTGAGGACCTTCAACACTTGCAGTAGTCCAATCTCAGAGATAACCCTGAGCAACGTCTGTTTTATCAACCCAAACTGGAGATAACCCCGGTGAGGGGCAAAGTCATCATCTTGCCACCTTGACGCCACACTGTACCGTCTCAACATTTTATACATATATTTTTACACAACAATATCCCACAAGAACCAAGGAAAACCAATCCCGAGTTACTATTGCGCAGGACAACGGATAGAATTTGAAGCTTGAAGACCGGAGGGCATGGTCCCATCTTCCTAACTTCGTACAACCTCTAATCACATGTCATTGCGTAACTCTCAATAACGGCGGTCCAAAATAGGTCTTACATACCTCCGTTGGATGCCTGAATTGTAATTCTAAAAGTTTGAGTGGACATCACATTGCATGCATGCGCGTACTTCGAGACGGTGGGACCTACAAAGCTCGGGGCACCCCGGGCAGCCGCAAGTACAGCTGCGGCTAGCCACATGTACACCTACTGCTCCCCCCTCTATAAATAGAGGGCTTGGGGTGGCTATTTGTAAGAGAAAAAGACGAGGAAGCCCTGTCAAATTTGCTCTGTACTCACATTAAACTGAGTGCTCTCTCATTATAAACACTTGTAAGCTCACATATAGCTACTTTTTTGTACCGACGGGAGCCGAGTGTTCATCCACTTCAAGTTATAGAAGTCTTGTTTGGCAGCCCACTATAATCCTTCTTACACACTTTAAAGCATTTCTCTTCATCTTTGCACACACCATTCTTCACATTGAGAGTCGTGTTGCGTGTGTTTACCCGAACTTCGGTCCGTGGTTTCATTTCAATTTCTATATACATATATACTTATATATATATATATATATATATATATATATATATATATATTCCAGACTCAATCGAGTCATAACTCAATAATGTTAGTCCATATATATATATATATATATATATATATATATATACTTTTTTATCCCGCCTGGAGTTTACTTCATAGCGGTTGATTGCTTTTACAGCTTTCTTTACATTTCGTCCTGCCTGGAGTTTACTCCGTGGCGGTTGATGGTTTTTACAACTTTATTTACATTTCTGATCCCCCATGGAGGTGCTTCGTGGTGGCTGATCATGTCTATATATATATATTTATAGCTTTTATATATATACCTGTTTACTGCTTTTATATCAATTGCGGCATCATGTGAGCCTAGGAATCATGTGATCACAGATTCAGTTTACTAAATCTAGATTCGGTTCCCATGATGGACATTTTCAGCTGTAAGCAGCTTGTAAATTTATTCATGGTGTCTGGATTTCCTCAAATGATTTTCATGCCCATGAGGAGTTCGGCATCATTTTGTACATTATTTTCTCAAAGATGCTTTGCATCTTGAATAAAAATAAAAGCCATCAAGCCGAACATTTAATAAAATGGAAGTGTAAAAGGTCTCAATTACTATTGAGCACAAGGGTTTGAAAAACCTCTTTTCTAAAACATCATTGCCATATCTTGCTTAAAATTCAATTTTTACATAAATTCAAACCTTGAGTGTATAGTGTCGACGTCGGGATTTTTAATTGTCCCTTTCCGTTACTTGTTCTTTGGTGTTCTCATTTTAGGTGAGATTTGTTTGAAAAAACAAGTGAAAAAGGTCCGACATGTATAATATCGACGATTGGACTATAAGAGTCGCCAGTTGATTTTTTAAATGGTTGTACCAACACAACCGAGAAAAGGTTTGCACATTGACCCAGTGATGTGACACTGCTAAACGGGTCGGTGAAACCGAGATTCGTTAGGGTCCGGGGACTTGGTTATGCAGAGGGAAGGTGTTAGGCACCCCCCGACATCCGTGTTACCACGGTGACCGCCTCTTTTCAAGAAACTATTATCTGAATGTGTGTGTGTGGGTCAATGTACTGTTATTTGAAAGTAGTGCGAGGCCTCGTTCGCACCTATATACACAGGGTTTGAATTTTCTGTAAAAATTCAATTTTAAGCAAGATATGGCAGTGATGTTTTATAAAAGAGGTTTTTCAAACCCTGATGCTCAATAGTAATTGAGACCTTTTACACTCCCATTTTATTAAGTGATCGGCTTGGTTGATTTTATTTGACAGATGCGAAGCATCCGTACGAAAATAATGTACAAAATAATGTCGACTCCCTCGTGGGTATGGAAACCATCTGAGGAAATTCAGACACCGCAGAATAATTTACAAGTTGCTTACAGCTGGAAATGTCCATCATGGGAACCGAATCTAGATCCAATGGGATGGATCTGTGATCACATGATTCCTAGGATCACATGATACTGCAGTCTGTATGAAAGCAGTAAGCATGCATATATATATAAAAGCTATAAGTATATATATACATACATGATCACCAGCCACGGAGCACATCCATGGGGGATCAGAAATATAAATAAAGCTATAAAATCTATCAACCGTCACGGAGGAAACTCCAGGCGGGACGAAATGTACAGAAAACTGTAAAAACGGTCAACCACCACGAAGTAACTCCAGGTGGGACGAAATATATATATATATATATATATATATATATATATATATATATATATATATATATATATAGCATGTAAACGCACCGGATATAAAATCTAGGCTCATCGGACAAAGTCCAACAATAATTAATAAATATAAGTATATATATATATATATATATATATATATATATATATATATATATATATATATTAAAGCAGTAAACGCACCGGATGTGAAATCCAGGCTCACCGAACAGAGTTCGATAGCAGTTCATATATATAATTATATATATAAGAAAGCCATTAAACGCACCAGACATAAGTCTAGGCTCATCGAACAGAGTTCGACCACAGTTCATATATATAAGTATATATATATCGGAAAGCAAGTAAACGCACCAAACCGAAGTTTAGGCTCATCGAACAAAGTTCGACACACAGTTAATATATATATATATATATATATATATATATATATATATATATACAGACTGGAATGAAACCATGGAACGAAGTCCGGGCAAAAGCAAGCAACACGACTCTCAACGTGTAGAAGGGTGTGTGCAAAGATGAAGAGAAAGACTCTAAATTGTGTGAGAAGGCTTACAGCTGACTGCTAAAAAAGGCTTCTATATCTTTAGAGTGGGTAGATACAAAAGAGGCTACATATGAGCTCACAGGTGTTTATAAGGGGAAAGTACACTGCATAAGATGAGTGCAGAGCAAATTGGGCAGGGCTTCCTCGCCGTTTTCTCTTTCAAAATGGCCACCCCAAGCCCTCTATTTAAAGAGGATGGAGCCGTAGGTGTACCTTCTGCTGGGCCACAGGTGTACCTGCTGCTACCTGGGGTGCCCCGGGCAGTGTGGGTCCCGCCGTGTCGAAGTACGTACACTCGGACATTGCGCTGTTCGCTCGGTCACTCATAACTTTCAATTCGGGAGTCCGATGGAAGCGTGCCATATCATTCCGGAAAGCTCTTTCTGAGAGCTACACAATGACATATGATTTGCCCTTTTTTGATTCTAGGAAGATGGGTCCATGACCGAAATGGCATTTTCGAGTTTCCGTCAGGTAGTCCATTGAGTTGTTTTGCGTAGTTTGCGCTCGAAAGTTAAGATATGGTTCTTGCAGGACTTCCGTTGAAGTAATTTGAGTTGAAATGGGTGTATTTGATTTGAAGTGAAGTTGAGTTGGCAAAATGACCATTTTGCCCCTCTTGGGGTTATCTCCGATTTTTGCACAGTTGTAGCAGTCTTTTCTCAAGGTTATCTCTGAGGTTGGTCTGCTATTGACTTTGACTATCCTCAGGGTCATCTCTGAGGTTGGTTTGATCTCCTGGGCTGTCTCTAGGCTTTGATCTTGATCCCCAGGGGTTATCTCTGAGGTTGAAACTGACTTTCCCTGGGTTATATCCGTGGTTTAAAACCTGATTTCCCGAGGTTATCTTCGGGATTAGAATTGATGTTGTGGTCCTCCAGGGTTATCTCTAGAGTGTGAAAAAGTCAATTTTGTCCTCCTGCATAGTTAGTAACAGGAAAATGAAATTTTCAGTGTCTACAGATGCCTCTCTTTATCATGTTCATGCAATGCAATGGAATGGACATGATAAAGATTTGTAGACACTTGAAACATAACAAGGTATTTTCAATGATGCAAATCGCAATGTAGTGAATGTTTATGATGAACGTGAAAATGTTTTCGCAAATCGCAGTTCGTAAATCGCACATCGCATTTCGCACTTCGCTTTTCGCATTTGGCCAAATCACACATCGCAATTCGCACATCGTAACTCACACATCGCATTTCGCATATCGCATATCGCAAAATCGCAAATCGTAATGTAATGAATGTTATGATGAATGTTAAAATGTATTCTCTAATCACTTTACCTTTACCAATCATCACTGATGCATATACTGGTGTTGACTTCAATGGTTTGGCATTTAATCGCTGATACATATTTGATAAAGATAAGTTGAGATGTTTTCCACATCTCTGATGGGGATGACGTTCTGAAAATCACCAGACCCTCCTGACGTATTCGCTGGTAGTTTGCAATTGTGCCTATCCTGCTGATCGCCACACTGTTTCGGCTCCCACTCAAACGGTGGTATACGAAGCTTTCATCGCTAGACTATCTTGATGTTACCCTGAATTGATGCCAATGGTTTAGAATATCGGATCTTCGGATACCTTCGCTCACCCTTTCTGAGGTGATTTGGAATTTTCTTTCGCTGTTGGGGGCTGGTGCCCCATTTCCTTGAGCATTTGATTCGTAACCCAGTTAAACTGATGACTTGAATGCCGCTGACATCGCTGGAGTGTGCAACTCGTTCTTTCGCTGCTCAGATTTGAACTTCGCTGTAGAGGCCTCAACTAATGAGGACTTAACGCTGGTTGGCACATTTGATGATGAGGATTTATCTCGTTGTACCTCCTTCCCTTTCAGGAAATTGGAAAATGCCCAAGTCCTTTTGCATGTTATCGTCGAGAATTCATTGCGAGTGAATAATATCTGAATCGCCATTAAGATGATGATGGACCATACTGATGGCGCTGACTGGTGCATTTTTCACTTTAGGATGGTTGATAAATGCCCCAGTGTTGAGTTATCGCTCTAGTTGAGATGATGCTCTAACTCATAGGGATATAGCTGTTGCTGAGCGGGATAGCGCTATATCTGCTCGAGATATCGCATGTAGTTGGCTGTAGATCTGTTGGCTCGTGTAGAAACCCTTGGGCAGGAGATCACAATGTTACTTCCTTCTTTTAAGAGGGAATCCATGTTGGACTTGTTGGCTCGTTTATCCACTAGTTTGTAGATTAGCTGGGTATTTTCTTGCACAGACTAGCTTAGCCATTTTGTCATGTATAGTACACATTGTATATATCAAACAACATTATATATGGTAGGAAAATATATGTTGATTCACTTCCTTTTAGTTGTGCCTTGTTACTTGCTTGATATTTTCTTGTTTCTTAAGGACTTTGTGATCTGGATGTATTCTGAACTCCTCCTTGATGGATGGACAGTGAGATGTCTCAGGATTTTCAGAATGAATTGTCGATCTATGTGTATTCCCTACCATCTTTGGTGTCTTGGGACTTGTTTCTGTATGTGGTTGTAGATAGGAGTATGTTTGTTTTTGTTTTTCTGTGGTGAGATCGAACCATATAACATGGCTGCCTACGTGCTCCCGTGTATTAGGGAGATCAGGTCGGCGTAGTTCACCCTCAGGGCGAGTTGAAAAGCGTGATCCCATGAGCAGGTCAGATTACGGGGAAGAGAAAATTTAATCCTAGGTTGAGGATAAACTGAAGGTGTGAGAAGTTTGATCCCATGTATGGGTAGCCAAACTACAAACGTAAGAGGTATAATTCGCAGTGGGATGACCTAAGTGGTATGATAGAAGTGAAGTCAGGCTGCTGGCTTGAAAGGATGTTTCCCTGAGGGGTGATTGGGTAAAAAGGAAAGGCGGTATGTAGTGAGGGTTAAAGAACCTGAAATGACTGGTGATCTGATGATCCAAAACCAGGATATTCGCTTGATGATAACCTCAGACATAGTACCGTTTCACGATGTCCGAGTTGATGCGTTGCGAACATTCATTGTCGTCTATTTCCTGTAATCTAGGAGTGCCTCCTGTCAATGCCTCCTTGACAATAATAAGGTCTTCCCAGTTCGGGGAGAATTTTCCTTTAAACTAGGCTTGGTTGTCAACGATCTTTTTTCAAAACCAAGTCGTGTTGTTTGAACTATCGTAGTCAGACTTTTCCGTTGTAGGATCTTCTTTACAAGTAGAAGGCCACTCATTTGTGGGCCACATACTCCCCCATGGATATGAACCTCTGATCTTGGTCCTCATCCAGACATTTGAGGAGACCTCGTCTTGTATTCTTTTTGTAGAGTGCATCTCTGCTCAGGTAGAATTTCATAGCAAGTCGATGGATCTGCCTTTTCTCAGTCGGGCTCGCCTTAGCAGGTGTAGATCCATCTCGTAAGTACTCCTTGATGTGTTGATACCAAGGATGCTAGATGGGAGGTAGGTCATCTGATACTTCTCCAATGTAACTTTCATAGGCTGGAGCCTTTTATTGTGCAAATGTGAGGGTTGACATGTCTTCCTTGTCATGTATGTGAATCAAGGAGGCCAAAGTTGCTAACGCGTCTGTAAAGTCATTCCTATTACGAGGAATGTGTAGAAAGGAGATTTCTTCGAACTCCAAAACCATCTGTAGAACCTGCCGATGGTAAGGCAGCAACTGTAGAACCTGTTGAAGAGAGATTTTTTTCTTTTTCTTTTTTCTTTTCTCTTTTTCCTTTTTTCTTTTTTTATGCATTATATCGTGAAAAAGAGCCATACGGCTCACTGATAGGTAGCTCCGGCATTGATGAGGCCGAAGGACAATCGTCTTCTAGCAAAAGATTCTCCAAAGAGTGATGAAAACAATTTTCTCACGATCTTCCTCAGCAACCATGATTTGATGGTACCCTGCAAAGGAATCAGCTTAGGAGTACATGTCGTATTGTCAATGAGTATGTGCATGAATGGGACAGGAAAGCTATCTTTGAGACAAGCTTTGTTCAGATCGCTGTAATCCACGTAAAATCACACATCTCCACCGGGTTTTGGCACGGGGACTATGTCGAATAGCCATTCAGGGTTGTAACCTCCACTCAGGTTTTAATTGCCTGAGCTTCTGCCTAACTGGCTTGAATTCCCCTTTGATGGGAATGCGATGAATAACAATGTCAGTGGATAAACAGACCATGTCTTAGTGAGACCATGCAAACACATCCTAGAATAGGGTCAATAGAGTACCTATGTCATTCCTTTGGTTTGGAGTGAGGTCCGTACCAATCTGGATTTATTTGGGGTTTTCTAAGGTTCCGAGGTTTGAAAAAGGTGGTTTGATCAAGATTTGGCTTGGGTTTGTCTTCGACCCATTCTTTGATCTCCTGAGATATCTCATAGTCCTCTTGTATTTCCATCAAGCCTGAGTCCGACTTTACATCAAAGTTACAATCCTTGTGGAGAATAGGCACCTCATCAGCAAGTACAGGCACATCTAAATTCAGAGTTCTGAAATAAAATATGCTTTCACTTAGTATATATGAAGTTGTTTAGTCACACAAAGTGTTAGCATGTAATGACAAAAGTAACTGCTAATACTATATAAAAAAAGTAAGCAGTTATTGCTATCTACAAGGCAGAGAGAGTTTCTTCCCTTTTTATCCTCGTCGGTAAATGCAAGGAGTGCTGCTCCAATTGTCAAGGGCAAAGTCTTGGCAGACTGCAGTGATGGAGGGGCTATCATCAACTTCCTTCTCCCGAATGATGATCATTACGTCTGGGCAATCATCGTCTGGGGTGCATCTGTTTGAGAAGTGTTTGTTTGGATTTTTGTTTGGTTTGACCGCACCATTGATGGCTGCCTACGTACTCCTATTGAAGAGGAGATCAGGTCTTTCGTAGTTCAGGCTTTGGTTTGAAAAGGTTCAAAAGGGGTGAGTGGTAAGAAGAGTGTAGAGATGTTTTTTGTTTTGTTTATTTATTCACATGCATGGAAATAAAAGGCATACTACGAAGAAAGTGACACCGTTCCAACATTTTCTGGAACTCGCAACTTTATCCCCTGGATCTACATCTTCTTAGCTAGTTGAGGCCTGATAGTCCAGTTGTCAGTGATTAGGTTGCCTTCAGGCCTCGTGATAGAGGTTACCCCTGGATTCTGAATGTCTTCGCTTGTGGCCATAACTTGATCACTTCCTGATTCAGTACACTCCTCAGGGACGGTTGAAATGGACGCATCGCAAAAGGGGATGAACTCTGGATTCTTTAATGGGTTGGATTCCCTGACAATCTCACCACCTTTTTCTTTATCTATTCCTTCCCCTTCGTCATGGGTTTCAAAAGATTCAACCATGAATTCTCCCTCTAACTGTTGTTGCATTTCTAACAAAGAACTTTCCTTTTTGGCTTTTTCTTCCTTGGAAAGGATTAGTATTTCCTCCGCATCATCCAACGTGATAAAATCAGGAACGTGGCTGATATCATGGAGCCATAGGACGTTTGATGTTGGCGGGGGAATCTCCTTTGGGGATGCCTTTGTCTCTTCTGTCATTTCTTGCATTAGGATCAGTCCACCTTGTGTGCTGGCAGAATTGTCGCTCATAGCCTTAACCTCATTTGAACTGCCTGTCTCGAATGGACATCTTAAGCTTTTTATTTCCTTTTCGCCTTTTTTGGTCATGGGAAATTCTGTATCCAGCTCTCCATTTTCAATGAGATCCTGGATTTTATGTCGCAAAGACCAGCACTTTTCAGTCGTATGTCCAAGTGAGTTAGAATGGTAGAGACATATCTTGGTGGAGTCATAATTCTTTATCTTGGGCTTTATAGGAGGCTGCAACTCAGTAATCCTTCCTTCACTTATCAGAAAGTGTAGCATTTCTTCATTGGATTTTCTCAGAGGGGTGAATTTTTGAACTCTTTTGGAGGTTGTTTGATCTTTCATCTTTGAGAATTTGCATTCCCTCGATCGGTTCTTCCGCTGGCGAGATCTTCTAGCAATTTTATCATCCCCTTTTTCTTGTATTTTCAGCCTGCTTTGATCTTCTTCATTTAGCTGGCTCATCGTGGAGTCCTTTTTCTCTTGGCTTTCTGATAGTTGACTGAAAAATTGCTTTGTTTCCTGATGTTGGCTCACTATCAGCCTAGCCAGCAGGTTAACTTGATTCTGGATCGCATCCAATTTTTGCATTACTGGCATACCCTCCTCCGAGTTTTCCCACTCTAGGACATTTTTTATGTGCCTTTGGGGGTATTCCTCCATCCTTCGTATGTACTTACAAATTGGATACCTTTTAGCGCTTCCTGACCCGATCATGTTTACTTCTTCCGTATCATGTCGCATCGGAAGGTTGGTGTTGATTTTTTGTTGGTCAGGTTGTTTGACGAAAGTACTGCCACTTTCGATCAGATTTTAAATCTTATGTTTTAAGGACCAACAATCCTGTGTATTGTATCCTGGAGACCCTAAGTGGAAAGCACATCTCTGGCTTGGATTGTATCTTTTGCTCCCTGGTTCCAGAGGTGGGGCTAATTCAGTAATTTTCTTGTGATCCATTAATATCGCCAATACATGTTCAAGGGAATCGCCCAGTGGAGTGATTACCCGATTTTCCGTTCTTTCAAATTTTCTTTTCCTATCTGGGCATTGGTTGAATGCAGCCTGTTGTTGAGATGGTAGATTGTCTTGCATTTTCCAAATGGGGGACTGTAGCTTGGTCTCCTAGCTTGCCCCTGTACAACAAGGGATACATCTTCATTGCCTTTATCGGGTACCCCCTTGGGATCGCTTGCATACTTTCCAGTCTGTATATGTTTGGCGACTGCTTCCAAGGCAGTGAAGTCTTTAATCTTGCCTGCCTTCAGGCCCATCTCTGCCATTTCGCCGTGTTTGATCATTTTTAGTAAATTGCTTTCCTATGCCTGCTAGGATCCTCTCATAATAAGGAGCCTCTTGGATATCAATAAATGTCATTACCATCTCAGTTTCTGTCATTGATGGAATGACTTGTCCTGCTAGATGTCTCCACCTTTGGGCATATTCTCAGAAAGACTCAGTACTTTGCTTTTTCACTTTAGTCACTTGATATCGATCCGGTGCCATTTGTGACTGAAAACTGTACTGATTTTGAAAGGCGTGGGCCAATTCTTCCCAGTTGTGGATTTTTGCATTGTCAAGTCGGGCATACCAAGCTTTAGCTTCTCCGGTGAGACTTTTTTGAAAAAGTTGCATTCTGAGGCTTTCATTTTCAGCATAAGACCCCAGTTCGCCAATGTACACTTTTAGGTGTGCATAGGGATTGCCTGCTCCATTGTACTTTTCAAACTCTGGGACTTTGAATTTGGTAGGATATTGAGCCCCTGGGAATATACAGAGATCTGAATAGGTGGCACTCTCATAATTTCCAGTCCCTTTGATAGCACGAAGGGTCTCTTCCATTTGGAGGACTCTCTTTTTGAGGTCACCAGTGTCTGGGTCTCCAGTGGGATGGGCAGCATCACGAGTTTTGTTGGTCATATCTAACTGCAGTTCAGGTATTGTAATGACCTGGGTTCCCCCTTGTGTGGAGGATTCAGCATGTATGGGTATTTTGGGACCCTGATTAGACTGGTGTAATTCTTTGAGTAGACGAGTATCTGGTCGGATGACGACATGATTGACTGTAGGCCTGTTGCCTTTTTGGACTTTGAACGGATGGTAGGTCCGATTGATTCCCTGCAAAAGACTTGCATAGTTTAGTCTTTAGGGGATGTGTATAATGACATGTTATGTGATGTGTCCATTCTAGGAATTTTTATCCTGCAAAACGGATGTCAGCTGTTTATAGCATGTATGTGTACACATTTCTTCATATTTCTCATTACATGGAGATAGATATGGAAGATAATTACAAGTAGTTGTACTTTACAAGTAATTTAAAATGAGAGCATGAAGAGACTTTCCTCCGTTTTGGGTTTATCAGAGGCTGACCTATCTTAGGTTACTCTCGCGGCTTTTTGGCGTGAAGGTTCCCAAATCATCGCAATCTACTTGACGGGAAGTTAATCCGGTCTTTCAACTGGAGCGAATTTGGGTGGTGCCTTTCCTGAGCCTCGGAGAATTAGTCTTCTCACGAGTCCAGTAATCAAACACCGACGAGATAGCCTCCTGGTGGAGGGACCACACAACATACATTCACATACATCGCGTCTCATCGTATGACATGATGACATGTGCGAAGCACTAATATCACAAGCAGTTTATAGTGCGAAGCACTAATATCTCAAGCAGTTTATAGTGCGAAGCACTAAGTAAGGAAATGCATTCGTACACATTCATCATAAAGTGTAAATGCACCAACCACACACAAACAGATAACAATTTTGAAAAAATTGTAATAGCAGCTTAAGTCCTCTTACTGGAGTCCCCAGCAGAGTCGCCACCTGTCGACGTCAAGATTTTTAATTGTCCCTTTCTGTTACTTGTTCTTTGGTGTTCTCATTTTAGGTGAGATTTGTTTGCAAAAACAAGTGAAAAAGGTCCGACATGTATAATGTCGACTATTGGACTATAAGAGTCGCCAGTTGGTTTTTTAAATGGTTGTACCAACACAACCGAGAAAAGGTTTGCACATTAGCCTAGTGATGTGACACTACTAAACGGGTTGGTGAAACCAAGATTCGTTAGGGTCCGGGGACTTGGTTATGCGGAGGGAAGGTGTTAGGCACCCCCCGACATCCGTGTTACCACGGTGACCGCCTCTTTTCAAGAAACTATTATCTGAATGTGTGTGTGTGTGTGGTCAATGTGCTGTTATTTGGAAGTAGTGTGAGGCCTCGTTCGCACCTATATACACAGGGTTTTAATTTTCTGTAAAAATTCAATTTTAAGCAAGATATGGCAGTGATGTTTTATAAAAGAGGTTTTTCAAACCCTAATGCTCATTAGTAATTGAGACCTGTTACACTCCCATTTTATTAAGTGATCGGCTTGGTTGATTTTATTTGACAGATGCGAAGCATCCGTACAAAAATAATGTACAAAATAATGTCGACTCCCTCGTGGGTATGGAAACCATCTGAGGAAATTCAGACACTGCAGAATAATTTACAAGATGCTTATAGCTGGAAATGTCCATCATGGGAACCGAATCTAGATCCAATGGGATGGATCTGTGATAACATGATTCCTAGGCTCACATGATACTGCAATTTGTATGAAAGCAGTAAGCAGGTGTATATATATAAAAGCTGTAAGTATATATATACATACATGATCACCAGCCACGGAGCACATCCATGGGGGATCAGAAATATAAATAAAGCTGTAAAAGCTATCAACCGCCATGGAGGAAACTCCAGGCGGGACGAAATGTACAGAAAGCTGTAAAAATGGTCAACCACCACGAAGTAAACTCCAGGTGGGACGAAATGTATATATATATATATATATATATATATATATATATATATATATATATATATATATAAAGCATGTAAATGCACATATAAAATCCAGGCTCATCGGACATATAAAATCCAGGCTCATCGGACAAAGTCCAACAACAGTTAATATATATAAGTATATATATATATATATATATATATATATATATATATATATATATATTAAAACAGTAAACGCACCGGATGTGAAATCTAGGCTCACCGAACAGGGTTCGATAGCAGTTCATATATATAATTATATATATAAGAAAGTCATTAAACGCACTAGACATAAGTCTAGGCTCATCGAACAGAGTTCGACCACAGTTCATATATATAAGTATATATATATATATATAGGAAAGCAAGTAAACGCACTAAACCGAAGTTTAGGCTCATCGAACAAAGTTCGACACACAGTTATATATATATATATATATATATATATATATATATATATATGACTAACATTATCGAGTTATGCCTCAATATATATATATATATATATATATATATATATATATATATATACAGACTGGAATGAAACCACAGACTGAAGTCCGGGCAAATGCAAGCAACACGACTCTCAACGTGTAGAAAGGTGTGTGCAAAGATGAAGAGAAAGACTCTAAATTGTGTGAGAAGGCTTACAGCTGACTGCTAAAAAAGGCTTCTATATCTTTAGAGTGGGTAAACACTGGCTTTTGTAGATAAAAAGAGGCTATATATGAGCTCACAGGTGTTTAAAAGTGGAAAGTACACTGCATAAGATGAGTACAGAGAAAATTGGGCAGTGCTTCCTCGTCGTTTTCTCTTTCAAAATAGCCACCTCAAGCCCTCTATTTATAGAGGATGGAGCCGCAGGTGTACCTACTGCTGGGCCGTAGGTGTACCTGCTACTGGGCCGCAGGTGTACCTGCTGCTGCCCGGGGTGCCCCGGGCAGTGTAGGTCCCACCGTGTCGAAGTACGTACACTCGGACAACGCGCTGTTTGCTAGGTTGCTCATAAATTTCAATCCGGGAGTCCGATGGAAGCGTGCCATATCATTCCGAAAAGCTCTTTCCGAGAGCTACACAATGACATATGATTTTCCCTTTTTTGATTCCAGGAAGATGGGTTCATGTCTGAAATGGCATTTTCGGGTTTCCGTCAGGCAGTCCATTGAGTCGTTTTGCGTAGTTTGCGCTCGGAATTTAAGATATGGTTCTTGTGGGACTTCCTTTGAAGTAATTTGAGTTGAAATGAGTATATTTGATTTAAAGTGAAGTTGAGTTGGCAAAATGACCATTTTGCCCCTCCTAGGGTTATCTCTGGTTTTCGCGCAGTTGTAGCAGTCTTTTCTCAAGGTTATCTCTGAGGTTGGTCTGCTATTGACTTTGACTATCCTCAGGGTCATCTCTGAGGTTGGCTTGATCTCCTGGGGCTATCTCCAGGCTTTGATCTTGATCCCCCGGGGTTATCTCCGAGGTTGAAATTGACTTTCCCTGGGTTATATCCGAGGTTTAAAACCTGATTTCCCGGGGTTATCTTTGAGGTTGGAATTGATGTTGTGGTCCTCCAGGGTTATCTCTAGAGTGTGAAAAAGTTAATTTTGTCCTCTTGCATAGTTAGTAACAAGAAAACGAAATTTTGAGTGTCTATATATAGGTGCGAACGAGGCCTCACACTACTTCCAAATAATATCACATTGACCCACACACATACACACACACACATTCATATAATAGTTTCATGAAAAGTGACAGTCACCGTGGTAACACGGATGTCGGGGGGTGCCTAACACCTTCCCTCCACATAAGCAAGTCCTCGGACCCTAATGAATCTCGGTTTCACAGACCTGTTTAGCAGTGTCACATCACTGGGTCAATGTGCAAACCTTTTCTCGGTTGTGTTGGTATAACCATATAAAAAACCAACTTGTGACTCTTAACAGTCCATCGTCGACATTATACATGTCGGACCTTTTTCACTTATTTTTTCAAATAAATCTCACATAAAATGAAAACACCAAAGAACAAGAAACGGAAAGGGATAAATAAAAATCCCGACGTCGACATATATATATATATATATATATATATATATATATATATATATATATATATATCGATTGAGTCTGAATATAATATTCGGAGCGTTTATTGCTTTCATATATATATATATATATATATATATATATATAGAAAAGCAATAAAAGTCACAGACCGACGGTCCAGGCATACACACACGCATGACTCTCACCGTGAATAAAAGTATGTGCAAGAAGTAAAGAAAAGGCTTTAAGTAATGTAAGAAGGCTTACAGTGGACTACCAAAGAAGACTTCAATAGCTTTAAATGGATGAACACTCGGTTTCCACCGGTAAAAAGTAGCCAAATATAAGCTCACAAGTGTTTGAAATGAGAAAGTACTCAATTTATAGTGTGTACAGAGCAAATTGGATAGGGCTTCCTCACCTTTTCCTCTTACAAATGGCCACCACAAGCCCTCTGTTTATAGAGGGGGAGCCGCAGGTGTACCTACGGCAACCGCTGATGTATTTGCGGCTGCCCGGGGTGCCCTGGGCTCTTTGGGCCTCGTCGTCTCGAAGTACGTGCACTTGTGCAATATTTTGTCCGCTCGAACCTTCATAACTTCAATTCGGGCATCCGATTGAGGTGTATAACACCTTTTACGACATGCTATTGTCAAGAGCTACACAATGACATGGGATAGGAGGTTGTACAAAGTCAGGAAAATGGGTCCATGCCCTGGTCTTCAGGTCTTCAAATTCCATCTGGTGTGCTGTCTTGTGTAATAGTCACTCAGGATTGGAGCTATGGTTCTTATAGAACACTTCTGTGTAGCATGTAGGTTGAAATATTGAGACGGCATGATTGTGGGATTGAGGTGGCAAAATCGCCCCTCACCAGGGTTATCTCCGGCTCTGGGCTGATTTAGCAGTCGTTGCTCAGGGTTATCTCTGAGATTGGGCTGCTGCAAGTGCTGAAAGCATGTCCTCTCAGAATTATCTCTGCGTTTGGAACTGAGTGCCTCGAGGATATCACCGAGTGTTGAAGCTGATTGCTGGGGTTTGAAACAAGCATTTCTGGGGTTATCTCCGAAACAGCAACTGCATGCCTCGGGGTTGTCTCCGAGGTTTAAACTGTATCTCCCGGGGTTGTCTTCGGGATTGGAACTGAAGATCTCGGGGTTGTCTCTGAGATAGAACTGAGGATTTCGGGGTTGTCTCCGGAACTGGAACTGTATTCCTCGGGGTTGTCTCTGAGGTTGAAACTGAAACTCCCGGGGTTGTCTCCAGGGCTAGATTGAATATCTCAGGGTTATCTCTACGATTGAACTGATTGAATATCCCGAGATTGTCTCCGGGACTGTGCTGACTTGACTTCCAGGGTTATCTCTGGAAGACGACTTTGCTCTTCTGCAAGGTTAGTAACAGGAATGCAAAATTTTTTGAGTGTCTATAGGTGGCAATCAGGGTACTGATAAGAAAAAGGAACCTTAGATTCTAGAACCTCAAAAGAATGAGAAAATCAATAAAACCCCTTAAATCATCAATCTTCAGGAAGATCGAGATACTGGTGATATCCGAAAGAAAGTCCAGCAAATGGAAGAAACCATCCGGTCAATCAAAGGGACTGGAGCATATGGGAGTGTTAACTACGCAGACCTCTGTATCTTTCCAAGGGCCTAGTATCTAGACAAGTTCAAAATTCTAGATTTTAAAAAATATGACGGATTAGGAGATCCTTACACTCATTTAAAAGTGTTCATTGGAGAACTCGGATCCTATGAAGAGGATGAAAAGTTGAGAATGAAGCTATTTCAAAAAAGTCTGACCAGAGAGGCCAGAGCTTGGTATGCCTGCCTAGACAATTCCAAAATTCACAGTTAAGAAGAGCTATCCCGTGCCTTCCTAAATCAATACAGCTTCTAGTCACAAATGGCTCCAGACAAATATCAAATTACCAAAGTCAAAAAATAGAATACTGAGTCATTCAGAGAATATGCCCAAAGATAGAGACGTCTGGCTGCTCAATTTATTCCATCAATGACATAAACTGAGATGGTAATGACATTCATCGACATATAAGAACCTCTATTTTATGAGAGAGGACTCATTCCAATATCAGATGACGAAGTTATGGAACGTTGAAGTAAGTGTGGATGGGAGTGCAAGAATTGCAAAATTGAAGTTCAAGTGTCAAAGCCAAGAACATAGGCGCTTGACACGACATTCATACTCTGCTCCCAAGCGCCTAGGCGCTGCCCTAAGGCCATTTTTGGGAGCCTAGGTGCTGGCCAAGTGTTAGGCCAAAAGTCAGCTCTTACATGCTTTAGTAAGACGAGTGTAACGTTTCCATAAGAACTCTTATTAAGGTTGTCGACGTCGGGATTTTTATTTGTCCCGTTTCCGTTCTTGTTCTTTTGTGTTCTCATGTTAGGTTAGATTTGTTTAAAAAACAAGTTGTGAAAAAGGTCTGACATTTATATGTCGACAATTTGATTGTAAGAGTCACCAGTTGGTTTTTTATATGGTTGTACCAACACAACCGAGAAAAGGTTTGCATATTAACCCAGTGATGTGACACTGCTAAACGGGTCTGTGAAACCGCAATTTATTAGGGCCCGGGGACTTGCTTATGCGAAGGAAAGGTGTTAGGCACCCCCCGACATCCGTGTTACCACGGTGACCGCCACTTTTTAAGAAACTATTATATGAATGTGTGTGTGTATGTGTGTGTGGGTCAATGTGATGTTATTTGGAAGTAGTGCAAGGCCTCGTTCGCACCTATATACACAGAGTTTGAATTTATGTAAAAATTCAGTTTTAAACAAGATATAGCAATGAAGTTTTGTAAAAGAGGATTTTTAAACCCTTATGCTCAATAGTAATTGAGACCTTTTGATACTTCCATTTTATTAAAATGTTTGGCTTGATTGCTTTTATTTTCGAGATGCGAAGCATCTTCAAGAAAATAATGTACAAAATAGTGCCGAACTCCTTGTGGGCATGAGAGCAATATAAGGAAATTCAAACACTATGAATAATTTACAAGCTACTTACAGCTGAAAATGTCCATCACGGGAACCGAATCTAGATTCAGTAGATTAAATTTGTGATCACATGTTTCCTAGGCTCACATTATTCCGCAATTTATATGAAAAATGTAAGCATTTATATATATAAAAGTTGTAAATATATATATATATATATATATATATATATATATATATATATATATATATACAGACATGATTACCAACCACGAAGCACCTCTATGGGGGATCGAAAATGTAAATATATAAAAGAGGTAAATATATATATATAGAGACATGATCAACCACCACGAAGCACCTCCATGGGGATCAGAAATGTAAATAAAGCCGTAAAAACGATCAACCGCCACGAAGTAAACTCCAGGCGGGACTAAATGTAAAGAAAGCAGTAAAAACGATCAACCGCCATGAAGTAAACTCCAAGTGGGACAAAATGTAATATATATATATATATATATATATATATATATATATATATATATATATATAAATGGTAAACACACAGGATATATATCGATCACGGCTCGGTTTATCATTTCGGCGATTTGTCACTATATACATATATAAAAGCAGTAAATTCACCGGATGTAAAATTCAGGCTCATCGAACAGAGTTCGACAACAATTCATATATATATATAT
Source organism: Panax notoginseng (assembly GCA_016801055.1). Taxonomy (NCBI): domain Eukaryota; kingdom Viridiplantae; phylum Streptophyta; class Magnoliopsida; order Apiales; family Araliaceae; genus Panax; species Panax notoginseng. The sequence continues at coordinate 56,616,950 of CM029017.1, read as the reverse complement.
ATATATATATATATATATATATATATGAAAGAAAATAAACGCTCCGGACGTGAGTCCGTGCTCAATCGAGGCATAACTCGATAATGTTAGTCTATATATATATATATATATATATATATATATATATATATACAAGTATATATATTCAAACGGAAATAAATTCACGGACCAAAGTCCAGGTATACACACACAACACAACTCTCAACGTGAAGGATGGTGTGTGCAAAGATGAAGAGAAGGACTTTAAAGTATGTAAGAAGGCTTACAGTGGACTGCCAAAGAAGAATTTGATGACTTTAAAGGGATGAACACTCAGCTTCCGCCGATAAAAATATAGCAATATATAAGCTCACAAGTGTTTAAAATGAGAAAGCAATCAGTTTATAGTGTGTACAGAGCAAATTGGATAGGGCTTCCTCGTCTCTTCTCTCTTATAAAATGGCTACCCCAAGCCCTCTATTTATAGAAGGGGGAGCCGTAGGTGTACCTGCGACTAGCCACAGATGTACATGCGGCTGCCCTGGGTGCCCCAGGCTTCGCGGGTCCCGCCATCTCGAAGTACGTGTACGCATATACTGTGACGTCTGCTTAAACTTTTAAAATTGCAATTCGGGCATCTGATTTAGGTGTATAAGACCTATTTCAGACCGCCTTTGTCGAGAGCTACGCCATGACATGGGATTAGAGGTTGTACGAAGTCAGGAAAATGGGACCATGCCCTCGGTCTTCAAGTTTCAAATTCTATCCGGTGTGCTGCCCTGCATAGTAGCCACTCGTGATTGGACATCCTTGGTTCTTGTGGGATATTGTTGTGTAGAAATGTTTGTATGAGATGTTGAGACGGAGCGATGTGGGGTCGAGGTGGAAAAATTACGATTTTACCCCTCACCGGGGTTATCTCTAATTTGGGCTAATAAAGTAGACGTTGCTCAAGGTTATCTCTGAGATTGGACCGCTGTAAGTAATGAAGGTCCTCAGGGTTATCTCTGAGGTATGCCTGTCTTCCCGGTGTTATCTTCGGGTCTTGTACTGAGTGCCTCGGTGTGAGTCCCAAGGTTAAAGCTTACTGCATGCATTTAAAACATGCATTTTCGAGGTTATCTCCAGAACTGCAACTGCACTCCTTGGGGTTTTCTCCAAGGTTAGCAGTGCTATTCCCGGTGTTATTTTTGGGACTGGAACTGAGCATCTCGGGATTATTTCTGAGACAGAATTGTCCTCTCCGGTGGAATTTTTGGTATTTGAACTGCATTATCTTCTAGGGTTATTTTTGAAAGACGGATCTGCCCTCCTATAATGTTAGTGACAAGTGTGCAGAAAATTTTAAGTGTCTACAGATGCCCTTCTTTATCATATTCATGCAATGTAATGGCATGGATAAGATAAAGAATCCTAGACACTTGAAATGCAACAAGATAAACATGATGCCATGTGCAACAACATGATGTAGATGTATGATGCATATGTATATTGCATATGTTCTGTTGGATTGTTCTCTAACATGGTGGGAAGATTGTCGGATCTCTGCTGCTTCTACCGGGGATGGCAATAGACAAGCAGCCTGATGAACTGTCATGGACGTGCGATCCACAGCTACCAGGAATCTTTGGGATTGTTGACATTAGGGTTATCACCAAAGTCTTGAATCCTAGATACATACTTTACAATGAAGATGTATCTCTCATGTACAAGAGACTCTGTGGGGATGTATCCTTGTCTGTTTGAGGATGTGTATAATATATTCCATCATCGGTCTTCCCCGATGAGGATGATCCTTCCTGGTTTGTATCGCTAGGACATATCAATGCTCTGTCGGAGTTACTGCCAATAGTTTATGTTGTCAGGGTTGCCTGACCTTCGTTGACATGTACATCACCAGATAATATCCCTATTGGGCAAACTGTCAAGGTTGCTTGACCTTCGCTGACTTGTGCATCAATGAAAAATATCCCGATTGGGCAAACTGTCAAGGTTGCTTAACCTTCGCTGACTTATGCATCAACAGCTGAAATCATCGTATGGCTTTCGACGCTTTATTGGATTTACTTGCCAACGGTTGAAGTGATGTCAAGGCTGCTTGACCTTCGTTGATATGTGCATCAACGGATGACAATACGTGATACCTCCGCTGGGGATTTCTGTATTTTAGAATGTGTGATGCCCCCGCCGGGGATCTGAACTTAAGAATGCGTGATGCCCCCGCTGGGGATCTCGAAAGGATTAGGGTGACGACCATGAATTGGCGGCATTGGACCAGCGTAAGGTATCGTCGAAGGTGACTTGCAACAGATAAGTTCATCAACATAGTGTACCCTTTATTCGAGCGTACACCAATGAGTGATATGTAGACCCACGGTTCGGTCTGAGAAAACTAGGATTTCAAACTATTCTGTTCAATCGCATAGCATTTTTATTCCTGATTTGGCCTTTTCAGCTTGTGAGAACTCCTTTGTAACTCGAACTGGATCGAGCCAGAGGGATGAGGCGTAGGGGTGCCACAGGTACACATGCAGCAACCGTAGGTGGACCTACGGCCAACCATAAATGGGTTGGTTGCTTTTCTAAGTCATTTTCAAGTCGCGTCGCGAAGGAAATCTGAGAGCTTTTCTTCAGACCTGCTGAGTTCTGACGTCTTTCTGCAAATTCTATCACCGTACAAGTGTTCTACACTGTCATGGTAACGTATGCATGTCTTCTTTTCCAGTTTCTACCCGTTGGAAAATGACTTATCACATGAACATCTAAACATATAGTAGTGAATATAAATGCTCGTATAACTTGATAAACAATATTCAACACAGTAAATGTTAGTATTAAACCATGCTGAACATAATGATGTGAAAAAATTTAACTTTTGAAACAGTCAAATTGGCACCCTTTTTCTGCTATTTCTTACCCTATTTGAGGACAAATGAGCAAAAGGTAAAAATGTAAAGTAATCATGGTAATTAAGCTACCCTTATGGATTGATGACTTTGACGTTTTGATGCATATAGTATGTTTATGACTGTGGGTAGGTGTGCTACTGAATGGCCACCTAGTCATGCCTATGTGTATGTGGATAGTCCTATTTACAGAGAGGACTATGGAAAAAAATTTCAAAATGTAGGCATGGAATAGTCATGCATTTTCAAATCTATTGTAGATGTATGTTAAAGTAATGCATGCATTCATACAGTCATAAAATACATTTTGAAAAGCTCCAAGTTAAAAAATACCACACCCTTTCTGAGGTGATTTGGAGACTTGTTGTCCAGATATTATGGATCCGGATCAGCCGAGTAGTTCCCATAGGATCACTTCTGGTGTACGGAGGAGGGCTTTTGAAGTGCCTCGACCCCGTTTTGTTAGATAGCCTCTTCGTTTAGTGGAGGCGGTGATACGTCCTATCCAGGTTAATGCGCCAGACGTCAAGGACGAGGAGGAGGATGTACCGGTAGCGGACCCAGCTCCTGCTGCACATGTTCCCCGTAGGGATTTGCCAGGCATTCAGGTGGCGAACCCAGAGCTTATGGGTGATTTGAGTCGACATCCTTAAGTTTACCATTATTCCAATGATTATGGTGGAGACGCTGAGGTCGGTCATGTTTTGTAGCACCTACCCTGTAGGGGTATTTACAGGTAGTTCGGTCATGTTATACGTGTGGTTTATGTTACACTTGAGACCGATTGGTATTTTCTACCGACACGTGTACTGCTTTACTCATGATATAGCCATGTCTTACTCCTTTCAGCCATCGGAGTGTACAGACGCTATGTCTTGGTCTGTATTTTTGGCAGAGATCAGAGATCCGTTGGCATCTTACCGTGCATAGGACTCAGCTCACCCTATAGCTTCATTACTCATGCTCCAGGCATGGATTATCTCCTTCTGGCGGGTTTGAGGGGCATGACTACCTACCACCCACTGGTCGTGATGTCACAGTTTTACCAGTTCTAGGACTTCCATCCTTTTAAGGTGGCATTAGGTTAGCGTTTAGCTTCTCACCATCTATCAGCAGAGGACTGATCCCGGGTGTATGCTTGTTGGGATCAGCATGAGATAGCTGCTTTTTGTGTTAGCCATCCGGGCTATTCGCTAGAGTATTCTACGTAGATGAGACAGAGACTTCATCGCATGTGGTAGTATCCACAGTGTCAAGTAGTAATTCAGATGTTGGAGAGCCCATGGAAGACATTGATTCTCATATCGAGGAGGAGCCATTTACTGGGTTGCCAACAGCTTTTTAGATTCTCCTAGTACTAGCACTATTGTGATCCAGCATTCAGCACAGTACTTCGAGTAGAGTCTTTATCTGATGACCTTCGAGAGAGATCAGGCTAGATCCTTGATGTTGACAGCACTTGATGGGAGAGACGCAGCTCTGTTAGAGAGAGACGAGGCATTAGCCCGTAGAGATGCTGCTATTGTTGAGCGAGATGAGGCCAGATCAGCCAGAGATGTAGTGATAGTCGAGAGGGATAACGCCATATCTGTTCGGGATGTAACCGTCACAGATAAAACCACAGTCCCTTACCACTGGCATGATTGTAGAGATGAACACGTACATCAATGAGCACATGGTCACCATGTAGATGGCTGTAGATCTATTAGCTTGTGTGGATACCCTCGTACAAGAGACCACCGCGTTACCTCTTTCTTCTGAGAGGGATGCCATGTTAGGCTTGATAGCTCGCATATACACTGATTTGTAAATGGGCTTGTATTTTCCTGTACGGACTAGCTTAGCCATTTTGTCATGTACAGTTTACATTGTGTATATCAAATAATATTATATATAGTAGGGAAATATATTTTTGATCACTTCCCTTTTAGTTATGCCTAGATACTTACTTGATATTTTGCCTGCTTCTTTAGGGCTTGTGATCTTGATGTATTCTGAATTCCTCCTTGATGGATGGACATTGAGTTGTCTCTGGACAGTTCAGAATGGATCTTTGATCTGTGTGTATCCATACCATCTTTGGTGTCTTGGGACTGGTTTTTGTATGGAAATGTGGAGAGGAGTGTGGCTTTCCTCTCTGAGATTGACCGCCCCATAGATGGTCGCCAGTACTTCTATTTAGGAGGAGCCTAGTTAATTCCATCTCTTATGGATTGGTATTGCTCTTCAAGGTATAACCGCAACTTAGATGGTCGTCGAATCTCCTATTTAGGAGGAGGTAAGGTAGTTCCATCCCTTTGGTCTGAAGCCAATGAAATGTAGTGGATTGAAGGATGATCCCAGTACCGTTGACAAGTGTTTGTGTTTAGGTAGGGGGTTAGACCGAACCATAAATGGCTGCCTATGTACTCCTATTGAAGAGGAGATCAGGTCTGCGTAGTTCGAACCTGGTGTAAGAGGTTCAACGTTATATGTGGCAGAAAGGGTGTAGGAATGTTTTTTGTTATTTTTGTTTTTGTAATAAGAAGGGTGTAGAAATATTTTTGTTGTTTTTGTTTTATTATGACCTAGCCATATAAAATGGTTACCTACGTACTCACGTGTATCAAGGAGATCAGGTCGGCGCAGTTTGCCCTATGTTTAGGACGATTTACAGCTAATGAAAGGATTGATCCTAAGTTCAGGACAAACTACGGGTGAGAAAGTTTAATCCCATGTATATGATAAACTGCGGGTGTGAAAAGTCTTATCCCTAGTGGGGTAAAACTGCAGGTGTGAAAGGTTCAATCCCTGGTGGGATAACCGGAGTTGAGTAAGGGTTAAAAAACCAAGTAGAGAGAAAAGGATTTGGTGATCCGAAAACCAGGCTACTGGCTTGAAAAGTGTATCCTTCCCTGATGGGGCAGATGGGTAAAAAGGAAAGGTTGTGTAGTAAGGGTTAAAGAACCGAAATGACTGGTGATCTGATGACCCAAAACCAGGATGTTCACTTGATGGTAACCTCAGACATAGTACCATTTCACGGTGTCCGAATTAATAAGTTATGGAAATTCTTCGCCGTCCATTTCCTGTAATTTGAGAGCGCCTCCTGTCAATACCTCCTTGACAACAAATGGGCCTTCCCAGTTTGCTGAGAATTTTCCCTTAGACTGATCTTGGTTGTCAATGATCCATTTCAAAACCAAGTCATGTTGTTTAAACTGTCGTAGCTGGACTTTTCTGTTGTAGGATCTGGCGATCCTTTGTTGATATAACTGACCATGGAAGATAGTCGCGGTTCGCCTTTTGTCTATTAGAGACAATTGGTGATACCTATTTTGTACCTATTAGTCTTTATCCGGCTGAGCGTCCAACACTCTGAGGGATTCCATTTCCACTTCTATGGGGAGCACTGCTTCCATCCCATAGGTTAACGCGTAGGGGGTTGCCCCAGTGAAAGTGAGCATTGATGTTCTGTAGGCTAACAGAGTAAGAGGCAATAAGTCAGGCCATCCTTTGTGAATGGCGGACATCTTTTGCACGATCTTCTTGATGTTTTTGTTAGCCGATTTAATAGCACCATTCATCTTTGGACGGTAGATGACAGAGTTAAGGTGTTTGATGTGGAATTTACTGCATAACTCCTCCATCATTTTGTTGTTGAGGTTCTTAGCATTGTCTGATACAATTACCTCTGGTTGTCCATTTTAACAAATGACATTATTTTTGATAAAAGTAATGATGACTTCTTTAGTAACCTTGGGGAAGGAGGTTACTTCTACCCACTTGATGAAGTAGTCGATCATGGTGAAGATAAACCCATGCCCATTATTGGCTTTAGGCTCGATGGGCCCTATCATGTCAATTCCCCACATTGAAAAGGGTCAAGGGGAACTCATATTATGGAGCTCCCGTGGAGGGGCATGGATAGCATTCCCATGAATTTGGCACTGATAACATCTCCTGACGTGGTCATCACAGTCAGCCTTGAGAGAGAGCCAGTAATGTCTTATTCTGAGGATCTTCTTAGCAAGTAAAGGGTCGCTCATGTGTGGGCCACAAAATCCACTATGGACCTCATCCATGAGCCTCTGAGCTTGGTCATGGTCCAGACATCTGAGGAGACCTAATCTTGCATCTCTTTTGTAGAGTGCATCTTCGCTCAGGTAAAATTTCATAGCAAGTCGATGGATCCGCCTTTTCTCAGTCGGGCTCGCCTCAGCGGGTGTAGATCTGTCCCATAAGTACTCCTTGATGTGTTGATACCAAGGATGCTGGATGGGAGGTAGCTCATCCAATACTTCTCCAACATAGTTCCCATAGGCTGGTGCCTTCTGCAGATCAAATGTAACGCTTAGCATGTGTTCCTTGTTAGGTATATGAATCAAGGAGGCCAAAGTTGCTAGCAAGTCTGCAAAGTCATTCCTATTATGAGGAATGTGTAGAAATGAGATCTTTTCGAACTCCGAAGCCATCTGTAAAACTTACCAATGGTAAGGTAGGAAATGTAGCTCTTTGGTTTGATAGATTCCCGTGGATTGTTTGACTACCAACTCCGAATCACCAAAGACAGTTAACTTCTGATGCCCATTGAACGGGCAAGTTTTAGCCCCATGATACAGCCTTCATACTCAATTGTGTTGTTGGTGTTGGTAAACTATAATTTGACGACGACGGGATACTGTTCCCCCGTATCAGATACTAGAACTGCTCCAGCTCTAGCACCTTCCATATTAACAGCTCCATCAAAATACATTTTCCATATACTGCATGTATCGTACTAATGGTATTGCTGAATTGTCATTACCCCTTCATCGGGGAAGTATGTTTCCAAGGGTTTGAAGTCCCCTGAAGGTGCGACGGCCAGTTGATCTGCAATTCCTTGACCTTTGATGGAATTTTGCGTCATGTAGACGATGTCAAATTGTTGTAGGATCAACTGCCATTTGGACAGCCAGCAATTTAACATGGGTTTACTGAACACGTACTTGAAAGGATCCACACATGATATGAGATGGGTTGTGTGACCATGGAGGTAATGATGTAACCTCATGGAAGCCCACCCTATAGCATAACAAGTCTTCTCAATCAGAGTGTACTTGTGTTCACCGCTGCTGAATCTTTTGTTGAGGTAGTAGATAGCTCGCTCTTGGCCTCTATCGTCTTTCTGTCCCAGCATGCAGCCCATGGCATTGTCACTTATGGACAGGCACATGAACAGGGGAACATCATCCCTGGGTGGTACCAAAATAGGAGCTTTGAGTAGCTGCTCTTTGATCTTAAGGAAGGCCTTCTGGCACTCATCATTCCACTTCATGGAGGAGTTCTTCCTTAACAACTTGAAAATAGGCTCATAGGTTGCTATGAGTTGAGAAATGAACCTGCTAATGAAGTTGACTCTTCCCAAAAATCCCCATATTTCCTTCTCTATCTAAGGAATGGCATTTTCGTGATGGCCTGGATTTTGGTGCGATCCAGCTCAAACCCCTTGTGGCTGACTAAGAATCCTAGCAACTTGCCTAATTTAACGCCAAAGGCGCACTTGGCTGGATATAACTTCAAGTTGTACTTACGCAACCTGTTGAACAGCTTTCTGAGATGGTCTAAGTGATCTTCCTCCCATCGGACTTGATAATGATGTCATCCACGTAGATCTCTATCTTCTTGTGCATTAAGTCATGGAAAAGAGCCATCATAGCTCGCTGATAGGTAGCTCCGGCATTGATGAGGTCGAAAGACAACCGTCTATAACAAAAGGTTCCCCAAGGCATGATGAAAGCAGTTTTCTCACGATCCTCCTCAGTAACCATAATCTAATGATATCATGCGAAGTAATCCAAAAAGGAGTACATGCCATATTGAGTAGTATTGTCAATGAGAATGTGAATAAATGGTACGGGAAAGCTATCTTTAAGGTAAGCTTTATTCATATCCCGGTAATCCACGTAAACTCGCACCTTTCCTCCAGGTTTAGGGATGGGAACGATGTTGGATATCCATTCAGGATATGTGAACACCATGATAATACCAGCTTGAAATTGTTTCACAATTTCTTCTTTTACCTTTAAACTCCACTTAAGTTTCAATCGCCTGAGCTTCTTCTTGACTGGCTTGAATCCCTCTTTAATGGGAAGATAATGAAGAACAATGTCAGTGGATAAACCCACCATGTCTTCATGAGACCATGCAAACACATCCTAAAATTAGGTTAGTAGTGTAACCATGTCATTCCTCTGGTTTGGAGTGAGGTCGGAACCAATCTGGATTAACTTAGGGCTTTCTAAAGTTCCAAGATTGATGGAGGTGGTTTGATCAAGGTTGGGTCTTCGACCCATTCTTTGATCTCCTGATGTACCTCAATGTCCTCTTGTATTTCCATCAAGTCTGAGTCCAACTTTTCATCAAAGTTACAATCCTTGTGGAGAAGAGGCATCTTATCAGCAAGTACAGGCACATCTAAATTCAGAGTCCTGAAATAAAATATGCTTTCACTTAATATATATGAAAATGTTTAATCATACAAAGTGTTAGCATATACTGACAAAACAACTGCTAATATTGTACAGAAAAGTAAGCAGTTATGATATCTACAGGGCAGAAAGAGTTTCTACCTGTTTTACCCTTATCGACCAATGCTAGGAATGTTTGCTCCAATTGTCGAGGGCAAAGTCCTGGTGAACTGCAATGATGGAGTGGTTGTCATCGTCCTCCTTTTCCCAAATGATGACCATTATGTCTGGGCAATCATCGTCTGGGGTGTATCTGTTTGTATGTTCATCATAGACAATGATGCGTATGCCTGACATCATCCTGACGATGTCTTATTTAATTTTTCGTTCCTCTTCTTCCACTTTGGGATCTGGAACAAAGACTTCTGTCTCCTTTACCGGTATCGACTTGGGAAATAACATAGCCATTACGCTGGTTGGCACCTTTACCGGAGGTTGTGCGGGCTCAGGATTTACAGGTAGAGATAATCGCCGTGTGGCTGAAGCTGGAGGAATCTGCTTATGCTTATGCGGATTCCTGTGACTGAAACTAGCAGAATAGCCTAGTCCGACTGTCCCAGTTTGACTGGACACTTAAATCGGGTGCTTAATGCCCTGATAATTTTTACCCAGCCTTGTCCAGGCTGATGACCCAATGACATCATTTCTTGAGTAGTAGACATCACTTCGACAAAAATATAAGGTACGAGAAATGGCGCCCCAATGGAATGGTATTGAGTATTGCTCACTTCCAAGGAATGGAAACTGACTGGTTCAATTTCTGAATTGAAGTTGATGAGTTGTATGTCACCATGTTTCGGACATTCCGGTTTAGCGTTGACCGTGACTAGGCTATTGTTTATAATGTATTTAAGTTGCTGATGAAAAGTGGAGGGGACGGCCCCAGACATATGAATCCACGCTCTTCCCAATAGCACGTTGTATCCTAAATCTATCTTGAGCACGTGAAAAGATACACAGAATGTATGGGGACCAATCTCAATTTGCAGCTCAATCTCTCCGATTGAATTCTAGCGGGATCCATCAAAAGCTTTAATAATCGTATAGCTGCTTCGGATCCATTTGAGATTGACGTTCATCTTCACCAACGTAGCGTAAGGACAGATATTCAGAGACGAACCTCCATCTATCAAGACTCCAGCTAGCATGTATCCAGAGGATAAAACCACAATGTGCAACGGCTTGCAATGACCGGTCCCTTCGGTCGGTATGTCATCATCAGTGAAAGATGTCACATTGTTATTAAATATAAGATCAACCAAATGTTGAAATTTTTCCACATCAACTGATTCGGCAAGTAGGCTTCTTCCAAAACCTTCAGTAAGATCTTCCTGTGATCCTCGGAAGAGAAAACCAAGTCCAGTATTGAAATTTGATGTGGAGCTTCTCTTAAGCTTAAAACCACCTTGGCTTCATTATGACCCATAGTACAGAGGAAATTTTCAATATTCTCAATGGGAATTTTCCCCTTTGATTTGATGGCAGGCTTCATCATCCATTGGGGAAGATACAATGGATTTTCCTTCAACACTGCAGTAGCTGTATGAGAGGTGGATCCTTCAGCTTCTCCATAATTCCATGGGACATTTTGTAAGCTGATAACAAGATATTGTGGTCTGAATGGTAAGCTGATTGGCTCTGGGACAGCCACTTTCAAAGGATTGTCAACTCCTTTGAGTTGAATTGCTTGTATTGTGAATGGTTTGACAGTCCCATCAGCCTCAGCGAATATAACTGCTACCAGTCCCTTCCATTTAGTAGGTCAGGTATTCTCACTCTCAAATAGCACAGTATCGTCGTCTGCCAGTTACAGGACACTGCTGTCAATTAGATTCTGAATAAGGTGGCAGAGTGCCCAACATTCTTCCGTGCTGTGACCACGAGAATAGGAGTGATACTGACATACTCCATTAGAATTGAACCATCCTGAGTTGGGATTAATTGGAGGTAGAAGGGAAGTGATACTTCCTTCATTGATCTGAAGTATCTCCTCCATAGGTTGGCCTAGGTATGTAAATTCCCTTTTATTTACAAAATCCCGACGGGCTTTGGCACTTGCTATCTTCGCAACTTTGTCCTCCAGTGTTTCATTTTCTAAAGGTGATGATGGATTATTCATAACAAAAGGGAGGAGACTAGCATGCTCCGGGCTAACTAATTGGTATGTGACTTGATGTTGATGGATCACCAGTTTTGCCAATTGCTAAATCTACTTACACAGAGCTTTCATCTTTCGTTCCATCACAAACTGGAACTTTGCATAATCCCATTTGTCAACATCATCTTTGATGGTTTGGGATAGTTCACCATTAAAATTGGAACTCTGTCCACTGCTCCAATTAATCATATTGACATCTTCCTCTTTGTGTTGAGGAAGAGGGTTGTCTTGCACGTGAGGTTAATCTGGTTTGGTGACCACGATCTCACTGTTGTCTATTAAATCTTGGATCTTGTGTTTCAAGGCCCAACAATCTTGAGTATCATGTCCAGGTGCCCCAGCATAATAAGCATAATTTTGAGTAGCATTGAAACCATTCCTATTAGGGTTGACTGGTGGAAGGAGATGCATAATTTTCTTCTCAGTGGTCAAAAGATTGAGAATGTTCTCGAGTGAGTCCCCTAAGGGTGTGAACACTCGAGGGCATTTGACTTCTCCACTTTTAGGCAATGGAGGGTTTGAAGACTGTGCTTGAAAGGGAATGTAATTTCTCCTTTGGATAGGCATATTCTGATTGCCTTTTTGACCTTGTAGTATCAAGAAAACATCATCCTCTTTCTTTTTATGGACGGGGGTTGTTTCCATAAGTTCCTAACTGGATGTGTTCAGCAACAGCTTTAAGAGCAGCTAGGTCTTGAATCTTTCCTGACTTCAACCCCATTTCAGCCATCTCTCCATGTTTAATCATTTCAAAAAATGGTTTACCAATGCCAGCTAAGACTCTCTCACAGAAAAGAGCTTCTTGTATGTCTATAAAGGTCATGACCATTTATGACTCTGTCATAGAAGGAATAACTTGAGTAGCAAGGCACTTCCACCTTTGGGAATACTCTTTGAAAGACTCATTGGACTGTTTCTTGACCTTGATAATCTGGCACCGGTCAGGAGCCATCTGAGATTGGAAGCTGTATTTAGTGAGGAAGGCATGAGCTAGTTCTTTCCAGCTATGGATCTTTGAGTTGTCTAATCTGGTATACCATGAACGGGCTTCTCCAGTCATACTCTTTTGGAACAGCTGCATTCTGAGCTTCTCATCCTCTGCATAAGATCCAAGTTCTCCAATGAACACCTTCAAATGTGTGTAAGGTTCTCCTAACCCATCGTACTTTTCGAAGTCAGGAGTTTTGAACTTCTCTAGATAATGAACACCAGGGAATATACAAAGGTCAGCATATGAGACATTCCCGTGTCCTCCTATTTCTTTGATAGAACGAAGGGTTTCTTCCATTTGAAGGACTTTCTTCCTGATGTCACTGGTGTCTAGATCTCCTTTGAGATAGGTGTTTTCAAGGTTTTTGTTTGTGGTAATCAATTGAAATTTTGGATTTGTTTTATCCAAACCTTGGATTCCTCCCTGTGCAGAGGATTCTGTATGTGTGGGAATTTTTGATCCCTGAGTAGACTGATGTAGTTCTTTAAGTAGAACAGCCAAATCTGTAATCTGTTTACTTAATCCGTCAAATTCTTCGTGAGAAACTAGATTGGACTGGTCAGATGAAGACATGATTGGCTGTAGGCTCGTGGCCTGTTTGGACTTTGAATGGGTAATAGGTCTGATTGTTTCCCTATAAAAGACTTGCATAGTTTAGTCTTAAGGAATGTGTAAATGTTTACATGCTATGTGATGTATCCGTTTTAGGAATATTATCTTGCACAACGGAGGTTAGCTGTTTGCAATATAGGATATCATGTTTTAAATATGCATGTACACATATCTCTTTATATTTCTCATTATATGGAGATGAATATGGAATGAAATTACAAGTAATTAACTTTACGAGTAATTTGAAATGAGAAGGCATGAAGAGACTTTCCTCCGCGTTTGGTTTATCAGAGGTTGACCTATCTTAGGTTACTCTCGCGGCTTTTTGGCATGAAGGTTCCCAAATTATCGCAATTTACTCGACGGGAAGTTAATTCGGTCTTTCAACTGGAGCGAATTTGGGTGGTGCCTTTCCTAAGCCTCATTGGAATTAGTCTTCCTACGAGTCCAGTAATCAAACACCGATAGGATAGCCTCCTGAAAAAGGAACCACACAACATACATTCACATACAACGTGTCTCACCGTTTATGAAAATGATGACATATGCGAAGCACTAATATCACAGATAGATATATTGCAGTGCAGTAAAAAAATACATTCGTACACATTTATCAAATGTAAATGCAACATTCCCACACAAGCATATAACAGTTTTGAAAAGCTTGTAATAGCGGCTTAAGTCCTCTTTACATGGGGATACATCCCTAGCAGAGTCGCCACCTGTCGACGTCACGATTTTTATTTGTCCCTTTTCTGTTCTTGTTCTTTTGTGTTCTCATGTTAGGTGAGATTTGTTTAAAAAAATAAGTTGTGAAAAGGTCCAACATTTATATATCGACGATTTGACTGTAAGAGTCACCAGTTGGTTTTTTATATGGTTGTACCAACACAACTGAGAAAAGGGTTGCACATTGACCCAGTGATGTGACACTGCTAAAAAGGACTGTGAAACCGAGATTCATTAGGGTCCGTGGACTTGCTTATGCAGAGGGAAGGTGTTAGGCACCCCCCGATATCCGTGTTACCACGGTGACCGCCACTTTTCAAGAAACTGTTATATGAATGTGTTTGTGTGTGGATCAATGTGCTATTATTTGAAAGTAGTGCGAGGCCTCGTTAGCACCTATATACACAGGGTTTGAATTTATGTAAAAATTCAATTTTAAGCAAGATATAGCAGTGCAGTTTTGTAAAGGAGATTTTTTTAAACCCTTTTGCTCAATAGTAATTGAGACTTTCTGATACTTCCATTTTATTATGTGTTCGGCTTGATTGCTTTTATTTTCGAGATGAGAAGCATCTTCGAGAAAATAATGTACAAAATAGTGTCGAATTCTTCCTGGGCATGAAAACCATCTGAGGAAATCCAAACACCGCAACACACGTAACATGAATCCGAACGTAAAGGACGGTGTGTGCAAAGATGAAGAGAATGGCTTTAAAGTATGTAAGAAGGCTTACAGTGGACTGCCAAAGAAGACTTCAATAACTTTAAAGGGATGAACACTCGGCTCCCGCTGGTAAAAATATAGCAATATATAAGCTCACAAGTGTTTAAAATGAGAAATCACTCAGTTTATGGTGTGTACAGAACAAATTAGACAGGGTTTCCTCGTTTCTTCTCTCTTATAAAATGGCCACCCCAAGCCCTCTATTTATAGAAGGGGGGAGCCACAGTGTAGCCGCAGATATACCTGCAGCTGCTGATGAGTGAGTTTTATACACATAATTGAGTGCATTTGAGCTTAATATTTTGGATGTTTTTAAGTGTTTTTGTCTATTCAAGCATGTTTTATGTTGTTTTGTAGGAATTGGGACAAAAGTTACTTGGATCGACGTTTGGGGTGGTTAGATTCGTGTTTTCGGCTTGCCATTTACACAACAGTCATTTCAGAGCCAATTTGAGTATTTCTCTAGACCTTATTTCGAAAACCTTAAAGAATGAAAGTTGTAGATCTACGTCTCCTCTTTCCGGAACATCTTGAATCATCGAAATCGGAGTTCGAACGAAGAAGTTATGACCATTTTTCCAAAGGACGTCGGAGTAGAAAATTTCTAGTAAAGGGGCCAGCACCGAGTTTTTGGGCGAATTTTGACACTTTTCTTACTCCAAATTGGATTGGGTTTGTTCCTAAGCTAAAAATTGGACTTGTAACCTGTAAATACATGATGTAAGACATAAAATAAAGGGGGGATGACATAAATTAGATTAGAGATACACTCCATTAGATTAGACATTAACCCTAGTTCTTATTAGTTTTGGAAATTGAAGCAACTTGGAGATCATTGAAGATCAAGAGCAGGAGCAAGAGGGGAGCATCAGATTTGCTGACAACAGATTCTATTTTTTTCTCTAATCATACTTTTATCTTTTAATGTCTATTCAGTTGTGGATTCTTAGTTTTAATTATATTATGAACTAATTCTTTTATTAAGATTTCAATTGAACCTTTTATGTCTATAAATTAGTTATTCGATTTATTCCAATTATTTATGTCAAAGTAAATTGTTTATCGTGCCTTGTATTTATTGATTAATTATTTGGGCAATAATTACCTTGTTACTCTAGAAGGAATTGGAAGAGGAATTTTAGGGTTAGAACTGGGCATGATAACATGTGACTTAGTTATTTGGATAGTGAATAATTAGGTTTGTGAATTGAATGGAAATATCTGTTCACCGCATGTAACACATAAAGAATTGGAATTGAAGGAGTTTAATTCAATTGTTTTGCATAGGAATATAGCAAGATTAATCTGGATTAAATAGAAGTCAATTGATCACTTAGAAAAGGACTTTTGACATTTGAGAATTCCTGTTAACAATTCAGTAAGCATAATAATTGGGATAATTAGATAATTAATTTATAGTTTATAATTGGGGATATTGAAGTCTTAATCTTTATTTATCTGAATTCAGTCATAAAGCAATTCAGTTTAATTAGTTAACTTAGTTTTATTAATTAGAAAAATCACAATTTGAGATTGTTTAAATAAAATTAGTTTGGTTAAGAATTAGTATTTGGTGATTTTTATTAAATAATTCCTCATGGGAACGATACTCTACTTTCACTTTATTACTTGTTGACCGTGTATACTTGCACGTATTCATTGATTGCGAAATCAACCAACAAATTTTTGGCGCCGTTGCCGGGGGAGTTAATTTAATAATTTTTTTTACTAATACTAATTTCAATCAAATTAGTCTTAATTTAAATATTTTTATTTTTATTTTTATTTCTCTTCCTATATTTTTCTCTTTTCAGGTACAATGGATGACTTTGCGTATCAATGGCCATACACGAACATGACTCAACCATGGGAAACAGGGATTGAGGCAAATTCGAAGATGTTGGAGGTTATCGCAGCCCAACGGAGTCGAAGGATGGCAAGAATGACTCAGACAAGGGGAGCGGAGATTGACAGACTCGCGACACTTTCTACATTATCAGCACAAATTGAGACACTTTCGAAGATGGTCGACGCTTTTGAAGCTCAACGTCGTCAAAGTGTGGCGTTTACTTGTGATTATTGTGCTGGAAATCATATGAGTCATCAATGCACCACCAGTTTCGAGCCGGTACCGTATGGTGGTGATTACCCCAATAATTTTGTCTATCCCAACAACTATTATCAGGATTGGGGGTATCACCCGGATTTTTCATGGAGCCATACTCATCAAGATCAATTTTATGCTCCAAGTCCAACATACCCACTGGATTTCTCGTGTCCACCTCCACTACAACAAGAAGAACATTCAAATTTGGAGAAAACTTTGTCCAAGTTTATAGCTTCATGTGAGGAGAGGAGGATTAATCAAGAGATATTGAGTCAAAATTTTGCGAACCAGATGGAACAGCTAACCAATGCCTCGAACATTTGTCCTCAACACACTTGGCCCTATGACATGAATTCCGAGACCGATGGAGAACCCGAAAAAAATCTGCAACTAGATGAGCCACAATGTAAAACCCCAACTTTTTGAATAAAGATGAATTTTCTATAAATATTATTTTTGAATATTATGGAGTAAAATTGATATAATGTTATAGTTAGGGGTAATATTTATAAATTTTGCAAAGTAAGCAAGTTGTTATAAAATATTCGTTTGGTCGGGGAATATTCTTTTTGTCAGGAAATATCCGTACGACGGTACAATCATTGGTGGACCCCACAACGAAATTATTGTCTAATTGAGAAAACGACAAAAATATTTTATTAAAAATAACGGCGGAAGTTTTACCGTTGATAATGTTAAACTACTCGGTAGTAAAAGTACAGTAATACGTGTGGTTGCATAGTAGCACACGGTATTGATTATTAATGCTTATCTGAGAAGTCACTCAGTTTGATTCAATTATTGTCAATTAATAATATGAATTATTTAGCGATAATGAAGTTTTGTTTTATTCGTATTATTAACGTAATAAAACAGAAATATCTTTTTATATAAAACAGAATACTTTATTAAAGTTATTCTATAAATAGAATATATTATATTTTATTTAAAAGATTTTTCTTTAAATATGGACCGTTAGATTAAAGTAAATCAATCTGGACCGTTCATGGATTAGTTACTATGCATTCTATTTTCCTATAAATAGAAGCTCATTCCTTCATTATTTTCTTACGAATTCATTGAACTCTAGAGAGAGAAACTATAGAGAGAAAGAAGAAAAATATTCTGTTACTTAACTACTTCTTTATTTCAGTTCTTCTTTAAAACGGTAAGGGGTATTATTTCTTTTGTATTCATGAAGAGAACTTCTGTTATTTCATTATTTATTATTCTGTTAGAATAACCTGTATACGCGGTCTACCCTATACTTGGTGACATTCTTCTATTATTCTGTTGGAACATCCTGTCTGTGTGTTTTACACCGGACCTGGTTCCGTCTTTATTATTATTCTGTTAGAATATCCTGTCTGTGTGTTTTACACCGGACCTAGTTCCCTCTTTATTATTATTCTGTTAGAACATCATGTCTGTGTGTTTTACACCGGACCTGGTTCCGTCTTTATTATTATTCTGTTGGAATATCATGTCTGTGCGTTTTATGCCGGACCTGGTTCCATTATTTATTATTCTGTTGGAATAACCTGTCTGTGCGGTCTATCGCATGCATGGTGATTTCTTTTGTTATTCCATTCTTTATTATACTCAGTTGGTTAAAACTTTGACTTCTATACTCCATGAAATTAGTGGAATATCTTTGATATTTGCGCTTCATCTAGTATCTTTTCATGGAAATATTCTTCTAAGAATTCTTGAATTTTACTCCACAAAGGAGTATCATATTGACAATTTGAACGTTGTTGGTTCCTGGATAAATTAATTCTTGAACTTGTTTTATTGAATTCTTATATCATTGTCATCATCCTCATGTTTATAAAATGTTGAAAGTCATCTGTGGCCTGTAGTACATAGATGGACTTGGTATGATTATGACCATGGATTATTCGGTATAATCATGACCGTAATGTTACAAATGATGTGGTAAAAGTCTTTATTGGCCCGTAGTGCATTGATGGACAGTTGTTGGCATAATCATGACCATTAATGAATACACAAATATTCTTGGCCAATAGTGCATGGATAATTGTGGTCGTGATACTAAAGAATATCTTTGGCCGTAGTGCAGGGGTAATTCGATGATGTGGATTATTTTATTAAGCTGAGTCCCAGCGATAACAGTGTTAAAAAACCTTTTAAATCATAGAAGATAGTAGATTTTATTCTCTACTTGACTCTTCTAATGGATTGCTTGTTCCGCTGCAGTTAAACTTGATATTTATTATATTTTATCAGTTTAACACTGTTGAAGGCTAATGATAATTTATTTTGCATTATCTTAGTCATAATATTTCTTACTAGGCTAGTTGAGCTCACCCTTTCTTTCACTGTTCTCTTCAGGAAATGAGAATATAGCTGGGACGAGTCGGGGAACGGAGTGATGGACCAGATGATAGTATTAGTAGTCCTCACTATTCTGTTAAATAGTGTGACAATAATTGTAATGAGGACTCCTTTTGAGTTTGTATAATCTCTAGTAGATAATAATTGTATTCAAACTCACAGTTATGTTTTGTCGTATTGTACACGACAATTGTATAATTAAGTTTTATTTGAATTCTGTACCATGTATCTGGCGACCCAAGATGGGTGATGTATACCTAATTTTGGGGGCGTCACGCACAAGATGTTGAAAGAGAGGAAATAATTGGGAACCAAGAAAAGGTGATCGACGAAGAGTTAACTGTAAGATTAAACGAAGACGAGCTGATTTCATTAGTATCCCATGTGCCTCCTCCACCAAAGTTCAAGAATCCGGGCAGTTTTGCAAAACTATGCCTAATTGGCAGTCATGTCGTCGGCAAAGCTCTTTTTGACATAAGAGCTAGTACAATTGTGGAGTCATGGTGGGTTGAAAAGGAGAAGATAGAGGAAGATCCCATTGTGTTTACTAAGCTTCAATGCCCCAATATAATCATAGACATAATGGAGAAAACACCTAGTTTTTGGACGTTCTTAATGGGGAACATATATACAAAGAGCTTGCTAGGTGACTTTCATTCAAAGGTCATTACTAATGGGAACCTCCCAAAAGAGATATTGCTTCTGATGGATGGAGGGTTCCTCAATTTTCGTAGGGGAATTGGATAGAGAATTGAAGAAGTCAGGCAGAGACTATAAAACAAGCGATTATTGGGAGGCAACCCAATTTTAATTTTTAATTCTTAATTTTTATTAGGTTTTATATTAGTAGTTTTAAATTTACATTTATTTAGGATTTAATAAAATTGCTTCTATCATGGTTTACAGGTTATTCAAGTCCAACTCAAGTGTGGTGCCCAATTCATTTCAATATGCCTAACCTATTCTCCAGACTTCGCAGACAAGGAGATAAATTGCTATATGTCAAGGAAGTCCTCTTTTTTAATTTTTCCTATCTTAGCCGTTGAGGACAATGTCTGTAACAACCCGATATTTTCTACATAAATAAATAAGAAATTTTGCGTATAAATTTTTTTTTTTTATTTTAAGGATGAGGATTTGTACAAGATAATATATATATATATATATATATATATATATATATATATATATATATATATATATGTATGTATTTATGTGGTAAATAAAAATATATTTATTACATAAATGTTTACAAATAATTTTATTTTAGAATTACTAATTATTATAAAGTACATTCTTATAATAATTAATTTTATAGTAGAAATATTTTTATTAATTATTTTTCATAAATATATAGTCATATATTATTTAAATAATATATGAAGTGATTTTTAGAATAATTATAATAATTATTTTATTATATGAATTTTAGTACAGGTTATTAAGTTAATTATTTTACCTTAATTATTAAGGTTAAATATGGCAGATAAATCAGATATGGAATCCAAATCCTAATTTTGGATTATTGTCAAGGTATGAGAATAATAATATAATATTAATTATATTTTGATTTTTCAGTGCTATGATTATGTACTATATTTCCGTATTGATAACGGTAGGTCAATTCGGTGTATTCTGACCAAACCCTAGTAATAATGTCAAACCCTAATTTGAGATCCAAATTAGAGTGCAATATTATTTTATAAGTGTGTTATATAATTTATGTCGTGTATTAAATGTATTAATTAGGTGAACCCTAATTAAAATTTCAAAAACCCTAATATCTAGAAATCCTTAATTATAATTTAGAAACCCTAAATAATTTTCAGAAATGAGGAACCCTAATTTGAAATTTAAATTAGAGTTCGAGATTGGTTGTAATTGTGTTAATGTAATTAATTAGCAAGTATTATAATCTCAATTGCTAATTTTGGAAATCCTAAAATTTTAAATCCTAATTTGATAATTAAAAAACCTAATTATAAATTGGTAACCCTAATTATCAAAATCGTAAACCCTAATTGCTATTTTAGCAATGTTAATGATAATTATATGATATTAAACCCTAATGTTCCTGTATAGCGTAATTAGAAAATTAATCATAATTAGAAAACCCAAATTTCAAAATTTTAGAAACTAAAATTTATTTAATTTTTATTTTGTGTAAACCCTAGTGGAAAAATCCTTCATTTTGCGCTAAACCTTAGGATTAAACCCTAAGGGTTTGCCAAGTTCCAATTTTTGCCATTAAATGATTTATCAATTGACCATTTTGCCCCTAGTGTATTATTTTGGCTAGTATATAGGTTTTGACAATGGAGGAAGTGGTTTACCACCTCATACCAACTCTTTGTGACACAAAATTGGTAGCACAAGCCTTGTAGATCAGCCAATACATGCACCTTGTATGTCTATATAAAGATAGAAAGAGAGAGAAATGAACATTTGTTAGCCATTTTTGTACAACACTCAACCAAGAGCTTCTCTCACTAGAACCAACAAAAATTTAAGTTTTAGAGTCACAAAATCAAGCCCCACCAATTTCATAACAACATCAGAAGCCAGATATCAGAAATTAATCTTAGAAAGGTATAAAACCTTAGCTTGATTTCTGTCCATAAATTCTGTGTTAGATGTTATGTTTGATTGTTAAAATATGTTAGTTATAGTCTATTTTGATGATCTGGGTTATTAGTATACCGATCCATAACATCTAAGTCTTCAAATTGATGAATCTTCAAAATCTGAAAATTTATGTTTTTGTTGTTTGACAGTGAATGTCAGGCCTTGTAGATCTATGCTCGTTTATTGTTTTGGTGATTTAAAGGTCTGAAGTTGTAGTCTGTAATGTTGTTAGTAATCTGCAAGTGGGTTCATGATCATTGCATATGTAGATCGAACGTTATTCATGGTCAAAGTTCGTTGACCGAACACAAAATCAGTTTTCTGGGTAACCCAGAAAACTGAAGAACATGTTCTGGCCGTGACTTTGACCGGCCTTGATTTGTTTCTGCAACGTTGTTAGGATGAATATTTGTATCCAGATTATAGTATATCATGTGTATTACAAGTTCAAAGCACTTTATAACCTTATAAAGCCTCAGATCGATCGTAGTAATCGGTCAAACCTCGTTGACCGTTAAGCTTAACTTTCTGGGTAACCAAGAAAGTTTAGGCAGTGGTCTGACAAGTTTTTATTTTACTTAGATCTTGCATCTAAATTATGTTTAGACATTATACATGAACACAACTTGTACTATGTTGTGTTATCTACAAATCCCGACGTCTAGAACACCTGTGACATAAACCGATTAACCGGAATAAGTCCACCAAGATCGTTGACCGGCATTGACCAGATTTTTCTGGGCAGCCCAGAACGTGATGAACAGCCTCTGACAGCTTATTTAGGCCCTTAGATCTAGTTGGTTATGCATGGTTTAATGATGTTGTTTGTTGGATCGTGTAGCCTTGTACTTGTACTACATTATCTGATCAACATGTCCAGAAACACATCACACACGATTTTAATCTTGGTCAAACAGAGCCCCTCGAAACTGCCTTATGAATGCTCAAGAACATGAAGAACACCTATAGCGACAGTTTTGTCACTATAGGTGGTCTTTAGCGACAGATATTATTTATTTTTCCGGAAATTAATTATTAAATAGAAAAAAATAGTTTTTAATTATTAAAAATACAAAATAAATTATTAAAAATTATTTTAAATTCTGAAAATTAGTTTTTAATTATTTTAAATATATTTCATAAATATTTAATATTTTTAGAATATTAAAAGTATTTAATTTATTTAATTATAATATTAAATAAATTATTTAAAAATGATTTTTAATATTGGAAAAATCATTAAAAATTATATTATGATATAAAAAAATATTTTAAGTTATTTTTAATGACTTTTAATATTTTGTGATAAATTTTATTAATAAATTGATATTAATGGTAATTAATTTATTTACTAAATGAATTAAATAAATTAATTAAAAATAATTTTATTATATTAAAAATCATTTTTAAATGAAAATAAAGTGTTTAAAAATATTTTAAGTTATAAAATATAACTTTTAATATTTAAAGGATAATTTCATTAATAATTAAATATTAATGATTATTAAGTTATTGCTAATGATATTAAATTTATTTAATAATGATATTAAATTTATTTAATAAATAGTTTATAAATGGTTTTATTAATTTAAAAATCATTTAAAAGGGATATAAATGAATTAAAAATATTTTAAGTTATATTTAATGACTTTTAATATTTGGATAAATGAAACATTAATACCTTAATATTAATGGTAATTATTTAGAAATAATTTTAAATATTTTAAAAATTATTTAAGGGTAATATTAATACTTTAAAAATATTTTGAGTTATTATAAATAACTTTAATATTTTGGAAATGATTCATTAATAACTTAATACTAATTAAATATTAATGATAATAGAATTTATTAGTATTTAAATCATTTTAATGTGATTCCGATGTTTGAAATTTCGTGATAAATTATAATAAATATTTTAAAATTATATTAAGTCATTTAAAAATAATATGACTGATACGTACGAATATTGAGTTACAGAAAAGAGTCTTAGACTCGATAATTACCCGATAAAGTTGTCGGTACACCGACATGTTTCAGAAATTGATCTGGACTTAGATAAGGTGATTAGATAAGTGATTATTTGTGATTTAATGGTTGTTAAACCTATGTGCCAATGTGATTAGGGTATGTGCTAACTGCAATAAGCAGTGTAATGTGTTATAGTATATTGTTCTAATTGAACGAATGATCTGATTAATGATAGGTCGTGAGATAAGCGATAAATCTAAATTGCAACCTGTAAGCAGCGCTTCAGGCAAGTATCTAACCTTTGCATTTTCTTTATGTAATGGACATGAGTAAAAATGTTTCTAAACGATATTATTACTGTACAGATTATTAACCTTATATTATATAAGCTCATTGATTATCAGCATGTTAGTATATGGTAACTCAGATATATATATTCTGTTCGTTAATTTCTAAAAATGGTTAAACAAGTGTCCCCACTTGGATAATCATTATATTTAATCACATGTTGATATACCTTTGTCAATTACCCGTATATATATATGTTGAATTATAGATTATTGTTGAAATAAGATAAAACCTTTGATTTGGAACCCAAACAAGTATGAACATCCCTACACAGGAAAACGTTTATGCGCCCAAGGCAGAACAGAGTGAACGATCCTATCGTTCTTGTAATGTAGTATTGATCAATGCAGGGCATAACGGGCTGATCACCCCCCGTGCCCGTAAGTTATGTCGGTTTACAGATGAATTTCTGTTTCACCTTTTTGAAAATGAAAACAATGTTCATGGCATGTCACCATAACCCCAGTTAGAGTTAATATGTAGTTTCAAAAATTTGAAAGAGAGTTGTTATGTTATTATTATCGGTTCAGAATACTTCACAACTATTGACTTGTTGTAGAAGAATAGTACAAAGAAAACATTTAAATCCTTTCAGCTTATATATATATATATATATATATATATATATATATATATATATATATATATATAATTGTTATTACTTGCTGGGCACTCAAATGATCATCCTTGCTTAAATTTAAATGTTTTCA
Source organism: Panax notoginseng (assembly GCA_016801055.1). Classification (NCBI taxonomy): domain Eukaryota; kingdom Viridiplantae; phylum Streptophyta; class Magnoliopsida; order Apiales; family Araliaceae; genus Panax; species Panax notoginseng. The sequence continues at coordinate 56,592,244 of CM029017.1, read as the reverse complement.
GCTAAGTGTGAACGACTAGAGAGCTCTGCTAAGAACAAAGGAAAAGGGAAGGTTGCTGAATGAACGAATTACAATGTTATGTAATAGTTTGATATTATTAAGACAATTATGATATATATTATCTATCATGGTTTGTAATGAATGTTTAAAGGTTACGTACTTGGGAGCTAGACTCTGATAATTATGTAAAATTAAGTTTGACTTTTATATTATTGTTATTATTATTAGTATTATTCCGCTCATAGAAATGGTATCGTGAAGAACCGAGTTCGGGTTTCAAGTACCCGAGTTTGGGGTCCTCACAGGTTGGTATCAGAGCTTAGGGGTTAAAAACCTTAGGCTATAACCTTAGAACAGAGGGAAACGTTGGAAATACAAATAACTCATATAGAGTTTAAAAAGTAGATGAATTGAATAAATTTATCGTCAAACAAAATAAAAGATAACTTATATAAAACTCTTATTTGCTATGTGTTTATACTATATGCTAATTAGGATAATTTATGTGTATAGATGTCAGGTGAAAAACGATTCGATTACCCTCGGATCGTAAAGAAGGAGCCAATATCGAAGCCGATAGCTGGCATAGAGGCTCACAATGAAAATAACTCAGAAGATGTGGTTATTGTGGAAAACATAGTACCAGATCCGGAGATGGTGGAGCTGACAGATAGCGATTCAGACACTAAAGTTGAAGCTGACCAAGCATCAACAGAGGCGCAGAATCTGAAGAACAAGGTTTCTTCTCTGGAAAGGCTGTGGGAGATAGAAAAGCTATTGAATAGTCAGTTGCGTCAAGCGTTAATAGAAACAATGGAAGGACAAGATAAGCTTAAGATCCAAATTGGTCAGATGGGAGCCACAAGCAACACATCGTGTGCAGCTCCAGACAAGAAGGGGGAAAGAAAGATAAAAGACCATGACTTAGGAAAATCCAATAAGAAGAAATGGAAAAGAATATGTTATCTTTGCGGCTATGAGGGACATACTACTCTGTATTGTCCTGACTACAACAAAGGAGCATGTTTATCTGTGGGATAGAAGGTCATCAGGAGAAAAGTTATCCAATGAAAAAGAATAATAAATAAGTAGTATAGGTTCTGTTGTGGTGTAGGTATGTTTAATATGTGTGCTTAGTATGTCTGTGTAATGTAATATTCTAAAACTTTTGTGTTGGTCAAGTTTGTTAATCCCGACTTTTGTAGTCACAAAGGGATGAATGATGTTTAAAGCATTATGTGCTATGTTATGTAAAATATTCGTTGAATGAATATGAATCTAAGTTTGAGAAATAAAACAAGTTTAGAATATTAAACTTATTTGATAAGGTTTAGAATGTAAGTTAAATTATGATTTTATTTAATCAGATAATGCCGCCAAGACGTCGAACTCGCAACCAAAGGGCAGAAGAGTCTGTCAATAACGTAGAAGGACAGCAACAAGCTGATCCAATGCAGCAATTTGCAAACATGTTAGCTCAAGCTATGCAACAGGGAATACCAGTCGCTGGAAACCAGCCGGACAACCGTTTAGCGAACTTCAAAGACTTTAAGGTTATAGGACCATCAAAATTCAAAGGTACAACTGACCCTGTTGAAGCCCAAACTTGGGTTAAGGAAATTGAAAAAGCATTCATGGTAGCTAGGGTATCTGAGGGGCAAAGGACCGCTTTTGCCACCTACATGATGAAGGGGGAAGCAAATTTTTGGTGGGAAGCGAATCAGGCTAGGGCAGGAGAAGGTGTAGTCACATGGGATAGATTTAAAACTTTATTTTTCGAAAACTATTTTTCACCAAGTATGCAGGCGAGGATGGAGGTTAAATTTTTAGAGTTGAAGCAGGAGAATATGACGGTATCTGAATACGCCGCCAAATTTAATGAGTTAGCTAGGTTTGCCCCGCATTAAGTCGATACGGAGGCTAGGAAAGCGAGAAGGTTTGAGCTGGGATTGAAACCCTGGCTCTACAACAAAGTGGCGGTGTTGCAAATTCCTACATTTACAGCACTCATGGAGAAAGCGATCATAGCTGAGGAGGGAAGTGAGGCCATGAGCGTTTACAATAAGGAGATGAAGAATAAGGGTAAGACTGAAGGAGCTGGAAAAGTAGGAGTTAATAGTGGAAGTAGGAGTGGAGATAGCAAGAGGAAGGTAAGCAGTTTTGCAAGTGTACAAGTGAAACAGGAAGGTGTTAAGAAACAGATAGTGTCATGTAAGACATGTGGGAAGAATCACTCGGGGGAGTGTTTGAAAGAAAAATTTATTTGCTACAAGTGCGGGCAGGAGGGCCATATCTCTCCCAACTGCCTCAATCCTAGGATGAATAGTGGATGTTTTATATACGGATCGACAGAGCACAGGGTGAAAGATTGTCCGAAGAGGAGGGTGGAGACAGGAAGTGTGAACATGGGCACTAGCAGTGGGACGTTAGCAATCACGGGACCGATTTCGTCGAGCTAGCCGATAAAATCTACGGCAAGGGTCTACAATATGATAGTCCAGGACACGGCAGCAGCTGGCAATGCAACTCCAGGTATTATTCATATAGCTTTTATTTTATTATACATGATTTTCTTATATATAGTAAATTATTTTATAAAGAAATTTTGAGGAGGAATTTGAGTTCTTTTAGAAACCAATTTTTCCATTTAATCAGAAAGACAAGCTTTAGGTAAATAGTTAAAGATCAGTTCGATCAAAGTTGATAGAGATCTACTTGCAATGATTATGTATGCTATGTGTCGTGTATGTATAGGTTTTGAAACGGTGATTCCGGAGACGGAATTTTTATAAAGGAGGGTGAATGTAACAACCCGATATTTTCTACATAAATAAATAAGAAATTTTGCGTATAAATTTTTTTTTTAATTTATTTTAAGGATGAGGATTTGTACAAGATAATATATATATGTATTTATGTGGTAAATAAAAATATATTTATTACATAAATGTTTACAAATAATTTTATTTTAGAATTACTAATTAGTATAAAGTACATTCTTATAATAATTAATTTTATAGTAAAAATGTTTTTATTAATTATTTTTCATAAATATATAGTCATATATTATTTAAATAATATATAAAGTGATTTTTAGAATAATTATAATAATTATTTTATTATATGAATTTTAGTACAGGTTATTAAGTTAATTATTTTACCTTAATTATTAAGGCTAAATATGGTAGATAAATCAGATATAAAGAATCCAAATCCTAATTTTGGATTATTGTCAAGGTATGAGAATAATAATATAATATTAATTATATTTTGATTTTTCAGTGCTATGATTATGTATTGTATTTCCGTATTGATAACGATAGGTCAATTCGGTGTATTCTGACCAAACCCTAGTAATAATGCTAAACCCTAATTTGAGATCCAAATTAGAGTGCAAGATTGTTTTATAAGTGTGTTATATAATTTATGTCGTGTATTAAATGTATTAATTAGGTGAACCCTAATTAAAATTCTAGAAACCCTAATTTCTAGAAAATCCTAATTATAATCTAGAAACCCTAAATAATTTTTGGAAATGAGGAACCCTAATTTGAAATTTAAATTAGAGTTCGAGATTGGTTGTAATTGTGTTAATGTGATTAATTAGCATGTATTATAATCTCAATTGCTAATTTTGGAAATCCTAAAATTTTAAACCCTAATTTGATAATTAGAAAACCTAATTATAAATTCGTAACCCTAATTATCAAAATCGTAAACCCTAATTGCTATTTTAGCAATGTTAATGATAATTATATGATATTAAACCCTAATGTTCCTGTATAGCGTAATTAGAAAATTAATCATAATTAGAAAACCCAAATTTCAAAATTTTAGAAACTAAAATTTATTTAATTTTTATTTTGTGTAAACCCTAGTGGAAAAATCCTTCATTTTGTGCTAAACCTTAGGGTTAAACCTAAGGGTTTGCCAAGTTCCAATTTTTGTCATTAAATGATTTATTAATTGACCATTTTGCCCCTAGTGTATTATTTTGTCTAGTATATAGGTTTTGACAATGGAGGAAGTGGTTTACCAACTCATACCAACTCTTTGTGACACAAAATTGACAGCACAAGCCTTGTAGATCAGCCAATACATGCACCTTGTATGTCTATATAAAGATAGAAAGAGAGAGAAATGAACATTTGTTAGCCACTTTTGTACAACACTCAACCAAGAGCTTCTCTCACTAGAACCAACGAAAATTTAAGTTTTAGAGTCACAAAATCAAGCCCCACCAATTTCATAACAACATCAGAAGCCAGATATCAGAAATTAATCTTAGAAAGGTATAAAACCTTAGCTTGATTTATGCCCATAAATTCTGTGTTAGATGTTATGTTTGATTGTTAAAATATGTTAGTTATAGTCTATTTTGATGATCTGGGTTGTTAGTATACCGATCCATAACATCTAAGTCTTCAAATTGATGAATCTTCAAAATCTGAAAATTTATGTTTTTGTTGTCTGAAAGTGAATGTCAGGCCTTGTAGATCTGTGCTCGTTTATTGTTTTGGAGATTTAAAGGTCTGAAGTTGTAGTCTGTAATGTTGTTAGTAATCTGCAAGTGGGTTCATGATCATTGTATATGTAGATCGAAAGTTATTCATGGTCAAAGTTCGTTGACCGAACACAAAATCAGTTTTCTGGGTAACCCAGAAAACTGAAGAACATGTTCTGGCCGTGACTTTGACCGGCCTTGATTTGTTTCTGCAACGTTGTTAGGATGAATATTTGTATCCAGATTGTAGTATATCATGTGTATTACAAGTTCAAAGCACTTTATAACCTTATAAAGCCTCAGATCGATCGTAGTAATCGGTCAAACCTCGTTGACCGTTAAGCTTAACTTTCTGGGTAACCAAGAAAGTTTAGGCAGTGGTCTGACAAGTTTTTATTTTACTTAGATCTTGCATCTAAATTATGTTTAGACATTATACATGATCACAACTTGTACTATGTTGTGTTATCTACAAATCCCGACGTCTAGAACACCTGTGACATAAACCGATTAACCGGAATAAGTCCACCAAGATCGTTGACCGGCATTGACCAGATTTTTCTGGGCAGCCCAGAACGTGATGAACAGCCTCTGACAGCTTATTTAGGCCCTTAGATCTAGTTGGTTATGCATGGTATGATGATGTTGTTTGTTGGATCGTGTAGTCTTGTACTTGTACTACATTATCTGATCAACAACATGTCCAGAAACACATCACACACGATTTTATTCTTGGTCAAACAGAGCCCCTCGAAACTGTCTTATGAATGCTTAAGAACATGAAGAACACCTATAGCGACAGTTTTGTCACTGTAGGTGGTCTTTAGCGACATATATTATTTATTTTTTCAGAAATTAATTATTAAATAGAAAAAAATAGTTTTTAATTATTAAAAATACAAAATAAATTATTAAAAATTATTTTAAATTCTAAAAATTAGTTTTTAATTATTTAAATATATTTCATAAATATTTAATATTTTTGGAATATTAAAAGTATTTTAATTTATTTAATTATAATATTAAATAAATTATTTAAAAATGATTTTTAATATTGGAAAAATCATTAAAAATTATATTATGATATAAGAAAATATTTTAAGTTATTTTTAATGACTTTTAATATTTTATGATAAATTTCATTAATAAATTGATATTAATGGTAATTAATTTATTTACTAAATGAATTAAATAAATTAATTAAAAATGATTTTATTATTTTAAAAATTATTTTAAATAAAAATAAAGTGTTTAAAAATATTTTAAGTTATAAAATATAACTTTTAATATTTAAAGGATAATTTTATTAATAATTAATATTAATGATTATTAAGTTATTGCTAATGATATTAAATTTATTTAATAATTATATTAAATAAATAGTTTATAAATAGTTTTATTAATTTAAAAATCATTTAAAAGGGATATAAATGAATTAAAAATATTTTAAGTTATACTTGATGACTTTTAATATTTGGATAAATGAAACATTAATACCTTAATATTAATGGTAATTATTTAGAAATGATTTCAAATGTTTTAAAAATCATTTAAGGGTAATATTAATACTTTAAAAATATTTTGAGTTATTATAAATAACTTTAGTATTTTGAAAATGATTTCATTAAAATTTTAATATTAATTAAATATTAATGATAATAGAATTGATTAGTATTTAAATCATTTTAATGTGATTCCGATGTTTGAAATTTCGTGATAAATTATAATAAATGTTTTTAAATTATATTAAGTCATTTAAAAATAATATGACTGATACGTACGGATATTGAGTTACAGAAAAGAGTTTTAGACTCGATAATTACCCGATAAAGTTATCGGTACACCGACATGTTTCAGAAATTGATCTGGACTTAGATAAGGTGATTAGATAAGTGATTATTTGTGATTCAATGGTTGTTAAACCTATGTGCCAATGTGATTAGGGTATGTGCTAACTGCAATAAGCAGTGTTATGTGTTATAGTATATTGTTCTAATCGAACGAATGATCTGATTAATGATAGGTCGTGAGATAAGTGATAAATCTAAATTGCAAACTGTAAGCAGCGCTTCAGGCAAGTATCTAACCTTTGCATTTTCTTTATGCAATGGACATGAGTAAGAATGTTTCTAAACGATATTATTACTGTACAGATTATTAACCTTATATTATATAAGCTCATTGATTATCAACATGTTAGTATATGGTAACTCAGATATATATATTATGTTCGTTAATTTCTCGAAATGGTTAAACAAGTGTCCCCACTTAGATAATCATTGTATTTAATCACATGTTGATATACATTTGTCAATTACCCGTATATATATATATATATATATATGTTGAATTATAAATTATTGTTGAAACAAGATAAAACCTTTGATTTGGAACCCAGATAAGTATGAACATCCCTACACGGGAAAACGTTTATGCGCCCAAGGCAGAACAGAGTGAACGATCATATCGTTCTTGTAATGTAGTATTGATCAATACAGGGCATAACAGGCTGATCACCCCCCGTGCCCGTAAGTTATGTCGGTTTACAGATGAATTTCTGTTTAACCTTTTCGAAGATGAAAACAATGTTCATGGCATGTCACCATAACCCTAGTTAGAGTTAATATGTAGTTTCAAAAATTTGAAAGAGAGTTGATATGTTATTATTATCGGTTCAAAATACTTCACAACTATTGACTTGTTGTAGAAGAATAGTACAAAGAAAATATTTAAATTCTTTCAGCTTATATATATATATATATATATATATATATATATATAATTGATATTACTTGTTGGGCACTCAAATGCTCATCCTTGCTTAAATTTAAATGTTTTCAGCTAAGTGCGAACGACTAGAGAGCTCTGCTAAGAACAAAGGAAAAGGGAAGGTTGCTGAATGAACGAATTACGATGTTATGTAATAGTTTGATATTATTAAGACAATTATGATATATATTATCTATCATGGTTTGTAATAAATGTTTAAAGGTTACGTACTTGGGAGCTAGACTCTGATAATTATGTAAATTAAGTTTGACTTTTATATTATTGTTATTATTATTAGTATTATTCCGCTCATAGAAATGGTATCGTGAAGAACCGAGTTCGGGTTTCAAGTACCCCAGTTTGGGGTCCTCACAATGTCTATTTTAAGTTTGGGGGTATTTATCATGTTTAGTATTTACTTGGGCAATGTTTTAATGGAATTTGATTTTGGCCAATGATAAGTGGGTGGTTGATATTGTTAACTCTTGGAGAATTAATGAGCATGCTTAGTCTATATTTTAACTCATTAGTTGGTTTTCACATTACTTGCGAAATTTTTGAAAAATTTTACACATCCATTTGTTTAGCCAGTTGGGATTGACATTTTTTTTGGCTAAATGCTTATGAAAGATATCATTGCAACTTGAGAAATCTTATTTGGGCATCATTCGAAGTGAAAATTAGGCACTCACATAAGTTTGGGGGAAATCTTGGGGTATTTTTGAAAAAAAAAATATTGGAACCTTCCCGAGTTGAATAATTGAAGCATGTGGTGGGTCGAGATGGAGCGTAAAACGCACTCCCCATAAACACAGGCACGAGATGGAGCATAAAACGTACTCGTTCATGAAAAGTGGAAAGTGAGATAGAGCGTAAAACGCACTCACTAAATAGAAAAAAGAAAATATGTATGTTTGAAATACCTGGGAAGGGTTCATATGAGCTTAAAAGTTGAATATCCGGTTGATCCTCAAGAAAAAAAAATGTGCTTTGTCTATTTTAGCGGTGATTGATGTGATAAGAAGTTTTGAGAGTTGTTATGAAAATCTTTTATGAGTGTTGGTTGATCTTAGCTAAATCATGACTAGTTTGAACATATAAATGCACACACGCACTTAAAGGATCATGAGTAGATGTGAAGCTAATGAAAGTTGTTGAAATTTTAGACATGACATTGTTTTGAAATTTTTTGCGGGTTATCATTTGTTGTAACCTTTGAGGCCATTGTGCTTATTCATATTGATTCATTGTGTGGGTGGATCATTGCTAAAGGATGAATTTTTCTAAATTGTGTTTTTGCTTGAGGATAAGCAAATGTTTAAGTTTGGGGGTATTTGATGAGTGAGTTTTATACCCATAATTGAGTGCATTTGAGCTTAATATTTTGGATATTTTTAAGTGTTTGTGTCTATTCAAGCATGTTTTATGTTATTTTATAGGAATTGGGATAAAAGTTACTTGGATCAACGTTTGGTGTGGCTAGATTCGCGTTTTTGGCTTGCTATTTACACAACAGTCACTTCAGAGCCAATTTGAGTATTTCTCTGGACCTTATTTCGAAAAACTTAAAGAATTAAAGTTGTAGGTCTACATCTTCTCTTTCCGGAACATCTTGAATCATCGAAATCGGAGTTCAAACGAAAAAGTTATGGCCATTTTCCAAAGGACATTGGAGTAGAAAATTTCCAGAAAAGGGGCCAGCGCCGGGGCACCCATTTCAGGCCTATGCCCAGCGCTGGGGCGCTAGGGGTTAGAATTCCAGTGCCGCACCCAGCGCTGGAGTGATGGGGAAAGGCTTGGTCAAGCTTGGACGAGTTTTTGGGCGAATTTTGACACTTTTCTGACTCCAAATTGGATTGGGTTTGTTCTTAAGCTAAAAATTGGACTTGTAACCTATAAATACATGATGTAAGACATAAAATAAAGGGGGGATGACATAGATTAGATTAGAGATACACTCCATTAGATTAGACATTAACCCTAGTTCTTATTAGTTTTGGAGATTGAAGCAACTTCGAGATCATTGAAGATCAAGAGCAGGAGCAAGAGGGGAGCATCAGATTTGCTGACAACAGATTCTATTCTTTTCTCTAATCTTACTTTTATCTTTTAATGTCTATTCAGTTGTGAATTCTTAGTTTTAATTTTGTTATGAACTAATTCTTTTATTAAGATTTCAATTGAACCTTTTATGTCTATAAATTAGTTATTCGATTTGTTCCAATTATTTATGTTAAAGTGAATTGTTTATCTTGCCTTGTATTTATTGATTAATTATTTGGCCAATAATTACCTTGTTACTCTAGAAGGAATTGGAAGAGGAATTTTAGGGTTAGAACTGGGCATGATAACATGTGACTTAGTTATTTGCATAGTGAATAATTAGGTTTGTGAATTGAATGGAAATATCTGTTCACCGCATTTAACACATAAGGAATTAGAATTAAAGGAGTTTAATTCAATTGTTTTGCATAGGAATATAGGAAGATTAATCTGGATTAAATAGAAGTCAATTGATCACTTGGAAAAGGACTTTTGGCATTTGAGAATTCCTGTTAACAATTCAGTAGACATAATAATTGGGATAATTGGATAATTGATTTATAGTTTATAATTGGGGATATTGAAGTCTTAATCTTTATTTATCTGAATTCAGTCATAAAGCAATTCAGTTTAATTAGCTAATTTAGTTTTCATAATTAGAAAATCACGATTTGAGATTGTTTAAATAAAATTAGTTTGGTTAAGAATTAGTATTTGGTGATTTTTATTAAATAATTCCTCGTGGGAACGATACTCTACTTTCACTTTACTACTTATTGACCGTGTATACGTGCACGTATTCATTGATTGCAAAATCGACCAACAGCTGCCTGGGGTGCCCCAGGCTCCGCGGGTCCCGCCGTCTCAAAGTACATGCACACGTGCACTGTGATGTCCTCTCGAACTTTCAGAATTACAATCTGGGCATCCAATTGAGGTGTATAAGACCTATTTCGGACCGCCTTTGTCGAGAGCTACGCCATGACATGGGATTAGAGGTTGTACGAAGTTAGGAAGATGGGACCATGCCCTCGGTCTTCAAGCTTCAAATTCTATCTGGTGTGCTGCCCTGCGTAGTAGTCACTCGGGATTGGATCTCCTTGGTTCTTGTGGGACATTGTTGTGTAAAAATGTCTGTATGAGATGTTGAGACGGCGCGATGTGGGGTCGAGGTGGAAAAATGACGATTTTACCCCTCACCGGGGTTATCTCCGATTTAGGCTGATAAAGTAGACGTTACTCTAGGTTATCTCTAAGATTGGACCGCTACAAGTACTGAAGGTCCTCAGGGTTATCTCTGAGGTGTGCCTATCTTCTCGGTGTTATCTTCGGGTCTTGTACTGAGTGCCTCGGTGTGAGTCCCGAGATTAAAGCTGACTGCATGCATTTGAAACAAGCATTTCCGGGGTTATCTCCGGAACTACAACTGCACTCCTTAGGGTTATCTCCAAGGTTAGCACTACTATTCCCGGTGTTGTTTCTGGGACTGGAACTGAGCATCTCGGGGTTATCTCCGAAATAGAACTATCCTCTCCGGTGGAATTTTTGGTATTTGAACTGCATTATCTTCCAAGGTTATTTCTGAAAGATGGATTTGCCCTCCTGCAATGTTAGTGACAGGTGTGCAGAAAATTTTGAGTGTCTACAAAGGTGATTCAGGATGATTCAGAAAGATAAAGACTAGACCTACAACTTTAATTCTTTAGGTTTTGAAAGTTGAGGTCGGGATCAAGGCCTAAAATGGGCATTGTTGGGACTGTTATGTAATCAGGGGCAAACCGTGGTGGTTTCTTTGAACCATTGTGGTGCTGAGCCATGTTTGACTAGTATTTTTGAGTTCTAAATGTTGGACCTTGGAGATATAGTCTAGAGAAATGTAAACCAAGGGTTGGTAGGTATATGTGATGTGTTAATCGTAAGCAATTGTGTGTCGGTTAAGCGTTTGAGTTAAACAAGTCGGGCGTACGACGTACGAACGTCGAAATGCCAATTCAAATGTTAATAAACTTAAATAGTGTTCTGATTATTTTAAGACTGCCATTATAAAACATGTAATAGAGTAAAAGTAAACCATAAAGTGATGTATATATGTAACTAATTGGTATAATTGACCTTAATGATATATATATGTCATTTGAAGAGCGATTGGATAGCGTTCCGGTAAATCACGTAAAAGGCAAGTTTCTTAAACTTACTCTAATTTTATTGAGAGTTTTCTAACTTCATTCAAATTATTGAATTGAATGCAAGTTTCATGTTTTTGTACAAATAAATTACATTTGTGCAAGTTGTTGAGCTATAAATTGTGCTGGTTGCCAATATATGCACTTATGTGCTTTTGTGGAAGAAATGATATGTTTTTGAAATGTATAAGTTGTTACAGTTCTATTGATGCATGAATTGCTTTATGATTAAGTCCATACTAATTGTTTTAGATGGACACATGTTAATATGTTTATGGAAACAAACACAGGTTGTGTTATGATAAAGATATGGACACTGTTGGTGTTAGAAAGCGTAAGATTTAATAAAGGATAAAGGTAAAAGTCGGTAGGACTACCTAAATGTTATGGTGTTAAATAAGTTTAAGTTGTGAGTGCAGTCACATGTTTTTTAACCGTTGACATGTAGCTAATGAGTAGAACAACTCCTTTGTATGGGCTGGGGATTTGTGACCACTCAGTTCACTACATTGATAACTATTTTTATGTATATGTTGAAAAGGTGATTATTTTCACATATATAATTGTCTAGGCTAAGTTAAGTCCTAGAGTTGTTATTTAAGAAGATTGTCTTTAGTAAGTATGAGAAGGCAGATGGTCTTAGGTGATTTTGATTAAGTATATGATGATGAACTTTTTGGCAGAAGAACTAAAGAGTGTTTTCTCTTAGAATGGTAATGAAGGTGTTATATGATAGGAATATGATTTAATTCCTATTTATTCAAGCTGCTTCATAACTTTGGTTTGGTTATTGAAGTTTTCAAGAAATAATAAGTTGTTCGTGATTTTGTTATTTATTCAACTGTTATAATTTGTTGGGCAATTAAATGCTCAGTCTTGCAAAACTCTAAAATCTTTGCAACTAAAGCGGATGGACTTGAATAGTCAGATGACATTAAGCATAAAGGAATTGTTAAAGTAGAAGGCTTAGAGAATTACATGTTGTAATGTAATAGTTTGTGTAATTGTAATATTTTATGTTGTAATATTCAATTATATTATAATTTGAAGAGGTAAAGGTCTTAGCAACTGGGATTAGCAGTGATATGTTGTAATAATATATTAATTACATTCATGACTTAAGATTATACTGGTTAGGTAGTACCGTGACGTAACCAACTTGGGTTTGAAGATAGAATGGGTTTCGGGGGTGTTACAGTTGGTATCTACGCTGTATGACTTGAGAGAAATTTAAAAAGATAGTAAGGAGGTAAACTCAGATGGAGTTTTAAGAGATAAATTGAGGCATTCATCGTGAGATAAATTAATTTAGGCTTGATTTGGAATGCCAACAAAGGCAGAGATAGCAATCGAAGAATAAGTACTGGGAGATTCTGCAATCAATATATGAGTGCAAGTATACACAGTCAAGAAATAAAGAGTAAGTACAGTATCATTCCCACGGAGAATTAACTAATAAAGTTCACCAAGCACTAGCCCATAACCATTTCAGCCTTATTTAAACGAGTGATTTAATACTATATATTTAAACTATGAAATTAAATAAAACTAACTATCCCTAGAATGAGACTAGATAATGAAGACCTGATATCACAATTTTATCTATTGACTCATTTAAATCAACTCACTCCCTATTAAGCCAAACTAATTGTACCGGATTGTTAGTCGAGAACACGAAAATAAATATAGCCATCTCTCAATGTACCATACCCATATCATATATAATCCATAGTTGATAGAATACACATGAACACCCATATTACCTAAACCACTATATGTCTATGTGATTTACAAATAATTTGGGTTTAAGCCCAAGTTCTCAATTGACTATAAACGGTGCTTCAGTATATGTCTATCTTAAGCACAAATCATACATCCCATCATAATGTAGAATATACAATCACAAGCTATTAAGATCAGATCTAAACCCATACTTTGTCTCTCAAGTCCATATGGATTATCACAGTAATTAGCATGAATCTAAATAGACAATCCCATACCAATTAATAAGGCTAATAATGAAATATATTAGAATAAACTAATCCATAGACTTCCATTGCAATCTCAGAATAAAGTTTAAATCATAGCTGAATCAAATCTACCATCCACGTATTGAATAAACATCATAAGATTACAAATAGGAATCAAAGAGAGAGTAAGAGTAAAGAATTGTAGTGCAAATCTGTTATCCTGCTCCAAGATGGAATCTTTAATGTTTTCCAATTGCTTCAAGTCTTCATATCTAATCAAATCTAGAAATAACTACTCTAATATACTCTATTCTACTTATTCAAATTAAAGAAAGAAAATAACAGTAGCTCATTGATCCCCCAAGGGGTGGAATACTCATACTAAAAATAAGTCTAATTATATATATACGAGTCTCAGTCGTAAACCCTTTTTCACAGTACAAATTCGATTGGACAACTTAATCAAAAGTCAGTTGCAGAACATAGACTGGCGCAGTTGCGCCGTGATAGGCTTGGTAGAGGGCGCAGCTGCGCTGTGTAGGATCTGGGTAAGCTGCCTAGCGCAGATGCGCTGTATCACAGGCCAAGCTGGGTGCAGCTGCGCTGTGCACTAGCTGGTCCTGACTTGTCTGATGCACTCTTCTGCTACTTTGTAGGCTCAAGACACTTCATTCCATATCTTCATTTCAACATCTAGCAATATGCTCTATAAGACCCCAATTTTTTTATAAAGATGAGTTTTCTATAAATATCATTTTTAAATATTATGGAATGAATTTGATATAGTGTTATAGTTGTGGGTAATATTTATAAATTTTACAAAGTACGCAAGTTGTTGTATAATATTCGATTGGTCGGGGAATATTCATTTTAACAGGGAATATTCGTACGATGGCACAATCATTTGTGGACCCCATAACGGAATTATTGTTGGATTGAAAAAACGACACAAATATTTTATGAAAATAACGGCGGAAGTTTTATCGTTAATACTGTTGAACTACTCGGTAGTAAAAGTACAGTAATACGCGTGGTTGCATAGTAGCACACTGTATTAATTATTGATGCTTATGTGATAAGTCACTCAATTTTATTTTATTAGTATTATTAATGTACTAAAATAGAAAAGCTTTTTATATAAAACAGAATACTTTTATTAAGTTATCTATTTTATTAGACTATAAATAGAATATATTATATTCTATTATGCATAGTGTTTTGTATAGTAAAATCTTTTTATATAAAACAGAATATTTTTATAAAGTTATTTATTTTATTATATTTTAAATAGAATATATTATATTTTATTATGCATAGTGTTTGCATAGTGTTAGTGTTTGTATAGTAAAATCTTTTTATATAAAACAGAATACTTTTATAAAGTTATTCGTTTTATTAGATTATAAATAGAATATATTATATTTTATTTAAAAGATTTTGCTTCAAATATGGATCGTCCGATTAAAAGTAAATCAATCTGGACCGTTCATGAATTAGTTACTATGCAGTCCATTCTTCTATAAATAGAAGCTCATTCCTTCATTATTTCTTACGAATTCACTAAAACTCTAGAGAGAAAAATTATAGAGGGAAAGAAGAAAAGTATTCTGCTACTGCACTACTCATATATCCAGTACTCTTCTTCTTAAGGTAAGGGGTATTATTTCTTTTGAATTCATGAAAAGTACATCTGTTATTCTATTATTTATTATTTTGTTGGAATAACCTGTATACGCGGGCTACCCTATACTTGGTGAAATTCTTCTTTTATTCCATTCTTTATTATTTTGTTAGAATATCATGTCTGTGCGCTTTACACCAGACCTGGTTCCGTCTTTATTATTCTATTGGAATATCATGTCTGTGCATTTTACGCCAGACCTGGTTCCGTCTTTATTATTCTGTTGGAATACACTGTCGGTGTGTTTACGTCGGACCTGGTTCTATTATTTATTATTCTGTCGGAATATCATGTCGGTGCGTTTACGCATAACCTGGTTCTATTATTTATTTTTCTGTTGGAATAACCTGTCTGTGCGGTCTATCGCATGCTTGGTGAATTCTTTTGTTATTCCATTATTTATTATACTCAGTTGGTTAAAGTTTTAGCTTTTATACTCCATGAAATTAGTGGAATATCTTTGATATTTGTGCTTCCTCCAGTATCTTTTCATGGAAATATTCTTTTGAGCATTCTTAAATTTTACTCTACAAAGCAGTATCATGTTGATAATCTGGACGTTGTTGGTTCCTAGATAAATTAATTCTTGAACTTATTTTATTGAATTCTTATATCATTGTCATCATCCTCATGTTTATATTTTGTTGAAAGTCATCTGTGGCATGTAGTGTATAGATGGACTTAGTATGATTATAACCAGGGATTATTCGGTGTAATCATGACCGTAATGTTACAAATGATGTGATAAAAGTCCTCATTGGCCCGTAGTGCATTGATGGACAGTTGTTGGCATGATCATGACCATTGATGAATACACAAATATCCTTGGCCTGTAGTACATGGATAATTTGTGGTCGTGATACTAATGAATATCCTTGGCCGTAGTGCAGGGATGATGTGGATTATTTATTAAACTGAGTCTCAGCAATAAAAGTGATAAAAACCTATTAAACCATAAAAGATAGTAGATTTTATTCTCTACTTGACTCTTTTAATGGATTGCTTGTTCCGCTGTAGTTAGACTTGATGTCTATTGTATTTTATTAGTTTAACATTGTTGAAGACTAATGATAATTTATTCTGCATTATCTTAGTCATAATATTTCTTACTGGGCTAGTTGAGCTCACCCTTTCTTTCACTGTTCTCTTCAGGAAATGAGAACGTAGCCGGGACTAGTCGGGGAACGGAGTGACAGTCCAGATGATAGTATTAGTAGTCCCCACTATTCTGTTAAATAGTGTGACAATAAATGTAATGAGGACTTATTCTGAGAGTGGACATTGTCTAGAAGACAGTATTTATATTAAAACTCTCAGCTCTCTTGTTGTATATTAAAGATTGTATTTGTATCCTATACCATGTATTTGGCGACTCAGAATAGGTGATGTATACCTATTTTGGGGGCGTCACAGTTGGTATCAGAGCTTAGGGATATGATCCCTGGCTAAGATGTGAGACTCGAACTAGGAGGGGAGAGACGGAGAATTCCTTCGCTAGTATGACCTACCTAAGTTTTTTGGTATTTAATTGGTCAGTCAGAGTATAAGGATAATATGTGATATATTAATTAACCCTTATTTTATGGCAGTATTTAAGAATGGCAGCTGAGAACGTTAACAATTGAGTGAATGAAATCGTGGAGACACATCTAATCACCAACCAGGATATTGTGATGTCAGGCGAAGAAGGAATTAGAGACATCCATGTGGTGAGTGAAAAATTGATAGTTGCACCCGAGATAGTCGCACAGGTTGCAGCTGAGAGTGAGGAAGAAGAGGAACCTGAGGAGAATTTATTAGAAGAATTTTATAATCGAAATTTAGAATTGCAAAATCATATTCATGAGTTAGAAGAGCATGCTGAAGACCGGCAGGCGGTTGTGGAGCAAAAGAATGCAACAATTCTAGCTTGTGTTACCCGATATGTAATGCTTGAACATAAGCACTCTTTGGCAGAGTATAAGATGATAAAAATAGAATCTGAGCTAAAAGAAGAAACAATTGAACGAGTGAGAATGAGTGATGCATGGGTAAAAGCCGCACGACACGTTAACATTACAGAAAGAGATGTCCGATCTAAGAAGGCTAAAATAAATGATATGTATTTCTCTTTTTGGACAGCAATTGAGAGAACCCAACATCGAGTTTTGAATTACCCTATACATTGCAGTCAGCCCCAATTTGATATGGATCGAAGATTAATGATTCAGATCATGAAACAGGAATACGATGAAGCAGTTGAGGGTGGAATATGCCCTATAGAAAAGTCAATTTTAATTGTAATGATGACACCAAATGCTGCCCTAGACAAGTCAAAGCCGGGTAGTTCAAGGGAGAACGGTTGTCATGACTTCTCAAAAAGTGAGTAACCCGAACGAAGTTAGCACGGGTTAGTTAATTATAAATTTTTGTGAAGTCTATACCTTATTAGATACCGATTCTACCCACTCTTTTATTTGTCCTACTTGCGCTCAATGTTTAAATTTGATTCCGGAGAAATTAGACTTTGACTTATCCGTTGAAACTCCGTTAGGAGAAACCTTCGTTACACCCACTGTTTATAAATCTTGTTTGATTTAAATCGACACTTTCACGTTACCTGTCGATCTTATTTTATTGAAAATACTTGCATTTGATGTGATTTTAGGAATTAATTGGTTAACTACTCATCATGCTAAAATTGATTATTTTTGTAAGGTTGTTAGCTTTCATATTCCTAATCAACCTATTATGCGAATTCAAGCAACCAAACCATTAAAATCAATCACGATCATCTCAAACCATAAAGCTATTCGTTTATTGAAAAACGGATGTCAAGCTTTCTTAGCTCATGTCACAGATCTAAACAAAAATACATCAGTTTTGAATGATATTTCTATTGTTAATGAATTTCCTAACGTATTCCCTGAAGAACTTCCTGGCCTACCCCAGAGCGTGAAATTAAATTTTGTATTGACCTTGAACCCGGTACAAAACCCATTTCCAAAGCCCTATATCGGATGGCTCCTATTGAACTTCAGGAGTTAAAGACCAAATTGCAGGAATTGTTAGATATCGGTTTCATTCGACCTAGTACTTCTCCTTGGGGTGCTCCTGTTCTATTCGTGAAGAAGAAAGATAGAAGTATGCGACTTTGTATTGATTATCGGGAGTTGAATCACGTCACCATCAAAAATAAGTACACGTTACCTCGTATTGATGACCTGTTTGACCAGTTACAAGGAGTACAATTCTTTTCAAAGATCGATCTTCGTTCTGGATATCATTAGCTGAAGGTTAGAACTGAGGATATTCTAAAGACTGCCTTCAGAACTCAGTACGGGCATTATGAATTCTTAGTCATGTCTTTTGGATTGACTAATGCTCTTGCTGCCTTCATGGATATGATGAACCGAGTATTCAAGGAATATTTGGATCACTTTATGGTCGTCTTTATTGATGACATCCATATTTATTCCAAAAGCCGTGAAGATCATGAGCAACACTTGAGGCTGATACTCCAAAAGCTTCGTGAAAACAAGCTTTATGCCAAGTTGAAGAAATGCGAGTTCTGGCTTGAAGAAGTGGCATTACTTGGGCACGTAGTATCAAGTCATGGAATATCTGTTGACCCGACAAAGATTGAAGCTATTCAAAGCTGGAAGCAACCCAAATCAGTGACCAAAGTACGTAGCTTTCTCGGCTTAGCTGGTTATTATCGGACATTCGTGAAAGGATTTTCTCGAATCACTACTCCACTAACTCAGCTAACTTAGAAAGATACAAAATTTGGTTGGAGCGAGGAATGTGAGAATAGTTTTCAAGAACTCAAGAGAAGACTCATTTCAGCACTTGTTCTGACCATACCATCTGGCTCGGAGGGATTTGTCATCTACAGTGATGTTTCGGGCAAAGGGTTAGGATGTGTTCTCATACAACATGGGAAAGTCATAGCCTATACCTCTCGACAACTCAAAGAATATGAGAGGAATTATCCTACTCATGATCTAGAGTTGGCAGCTGTTATTTTCGCACTTAAAATTTGGAGGCATTACTTGTATGGGGAGAAAGTGGAGATCTTTACGGATCATAAAAGCCTCAAATATTTCTTCACTCAAAAGGAACTCAACATGCGACAACGACGTTGGCTTGAATTGTTGAAAGATTATGATCATACCATCCAATACCATCCTGGAAAAGCGAACATGGTAGCTGCGCATTGAGTAGAAGATCATATGCGGGTACGAGTGCGATATTGTCAACGCAAAGGCCTATTTTGTGTGACTTGCAAATGATGGAGATAGAGTTAAAGACTCCAGGGGCCCATGTGATGATGGCGAATATACGAGTAGATCCGACTTTAATTGAAAAAGTTAAAGCTGCTCAAGCTACAGACTTGGAGCTGATGCGTATGAGGAAGACAGTACAAGAAGGTGCTATGTCGGAAGCAAAAATTGATGAGGAAGGAATACTTCGAGTCAACTTCAGACTTTATATTCTTAACGACCCTGATTTAAAGTATAACATCATGATGGAGGCGCACAACACACCATTTGCAATCCATCATGGGAGTATCAAAATGTATCATGATCTTCGACATATATTTTGGTGGGGCAATATGAAGAGAGAAATAGCGTTGTTTATCTCAAGGTGTCTAACGTGTCAACGAGTCAAGGCGGAGCATCAAGTACCAAAAGGTCCATTGCTACCACTTGAAATTCAAGAATGGAAGTAGGAGAACATTACCATGGATTTCGTTACTGGTATTCCCAAGGTTTCTCAAGGCATAGATGCGATTTGGGTAATTGTTGATAGATTAACCAAGCCGGCTCATTTCTTACCTATACGAGAAACTTATACACTTGAACGTCTTGCTCGTATGTACATAAATGAGATTGTAAGATTGCATGGTATGCCAGTATCTATAGTTTCTGATCGAGACCCAAGATTCACTTCACGATTTTGGGTTAGTTTGCAGAAAGCTATGGGCACGAATTTACGATTTAGTTCGGCATATCATCCTCAAATGGACGGGCAGTCAGAGAGGACTATTCAAACTCTTGAATATCTATTAAGACTCTGTGTCCTTGATTTCAAGGGAAGTTGGGACAAGTTCTTACCATTGGTGGACTTTTCCTACAACAACAGCTATCAAGCAAGTATTGGCATGGCTCCATTCGAAGCGTTGTATGGAAGAAAGTGTCGTTCTCCAGTGTGCTGGGATGAGGTGGGTGAAGCAACGTTGTTGGAACCGGAGTTGGTACGTATGACTACGAAAAAGATTCAAACGATCCGACAACGTATAAAAACCTCACAAGATCGACAAAAGAGTTATGCTGATCTTCATCGAAAGATCATGTGTTATTACTTGTTGCTCCATGGAAAGGGGTTATGAGATTTGGAAATAGAGAAAAGCTCAATCCTCGATTCATTGGCCCATTTTTAATCCTTGATCGAGTAGGAACTGTGGCCTATAGACTCGCTTTACCGCCAAGAATTAGTTACTATACAGTCTATTCTTCTATAAATAGAAGCTCATTCCTTCATTATTTCTTACGAATTCACTGAAACTCTAAAGAGAAAAATTATAGAGGGAAAAAAGAAAAGTATTCTGCTACTGCACTACTCATATATCCAGTACTCTTCTTCTTAAGGTAAGGGGTATTATTTCTTTTGTATTCACGAAGAGAACTTCTGTTATTCCATTATTTATTATTCTGTTGGAATAACCTGTATACGCGGGCTACCCTATACTTGGTGAAATTCTTCTATTATTCCATTCTTTATTATTCTGTTGGAATATCCTATCTGTGCGTTTTACGCCAGACCTGATTATGTATTTATTATTCTGTTGGAATATCATGTCGGTGCGTTTACGCATGACCTGGTTCCATTATTTATTTTTCTGTTGGAATAACATGTCTGTGAGGTCTATCACATGCTTGGTGAATTCTTTTATTATTCCATTCTTTATTATACTCAATTGGTTAAAGTTTTAGCTTTTATACTCCATGAAATTAGTGGAATATCTTTGATATTTGCGCTTCCTCCAGTATCTTTTCATGAAAATATTCTTTTGAGCATTCTTAAATTTTACTCTATAAAGCAGTATCATGTTGACAATTTGGATGTTGTTGGTTCCTGGATAAATTAATTCTTTAACTTGTTTTTATTGAATTCTTATATCATTGTCATCATCCTCATGTTTATATTTTATTGAAATTCATCTGTGGCATGTAGTGCATAGATGGACTTGGTATAATTATAACCAGGGATTATTCGGTGTAATCATGACGGTAATGTTACAAATGATGTGATAAAAGTCCTCATTGGCCCGTAGTGCATTGATGGACAGTTGTTGGCATGTTCATGACCATTGATGAATACACAAATATCCTTGGGCTGTAGTGCATGGATAATTTATGGTCGTGATACTAATGAATATCCTTGGTCGTTGTGCAGGGATGATGTGAATTATTTATTAAGTTGAGTCTCAGCGATAAAAGTGATGAAAAACCTTTTAAACCATAAAAGATAGTAGATTTTATTCTCTACTTGACTCTTTTAATGGATTGCTTGTTCAGCTGCAGTTAAACTTGATATCTATTATATTTTATCAGTTTAACATTGTTGAAGACTAATGATAATTTATTCTGCATTATCTTAGTCATAATATTTCTTACTGGGCTAGTTGAGCTCACCCTTTCTTTCACTGTTCTCTTCAAAAAATGAGAACGTAGCCAGGACTAGTCGGGGAACGGAGTGATGGTCCAGATGATAGTATTAGTAGTCCTCACTATTCTGTTAAATAGTGTGACAGTAAATGTAATGAGGACTTATTCTGAGAGTGGATATTATCTAGAAGACAGTATTTGTATTAAAACTCTCAGCTCTCTTGTTGTATATTAAAGATTGTATTTGTATTCTACTCAGAATAGGTGAAGTATACCTATTTTGGGGGCGTCACAGTTGGTATCAGAGCTTAGGGATATGATCCCTGGCTAAGATGTGAGACTAGAATTAGGAGGGGAGAGACAGGGTATTCCATAGTTTCTAATCGAGACCCAAGATTCACTTCACGATTTTGGGTTAGTTTATAGAAAGCTATGGGCACGGATTTACGGTTTAGTTTGGCATATCATCCTCAAACGGACGGGCAGTCGGAGAGGACTATTCAAACTCTTGAAGATCTATTAAGACTCTATGTCCTTGATTTCAAGGGAAGTTGGGACAAGTTCTTACCATTGGTGAAGTTTTCCTACAACAACAGCTATCAAGCAAGTATTGGCATGGCTCCATTCGAAGCGTTGTATGGAAGAAAGTGTCGTTCTCCAGTATGTTGGGATGAGGTGGGTGAACCAACATTGTTGGGACAGGAGTTGGTACGTATGACTACGAAAAAGATTTAAACGATCCGACAACGTATAAAAACCTCACAAGATCGACAAAAGAGTTATGCTGATCTTCATCGAAAGGACGTAGAATTCGATATTGGAGATCATGTGTTGTTACGTGTTGCTCCATGGAAAGGAGTTACGAGATTTGGAAAGAGAGGAAAGCTCAATCCTCGATTCATTGGCCCATTTTTAATCCTTGATCGAGTAGGAACTATGGCCTATAAATTCGCTTTACCGCCAAGTATGTCTCGTGTTTATAACGTTTTTCACATATCTATGTTACATAAATATGTGAAAGACCTGCACCACATTATTGAGTTAGAACCAGATGAAATAGCGAAAGATTTAACGTATGAAGAGGTTCCTGTTCAAAAATTGGATAAGAAGGATCATGTTCTACGCTCCAAGGTTATACCTCAAGTCAAAGTTTTATGGAGGAACCACGATGTTGAGGAAATGACCTGGGAGTTAGAATCTGAAATGAAATCAAGGTATCCTTACCTCTTCGACATATCAGGTACGTACCCTAATTTTGAGGGCGAAATTTCATAAGAAGGGGAGGTTGTAAGTCCCCAATTTTTTTTATAAAGATGAGTTTTCTATAAATATCATTTTTAAATATTATGGAATAAATTTGATATAATGTCATAGTTGTGGGTAATATTTATAAATTTTGCAAAGTATGCAAGTTGTTGTATAATATTCGATTGGTCGGGAAATATTCATTTTAACAAGGAATATTCGTACGACGGCACAATCATTAGTGGACCCCACAACGAAATTATTGTTGGATTGAGAAAACGACAAAAATATTTTATGAAAATAACGGCGGAAGTTTTACCGTTAATACTGTTGAAATACTCGGTAGTAAAAGTACAGTAATACATGTGGTTGCATAGTAGCACACGGTATTAATTATTGATGCTTATGTGATAAGTCATTCAATTTTGTTTTATTAATATTATTAATGTAATAAAACAGAAAATCTTTTTTTATAAAACATAATACTTTTATAAAGTTATCTATTTTATTAGACTATAAATAGAATATATTATATTATATTATGCATAGTGTTTTGCATAGTAAAATCTTTTTATATAAAACAGAATACTTTTATAAAGTTATTTGTTTTATTAGATTATAAATAGAATGTATTATATTTTATTATGCATAGTATTTACATAGTGCTTGCATAGTATTTACACAGTAAAATCTTTTTATATACAACAGAATACTTTAATAAAGTTATTCGTTTTATTAAATTTTAAATAGAATATATTACATTTTATTTAAAAGATTTTGCTTTAAATATGGATCGTCCGATTAAAAGTATATCAATCTGGACCATTTATGAATTAGTTACTATGCAGTCCATTCTTCTATAAATAGAAGCTCATTCCTTCATTATTTCTTACGAATTCACTGAAACTCTAGAGAGAAAAATTATAGAGGGAAAGAAGAAAAGTATTCTGCTACTGCACTACTCATATATCCAGTACTCTTCTTCTTAAGGTAAGGGGTATTATTTCTTTTGTATTCATGAAAAGAACTTCTGTTATTCTATTATTTATTATTCTGTTAGAATAACTTGTATACGTGGGCTACCCTATACTTGGTGAAATTTTTCTGTTATTCCATTCTTTATTATTCTGTTGGAATATCATGTATGTGCGTTTTACGCCAGACCTGGTTCCGTCTTTATTATTATGTTGGAATATCCTGTCTGTGTGTTTTACGCCGAACTTGGTTCCGTCTTTATTATTCTGTTGGAATACCCTGTCGGTGCGTTTACGCTGGACCTGGTTCCATTATTTATTATTCTGTCAGAATATCCTGTCGGTGCATTTACGCATGACCTGATTCCATTATTTATTTTTCTGTTGGAATAACCTGTCTGTGCGGTCTATCGCATGCTTGGTGAATTCTTTTGTTATTCCATTCTTTATTATACTCAGTTGGTTAAAGTTTTGGCTTTTATACTCCATGAAATTAGTAGAATATCTTTGATATTTGCGCTTCCTCCAGTATCTTTTCATAGAAATATTCTTTTGAGCATTCTTAAATTTTACTCTACAAAGCAGTATCATGTTGTCAATTTGGACGTTGTTGGTTCCTGGATAAATTAATTCTTGAACTTGTTTTATTGAATTCTTATATCATTGTCATCATCCTCATGTTTATATTTTGTTGAAAGTCATCTGTGAGATGGACTTGGTATGATTATAACCAGGGATTATTCGGTGTAATCTTGACCGTAATGTTACAAATGATGTGATAAAAGTCCTTATTGGCCCGTAGTGCATTGATGGACAGTTGTTGGCATGATCATGACCATTGATGAATACACAAATATCCTTGGCCCATAGTGTATGGATAATTTGTGGTCGTGATACAAATGAATATCCTTGGCCGTTGTACAGGGATGATGTGGATTATTTATTAAGCTGAGTCTCAGCAATAAAAGTGATGAAAAACTTTTTAAACCATAAAAGATAGTAGATTTTATTCTCTACTTGATTCTTTTAATAGATTGCTTGTTCCGCTGCAGTTAAACTTGATGTCTATTGTATTTTATCAGTTTAACATTGTTAAAGACTAATGATAATTTATTCTGCATTATCTTAGTCATAATATTTCTTACTGGGCTAGTTGAGCTCACCCTTTCTTTTACTGTTCTCTTCAGGAAATGAGAACGTAGCCGGGACTAGTCGGGGAACGGAGTGACGGTCCAGATGATAGTATTAGTAGTCATCACTATTCTGTTAAATAGTGTGACAATAAATATAATGAGGACTTATTCTGAGAGTGGATATTATCTAGAAGACAGTATTTGTATTAAAACTCTCAGCTCTCTTGTTGTATATTAAAGATTGTATGTGTATTCTATACCATATATTTGGCGACTCAGAATAGGTGATGTATAACTATTTTGGGGGCGTCACATGCTCAGCGCTATTTTCCTTTCCATCATCAATCCATCATAGCTATGAGCACAACTTAGCTCCAATAACACCAAGAGAGTTCCCAATACTAAAACTACAAAACAAGGCACAAAAACATAAAAAGCTATATAATACAATGAGTTTAAGCAACAAATTAAGTCAGTTAATATCTAAATAAGTGGTTATAAAACCACTTATCAATAAGATCATGACGTGATCTGATTAAGAAGGACAGATGATCAATTAAAGGATTGAAGAATTTTAGCTAATGTTATATAGAAATGGTACTATGAAATAGTACAAGTTAAACTCAGAAAGAGTTGTTAATGATAAGATACGGACTAAGAATATTCGTATTGGGCAAGAGAAAGTTAGAATTTATGTGGGATTTCAATCGAGGACTTATGTGGTGACTAAGTTGTACAAACCTTTGTATCGACGGGGGTTTTTCTCTTTGTTTAACAACCACTTGATTTTCCACATTGATAATCGTTGAAATATTGGTGTCGCGCTATCGATATACCTATGATGAAGAGGTGATTCATTTCTCAAGAGTATATTTGATAGTTTGAAGATGTTAAGATAAGTTACGAGTTATTGAAACTTATACTTATGTTAAGTTTGTGACACATGATCGTATGTTATGTTTTGAGCCCCTAAGCGTATGCATAGTTTCTAATATGTTCTTGGACTACGTATTTCTAGGACAATTTCCTAACTCATATTATCGTGGCAAGTTCCTGAACACATAATGTGTGGTAAGTTTGATGAACTATACGGAGGTATTGAAATATTGTAAATTAAGAACTAATTGTCTTCAGTGTATAGAACATTGATGGAACGATGAGAAAGTTGAAGTTGCCAAATCTTCTAGCTATACTAGATTTCGAAAGTTGTTGAAATTGTGTTGATAAATGCATTTTTGAAAAAAAAAT
Organism: Panax notoginseng; assembly: GCA_016801055.1. Taxonomy (NCBI): domain Eukaryota; kingdom Viridiplantae; phylum Streptophyta; class Magnoliopsida; order Apiales; family Araliaceae; genus Panax; species Panax notoginseng. Next base: position 56,565,841 of record CM029017.1, on the reverse strand, counting down.
ATTGGATCCAATTATTGAACCAGCGAGTTTTAAAAGTTTTGTTATAAATATGGCTATGCTAATTGTTTCACCTAAGACAAAAATGATTTAAAGGTATCAAAAGGTATTTTACATAATCATTAATGCATCATTGAATATGGTGCGACTATGAAAAACGATTATCAATGGAGATTAACATAGTGTGGTTATGATCATAGTATCGTCAACTAACTATGGTATGTTGTAGTATGACAAAGTCATAAAATGACAGAATCCTCAACGTATTATTAAAACGGTGCGGTATCATGATGTCATAAACTGATTTTCAGTATTTTGAATGATTTAAAAAAAGGTTTATCAGTTAAGTTGGTTAAAAATATTTTGATTGATGTTCAAATTATTAATGGAAGCTATTTGATTTGGCTAGACAAATGTTTCAATTTATTGATGAAATTTAAGCGTTCTTTGAGAACTTATGTTCAACCAAATTGTTTTGGTGTAGACTCGTATGATAAAATTAAGATAAACAACCCTATTATTGGGGAAAATATTTTATATTGTCGACATGTAATGTTGAGTGACAAATGTCGACATGTAATGTCGAGTGATGGAAGAACGCAAGTTAAGTCGTTCACTATGAAGTATTAATCAATATAGGGTACAAATGGCTGATCACCTAATGTATTCATAAGTCCAGACGGTTACAGCGGAATAGCTGTTTAAGCCCTTTCAAAAATGAAAATGAAAGTTCAAAGTCTTATGGTCGCTCAACTTTACTCAGTATGTTGTTTCAAAAATATGAAGCCAAAGGAATTTTTTTTCCCTGTTTGCTCAAGTTACTTCACAATTATCGAACAATTTTGAAGATTCTTGGAATATATTCTAGTAATTTGGAAATGGGATGTATAGAAGGTATAAATTCTTTAGAAAAGAATGGTGATATAATTGAGCAAAAGATCCTTAGGGAAGGAGGAAGAATTGTGTAGACATATAAAGGTTGAGTTGAAAACCTTGCATTGATGAATGAGGTTAGTAAATTATGATGTTAAACCACTACAATGATAGTGGCATTCAAGGGTCCTTAGAAAAAGAAATGGATAGATAATAATCAAAATATAAATGAGTTACTAAAGGTTATGAAATAAAAGCTACAAGAATTGGTTGAGATATGTAAATCGAGTAAGGATGGTTTGGTGGTTGTGATTTCGGGGATGGAATCCTTATAACGGGGGAAGAATGTGACGACCTAGAAATTCTACTTAATTTGTAAATTAAGTATTTTGGAATATTATTGAATAAAACAAGATTTTAGGAATAATATTCCATTTTATGTGTTTAAAGTTGAATTTTTGTGATGGAACATGATTCTGTGATGGAATTTACAGTTTTATGATCGTATGAGAAAATAAAAATTTTCTGAGAAAAAGATGAAAAAGTTAATATTCACAAAAGCGTAGAAAATGCTAATAAGCGTACTTTTCCAAGAATTTTGAATTACGTCATTGCGTTTATTCGAGAATGAGAGATGAAATCTCCGATAAAAAAATTTTCAGGAAAAAGCTATAAAAACACTTCACGCCAAAAATGTAAACTCATTTTTTTTGAATTATTACATAGAATTTTTTAAAAAAGGGGGAACAATGGTGAAATCAGATTTTAAAAAATCAAAAGTCGGTTTTTCGACTAACTTAGTGAATTATGAAAATTAACTGAAAAAGTTATAAAACCTAACTAGATAAGAAAATGTCTAACTAGAATTAGTCAGATTAACTAAGCCTAAGAATTCTAAGGCTTGGCTAAGAATTTTGGAAAGTGGCTAAGGTTGAGCCAAAGTTTGAGCCTAGGGTTTAGAGAGCATAGCTAGGGTTGAGCCAAGGGAGGAGTTATGTTATGGCATGGCTTGGATAGGGTTGAGCCATTACTTGTGGCTTGGAGCCACCACTATTGCAAACTTGGAGCCAAAGTTTGATATGTTTATGTTTATCCTATGTCGGATAAACATGGGATGACTCACCTTGCATAATGACTAAGTTACCCTTAACTCTTGACAAATGACCAAATTTTCCTAAAAGTTGTCATTTGGCATTAAAATTCTCGACCAATTAACCATGGTGGTTAGATTTGGTTAGGTTAAATTGAACTATGGTTAGGTTAACGTAGGGGGTAGTCTGTAAGATTTGAAAGTTGAAGGAAAATACTTTACAAGACTTAAGTTGGGTGGCTAGCTTATAAGAAAAGGAAAATAACTCTTATATAAACAAAACCAAGTATCATCTTTTTCATTTTTGCACAAAATTGGCTATGTGTTAGAAAGAAAGAATAATAGAGTAAGAAGAAAGCTTGAGAGCTCTAGAGAGAGAGAGAAGGTCGGACAAGGGAGAAGGGAAGAGAGGCCATGGATAGCTAGGATCAAGCTTGATCAAGGCTAAAGAAGAAGAAGAACCAAGAAAGGTAAGCCTAAAATCATAAACTCTTCATCTTTTATTTTTATTCTTGTTTAATTAGTTGTTGGTGGTTGGTTAAGTGAAGATCATGGTGGATCTTGAAGTTATAAGGTGTATATGAAGGAGATCACCTTATTAAAACATCTTAAAGATGTATGCTAAGTAAACCAATAAATTAAAATGGTACGCCTATACATGAGAATGGAAATCAAGTAATAGATAACTTTAAAAGAACTTAATATATGTTATTTGTTGTGTGAATCCGGAAAGATGGAATCCTAGATATGTGGATTGTCAAGTTGTTACAAGTGGAACGGAGGAAAAATATGCTATATTGAAGTTATGACGAAATTTTTCATAAAAGGTGTCAAACATGAAAACCTTTGCTTGGTATGATTTTTGAACCAAGTTTGTGGGTAGTTGATATCTTCAGAAAATTATTTCTTTCTGAGAGATGTGTAGTTGAGTGAATATATGAGCCGTAGGCTCAAGAATGAGTTCAATCCTTCTTCGGATGAACACGTTATGAAGTTAAGAAAATTCGACGTTAAAATGTCTATAGGTGAAAAATGGCTCTTGGAGGAGTTTTTGTAACAAATGTGATTTTTGTAAATGATTGAAAATATTTATCGAGTGAATAAATATTTTAGTTGGGATATTTATTAACTAAAATAAGTATTTGATGAAAATTATTGTTGAATAATTTATTTAAGTGTGGTGATATTAATTAAATTATGTTAAATGATTATATAATTTGTGCATATTTTTATTACGCTAGTGAAATGGTAATGTTCTAATTTAATTATATAATTAAATTAGAGTATTAATTATATGTTAAATAAATTTATGATAACATGGATAGAAATTAATTTAATTTATTAATAAATTAAGTTTATTAATAAACCTAGTGTACTTTAATAAGAAATAATAGAATTGGCATAACGGGTGTTACATAAATGGATCATATAATAAGTGGAAAATAAGAAGGAGTTTTTGGGTGCTAGCCAAACATGGCATAGTGACCCTTTATTTTTTTAACAGATGAGACCCTTTTGTGTTTTTAACTAATGCGCGTTATATTATATCCTATCAGTTTATGTTCACGTATATTTTCTTAAGTCTAAGAAAACAGAGAAGAAGATAGCTTTAGAGAGAGAAAGGGAAGTTTTCTGTAATTAAGAGAGGTTTGAGAATCAAAGGAGGAAGAAAAAGCTTAAGCAAAGCTTTCCAATCATCTAGCTAGGGTTTAGAAGAATCAAAAGGTATTAATCTAACTTTAAACTCTATTTTTCATTCTCTTGAGATCTTCAATGAAAATTGAATTTCTATAGTTAATTTGTTAAGGAATTGGATTATATATGTTCTTGAGTATGTACAATTCGTTTTATGTTGTTGATAATTGGTTTTATAGTAATCAAATCCATATATACATGTTAAACTATAAGAAATTGAGTTTTTGTTGAATATGTACATTATGACTTGTTTTGGAGTTAAAATTGGTTGTTAACCCATACTTTAAACCTAAAATTGATTTTTATTTGTGTTAGTATGTCGAAATACGAAAACAACAAAAGTTAAATAGATCAAATTGGTTAAATAACGAATTCGTAATGAATGAATTCACTAAATATGTTGAAATGTGAAAAATAGAGTATGAACTTTGATTTTTGAGTCCTTAGGTTGTTTGTTAGAATTGTTTATGTTGCTCAAATCATGTTATATATGTTGAGTTTTGATTTTACAAAGTTTATTACATCTGGGTTTAGTTAAATTTCCATTTTGGTGAAAAAATTAGGTGTTTTTGGGATGAACTGTAAGACCCCATCTTTTATGAATAAAGATTAATTTTTCTCTAAATATTGTTTTTTAGTATTAAGGTGTGAATTTGATATAATATTATAGTTGTGAGTAATATTTACAATTTTTGTAAAGTAAGCAAGTTGTTATAAAATATTCGTTTAGTCGGGGAATATTAGTTTTATCAGGGAATATTCGTGCGATGACACAATCATTGGTGGACCCCACAACGGAATTACTGTCGGAGTTAGAAAATGATAGAAATAACATTTTTTATAAAAATAACGGCAAAAATTTTACCGTTAACTGTTAAAATACCCGGTGATAAAAGTACAGTAATACGCGTGGTTGCATAGTATCACACGGTATTGTACAATATCTTTGATTATTGATGCTTACGTGAGAAGTCACTCAGTTTTATTCCATTATTGCCACAGTAATTGCTGCATAGTATCTTACATTATTGATTCAATTATTATCACAGTATCATCTGTACAATATTTTATATTATTAAATTAATAATTGACACGACAAAGTTTTTCATATTATTATTTGTATTATTGACAATGTCTAAAAAATTCTGTCGAGGAAAAGGGGTTTGGTCACCTAATTGCGCGTCAATAAAGAGAAGTCCTTATCGGAAAGCCCCCTCTTTCCTGAGAATGATCTGGTTGTTAATATTGTGAGTTATAAATGATGAATAAATATTATTAAAAATGTGTTTTGTGAAGCCAATTGAATTGAGATAAATAGATGGGTTTTTATTGAAGTATTTGTTGTAAATTTGGCTTATTATATGGACCCCTACTTACCCATTTTTTAAAATTATCGATAGAAAGTTATCTCAGTTTTGTTATATATATATATATATATATATATATATATATATATATATATGTATGTATTATATAAGTTTTGTTTTTTATATAAACAGAATATATTATATTTTATTTGCATAGTGTTGCATAGTACTGGATAGTATGTGCATACTGTAGCATAGTAAAATCAAAAAAATTTCTTTCGATTTCCCGTGAACTTTGCCTGTGAAATTTTCTACTGTGCGTCTGTGATTTCCTAAATTCAAATAGTATCCTGTCATTCTCCTACAAATAGGATGCTTAGTTTAGAATTGAAAACCACACCAGAATTAGAGAATTCTTCTTCTAAAATATTGAGCTTATTTCTTTTGAGTTAAGGAAACTTTGAGGGTAACAAATAGTGCAAGATTTTTCTTCAAGAATATATCCGCTATACCAGTCAGAATTACTCTCCTTTTGAGGTAAGGGGTATTATTTATTTCATAATCGCTTACGTTATTATTTTTCGTATTCGTAAGGAATTTTATTTCGTTCAATATTCGTAAGAAATATTATTTTCGTTCAATATTCGTAAGGAATATTATCTTCGTTCAATATTCGTAAGGAATATTATTTTCGTTCAACATTCGTAAGGGATATTATTTCTGTTTAATATTCGTAAGAAATAATATTTTCTTCCATACTCTATAGTACGTAAGTAATATTATTTCGTTTCATATTCCTAATTCTACACTTGTGTTGATAAGTATTGCTTCTATACTCCTTAAATTAGTAGAATATCCTTGGAATTTGCGCTTCATCAAGTATCGTTTCACAAAAATATTTCTCTGGACATTCTTGTTAAATTTTAATCTTTTCATGTCGGAGTACTATTCATGGGTTCTATTCATACATACGGCACTATTCATACGTACGATACTATTCATACATACGGTACTATTTATACATACATCACTATTCAGGAAGTACTATTCATGGGGTACTATTCACAGGATACTATTCATGAAGTACTATTCACGGGGTACTATTCACGACAAAAACTTGATTCTTTTCTGTCCAAATTATTTTTGATACGTGAATATTATTCTTGAATTTTACTCCACAAATCAGTTATCATGTTGACAATTTGGACTTTTTTTTTAAACTCTAGATAAATTAAAAATCTTTAATATTTATCATTGATTTCGTTTGATTGATGCTTATATCATTGTTGTAATATCCGAGATTATTATGTAATTTACTAATTATCAATAAATGAATTTATGTGAAACTCTTGTGTGATTTCTATTATTAGATGTATATGTGTTGTACATACATGTTTAATTGTAAGTTATGTGATGAGATATGTGTAAATAGTTGGTTTAGATTAATTTAACTATTTGAGTTAATTATGTAATTAAATTGATTAATTGCGTGGGAGGGGGTTAAAATATGAGATTGATTTCGGAGCAGAATTTAGAGACATGGACTGCGTATTTGAGTCTGGAACGTCGAAATTAGTCAAGTTAGATTGTAACCACTAAATGTGCCACGGTTGACTTTTTGGTCAAAGTCAATCGGTTGATTTTTTTGGGTAAAAAGTTAACCACGAATTTTGGAGGCTAATTTGACAAAACGGATATTCCCATGATGTCCGGAACGTCGAATTAGTAGGAATCGATATTAGTATCGAAACGTTTGGCTACGGAGGGTAAAATGGTCAAAATAGTGTATTAAGCGATTAAATTGATTATAGTATTATTTTAATAGAAAAGTGCAGCAGCCTTGGGGCCCACGTGATAACCAAATTGGGACAAGAAAGGGAGTATTCACATTATAAGGTAATTGTAACGACCCCAAAATTCATACAATTCAATTATCGACTTCGGTCGTTAATAACACGTCTAACTTTTAATTTTACATCATTATTCGATGTTAACTTAATAAAATGCAGAATAATTTAAACTTTTCTATCTTCTTACTTTAATTCCCTGAATCAAAACCTTTATCATCTACATGTCATTGAATCATATATAATCCATGATTCACTTTATCAAAGTTAACATATATATACTTACATATCAAATCGATATCCTTTATACATCAGACAACTCAAACTTTCACTTTACAACTCAACATAAAATATACATCATAAAATATTAAATACATCCCATGAACCTTAATCATGGTTTAAATAAATAACAACGTTAGCTAAAATATTAATCTTCGTGTGTTATTTCTGATCCACGTCATTCAAGTAGCACATAGTGTTACCTTCAATCCTTAACCTGCAAATATGGTTATTTGCAAGGTTCAGCCTAGCAAATCTAACAGTTTTCTTGCATCATGTATCACATAATAACATGCTTATCATACATCTCATAAACATTGGACTAACATAGCATACATGTTGTAATTCATATAACAAGTATAATGATTGAGTTCCTTACTCAATCAACATTCATTACTCAATCAACGTAGTCATAAATTGACTTTAACATTTCATACTTTCAACATATATATAACACATCATACTATTGCAATAAAGATTTAAAACAGTTCATCATCAAGTTCACATAGCAAATAAGAACTGAAAGACTTGCCTTGATCGTTGTTTTCCAATAACAGTTTAACAGCTTACAGTTATCTGCACTTCACGTGTCCTACACAATTATATAATCATGCACATCAACTATTAGTCACATAGCAACACATAGTAGTTGTAATGTAAACTTTACTCTACATCCCATAACCTTTCTTATTAATCAATACACAATGTTCAATTTGATTGTGTTAACTTTTGACTTACATCTCACTGTATTTCATACTCGAAGTTCATTCAAGTGTTTAAGTCTTGCTAGGAATCATTATTGGTTTTATATTAAACCTATTTCATATCTTATAATATTCATTTCATTTGACTTAAAACACTTTTTACGTTCATTAACACTTATCGCGGCGTTTTGACGTTCATTCGTCACACACCCAATTTGTCTCTCTTGTGTGTGCTTAGTATGCTTATACAACTTATCTAATACATCAATTATTATATTAAACATCATTATGCTTACTAACATTCAGGTTGTATAACTTAGAAAAACATCTTTTATCGTCAGAAGCACTACACTTGCATACGTGCATGCCCGACACCCTCCGATTGTTTCGAAAAACATAATAGTCCTAAAGATGACCATTGTGACCCCTGTTCCCTACCTCAAATTGAGAACCTTAAATAATACATATTGTAGGTCTATTCGTCCTCGTTCCGGATCATCTTGAATTGCCTCAATCAGAGTTCGTATAAAAATATTATGCTCATTTTAGTAAAACATGTCCAATCAGTTTTATTTTTCAAAATTTGAAAGACAGACTACCCCCAAGCCGGGGCAGGGGTTTTTGTACTACAATAGCAAGCCGGAGCTTGGGTACATTCTGCCATTTTCGCTAACTAACGTCACGAACACTACAGAAAGCCAAATTACGGCTAAAAACTCCTTTCTAACAACCATACCAACCTACCCAAGGTGTAATATATTTACAGAAACATAAAGTAATGTTTCTAACACGTTTCTAACCACATAAACAACATAAACATCAAGATTACAACATTTAATTTCACTATTTCTATTATTTCTTCTTCTTTTGGCATTCATAGCGAAATTCCTCACTGTGAATTCGTTTCTTAACCAAATTGATTCATTCAACTTGCTTTCTTTTCATTTTTAAACGTTTTAACAACATCCCTCATCAATTTAAGGTTTCCATCATGATTTCATAGCAATATTAGTCTCAAAATTGACCAAAACTTATATGCATTTCAACAAAACTCTAATTTCTCATCTTTAACATGTTCTCATGATTGTGATAACCCCAAAACCAGTTATAGATTACTCATAACAGATTATATATATCTTACAACATATATAACCATCACAATCAAATTCCCAACTTAACATTCATAGAAAACTTACAAAAATCAAGAAAACTCAAATAAGGGTTTTTACCTTTTAATTTCTTCTTGAACTAGTTAGAAGATAAGAATTGCTTGATTTATCTTCTTCCTCTTTTTTGATTCATAGAATTTTCTTCTCAATTTACAGAGAATTATCTCCATTTCTCTATTCCTTTCTTCTGTGTTCTTAACCTTAGAAAATAAGATACATATATTTACTTAGCCCTCAGTTACACAAACCAAGAGTCTCAGCAGTTAGAAAATGCAAAGGGTCTCTAGGCCATGTTTGGCTAGAACCAAAAATCCCTTTTTAATTTATTTTAATATTCCTCTATTATATGGTACATTTGTCACACATAACCAAACCAATCTTATAATTTCATATTAAGTTACATTGGGTTTATTAATAACTTAATTTATCAAATCACTCCTTATCAACATAAAAAATTTATTTAATAAATCATTCATCCTCTAATTTAATTATTTAATTAAATTAGAGCATTGTCGCTCCATTAGCGTAATAAAATACGCACCGATTATAAAATTGTTTATCATCAATTTACTTAATATCATCATACATGAATAAATTATTCCATAATAATTTCTATCAAATATTTACTTTATTTAATAAATATCAACTAAAATATTTATTTTACTCAATAATTATCTTAACTATTTACAAAATTTACAATCAAATTACATTAACATATTACATTTATATGTAACACATTACCCTCTCATTTTATTAAAAAAAATATATTTACATTAATTCACTATTTTAATTAAGTGAATTACTCTCAATATTTATGAAATTTAATTCATAACAATTCCATTGCCAATAAGGCATAATAATCAAATTATATTATTTCATAATATAGTTTTCAACTTAATTAAATTAACTAATAACATTCAGTCAATTTCGTTTTTGTAACAATTTCATTTACTCTCTTCAATAGTTAAATTAACTATTAAACTTCACTTTTCCAATATATGAAAATATATTTCTCTTCACACCAGATCACATATCTCAAAATATATAGCATGTATATATACATACTCAAACTCAAAACATCTCATAATAAGAATTTTAATTATTAAATTCTTATTTTAATAATTTATAAAAATTCGAGTTGTCACATCCTTTCCCCCTTATAAGGATTCCGTCCTCGGAATCAACGAAACCTCCCTTACTCGGTTTTCACCAAATCTCTTTTCAAAATTTATCATTGAATATCTCCAACACATTACCTTAATATAGGTTTTATTTATTACCACTCTAACCATTCTTCACAATAAATTCTTGTAAGTTCTATTTCATAACCTTTACTTACACTCAATTATCATGTACTAGATTCTCAAACTCTCGGGGCATTACAGTAATAAGGGGGGAGGGATTTACAAACTCCTTACAAATCCAAGACCTTTCCTTTCTCTAACCCCCACCCCATACTAAATTGAATTTATACAATATACTTAATACATATAACTTATATTGGAGATGGGAGGGCTGGAAAATCAATTGATATCATATTTTATATATACTCCTAATCCTAGTTTGTTCTTCCTCTTTGTAAAAAAATCCTACCGTGAGTGAAGTTGAGAGTGAGAGAGGAAGGAGCTTGAGAGAGTGGCGAATTCTAGAGTTTTCAGAGACTAATCAAGCAAGGAGAATCATTGGAGGTGTTCGAGCAAGTAGAATTCATCAAAGAGGTAAGCCATGAACTCTATTTTCCATGTTCTTTAGTAAAAATGAGAGAATATGCTTATGTGACTTTTTGCAAAGAATTTGTTTTGGACTTTGTGATGCCATGCTACTGTTAGTTGACGTTATGTGGATGTAGGAACGAAAGTTCTGGTTTAATCATGCCTTAATATCATAGAGATTCAAGGAATTATGTTATGCATGCCAAATATTTGATAATATGACTCAATAATGCTAATTTGATCATATCATAGAAATTTAGTGAGTTCAATTGTTGTAACATGTGTATTTATATGAGTATAGATGATCTGGACATTAGGAACAATTTAATTGCATGCTAGAAGCAAAATCACGGATTTTTGTCAAATTGGGTTTAACTAGTAATTTGTGACTTTTCGGGTTTTTCGGAGCCTTGGAATCATGGTTTCTGTGACCCGATTATGGTAGGTAATAATTTTTTAAAATACTATGCTATATGAAGTATATTGTGTCCAAGTTTCATGGTCAGATGTTCTGTAGTTTGGTTGGAATTTGATGTCTCGTTTTCTTGGAACTGTTTTGGATCAGTCTGTCTCGGGGGATTTTTGTCCACTTTTTGTACTTTAAAAATTTTGGAAAAATTTGGAGTGTTAATATAAGACGATATGAAGGTCCTGTAAAATTTTGAGAATTTTTGGCCATACGGTTTGAGAGTTATGGATTTTACGGCTAAGGGCACTATTTGAAAAGATACCCGAATAACTCTTTGTGTATAAGTCCAAATATTACGAAATGTTTACTGGAAGTACATGTATATAACAGGACCTAACCCTGAAAATTTTAGAATTTGTGGAGCTAATCTCGATTTATGAAAAATCTAAGAATATTTGGCTATTATGGACTATTTAAAAATAGTAGATGGATTTTAAAAATTCTGGAAAAAATATATGTTCAATGTGGGACTATATTCTGCAAAATCCCAAAAAGGAAATATTTTTGAGGCTGATTTGGTATTTTTCATATAAATGATGTTATATGGATAAATGAGTTTAATTAAATATGTGATGTCAAAAATATGAAAAATAAGGTTTTCTGACTTGAGACCCTTAAGCATGTTTTATGCAGTTTTTAATGGAGGTTTGGGTCCAAAAAATGTCAAAAATTTATGTTTCCCAGATTCTTTTATTGAACCACGTGGCCTATACGAAGCAACATGTTATGTAATTGAATTATATTTGAATACATACGAGTTTAATCATCTTATTAAAATAAAAGGGAACCATTACACTTCGAAGTGGTGTTCAAGAACCTAATTGCTTAACGTGACACATGTGAATAGGTTACGTTAAGGGCTAATAGATAGTGGTAAATTATAGAAGACGTATCAGGTAAATTTCTTAACCCTAAGTTTCTATTGAGCAATTACTCAATATTTACTCATTGTTGTTGTAGTGAGAATAAGTATCGGACTTGTGCTACTTACTTTTTGTACAAGTTCTTTTATCGTAAAGTTATATAACTGCAATTTCCTTGCAAGCGTTATTGATGATTACTCCGTTAGTATTACAACTGCTATACTTTAAAGTTCTATTTCTTTAACGAACTGTTTCCAAGTATGCTTTCTGGCTTTTTGTTTCGGCTAGATTTTATTGATGATAAGTGATATAATCTTTGAACAATTCAAATCCTTTGAAGCTATTTAATGTTTACCAATCCAAATTATTTTGGTGCGGTCTCGCTTGAATACTAAGATGAACAACCCAAATAATCGGGCCAACAGATGTCAGGCATATAGTCCCATTTATGCTTATGCAGTTAAATTTTATACTTGTGCACAATGTAGGGTACGATAGGCTGATCACCTGGAGTGCTTGTAGAGACTGTTTACAATCTATTTGATTGTTAAACCGTCTGATGGTTTTCGATGAAACAAAGTAATGTTCAGGATATCTTACACCCCTTAGTATGCTATTGAGAATTTCAGAACTCTTATCTTGATATTCTTGTTTATCTCTTGATAATTATTTCAACTGTTGAGAAATATTCAGACTAATGCTTTTACTTCTGATGTATGTTCTCAAACTACTTTATATACTTACTGGGCAATTTGTGCTCATTCTTGCTTAAACCTTTCAGTTAAGGCTGATAACGTTGAGGGCTCAGGCAAGGACAAGGGAAAGTCTATGATGAAATGATGAGAGTTATTTATGTAATATGTTATATTTCTGCATATGATGTAATGTAGCGATAAACGTTAAGTTAAAGTTTCAGTTTATTTAAGGTTGTAAAGACTTGGAATTTTATTTGAATAGATATGTAATAGATCTAAGACCCCAAATTTTATGAAATAAAAGTATTCAATTTTTCTTATAATTACTATTTAGTAAATGGTTAAATTGATAAAAGTTTAAAGTTAGAAATTATTTGTTTCAAAATAAGCAAATGGTTATAAAATATTCATTGTTGTCGAAAAATATTCGTTTGGTCGTGGAATATTCTTGTTGTCGGGGAATATTCGTACGATGGCGCAGTCACTTGTGGACCCCATAACAGAACAACTATCGGATGAAGAAAATGACAAATTTGAGTTTTTACAATTAACACCGTAGTTGTTACCGTTAACACTGTTGGAATACCCGGTGGTTAAAATACAGTAATACGCGTGGTTGCACAGTAGCACACGATTTTGCACAGTATTTTTGAATTATTGATTCTTACGTAAGAAGGCACTACTCAATAATTATTACAGTAATTACTGTTCAATATTTTATTTTATTGATTCAATAATTGTTGCATTGATATTTTATATTATTGTTGTTTCAATAATTATCACTGCACAGTATTTCCATTATCAGATCAATAATTCATATTATTTGAATAATATTATTAGATAGCATTATTGGCAATGTCTAGAAAGTTCTGTCAAGGAGAGGTTTGGTCACCTAATTGCGCGCCAGTAAGGAGAAATCCTTATCGGAGAGCCCCCTCTTTCCTGAGAACGACCTGGTTGTCATAATTGTGATTCTGTAATATTATTTATGAATAATTAATTATTTGTTTATATGATAAAGAAATATTTATTTTATGTGGATATAAATGATAGATATATTTATTATGGTTATAAATGAAAGAATTAATGCTGAGGTGTTTTATCAGTATTTTGTCGGAATGGAGGAATTCTTAGAAAAGTGTCCATTGTTAAAAATTGATAGTTTACCTTACATTATAAATGTATAATGTGGTTATATAATTATATAATAATGGTGATATTTTCACACTAAATTCACGGTGTGTGAATCAAATGAGAGAAATCTAGAAATTAAAAGAAGAACAAAATATGAGATTTTCAGGAAAATTAGTTTATTACTTGATTTTGTAAAATCCATAATTATTTGTGTATAATGAGTTAGGAGATGAGCCATATATCAAAAGAAAGCTCAGGAAGTAAGCTAATTGTAGAAATTTGAATCACCTAAATATTCTTTGTGGAATTTTTGTGGTGACTGTTTGAGTAAAACTAGTACGAGGGACTTATAATTCAAAAATCAAATCAGTGTTCTTAAAGTTCTATTGTATGAGTTATAATTTTAATCCGACCATTGGATCGTTGTGATTTTTGGATATGTTATACATATATAAGTTGAGTATATGTCCACAAATTTTGAACCGTTAAAGATTAACGTATGATTTGTTATGAATTTTAAGAGGTATTGAAAATCGTCCGTATGTGGATTTCGGATATTTTTTGTTTGGAATTTGGAAAAACTTAATGCTACAAAGTTATAGAGAATTCGATTTCGTGTGGAATGGACATAAAATTCGTATTTTTTTGATAAAAGGGCTATTTATTATGAATTATTGAAGTTTCAGAAAATAAAATATTTTTATTAAAAATATGGGTGGGCCCTACTTTTGGTTGTTGGGGAAGATGACTGATTTTTGGTGGGTGGGAATAGTAGCAGATAAAGCCATCAGGTTGCAGGTCAAGTCTGCTTTGGCGTTCTAACATTTTCCTATAAATAGAGTGCTGAGTTAGAATTAAAAATCACACCAGAAAAAAGTTTTCTCTCTTTCTCTCTCTATATTATCGAGCGTATTTTGTGAGTATTTAGATACTTTGAGAGTTGCTAATCAGTGCAAGTTTTCTTCAGCGTCATATCCGATATTTCAGTCAGAAGTACTGCTCTATTGAGGTAAGGGATAGTAAGGGATGTTATTTTTTTCGTAATGATGCTATTCTTTCAATATCATTATACTGAAATATTGGTATAGATTTTATTGTGGAATTTCTACCTTTTTTATGTCGGGGTTACTATTCACGTATACGACACTATTCACGTATACGGCACTATTCACGTATATGGCACTATTTATGTATATGGTACTATTTACATATATGAAATTATTTACGTATACGGTATTATGTATGAATACGAGTTACTATTCATGAGTTACTATTCACGAGTACTATTCACGACAAAATTGGTTTCTTTTTCTGACCAAACTATCATTGATTTGTGAATCTTACTCTTGAAATTAAATGCAGTTGTTGATCATATTATTTTTATTATCATATATAACATTTTTATAATCCTGGTGATGAAATTTCTCTTTGACTTGAGTGTAAAGATAGGTAGATTATTGGTATGATCGTGACTATGAGTTCTCTTTGGCCAGTAGTGCAAAGTTGAATTGTTGGCTGGTATGATCATGACCATTGAATTTATAATTGAATATCTTTAGCTTAAGTGCAAAGGTGAATTAATCAACATGGTTATAATTATTGTTTATATAAATTCTGAAATGATTATATATTTCTTTGAGATATTAATATCTTTGGCCTGTAGTGTAAAGATGATCTGTTGTTGAACATCTTTGGTTTGTAGTGCAAAGATGACTTGTTGTTGAATATCTTTGGCCAGTACTGCAAAGATGAACTGTTGACGAATATCTTTGGCCCGTAGTGCAAAAATGAATCTATTAGTATGATTATGAACAGAAAATGTCATTTGGAATAACCGTGATCTTTGATATTTCAGGTAAAGACAGGTAATGAAATTTATCTTCGTCCTGGATGAAAAGAGGAATTTAGAACCATAATTATGATTATGAGTTATTCACATGATTGTGGATCGGAACTGTTGATTGATGTTACAGGGATAAAATATTGTTTGTGGTCTTTTAACAAGGAGAAGATAATAGACTTTATGGTCTATTTGACTCTTCTAATGGATTGCTCGTTCCGCTGTAACTATGGTTGAAAAGTTTTATCATCTACCATATGTTCTAAATCTCTGATTTATTACTGATGAAGGCTATTGATAATTTAATTATCTTTAGTCATGATATTCTTTACTGGGCTAGTTGTGCTCTCCCTTTTGCTTCACAATTCCTTTCAAGTAATAAGAGTGTAGCTGGGCCGAGCGGGGATAACAGGGGAATAGAACGATGGTCTCTAGCTGTGAAGGTTCTCCCTAAACAGTATGAAAATAATTTTATTGAGAACTTTGAAATAGTTTGTTATATTTGATACATCATTTAGTAGCTATATTTGGTGAATCATATAGGGTGAGGCGAACCCAACTTTGGAAGGGTGTTTTGCCACTATCATACAAGATGTCTAAAGACATACAACCTCGTGTCATCATAAGACAGGGTTGTGCACATCCACTTGCTGAGTATATCTACGAGCACTACCTATATAATCTTGGTATTTGGTTGAAGTATAATTCTCAATTAGAGACAGTGGAGATAATGATATGTCAAGAGAAGACTCATCATTGGAAAGAATATAGTAGTAATCTTCTCGTTTTTCTTTGGGGTCTATTGGGTCAACCAAGGATAATTCTGTGGACATATGATATCTATCATAACCTAGACGTATGGTCTCCCATGTACGAAGGTTTCCTTGAGCACTTCCCAAAGATTTTAATTTCTAAAACAGTTATTGGCTGTACCTTTATGAAAGGTGCCATTGTAACGTACTATCCAAGGTTGGAACATGAGTCACAGTTGGTATATATTTGTATTCAAACTCACAGAATATGTGTTGTTGTATTTTGCATGACAATTGTGATAATGAAGTTGTAGTTATTTTCTGTACCATGTATTTGGCGACTCAAAATGGGTGGGTTGTTGTATACCTATTTTGGGATCATTACAATAGATATTATTATTATTATATTATTATTATTATTATTATTATTATTATTATTATTATTATTATTATTATTTCCGGAGTTTATGTAGTTAGATGGTTATGTTTGTGTATTGTGAGCACCATGTCCTGTAATCGATGTTACACGGATTTGGGGGCGTCATAATTGTCATCATCATCATGCTTATATTGTGATGAAAGTCATCTTTGGCCCGTAGTGCATAGATAGACTGTTGATTAGTATGATTATGACCAAAAATTATGTATCGGTATAATCATGATCTGTAATGTTACAAATGATGTGGTAAAAGTTCTCATTGGCCCGTAGTGCATTGATGGACAGTTGTTAATATGATCATGACTGTAACAACCCGATATTTTCTATATAAATAAATAAAAAAATTTGCGTATAAATTTTTTTTTTTAAGGATGAGGATTTGTACAAGATATTGTGTATATGTATTTATGTGGTAAATAAAAATATATTTATTACATAAATATTTACATATAAATTTATTTTAGAATTATTGATTTTTATAAAGTATATTCTTATAATAATTAATTTATAGTAGAAATATTTTTATTAATTATTTTCCATGAAAATATAATCATATATTATTTAAATAATATATGGAGTGATTTTTAGAATAAATATAATAATTATTTTATTATAGAAGTTTTAGTACAGATTATTAAGTTAATTATTTTACCTTAATTATTAAGGTTAAATATGAAGAATAAATCAGATATGGAATCCAAACCCTAATTTTAGATTTTTATCAAGGAATGAGAATAACAATGTAATATTAATTATATTTTAATTTTTTAGTGCTATAAATATGTACTGTATGTACGTATTGATGATGATTGGTCAATTATGGTGTTTAATTTTAAAACCCTTTTATTAATTGATTAAACCTAAATTTTACTAGGAGAAACCCTAATTGGAAAATCAACTGTGAGTTTAAGACTATTATATAACTGTGTTATATATTTTATTTTGTGTATCAAGTGATTAATTAGGTAACCCTAATTAAAATTCTAGAAATCCTAAATAATTTTTTTGAAAACCCTAATTATTTAAAAAAAAACCCTAAATTTTAATTAGTAAGTTCTAATTAAAATTTTATGAACTTTAAACTTAAATTTTTAAACCCTAAAATTATTTGGGAAACCTTAAGGTTTAAGATCTATTGATTTTAACCTAGATTCAAGTGCCATGGACAAAAATACCTTTAAAATACTTTGTTAGTTTACTAAAATAGCCTTTTTGGTATTTATTTAATGAGCTAGAATGCAACTCACCACTCTAGATTTATAGCACATACCTAAAACTCATTCAAGCTTATCTCTATTGACACCTTGCATGTTAGATTCATTGCATCTATGTTCTACAAATAGATTGAAGGAGAGAAAAAATCATTTGCTGGCCATTTTTATGCACAACACCCAAGCCTTCTCTCACAACCCAAACCCACGAAAATCTCAAGGAATCTCAATCAAAAACAAAACCCCACGAAATCCCATAACCAAATCAGAAGCCAGAAATCAGAAATTAATCATAGAAGGTATCAAACCCTAGCTTGATTTCTGTCCATAAATTCTGTGTTAGATGTTATGTTTGATTGTTAAAATATGTTAGTTATAGTCTTTTTTGATGATCTGGGTTGTTAGTATACAGATCCATAACATCTAAGTCTTCAAATTGATGAATCTTCAAAATCTAGAAAGAAAAAAAATTAGGTCTGACAACGAATGTCAGACCCTATAAATCCTTGCTCGATTATGATTTTTGTTATTTTTAAGTTGTTATGGGTAGCTTGTAATGTTGTCTTTAATCTTCAAAAAGAATCAGAGGTATTTGATGTCTAGGTTGGTAGTTATTAACGGTCAAATACCGTTGACCGGCATTGACCGATCAAATTCTGGGCAGCCCAGAAAGTTAAAAACTCCGTCTGACAAAGTTTTTCAAGGCCCGGATCTGACAGGTTTAATGTTGTTTGATGTTATTGTTTGGTAAATGATGTAGCTGGTTATGTGAACTATAGATCTGGGTCATTATATCTCTGAAAACATCAGTATATTGATCAGGTTAGGTGGTCAAAATAGCCAACTTGAACTGATTTACCGTTTCTGGAATTTCCAGAAACGGGAAGAACATGTTTTTCTAACATGCTTTGACTGGCCCATAGCATCTTGATCCGTTGTTATTTTAGTTATGTTTTGTGATAGATCTACTCTATGACATGTTGGCTAGGCACTGAAACTCTTAGATCACAAAAAGAACACAAGATTAGCAAGTTGTGGAAGCCCAAAGGGGACAGGTCGAACTGTTCTTCATTTCTGGGTAACCCAGAAAATGAAGAACAATCCTGACAACATTTTTGGAGGCTCAGATCTCTCTTGTATTATGTGTTATGATCATTTTTGTTGTTGGGTCATGTAGACGTGCACTAACACTACAATAGTTGATCAATAGCTAACCCAAAAATACAATACACAGTGCACGATTATTGGTCAAACGAGGCATCTCGTATACTGCCTATGAATTTTCTTGAGGGCTCAAGAACACCTAAGGCGACGGTTTCTGTCGCTAAAATACTTTAGCGACAGACAATATATATTATTTTTTGGAAATTAATTAATTTAATTAAATAAATAGAAAAAAATAATTTTTAATTATTAAAAATACCAAATAAATTATTAAAAATTATTTTAAATTCCAAAAATTAGCTTTTAATTATTTTAAGTATATTTCATAAATATTTATTATTTTTGAAATATTATTAGAATTTAATTTATGTAATTACAATATTAAATAAATTAGATAAAAATGATTTTAATATTTGAAAAAAATTTATTTAAAATTATATTATGATATAAGAAAATATTTTAAGTTATTTTTAATGACTTTTAATATTATGTGATAATTTTCATTAATAAATTAATATTAATGATAATTAAGTTATTTACTAAATGAATTAAATAAATTGACTAAAAATGATTTTATTATATTAAAAATTATTTTAAATAATAATAAGGTATTTAAAGATATTTTAAGTTATAAAATATAACTTTCAATATTTAAAGGTAAATTTCATTAATTAATTATTATTAATGATATTAAGGTTATTTAATAATTATATTAAATAAATTAGTTTAAAAATGATTTTAATATTATAAAAATTATTTTAAATGTAAATAAAGTGTTTAAGGATATTTTAAGTTATAAAATATAACTTTTAATATTTAAAGAATAATTTCATTAATAATTTAATATTAATGATATTAATTTAATACTAGATGATATTAAATTTATTTAATAATTATATTAAATAAATAGTTTAAAAATAATTTTATTAATTTAAAAATCATTTAAAAAGGATTTAAATGAATTAAAAATATTTTAAGTTATACATAATGACTTTTAATATTTGGATAAATAAAGCATTAATACTTTAATATTAATGGTAATTATTTAAGAATGATTTTTAAATGTTTTAAAAATCATTTAAGGGTAATATAAATACTTTAAAAATATTCTAAGTTATTATAAATAACTGTAATATTTTGGCAATAGTTTCATTAATAGTTTAACATTAATGATGTTAAAATTGTTTAATATTTAAATCATTTAAAAATGATTCCAATGTTTGAAAATTCATGATAAATTATAATAAATATTTTAAAATTATATTAAGTCATTTAAAAATAATATGACTGATACTAAGTTATAGGACAGAGTCTTAGACTCGATAATTACCCAATAAAGCCGTCGGTACACCGATATGTTTCAGAAATTGATCTGGACTTAGATAATTTGATTAGTTATGTGCTTATTTGTGATTCAATGGTTGTTAAACATGGGTAATAATATGATTAGGTTATGTGCTGACTGTCAAATGTAGTACTAAGTGTTATAGTATATTGTTCTAATCGAACGAATGATCTGATTAATGATAGGTCGTGATATAAACGATAAAACTAAGTTGTGAACTGTAAGCAGCGCATCAGGCAAGTATCTTACCTTTGTATTTTCTTTATGCAATGGACAAGAGTAAGAATGTTTCTAAATTATATTAATACTGTACAGTTTATTAACCTTGTATTATATACGCTCATTGATTATCAACATGTTAGTATATGGTAATTTAGAAATCTATATTCTGTTCGTTAATTTCTATAAATGGTTATACAAGTGTCCCCACTTGGATAATCATTGTATTTAATCACATGTTGATATACCTTTGTTAATTACCCATATATATATATATATATATATATATATATATATATATGTTGAATTATAGATTATTGTTGAACAAGATAAAACCTTTGATTTGGAACCCAGACAAGTATGAACATCCCTACACGGGAAAACTTTTATGCGCCCAAGGCGGACAGAGTGAACGATACCCTCGTTCTTGCATGTAGTGTTGATCAATACAGGGTACAACGGGCTGATCACCCACGTGCCCGTAAGTTATGACGGTTTACAGATGAAGTTCTGTTTAACCTTTTTGAAAATAAAAACAATGTTCATAGTATGTCACCTTAACCCTAGTTATAGTCATTACGTAGTTTCAAAAATTTGAAAGAGGGTTGTTATGTTATTATTATTGGTACAGATTACTTCTCAACTATTGAAACCGTTGTAGAAGGGTAGTATAAAGAAAACATTTAAATTCTTTCAGCTTATATATATAATTGTTATTACTTGTTGGGCACTCAAATGCTCATCCTTGCTTAATTTAAATGTTTTCAGCCAAGTGTGAAGAACCAGAAAGCTCATGCAAAAACAAAGGAAAAGGAAAGCTAACCAAATAAGATTCGTGGTAGTTTATGTAATAGTTTGATAATATTATTAAGACAAGTATGATATTAATTATATATCATGGGTTGTAATGAATGTTTAAAGGTTACGTACTTGGAATTCAGACTCTGATGAATATGTAAATTAAGTTGATTTTTATATTATTGTTATTATTATTAGTATTATTCCGCTCATAGAAATGGTATCGTGAAGCACCAAGTTCGGGTTTCAAGTACTCGGATTTGGGGGCGTCACAATGACCATGGGTTCTCTTCGGCCAAGGGTGCAAAGATGAATTGTTGTTTGGCATGATCATGACCACTACTGATACTAACGAATATCCTTGGCCCGTATTGCATAGATAATCCGTGGATGTGATAATAATGAATATCCTTAGCCCGTAGTGCATGGATAATTCATGGATATGATACTAACGAATAAGGAGAAGTCCTTATTTATAAAAAACAAAATATAATATATTCTATTCTACGGATAATTTTGAAAAATGGATAAGTGGGGGTCCATATAATAAGCCAAATTTACAACAAATACTTCAATAAAAACCTCTTTATTTATCTTAATTCACTTGACTTCACAAAACATAATTTTAATAACATTTAGTCATCATTTATAACTCACAATATTAACAACCAGATCATTCCCAGGAAAGAGGGGGCTTTTCGATAAGGACTTCTCCTTATCGGCACGCAATTAGGTGACCAAACCCATTTCCTCGATAGAATTTTTTAGACATCGTCAATAATGCAAATAATAATATGAATAACTTTGTCGACTCAATTATTAATTTAATAATATAAAATATTGTGCAGATGATACTGTGACAATAATTGAATCAATAATGTGAGATATTATGCAGCAATTACTATGATAATAATTGAATAAAATTGAGTGACTTCTCACGTAATCATCAATAATCAAAGATACTATAAAATACCGTGTGCTACTATGCAACCACGCGTATTACTGTACTTTTATCACTGGGTATTTCAACAGTTAACGGTAAATTTTTTGCCGTTATTTTTATAAAAAGTTATTTCTGTCATTTTTTAACTCCGACAGTAATTGTATTGTGGGGTCCACCAATGATTGTGTCGTCGTACGAATATTCCCTAATAAAATGAATATTCTCCGACCAAACGAATATTTTATAACAACTTGCTTACTTTGCAAAAATTATAAATATTATCCACAACTATAACATTATATTAAATCCACACCTTAATACTCAAAAATAATATTTAGAGAAAAATTAATCTTTATTCATAAAAGTTGGGGTTTTACAGCACTATTCATATGTACGATACTATTCATACGTACGGTACTATTCATACGTTCAGCACTATTTATGAAGTACTATTCATGGAATACTATTCACGATAAAAAATTGATTCTTTTCTGTCCAAATTATTTTTGATACGTGAATATTATTCTTGAATTTTACTCCACAAAGCAGTTATCATGTTGACAATTTGGATATTTTTTTAAACTCTGAATAAATTAAAAATCTTAAATATTTATCCTTAATTTTGTTTGATTGATGCTTATATCATTGTCATCATCCTCATGCTTATATTTTGATAAAAGTCAGCTTTGACCCGTGGTACATAGATGGACTGTTGATTGGTATGATTATGACCAGGAATTTTGTATTGGTATAATCATAACCTGTAATGTTATAAATAGTATGGTAAAAGTCCTCATTGACCCGTAGTGAATTGATGGACAGTTGTTGGTATGATCATGACCATGGGTTCTCTTCGGTCAAGGGTGCAAAGATGAATTTTTGTTTGGTATGATCATGACCACTGGTAATACTAACGAATATCCTTGACCCGTAGTGCATGGATAATTCTTGGATGTGATAATAATGAATATCTTTGGCCCGTAGTGCATTGATAATTCATGGATGTGATACTAACAAATATCCTTGGCCCGTAGTGCATGGATAATTCGGTGATGTGGATTATTTTATGAATTGTGTTGCAGAGATAAAATATTGATGATGAACTTTTAAATCATAGAAGATAATAGATATCATGCTCTACTTGACTCTTCTAACGGATTATTTGTTCTGCTGCAATTAAAATTGTTATCTCTTGTATTCTATCAGTTTAACACTTTTAAAGGCTAACGATAATTTATTCTGCATTATCTTAGTCATGATATTCTTTGTTGGGCTAGTTGAGCTCACCCTTTTCTTTCATGTTCTCTTCAGGAAATGAGAATATAGCTGAGACTAGTTGGGGAATAGAGTGACGGTCCAGATGGTTGCTATAGTAGTCCTCACTATTATGTGAAATAGTGTGATAATAATTGTAATGAGGACTTCATTTGAGTTTCGATATTTTCTACGAGATAATATTCGTGTTAAAACTCTCAGCTATGTTTTGTCGTATTTTACACGACAGTTGTATAATTAAGTTTGTATTTGTATTATGTACCATGTATTTGGCAACCCAAGATGGGTTATGTGGACCTATTTTGGGGGCGTCACATGAACAGTGCTGTGTCGCGAACTGCAAAAATAAAATCTGTGTCGCAGCGCCTCCGCGTCGTAGTGCAGGCTTATCTGGGCGCCCCAGCACTGCAGCGCTTCGACGCTGGTCCCCAGTACAAAAGTAGCGCCCTGGCGCTAGTATGCAGTTTGACCCGAAGATGAACTTTTAAGTCTATGATTCTAAGAATGTTTATATAACCTTAATGAATGATTATAATGATGTGTAAAACATGTTATAAGACATAATATCACGTTGTAGTCACACCTATAATGATTATAAGTTATGATTTAGTAAGTTGTAAAAGACTTAAACTCGATGTTCGTAAGGTTTAGTAACATCGTTTAAATGCTCAAACTTATGTTATATGCTAGTAAAGGTTTCAAGATTCATGGTATGTAGTTAGTATAGTCAACTTAAGCTAAAGACTATAAACTTAGCTAAGATACCTAAGTTAAGTAAAATGGAAATTAAACCAATAATGTTAGTTGTAATATAACTAATTGGTGTGATGATCCTACATGGTATATGCAGGATACTTCAAGAGTGTGAGTTCTAATTGTGTAGCAAGTGTCGAGGCAAGTTTCTTAACTCTACTTTTACATTGAGCAAGTCTACCTAATCTTTACTTCTTTATTCTAGCAAGGTTCTTAAATTGTCCAAAGTTTATGATTTCTAATTAAGCTTTCTAATTCTTTTGACAGCATTGCTTTGACATCTGATGTTTATTTAATTGTCATTGTTATTTGATCTTTGATTATAAGTATCATTGTACAATCTTATATTGTTGTATCAAACTCTTTAATTGCTAGTAAGCCCTTATTGATTCAACTAGTCCATAGTATTGAACGTTCTAAAGACTTAGAAATTCTTTTGAAGATTTTCCAAACCAAACTTCCTTAGGTGTGGTTTCTAATGTTAAAGACTGAGATGAACAACCCTAGAATACGGGATTATATTACACAATAGCATTAAAATGGTTGTGCACAATATATTGTACGAAGAACTGATCCCCTGGAGTACGAGATGGATGGTCCATATAGTCTATAAGACTGTTAAAGGTTACAGTAGAGATACTTTTTAACCTAGGACATAGTTCGCGGTCTTGTGATCCTCATTTATGCTTTTGATCTCGAATTCTATTATTTATTCAATAGTTGAATATTCCATTAAGCTTACATATCGTGATTATCATTTACTGGTTCAGAGAAAGGTTATATTATTCAACTAAAGCTTATTTATCGATTATTCATACATTATTATTGTTAATTATTATCCTAGTGAGCAATCGCTTTGCTCACTCATGTATAAAAACATTGTAGCTAAGATCAAGAAGCCTGAGGAACCCTCTACAAGCAAGGGCAAGGGCAAGATGAATAAATAATGAAGTTTAAAGTTATATTACTTTGAGAAGCTTCTGTAATAAGACTTGGTTATGTTAATGTTATTTTATTTTCGTTGATGATGTAATAATTAAATGGTAGATGACCTAGGATTTCGTATTGATTATGTAACCCTTTAATGGGAGTATTGTTTATTAAGTTATTGTTAATATCCTTTATTGTGGGTAGTTAGATATAAATGTGATGGATAGTGAGCACCAGATTTGTGGGATTGAAGTACTCAAATTTGGGGGTGTCACAAGTTGGTATCAAAGCCTTACGTTATGAACCTTAGGTGGGAAAACCTTAGGAAATAGCTTTATAAGAGATTGAAAATATAGTGGTGATCGAATTCTAAGGAATGAATTAAGGAAATTCATTGAAGATAAATAATAAAATGTCTTATATGCTTACTTGTTAATAACTTATGTGCTCGCAAGTAGTAGTGATAGTAGTTAAAACTTAAAATATTTTGATGTCACGATGATTGATACTAGAGGACCCAGTCCGGCTAGGGAGGAGGAGCCCCAAGACATCCATACAGTTTGGGAGCAGTTAGTGCCAAGGGAACCATCCTCATTGGTTGTTGTGGTAGGTCCGGAGCATACGCCAGAGCTTGATATAAAATTTGAGGAGGAGATGGAAAAGGAAAAAGAGGAGGATCCCAAAGAGTTACCATTTAACTCTATCGTCGCTGAGATGTTTAATGAAACTACTACAAAACAGTAAAAAGATGACACTTAAACAATAAGGTTTTTATAAAAAATGTTGTGGTATTTTTTTGCACGACGTTTTTTAACAAATTGTTATAACTAGATATACAAAAATATCATGGATTTATAAGGGGAAATTTTTGGTTTTAAGAATATAACGTTTTCTATAAGAAAACATTATGTATGTAAGTAAGCTTAAAAAACATGGAGGAAACAGGATGAAGCCAACTCCAATTTCATAAGATTCAACAAATCAAAATCCTCTCGATGTACGAAGCTAAGTTTGCAGGTGGAAACACTAGCAACTCTCGGATGGTCACCGCTAAATAGTTCAAGGAGCTGGGACCACCGGAGTTTATTAGAGAGCCAAAACCACTTAAGACGAAGACGTGGATAAAGCAGATCACCAAGATATTTGATGTCTTGGGATGCTCCGAGGAGCAAAAAGTTTTCTTTGCCACCTTTATGTTGTGAGGAGAGGTAGATTATTGGTGGGAATCGGTAAAGCGTACTCAACCTACCGCACTGAAGATATCTTGGGAGAAGTTCCAAGAACTATTCTGTAAGACCCCAAATTATTGATAAATGAAATTTAAATTCCTCTATTTATTATTTTGAAATAGTAAGGGTTGATTTGATTAATGTGGTTAGTTATGGGTAAAATGCGCTAATATTTCAAATAAGCAAATGGTTATAAAATATTCATTTCTGTCGGGGAATATTTGTTTGGTCGTGGAATATTCTTGCTGTTAGGGGAATATTCGTACGGCGGCGCAGTCTTTTGTGGGCCCCATAACGAAAAGCGATTGGATGAAGAAAACGACAACTATAAGTTATTTATAAATAACAGCGTAGTTGTTACCATTAATACTGTTGAAATACCCGGTGGTTAAAGCACAGTAATACGCGTTGTTGCACAGTAGCACATGGTATTGCACCAATTATTGATTCTTATGTAAGAAGGCACTACTCAATAATTGTTACAATAATTACTGTTCAGTATTTTATTTTATTGATTCAATAATTATTGCGTTGATATTTTATATTACTGTTGTTTCAATAATTGTCACTACACAGTATTTTCCATTATCGAAGCAATAATTCATATTATCTGAATAATATTATTAGATAACATTATTGGCAATGTCTAGAAAGTTCTGTCTAAGGAGAGGTTTGGTCACCTGATTGCGCGCCAGTAAGGAGAGATCCTTACTGGAAAGGCCCATCTTTCCTGAGAACGGTCTGGTTGCCAGTACTGTGATTCTGTAATATTATTTGTGAAAAAATAATTATTAATTTATATGATGAGAAAAATATTAATTTTATGTGGATATAGATGGAGAAAATTTTTAATGTGATAATTGTTGAAAATTAATATTTTATCTTTTTTTGATAAAATAATTCATTTAAATATATTATTATATTTTAATAATATAATAATGGTGATATTTTTACAATGAATGTGGGATATATGAGTATATGAGGAAAAAGAGTAATTTTATTGCATTAAATGATTAACACATATTTTGTGTGTCGGTGGACCCTATTTCTTGACTGAAATTTGATTATAGCTTGTAAAATCGTCCGTATGTGGATTTCGGTCAATTTATGTTTAGAATTTGGAAAAACTTTCTTCTACAAAGTTGTAGAGAATTGAATTTTTTATAAAAAATGGCTAGATTCGAATTTTCTGATAAAAGGGCTATTTATTATGAATTATTGAAGTTCCGTAGTTCTAGAATAATTAATTTTTAGAAGTTTTAATTATTTTTTTAAAGAAAAACGTTTTTTGCAATTAAGTTGGCCTCACATGTGATTTAAATGAGCTGAAATCAGATTTCAAAGGTGTACTTGAATTTTGTTAATTATATTATTATTTTATTAAATTTTCTGCTTTGGTGTTCTAAGCATTTTTCTATAAATAGGGTGCTTAGGTTAGAATTAAAAATCACACCAGAAACTGAAGTTTTCTTTCTCTTTCTCTCTCGATATATTGAGCGTATTCTTGCGAGTATTTTGATACTTTGAGTGTTGTTATACGGTGCAAGTTCCTTCAGTACTATATCCAATATTTCAGTCAGAAGTACTGTCTTTTCGAGGTAAAGGACGTTATTTTTTTATTAATGATATTATTTCTTTCAATATCATTATACCGAAATATTGGTAAGATTTTTTTTGTGAAATTCTTATCTTCTCATGTCGGGGTTACTATTCATGAGTTACTATTCATGAGTTACTATTCACGAGTACTATTCACGAACCATGATGAATTTTTTTTCTTGTGGAATTTCTACCTTTTAGTGTCGAGGTTACTATTCATGTATAAATTACTATTCACGTATACGGCACTATTCATAAATACGACACTATTCACAGAAAAAATTAAATTTTCTTTTCTGTGTCCAATATATCTATTATGGATACTAGCTTTGATTGTATCCATATTTTGATCATTCTTAAATTTTACTCCACTATGATTACTTATGAGGTATTTTTGGACATGGAATAGCTGAAATACGAATCTTTAATATTTATTCTTTTGTTTAACTGGATTCGTTTTCTTTAAAATATTTTTCATCATCCTCAATCCTAAATGATGATATAACTGAATATCTTTCGCCTGTAGTGCAAAGATGAATGATTTCTGATGAATATCTTTGGCCCGTAGTGCAAAGTTGAACAGGTGTTTAGATGAACATGACCAACTGATGAATATCTTTGGCTTGTAGTGCAAAGAAGAATATTAATTGATGTTACAGGGATAAAATGTTGATGGACTTTTAAATTCATAGATAATAGTAGATTTCATTCTCTACGTAACTCTTCTATGAATTATTATTTTCCGCTGCGAATATTGATTTAAAACTTGTTGTCTATTGTATTCTATTAGATTTTTCCCTGTTGAGGACTAACGATAATTTATTATATATTATCTTAGTCATAATGTTCTTTACTGGCCTAGTTGAGCTCACCCTTTTTCTTTTGTTTCATTTTTCTTCTCAAGAGGCGAGAATGTAGTGAGTACTAGTCGGGGTATGGAATGAGGTTCAAGATAGTTATTTTAGTAGTCCTCACTATTTTGTAAGATAGTGTATCAATAAGTATAATGAGGACTTAATTAAGTATGAATACTGTCTAGATGACAATAATTGTATTTAAACTCACAGTATATGTGTTGTCGTATTTTGCACGACAATTGTAATAATAAAGTTGTAGTTATTTCTGTACCATGTATTTGGCTACTCAGAATAGGTTGGGTGGAATGGACCTATTTTGGGGGCGTCACATATTCAACGACAAGTACTTTTCCGAAAGTATTCGTCACATGAAGGAGGTAGAGTTCATCAAGCTGGAGCAGAACAATATGACCGTGTCGTAGTACGAAACTAAGTTTGTTGAGTTGTCTCGGTTTGCATCCCACTTAGTTGATAATGAGGAGAGAATGACGTAAATGTTTCTAAGAGGTTTAAAACCCGAGATATGTCAATACCTAATTTCTCACAAACTGTGTTTGTATTCAGATGTTGTAAATAGAGCTCAGTTATTGGAACGTGATAATGAGTCAACCCAATCAAGAGATAGTAGCCGGTAAAGCGATACTACCAGTGGAAGCAGTCATCGAAGCGGTGACAACAAACGTGGAGGAAGTCAACATGCCAAAAATTGTAACCACTTCCGTGGTAATCATGGCCAAGACAATAAAAGTGGAAATTTCAAGAAGAGGAGATTCAATAATGATGGAAAGACGTCAGCACCAGCACCCTTTGTTAAAGAAGGAGAACGATCAACGATCGTATGCTACAAATGTAGAGGGGAGGGACAAATCAGTCCAAATTATACACAGCGGTCCAAAACATGTTATAATTACGGAAGAGAAGGTCACCTAGCTCGATTTTGTCGTACAGTGAAGCCAAGTTCAGCTGGGATGGAGGCACCAAAGGCCGTCCCAGAGAAGTCAAAACCAGTAGTTCAAGGGAGAGCGTTTGTCGTGACCTCCCAGAAAGCAAGGAACCCGAACGAGGTTATCACGGGTAAGCTAATCATAAACTCTAGCGAAGTCTACACCTTATTTGATACCGGTTCTCCCATTCTTTTATTTCTCTTACTTGTGCTCAACGTTTAAATTTGACTTCAGAAAAATTAGACTTTGACTTATCTGTTGAAACTCCGTTGGAAGAAACCTTCATTACATCCACTGTTTATAAGTCTTGTTTGATTCAAATCGGTACACACACATTACCTGGCGACCTTATCTCTTTGAAAATACTTGCATTTGACGTAATTTTAGAGATTGATTGGTTAACTACTCATTATACAAAAATTGATTATTTTCGTAAGGTTGTTAGCTTTCATATTCCTAACCAACCTATTATGCGAATTCAAGCAACCAAACCACTAAAGTCAATCACTGTCATATCAAGCCATAAAGCTATTCGTTTATTGAAAAATGGATGTCAAGCTTTCTTAGCCCATGTCACGGATTTAAACAAAAATACGTCAGATTTGAATGATATCTCCATTGTTAATAAATTTCCTGACGTATTCCTTGAAGAACTTCCTGGCCTACCTCCAGAGTGTGAAATTAAATTTTGTATCGACCTTGAACCCCGTACAAAACCCATTTCCAAAGCCCCATATCGAATGACTCCTGTTGAACTTCAGGAGTTAAAGACCCAACTATAGGAGTTGTTAGACATCGATTTTATTCATCCTAATACGTCTCCTTGGAGTGCTCCTGTTTTATTTGTAAAGAAGAAAGATAGAAGTATGCGACTTTGTATTGATTATCGAGAGTTGAATCATGTCACCATCAAAAGTAGGTACCTGTTGCCTCACATTGATGACCTGTTTGACCAGTTGCAAGGTGCTAAATTCTTTTCAAAGATTAATCTTCGTTCCAAATATCATCAGTTGAAGATTAAAACAAATGACATTCCAAAGATTGCTTTCAGAACTCGGTACGGGCATTATGAATTCTTAGTCATGTCTTTTGGTTTGACTAATGCTCCTGCGGCCTTCATAGATATGATGAACCGAGTATTTAAGGAATATTTTAATCATTTCGTGGTTGTCTTTATTGATGACATTCTCATTTACTCCAAAAGCCGTGAAGATCGTGAGCAACACTTGAGGATGATACTCCAAAAGCTTCGTGAAAACAAGTTATATGCCAAGTTGAAGAAATGTGAGTTCTGGCTTAAGGAAGTAGCATTCCTTGGGCACGTGATATCAAATCACGGAATATCTGTTGACCCAGCGAAGATTGAAGTAATACAAAGCTGGGAGCAACCTAAGTTAGTAACCGAAGTACGTAATTTTCTGGGTTTAGCTGGTTATTATCGGAGATTCGTAGAAGGATTTTCTCGAATCGCTACTCCATTTACTCAGCTGACTCGAAAAGATACAAAATTCGGTTGGAGCGAGAAATGTGAGAAGAGTTTTCAAGAACTCAAGAGAAGACTGATTTCAACACATGTTCTGACAATACCATCTAGTTCGGAGGGATTTGTCATCTACAGCGATGCTTCAGGCAGAGGGTTAGGATGTGTTCTCATGCAACATGGGAAAGTCATAGCCTATGCCTCGCGACAACTCAAAGAATATGAGAGGAATTATCCTACTCATGATCTAGAGTTGGCAGCTGTCATTTTTGCGCTAAAGATCTAGAGGTATTACCTATATGGAGAGAAAGTGGAGATCTATACGGATCATAAAAGCTTTAAATATTTCTTCACCCAAAAGAAACTCGACATGCGGCAACGACGTTGGCTCGAGCTGTTGAAAGATTACGATCATACCATTCAATACCATCCTGGAAAACCGAACGTAGTCGCTGACTCATTGAGTAGAAGATCATATGCGGGTACGAGTGCGATATTGTCAACGCAAAGGCGCATTTTGTATAACTTACAAAGGATGAAGATAGAGTTAAAGACTCTAGGGACCCACATGATGATGGCAAATATACTAGTAGAACCAACTTTAATCGATATAGTTAAAACTGCTCAAGCTACAGACCTGGAGCTGATGCGTATGAGGAAGAAAGTACAAGAAGGTGCTATCCTGGAAGCAAAAATCGATGAAGAAGGAATACTACGAGTTAACTCTAGACTTTGTATTCCTAACGACCCTGATTTAAAGTATAAAATCATGATGGAGGCGCACAACACACCGTTTGCAATCCATCCTGGGAGTACCAAAATATATCGTGATCTTCGACATACATTTTGGTGGAGCAATATAAAGAGAAAGATAGCGGAGTTTATCTCAAGGTGTTTAACTTGTCAACGAGTCAAGGCGGAGCATCAAGTGCCAAAAGGTCCATTAGAACCACTTGAAATTCTAGAATGGAAGTGGGAGCACATTACTATGGATTTCATTACTGGTCTTCCCAAGGTTTCTCAAGACATAGATGCAATTTGGGCCATTATTGATAGATTGACCAAGTCTGCTCATTTTTTACCTATACGAGAAACTTATTCACTTGAACGTCTTGCTCGTATGTACATAAATGAGATTGTAATACTGCATGGTATGTTAGTATCCATAGTTTTTGATCGAGACCCAAGATTCACTACACGATTTTGGGTTAGTTTGCAAAAAGCTATGGGCACGGATTTACGATTTAGTTCGGCATATCATCCTCAAATGGACGGGCAGTCGGAGTGGACTATTTAAACTCTTGAGGATCTATTAAAACTCTGTGTCCTTGACTTCAAGGGAAGTTGGGACAGGTTCTTGCCATTAGTGGTATTATCCTACAATAACAGTTATCAAGCAAGTATCGGCATGGCTCCATTTGAGGCGTTGTATGGAAGAAAGTGTCGTTCTCCAGTATACTGGGACGAGGTGGGTGAAGCAACGTTGTTGGGACCGAAATTGGTACGTATGACTACGAAAAAGATTTAAATAATTTGGCAACGTATAAAGACCTCACAAGATCGACAAAAGAGTCATACTGATCTTCATCGAAAAGACGTGGAATTCAATGTTGGAGAGCATGTGTTGTTACTGTAGCACCATGGAAAAAAGTTATGAGATTTGAAAAGAGAGAAAAGCTCAATCAACAATTCATTGGCCCATTTGAAATACTTGACCGAGTAGGAACTGTGGCTTATAGACTCGCGTTACCGCCAAGTATGTCCCGTGTTCATAACATTTTTCACATATCCATGTTATGTAAATATGTGAAAAACCCGAACCACATTATTGAGTTAGAACCGGACGAAATAACAGAAGATTTAACGTATGAAGAGGTTCCTGTTAAAATCTTGGATAAGAAGGAATATATTCTACGCTCCAAGGTTATACCTCAAGTCAAAGTTTTGTGGAGAAACCACAATTTTGAGAAAATGACCTGGGAGTTAGAATCTGAAATGAAATCAAGGTATCCTCACCTCTTCGACATACCAGGTACGTACCCTAATTTTGAGGATAAAATTTCATAAGAAGGGGAGGTTGTAAGATCCCAACTTTTTTGAATAAAGATGAATTTTCTATAAATATCATTTTTGAATATTCAGGTGTGAATTGTTATAATTGTGGGTAATATTTATAAATTTTGTAACGTAAGCAAGCGGTTATATAATATTCGATTGGTCGGGAAATATTCGTTTTAACAGGGAATATTCGTACGGCGGCATAATTATTGGTGGACCCCATAACGAAATTATTGTCGGAATGAGAAAACGACATAAATAACTTTTTATAAAAATAACGGCGGAAGTTTTACCGTTAACTGTTAAAATACCCGGTGTTAAAAGTACAGTAATACGCGTGGTTACATAGTAGCACACGGTATTGATTATTGATACTTACGTGAGAAGTCACTCAGTTATATTCAATTATTGCTACAGTGTAAGACCCCAACTTATTATAAATGAAATTGAATTTTCTCTATTTATTATTTTAAAATAGTAAGGGTTGGTTTGATTAATGTGATTAGTTATGGGTACAAAGGCGCAAATATTTTTAAATAAGCAAGTGGTTATAAAATATTTATTGTTGTCGGGGAATATTCGTTTGGTCGTGGAATATTCTTACTGTTGGAAAATATTCGTACGACAGCGCAGCCTTGTGTGGGCCCCATAACGAAAAGCGATTGGATGAAGAAAATGACAAGTATAAGTTGTTTATAAGTAACGGCGTAGTTACCGTTAATACTGTTAGAATACCAGGTGGTTAAAACACAGTAGCACACGGTATTGCACCAATTATTGATTCTTATGTAAGAAGGCACTACTCAATAATTGTTACAGTAATTACTGTTCAATATTTTGTTTTATTGATTCAATAATTGTTGCATTGATATTTTATATTACTGTTATTCAATATTTGTCACTACACAATATTTTTCATTATCGGAGCAATAATTCATATTATCTGAATAATATTATTAGATAATATTATTAGCAATGTCTAGAAACTTCTGTCTAAGGAGAGGTTTGGTCATCTAATTGCGCGCCAGTAAGGAGAAATCCTTATTGGAAAGCCCCCTCTTTCTTGGGAACGACCTAGTTATCGATATTGTGATTCTGTAATATTATTTTTGAATAATTAATTATTGATTTATATGATAAGAAAAATATTCATTTTATGTGGATATAGATGGAGAAAATTTTAAAGTGCCAATTGTTGAAAAATTGATATATTATTTTTTTGATAAAATAATTCATTTAAATATATTATTTTAATAATATAATAATGGTGATATTTTTACAATGAATGTAGGATATATGAATATATGAGGAGAAAAAGTATTTTGTTGTAAAAGTTATTTAAAACATGTTAAACATGTCTGTGGGCCCATTTCTTGACTGAAATTTGATTATAGCCTGTAAAATAGTCCGTATGTGGATTTCGATCAATTTCTGTTTTGAATTTGGAAAAACTTTCTTCTGCAAAGTTGTAGAGAATGAAATTTTCTATGAAAAAGACATAAAGTTTGAATTTTTCTTATAAAAAGACTATTTATTATGAATTATTGAAGTTTCGTAGTTCCGAAATAATTGATTTTTGAAAGTTTTAATTATTTTTAATAACAAAAACATTTTTTTTTGTTTTTGTCACTATTGGTGGCTGAATTCAGATGGTCAAGGTGGGCGTAAGAATTTAAATAAATAATATTAATATTTTATTAAATTTTCTACTTTGGTGTTCTAAGTATTTTCTTAGAAATAGGGTGCTTAGGTTAGAATTGAAAATCACACCAGAAACTAAAGTTTTCTCTCTCTTTTTCTCTCTATATTATCGAGCGTATTCTTGTGAGTATTTTGATACTTTGAGTGTTGCTATACGGTGCAAGTTCCCTTCAGCACTATATCCAGTATTCTAGCTAGAAGTACTGTCTTTTCGAGGTAAGGGATGTATTTTTTTTTTATAAATAATATTATTTCTTTCGATATCATTATGCCAAAATATTGATCTAAATTTTTTATCAAATTTAGAACTTTTTGTGTTGGGGTTACTATTCACGTATACGGTACTATTCACGTATACGGCACTATTCACGAATACGGCACTATTTACCAAAAAAGTAAATTTTTGTTTTGTCCAAGATATCTATTATGGATACTAGCTTTGATTGTATTCATGTTTTGATCATTCTTGAATTTTACTTCGCTATGAATATTTATGAAGTATTTTTGAACTCGGATTGTTTAAAGTATGAATCCTTAATATTTGTTCTTTTGTTTCACTGGATTCGTTTTCTTTAAAAGATTTTTCATCATCCTCAGTCCTAAATGATAATATAACTGAATATCTTTGGCATGTAGTGCAAAGATGAATGATTTTCTGATGAATATCTTTGGCCCGTAGTGTAAAGATGAACAGGTGTTTAGATGAACATGACCAACTGATGAATATCTTTGGCCTGTAGTTCAAAGATGAACATTTGATTCCAGATATATATATTGATTGATGTTGCAGGGATAAAATATCGATGATGGACTTTTAAATTCATAGATGATTCTCTACTTAACTCTTCTAATGAATTATTATTTCCGCTGCGAATATTGATTTAAAACTTGTTGTATATTGTATTCTATCAGATTTTTCCCTGTTGAAGACTAACGATAATTTGTTCTATATTATCTTAGTCGTAATATTCTTTACTGGGCTAGTTGAGCTCACCCTTTTCTTTTTTGTTCTATTTTTCTTCTTAGGAGGCAAGAATGTAGCAAGTACTAGTTGGGGTATGGAATGATGGTTCTAGAAAGTTGTTCAGTAGTCCTCACCATTTTTGTAAAATAATATGTCAATAATTGTAATGAGGACTTATATATTTGGGTGTGAATATTGTCTAGATGATAATATTTGTATTTAAACTCACAGTTTATGTGTTGTATTAATAAAGTTGTAGTTGTTTCTGTACCATGTTATTGATAACTCAAAATGGGTGATGTATACCTATTTTGGGGGCGTCACAGTTGGTATCAGAGCTTAGGGATATGATCTCTTGCGGAGATCGGGGAATAGAACTAGGAGGGGAAAGACGAGTAAAACCTTCGCTAGTGTATCTTACCTAAGCTTATTTGTTGGTTGGTCAGTATATAGGGATAGTATGTGATATGTTGATTTCTTTAATTAACCCTTATTTTATGGCAGTATTTGAGAATGTCGACTGAGAATGTTAATAGTGGAGTAAATGAGACTGTGGAGACACCTTTACTCACCAATGAGGAAAACGTGTAACAGGCTGGCAATGTTCCTCCTATAAAAAACACCACTGAGCAGATGATGAACGATAGAATGTTTAGAAACTTTTTGCAGTTCATGCAAAATCAGACGAGGGAGACTCGTGTACAAAATACAAGTGGAAATGATAGCAATGTGCAGTTTGTCACGGCCAAGCAATTCAAAGAGTTGGGACCACCAAAATTCTGGGAAAAGCCAAATCCAATTAAGGCGGAGACGTGGGTCAAGCAAATTACCAAGATATTCGATGTCTTGGGATGCACGGAGGAACAGAAGGTTCCATTTGCCACCTTTATGTTCTGTAATGAGGCAGATTACTGGTGGGAATCTGTGAAGCGTACCCATCCAGCCGCACTCAGCATGTCTTGGGAAACATTTCAAAAACTGTTCAATGACAAGTACTTTCCTGAAAGTATTCGTCATATGAAGGAGGTAGAGTTTATTATGCTGGAGCAGAACAACATAACGGTGTCCCAATACGAGGCGAAGTTCACGGAGTTATCCAGGTTTGCACTTCATTTGGTAGAGAATGTGGAACGTATGACACGGATGTTTCTGAGAGGTTTGAAACCCGACATATGTCAGTATCTCATTTCTCATAAATTTTCTCTATATTCAGATGTTGTCAACAGGGCTCAATTATTAGAGCGAGATAACGAGTACGTTCAATCGAGGGACCACAACCAGGATCATACTGGTGACAGCAGTCATCAGAGCAACGATAACCAGCGGGGAAAGAAGAACACGGACAAAAGCGATAACCACTCTGGTGGTAATCGTGGCTATGATAATAGAAGAAGCAAGTGGGAGGAAGATTTTAAAAAGAGGACATTCAACAATGACAATGTGAAGACGTCAACACCAACAACAACTGGTTCTAAAGGAGGAGAACGACCACCGGTCGTATGCTACAAATGCGGAAAAGAGGGACATATCAGCCCAAACTGTCCACAATAGTTCAAGGTATGCTATAACTGTGGAAAGGAAGGACATATCGCTCGAGATTGTATAGTAGCAAAACCAAGTCCAGTGGGGATGGTGACTCAAAAGGCTGTCCCAGAAAAGTCAAAGTCAACGGTTCCTAGAAGAGCATTTGTCGTGACTGGTCAAAATGCAAGGAACCCAAACGAGGTGATCACGGGTAAGCTAATCATAAATTCTTGTAAAGTTTATACCTTACTAGATACCGGTGCTACCCATTCATTTATCTCTCCTGCTTGTGCTCAACGTTTAAACTTGACTCTGGAAAAATTAGACTTTGACCTATCTGTGGAGACTCCGTTAGGAGAAACTTTCATAACATCCACTATTTATAAATCTTGTTTGATCCAAGTTGGCACCATCACATTACCTGTTGATCTTATCTCTTTAAAGATACTTGCTTTTGATGTAATTTTAGGGATTGATTGGTTAACTACTCATCATGCCAAAATTGATTGTTTTCGTAAGGTTGTTAGTTTTTATATTCCTAACCAACCTGTTGTACGAATTTAAGCAACTAAACCACTAAAATCAATCACTGTCATATCAAGTCATAAAGCCATTCGTTTATTAAAAAACGGATGTCAAGCTTTCTTAGCCCATGTTATGGATTTGAATAAAGACACGTCAGATTTGAATAATATTCCTGTTGTTAGTGACTTTCCTGACGTATTTCCTGAAGAACTTCCCGGTCTACCCCCAGAACGTGAAGTTGAATTCTTTATTGATCTTGAACCTGGTACAAAGCCCATTTCTAAAACCCCATATCAAATGATTCCTATTGAACTTAAGGAGTTAAAGGTCCAACTACAGAAATTGTTGGACATCGATTTCATTCGTCCTAGTACATCTCCTTGGGGTGCTCCTGTTTTATTCGTAAAGAAGAAAGACGGGAGTATGCGACTTTGTATTGACTACCGAGAATTGAACCATGTCACCATCAAGAATAGGTATCCGCTACCTCGTATTGATGACCTGTTTGACCAGTTACAAGGAGGACAATTATTCTCAAAGATCGATCTTCGTTCTGGATATCATCAGCTGAAGATTAGAACTGACGATATTTCAAAGACTGCCTTCAGAACTCGGTACGGGCATTATGAATTCTTAGTTAAGTCTTTCGGATTGACTAATGCTCCTGCTGCTTTCATGGATATGATGAACCGAGTATTCAAAGAATATTTGGATCAGTTCATTGTTGTCTTTATTGATGACATCCTCATATATTCCAAAAG
Source organism: Panax notoginseng (assembly GCA_016801055.1). Classification (NCBI taxonomy): domain Eukaryota; kingdom Viridiplantae; phylum Streptophyta; class Magnoliopsida; order Apiales; family Araliaceae; genus Panax; species Panax notoginseng. The sequence continues at coordinate 56,526,696 of CM029017.1, read as the reverse complement.
TCTTGAAGATCATAAGCACCATTTGAAGCTGGTACTCCAAAGGCTTCATGAAAACAAGCTATATACCAAGTTAAAGAAATACGAGTTCTGGCTTGAGGAAGTAGCATTCCTTGGGCACATGGTGTCAAAACATGGAGTATCTGTTGACCTGACAAAGATTGAAGCAATACAAAGTTGGGAGCAACTTAAGTCGGTGACCGAAGTACGTAGCTTTTTGGGCTTAGCTAGTTATTATCGGAGATTCGTGGAAGGGTTTTATCGAATCGCTACTCCTTTAACTCAGTTGACTCGGAAGGATACAAAATTCGTATGGAGCGAGGAATGCGAAAAGAGTTTTCAAGAGCTCAAGAGGAGACTCATTTCGACACCTGTTTTGACAATACCATTTGGTTCGAATGGATTTGTTATCTACAGTAATGCTTCGGGCAAAGGGTTAGGATGTGTTCTCATGCAACATGGAAAAGTCATAGCCTATGCCTCGCGACAACTTAATGAATATGAGAGGAATTATCCTACTTATGATCTAAAGTTGGCAGCAGTCATTTTCGCGTTAAAGATCTGGAGGCACTATCTATATGGGGAGAAAGTGGAGATATATTAAGATCATAAAAGCCTCAAATATTTCTTCACCCAGAAGGAACTCAACATGTGGTAACGACGTTGGCTCGAGCTATTGAAAGATTACGACCACACTATTCAATACCATCCTGGAAAAACGAATGTGGTAGCTGACACGTTGAGTAGAAGATCATATACGGGAACGAGTGCGATGATGTCAACACAAAAGCCCATTTTGGGTGATTTACAAAAGATGAAGATAAAATTCAAGACTCCGGGGACCCATGCGATGATGTCAAATATATGCAAAGAACCAACTTTAATCGATAAAGTTAAGGTTGCTCAAGCTACAGACCCAGAGCTGATGCGTATGAAGAAGAAAGTACAAGAAGGTGTTATCCCAGAAGCAAGAATCGATGAAGAAGGAATACTTCGAGTCAACTGCAGACTTTATGTTCCTAACGATTCTGACTTGAAACATAGAATCATGATGGAGGCACACAACACACCGTTTGCAATTCACCCTGGAAGTATCAAAATGTATCGTGATCTTTGACATACATTTTGGTAGAACAATATGAAGAGAGAGATTGCGAAGTTTATCTCGAGGTGTTTAACTTGTCAACGTGTAAAGGCGGAGCATCAAGCGCCTAAGGGTCCATTGCAACCACTTGAGATTCTAAAATAGAAGTGGAAACACATTACCATGGATTTCGTTACAGGTCTTCCCACGGTTTCTCAAGACATAAATGCTTTTTGGGTTATTGTTGATAGATTAACTAAGTCTGCTCATTTCTTACCGATACAGGAGACTTATTCTCTTGAACGTCTTGCTCGTATGTACGCAAATGAGATTGTGAGATTGCATGGCATGCCAGTATCCATAGTTTCGGATCGTGACCCAAGATTCACTTCACAATTTTGGGTTAGCTTGCAAAAAGCTATGGGCACGGATTTATAATTCAGTTCGGCATACCATCCTCAAACGGACGGACAATCAGAGAGGACTATTCAAACTCTTTAAGATCTATTAAGACTCTGTGTCTTAGACTTCAAAGGGAGTTGGGATAAGTATTTACCATTGGTGGAGTTCTCTTACAACAACAGTTATCAGGAAAGTATAGGGGTGGCTCCATTCGAAGCATTATATGGACGAAAGTGTCGCTCTTCAATATGTTGGGATGAGGTGGGTGAAGCAACATTGTTGGGACCCGAGTTGGTACGTATTACTACAGAAAAGATCCAAATGATTCGACAACGTATACAAATGGCACAGGATCGACAAAAGAATTATGCGGATCTTCATCGAAAGGACGTGAAATTTAGTATTGGGGATCATGTATTGTTGCGTGTTACTCCATGGAAGGGAGTTACAAGATTTGGAAAGAGAGGAAAGCTCAATCCATGATTTATTGGTCCATTTTAAATTCTTGACCGAGTAGAAAATGTGGCCTATAGACTCGCGTTCCCTCCAAGTATGTCTCGTGTTCATAATATTTTTCATATATCTGTGCTACGTAAATATGTGAAAGACCCAAACCACGTTATTGAGTTAGAACCGGACGAGATAGCCGAAGACTTAACGTACGAAAAGGTACCTGTCAAGATCTTGGATAGGAAAGAGTATGTCCTACGCACAAAGGTCATACCACAAGTCAAAGTTTTGTGGAGGAACCATGCTATAGAGGAAATGACCTGGGAGTTGAAAACGGAAATGAAAGCGAGGTATCCTCACCTTTCGAAATACCAGGTACGTACGTCAATTTTGAGAACGAAATTTTATACGGAGGGGAGGTTGTAAGACCCCAACTTATTATAAATGAAATTGAATTTTCTCTATTTATTATTTTACAAATAGTAAGGGTTGATTTGATTAATGTGATTAGTTATGAGTACAAAGGCGCAAATATTTTTAAATAAGCAAGTGGTTATAAAATATTCATTGTTGTCGGGGAATATTCGTTTGGTCGTGGAATATTCTTACTGTTGGGAAATATTTGTACGACGGCGCAGCCTTGTGTGGGCCCCATAACGAAAAGCGATTGGATGCAGAAAACGACAACTATAAGTTGTTTATAAGTAACGTAACGGCGTAGTTGTTACCGTTAATACTGTTGGAATACCCGGTGGTTAAAGCACAGTAGCACACGGTATTGCACCAATTATTGATTCTTACGTAAGAAGGCACTACTCAATAATTATTACAGTAATTACTGTTCAATATTTTATTTTATTGATTCAATAATTGTTGGATTGATATTTTATATTATTGTTATTCAATAATTGTCACTACATAATATTTTCCATTATCGGAGCAATAATTCATATTATCTGAATAATATTATTAGATAACATTATTGGCAAAGTCTAGAAACTTTTGTCTAAGAAGAGGTTTGGTCATCTAATTGCGCGCCAGTAAGGAGAAATCCTTATTAGAAAGCCCCCTCTTTCTCAGGAACGGCCTGGTTGTCGATATTGTGATTCTGTAATATTATTTGTGAATAATTAATTATTGATTTATATGATAAGAAAAATATTCATTTTATGTGGATATAGATGGAGAAAATTTTAAAGTGACAATTGTTGAAAAATTGATATTTTATTTTTTTGATAAAATAATTCATTTAAATATATTATTTTAATAATATAATAATGGTGATATTTTTACAATAAATGTGGGATATATGAATATATGAGGAGGAAAAGTATTTTGTTGTAAAAGTTATTTAAAACATGTTAAACATGTTTGTGGGCCCATTTCTTGACTGAAAATTGATTATAGCCTGTAAAATCGTCCGTATGTGGATTTCGGTCAATTTCTATTTTGAATTTAGAAAAACTTTCTTCTACAAAGTTGTAGAGAATGAAATTTCCTACGAAAAGGACATAAGGTTTGAATATTTCTGATAAAAAGGCTATTTATTATGAATTATTGAAGTTCCGTAGTTCTAAAATAATTAATTTTTGAAAGTTTTAATTATTTTTAATAACAAAAACATTTTTTTGTTTTTGTCATTATTGGTGGCTAAATTCAGATATTCAAGGTGGGCGTAAGAATTTAAATAAATAATATTAATATTTTATTAAATTTTCTAATTTGGTGTTCTAAGCATTTTCTTATAAATAGAGTGCTTAGGTTAGAATTGAAAATCACACCAGAAACTAAAGTTTTCTCTCTCTCTCTTCTCTCTATATTATCGAGCGTATTCTTGTGAGTATTTTGATACTTTTAGTGTTGTTATACGGTACAAGTTCCCTTAGCACTATATCCAGTATTCCAACTAGAAGTACTGTCTTTTCGAGGTAATGGATATTATTTTTTTTCTAAATGATATTATTTCTTTCAATATCATTATGCCGAAATATTGATCTGAATTTTTTATCAAATTTAGAACTTTTTATGTCGGGATTACTATTCACGTATACGGCACTATTCACGTATACGACACTATTCACGAACACGACACTATTTACCGAAAAATTAAATTTTTGTTTTATCCAAGATATCTATTATGGATACTAGCTTTGATTGTATTCATGTTTTGATCATTCTTGAATTTTACTTCGCTATGATTATTTATGAAGTATTTTTGAACTCGGATTGTTTAAAGTACGAATCCTTAATATTTGTTCTTTTGTTTCACTGGATTCGTTTTCTTTAAAAGATTTGTCATCATCCTCAGTCATAAATGATGATATAACTGAATATCTTTGGCATGTAGTGCAAAGATGAATGATTTTCTGATGAATATCTTTGGCCCGTAGTGCAAAGATGAACAGATGTTTAGATGAACATGACCAACTGATGAATATCTTTGGCCTGTAGTTCAAAGATGAACATTTAATTCCAGATATATATATTGATTGATGTTACATGGATAAAATATCGATGATGGACTTTTAAATTCATAGATGATAGTAGATTTCATTCTCTACTTAACTCTTCTAATGAATTATTATTTTCGCTGCGAATATTGATTTAAAACTTGTTGTCTATTGTATTCTATTAGATTTTTCCCTATTGAAAACTAACGATAATTTGTTCTATATTATCTTATTCATAATATTCTTTACTAGGTTAGTTGAGCTCACCTTTTCTTTTTTGTTCCATTTTTCTTCTCAGGAGGCGAGAATGTAGCAAGTACTAGTCGGGATATGGAATGATGGTTCTAGAAAGTTGTTTAGTAGTCCTCACCATTTTTGTAAATAATGTATCAATAATTATAATGAGGACTTATTTTGGTGTGAATATTGTCTAGATGATAATATTTGTATTTAAACTCACAGTTTATGTGTTATATTAATAAAGTTGTAGTTATTTCTGTACCATATTATTAATAACTCAAAATGGGTGATGTATACCTATTTTGGGGGCGTCACAGTAATTGCTGCATAGTATCTCACGTTATTTGATTCAATTATTGTCAATATTTTATACTACCTCCATCCCATAATAACTGTCGTTTTAGAAGGAAATGTTTTTCTCAATTTATTTGTCGTTTACAACTTTCTAGGAGAATAAATTATTTACTTTTCTATATCACCCCTACCTTCTCTCATTGTCCCAAAAAATTTTTTCCTTGTATTAATATTTTTCAACTTCCCACAAAGGGGTAGTGATGAAATTTCACACCAATTTTAATTAATAAATGATAGCACTAAATGATTTTTTTAATCCATGTGCATCAAGCTAAAGCGACAGTTATTATGGGATGGAGAGAGTATATTATTAAATCAATAATTGAGACGATACAGTTATTCATATTATTATTTACAATATTGACGATGTCTAGAAAGTTTTGTCGAGGAGAGGTTTGGTCACCTAATTGCGCGCCAATAAGAAAAAATCCTTATCGAAAAGCCCCCTCTTTCCTAGGAACGATCTGGTTGTTAAATATTGTAAATTATAATAATGATGATAAATGTTGTTAAAAATATTGAGGAGATTTTTTTATGAAGTACTTGTTGTAAATTTACTTATTATTTGGACTCCCATTTACCCATTTTTCAAAATAGTCGAGAGTAAGTTATCTCAGTGTTGTTTATATATATATATATATATATATATATATATATATATATATATATATATATATATATATGTTTGAAAATGGTGGATGTCACGGGGGGTGAAACCCGTGACTTACTTTTGTTATATATTATATATATATTATATAATAAGTTTTGTTTTTTATGAAAAATAGAATATATTATATTTTATTATGCATAATATTTGCATAGTATCTGTATAGTGTTTGCATAGTAAATTATAAAAAAAAATTCAAACAAATTGTTGCGTCGTCCGTGAATTTTTTTTCTTTCAACTGTGCAGTCCGTTTCTAAATAGTATCCTTTCATTCTCCTATAAATAGGATGCTTAGTTAGAATTGAAAATCACATCAAAACCAGAGAATTCTTCTTCTATAATATTGAGCGAATTTCTTGGTAGGTTTGTAATATTCTTGGACGCAATCAAATTGCACAAATTAAGCGGAAGCATGAAAAATCAGAGTTTAAAAATTTTACAAATCATATACCTGGATCATCCTTTATGCACAATTATTAATTAAATGAAAATATGAAGAACAAGAATCATACCCTTGAAGATTCGAGCTTCTTCAGGTACAAGTTCACCTCCAATCTTTTTCACGTTCAACTTGAATCCACCGGGTTTGGTTCTTTCCTTTGATCAATGTTAGCCACACAAGTGTTTGGCCTCTAGAGGTGATCCATCAAGGAAGAAGAAAGATTCAAGAAGATGGGTACTTGGCAATGTAAGGATCCAGAAATTTTACAAATAAATTTTTTTTATTTATTTAATATTGATATTGATTACCAATATTGTGCTAAGTATCAGTGATACAAGTTTAGAGAAGTGGTCAATTTGTGTATTGATTAAGAAATATAAGTAGAGTTATGCTTAACAGAAAATAGAAAACCTAATCCTAAGTTCAGATAGGGATTTAGTAGAAAATACAGTTACAATAATTGTATTGATGAGTATGTATTTGTACGATATAGAATTGATGATCAATGATTGATCGAATAAAGTTATAAACTTAGTAAACCTTAATGAGAGATTTGAAACCCTAATCTTTGATTGAGAAATCTAAAGCACATTTAAAAACCCTAACTCGAATTACCAAACCCTAATCAGTAAACCCTGATTTTAATTTTGGAACTCTAAAATTTAATTAAGGAACCCTAATAATGGTTATCAGAACCTAAGGATTAAAAATATTAGGGAAGTATGTGAAATGACTAAAATAACCCTATAAATAATATGGAAATTACCAAAATACCCTTAGTAGGGGTAAAAAGACCAAAATACCCTCGAGCTTATCTTTTAACAAAAGATAAACACAAATCTTGGTGACTCATCACCAAGATTTGCCATGTGTCTAAATCCAATAAATAAATGACCAAATTAACCTCAAAGTTGATTGGGAAATTATCAAACTACCCTTAGGATGTGTAAAATGACTAAAATGCCCTTACCTTATCTTTTAACAAATGATAACATCAAATCTTGGTGACTCATCACTCAAGATATCCCATGTGGTGAAAAACAACCAAACTAGCCATATGTTGACACCTAACATCAACCACAACCATTGGATCAAAGCTTGGAGATTAAGAAATGGATTAAAGACTAAAATACCCTTGATAAAAATTACTAATGACGAATATGTCCTAGAAGGAAATTTTTAGGAAATTTCCTAGAGATGGTGGAATAACCATTTTACCCTTTTCTAGTGATGGCATAATGACAATTTTGTCCTTGATGGTAGCTAACTAAATGGCCAAATTAGTAAGGGACTTTTTAGTCATTTGTTAAGTAAATTAACAATTAAAATAAAATCAAAATTGGAGCAATTATCCTTAAGTGGCCAGGCATGTGGGTGAATTTGGAGAGCAATGATTATTATTTTTAGTATTTTAAAATTAATATACCACATTTAGTAGTTTTGTTCCTTCCATTTCATTTACAAGAGAGCTAAAAGAAAATTCAAGAGAGAGAGAGAGAGTGTGTGTGAGCTCACGGCAAAGGAGGAAGAAGAAAAGGGAGGAGATCAAACATCTATGCACCCTAAGTTTATATCTTATTTTGGAAGGAAAAGGAAAGTAGCTAGCAAAGGAAGGTAAATAAAAAGAAATTTATTTTCTAGATTTAGTTAAAGTTTTGTGTAGTTAGTTACTTTTATTGTGATTTATGAATTTTTGTGATCTTGATGGTGAAAACCTTATGAAAAGGTTAGATCTTAAGATATGTTATATATCTTGGTTATATATGTTAGATTGTGTTAGAAACATTTGGGAATAATGAAGTTGGTAAGTTTTTATGGAAGTTTTTAGTTATTATGTGGGATCCATGTGATTTATTTTGAAGAATCATTTTTGATATTTGAGATCTACTTGTTGGTTGTCCTAGAGCTATAAGTTATGAGTATAATCCCTTTTAATTGACACAAAAAGGTTGAGAATTGAACAAGTTACGGAATTTATGTTAAAACACCTCTACGTGGTAAAAATCAGAAAGTGAGGCCGCTTACCAGCCACTTTGGCCACTGATTTCTGGATCTTATATAGCTTCAATTTGGGTGTTTCATAAATGAAAACTGTAGTTAAAGAAAATAAGAATCTAACGCCTCCGACGGAACCTAAATCCGAGTTGTAGATTTCGTTTTATAAACGTTTCCGTGAAGAACCCCAAAACTGTAAAATGAGGAACACAAACTGCCCAAAACTTTCCAAGGGCAGTTTCGGGAGTTTAATTTGTGAAATAAATTCAGGCCTTTTAGGAAATTAAAATATATGATATAAAGTAGCTCCTGTCCAAAAATGAGTTCATTCTGACTTAAAATGACCAAGTTATGACCATTTCAATTTTTAGGATTTTCCGACGAAAACGGATATAACCGGAGTTCTATAACTCTGATGGCTACGAAATTTAAACTGGAGGTTCACGTTAATATATATAAGATTATGTCAAGGGATGGGAACTTTTGGAGTTGAGTATGATATAGCTAATTTTCTTAAATTATGAACTAAAAACGGACTTTTGAAAAATACTAAAGGAAATTGAAAAATTCTAGAAAAATTATTTTTGTCTATGGAATATATGTATATATGTGTGGCCAAAATAAAAATAAAAAAATAATAAAATAAAAAATAATAAGTTGGTTTGGTATTTTTCATGCTTATGAATGAGTTAATAATAAATGAGAAAATTAGGTTATATTGAGTTATAAAACTTAGAATTGTGATTTTAATGATTAAATGATCATGTTATGATATAATAAGACTTTATGAGGGTATGTTGGTCATTTTTAATAAAATGTTATATGAATGGCATGTTATGTGTGTTAAATAAATTAAATAGTAAAAGATAAACAATTAAATTAAATTGTTATTAAATAATTAATAATATTAGTAAGTGATTAAAATATTATTAAAAGGGTTAATAATATTGGTAAACGATTAAGATATTATTATATGAGTAAAGTATTATTAATTGATTAATAATACTAATAAGTGAAAGAAAAAAATATATATTAAGATTAATGAGTTTAAGATGATAGTAATATTATCAAGGTATAATAATATTACTAAGGAATGTTATATCTAATGTTTATTATGTGGCTAAATGTTACATAATATGTTATGAAAATAGTAATGTTATGAGATAAAGTATATTATGCTAATTGGAAGATCGATCTTAACAATGATAGGTCTTTTCAATAAAGAGATTATAATAGATTGCGTAGCAGTAATCGACGGACAAGGCAAGTTTTTCCGCACTTTGTGAGACTTTATATTTCAAATGCAAGTTTTTCCGCACTTTGTGCAACTTTACATTTCAAATGCAAGTTTTTCTGCACTTTGTGCAAACCTCATATTGCAAATGCTGGCTTCATTTAAATTATTTTATTAAATGAAAATTTTATATTTATTAGTTATGATCTGGTGATATACAATGTATATGATTTCTGTTATTCAAAGGTTATGATTTCTTGTTCAAACATAACCAAGTCATATGAGTTATTATTATGAAAAATTGTGTGTGATTTGATATCAAAGTATAGTTTGCGAGAACCTAATATTGTTTGGTACCGATAAATATACTGACACTATTAGAACCGACAGTCAAGGACTGTCGGTGGGCAATTATGGTTGTCCTTGGCAGTAGTAAGTTGTTACCGACATTTATAGCAATGATCGGATAATATTTAGAGGATGATATGCATACTCCTAGTTTTGTTTGGTTGAGCGAATCAACCCGAATTTCTAAGTTTACAGAACTAACAGAAATTCGAAATGGGCAGGGTTTGGCTGACAAACCTCAGTATATATGTGTGGCACTACTCTGAACTTTATGTTCATTCAATCCAGATTTGGTGTGTGTGAAAAAACTTTGAACTTTATATTTATTTAGTCCAGATTTGGTATATGTATAACTTCGTTTATTGTTCAAAACTTGCTGAGCTTTCTGTAGCTCATCCCTGCAAATATTTTCTTCATTTGCAGATAGAAAGAATGTATTCAAGAGGTTCCGATATTTGTGGATAGAAGGGCTTAAAACATGGTTATCCATTTGAGAACTATAATGTAATATTTGACAGCATTCCGAATCAATGTAATGGTATATTATTTGTGTAAGGTAATTATTAGTTCTAGTGTTTAGTTTTCATTCTAATGAAATTAGAAAAGAGTACAGTATCTATATGAACTATACATCTGAATGATAGTGTTAACAGACATTGGGCTTCTCTGATGCACTGAGGTAGCGCTTCTTAGTTCCAAGAACCCTACCATTAATACTATGGAGGTCAGATAGATAGGAATTATTGATATGGAAGAAATATCTGTAAGATACTAAACTTGTACATTCAAGTAAGGGTACTCAGTTACGATAAATGTTCTGACGAGAACTACTATTTGCTATGAGTACTGTGAATCTTGGATTTATATGAATTATTATCTTATAAAATATTTACGTGAGCACCAAATTGGCTACAGTGAATGTAGAGAATTTGGGGGCGTCACAGGCAAAATCCTAGTTTTTCTATCTCTCATAGAAAAAGTGTGTACTCTCCCAACTATTGAAATTATGTCTGTTGTGAAAAAATCAACAATAACTCTACACCCATAATAAGACTTCTCTTATTTATAGATGTAGGCAACCCTCCTTAACAATTAAGGAATTAGGTTTTATTTTAATTAATTAAAATTCTTTAATTAATTAGGCTCCCAATCTTATTAGGAATAATTAATTAAACTCTTTTAATTAATTAGCCTCTTAATCTTATTAGGATATATGAGAGTACTTTTATTAATTAATTCTCAAACTCCTTTAGGAATTAAATAATAATAATAATAATAATAAGACTCCTCTTATTAATTTATATTTAATATTTTCAAAATATAAAATAATAAATATTAAGCTATTTGATTTATTTCATCACCATAGATTAAATTAAATATACTTAATTTATTATTACGATTATGCCATTTACTTCTTAAATAATTATTCTTTCTTTTATGGTGTGACCCTTTAGGTTCTCCATATTAAACCGGTTGTGAATAAATCAATTAGAACAATTCTAATCTTATTTAAATAAATAAATTAAAATATTAATTTATTTAAATAAATAATATTTATTCTACAATAGGGATAAGCCTCCCTAGCGATTAACAACTTTTTAGATAATATAGATTTCAACATTAATCATAAAAGAACCTTTGAGTAAATAGTTATCGTACAATTCAATCCTTCCACCATACAGTGTTCCAATTAAATATAAGACATGGAGTTACTGTCAAGTCTTATTTTATTTAATTATATGTATTTCGACTCTTAAATGCACAACTCTAAATAATGCAAATTAGAAACTCATTTCTAATTTTATTCTGCCTTGGCCAAGGACTACTGGGTTGTTATTTATTGAATCACATAGGATATTTCTCTTCTTTTACTAGAAGTGGTAGATTCTTTATTGATCATATATTATCTCCATGTACAACTTATTATACCCAAGCATACCCTTTGATATACCCTAAAGGTCTTAAGGAATAAGTCAAAGTATAACTTATCATACACAAGATACTATGATGACCTCAAGTCCAAGGATCACTTGTACTACTATCACTACAGGAATTCTTATTGACAGGTAAGTAAAACTCCATTAGGTATTCCTTAGCGAGCCACGTTCAGTGAACTTATTCTCTAATAAGCACCTACATACTTGCTTTAGTGTCTCCACACAAATGATCATGAGATCAATCATCCTCATTCAATGAGCAAGCAACGTATGTACCAATCTATCCGGATTCACTAATCCCCAATTTAGTAATCCAACGATTGGGAACTATTTTAGTTTTAAGCTTTCTAAGAATTTAGATCTCATTAGAATGATCATCATCATTATTCTAAAAGCATTACTTAAAACTATGGGTTTATCACATATTATAAAACAGCATCATGTAGATAATTAAAAGCCTTTAATAAATTAATACTTTTTATTAATAAATGAATATGATTGTTACAAAGGTATATGTTTTATCATCAAAAATGATTAGCTTGTGTGTATACTACTTTCAATCTCCCACTTGCACTAAAGCCAATCGACATGGTATCTCATACCCTTCTTCTCTAACTGACGATTATCCTGCTGTTGGATAAGCTTTAGTTAATGGATATGTAATGTTGTTCTTGAGAGTCCACTATCTCTATAGTGATTTTTCATCTTTCAATGATTCCTATAATCAAATGAAAGTGCAACAATACATGTTTAGATCCAAGATGAGACTTAGGAACTATTCCTAGTTCTGTAATAAACTTTTCATCCAAACAAACAACTTGCAGCTTTATTTATAGCTATATACTTTGTCTTTATCACTAAACCAGCAACTGTTTGCTGTTTGAAACCTTTTTAATTCACTACACCACTGTTCAAGGTAACGCTTTACCTTAAAGTGAATTTTATGTCGTCTTAGTCTGTCTAAAAAACTTGAGTCTGTTAAGCCCTCTAGTTTTAATTTAGACCCACCATGAATATGATCACATCCTTAGTTCCAGTTAAGTACTTTAAGATATTTTTCATTGTCCCACAGTGAACTTCTCCAAAATATGACTGATCAACATCAGGTCTCGTACATTTCATTGCATACATGATAGTTATTCATGCGATCTTTCTTTTATGAGTCTATGGAGACTATTAAGAGAGATACACTCCAGGGCTCATCAACATGAGACATCTCTTGGAGTTTGCCATGCTAAACGACTTTAGCATCAAATGAATATACGTTCCTTGGGTTAAGTCGAGTATCCTCTTAAATCTATCTATATAGATTTGTATTCCTAATTAAGATACTCTTCCCAAATCATTCATGGACGAATGTTTAAACAACTTTATCTTTACTAATTGTAGTATTGATATGTTATTCCTTATCCATAGTATATAAACATATAATACTAGGAATGTCACGATGCTCCCACTGACCCTTTTGTACACACTAGGTTCATTCTTATTTTTGATAAAATCAAACTCTTTTGATTGTCTCATCAAAAGGAATGTTCCATATTTGAGAAGTTTATTTCAATTCATTTCTCCGAGTGTCTATAACTCTTACCTCATCGTATGTAACTGGATCATCATTATCTATGATGAATCCATACCTCCTAGGTATCTTTGGTACTATTTCAGATTTACGATTCGATTGCGGTACAATAGGTCTATCTACAAGTTATTCTTATTTGACTTATAGTGTTTTGTGGTTCTTGAACTCTTCAAGATTCTATTATCCTCCCACTAACCCCTTCAATGATAAACACTTTTATCTTAGAAGGTAGCGTGTTTCGCAATAAACACATTTTGCTAACTAGGATTATAGAACATATACTCTAAACTTAATTTAGGATGTTCCACAAATTTGTACTTGTCAAATCTTGTCCCAAGCTTATCCTTTGAAACCTTTTTCACATAAGCTGGACAACCCCTTATCTTAACATACTTAAGATTAGGAAACCTCCATGTCCATAACTCTTATAGAGTCTTGGGGCAGAATTTTGAGGTTACCTTTTCGTAGATTTGTAGCCATTTCTAGGACATGGCCCCAGAGGAATACTGAAATGTCGGTAAAATTATTATGGACCGTACCATGTCCAACAACGTACGATTTTTCCTTTCAGATACATCAATCAATTATTGCGTATCAAGAGGCGTCCATTATGAGAAAACCATTTGAGATGATCTAGAAACTTATTGCACAAGTATTTATTCCATGATCTAATCAAAGAATCTTAATACTTTGCCAATTTGTTTCACTTCTGAATTTTTTGAACCTTTCAAGTAATTCACACTTGTATTTCATCAAATACAAATATTCAACTCTTTGAATAATCATCTCCTTTTCTTATACTAGTTTGTTCAATTTATAAAATATTTTTTTACGTAAGTCAAGTATACAAAATCCATTAAGTAATATTCTAGTTCTATACTAAACATTATTATTATAAATAGAACAACAATTGTTCTTAAATATAATACCAAAGATTTTATTGTCCAACAACAAAAATGAAAACAATGTTTCTAATGAGAACTAGAATACAATAACAATTTATTGACTTAATAGATTTGCCCGTAGGTAATGCTAAACTATAAATTTCTATGGCTAATGCAACAATATTTACTTCATTTCCCACATATAAGATTATCCTAGTTTTTCTATCTCTCATAGAAAAAGAGCGTACTCTCCCAACTATTGGAATTACGTCTGTTGTGAAAAAATCAACAACTCTACACCCATAATAAGACTTCTCTTATTTATAGATGTAGGCAACCCTCCTTAACAATTAAGGAATTAGGTTTTATTTTAATTAATTAAACTCTTTTAATTAATTAGGCTCCCAATCTTATTAGGAATAATTAATTAAACTCTTTTAATTAATTAGCATCCTAATCTTATTAGGATATATGAGAGTACTTTTATTAATTAATTCCAAAACTCCTTTAGGAATTAAATAATAATAATAGTAATAATAATAATAAGACTCCTCTTATTAATTTATATTTAATATTTTCAAAATATAAAATAATGAATATTAAGCTATTTAATTTATTCCATCACCATAGATTAAATTAAATATACTTAACTTATTAATACGATTATGTCATTTGCTTCTTAAATAATTATTCTTCCTTTTACGGTGTGACTCTTTAGGCTCTCCATATTAAATCGGTTGTGAATAAATCAATTAGAACAATTCTAATCTTATTTAAATAAATAAATTAAAATATTAATTTATTTAAATAAATAATATTTATTCTACAATAAGGATAAGTCTCCCTAGCGATTAACGACTTTTCAGATAATATAGATTTCAACATTAATCATAAAAGAACATTTGAGTAAATAGTTACTGTATAATTCAATCCTTCCACCACACAATGTCTCAATTAAATATAAGACATGAAATTACTGTCAAGTCTTATTTTATTTAATTATATGTATTTCGACTCTTAAATGCACAACTCCAAATAATACAAATTAGAAACTCCTTTCTAATTTCATTCTGCTTTGGCCAAGGACTACTGGGTTGTTATTTATCGAATCATATAGGACATTTCTCTTCTTTTACTAGAAGTGGTAGATTCTTTATTGATCATATATTATCTCCATGTATAACTTATTATACCCAAGCATACCCTTTGATATACCCTAAAGGTCTTAAGGAATAAGTCAAAGTATAACTTATCATACACAAGATACTATGATGACCTCAAGTCCAAGGATCACTTGTACTACTATCACTACAGGAATTCCTATTGACAGGTAAGTAAAACTTCATTAGATATTCCTTAGCGAGCCACGTTCAGTGAAATTATTCTCTAATAAGCACCTACATACTTGCTTTAGTGTCTCCACACAAATGATCATGAGATCAATCATCCTCATCCAATGAGCAAGCAACGTATGTATCAATCTATCCGGATTCACTAATCCCTAATTTAGTAATCTAACGATTGTGAACTATTTTAGTTTTAAGCTTTCTAAGAATTTAGATCTCATTAGAATGATCATCATCATTATTCTAAAAGCATTGCTTAAAACTATGAGTTTATCACATATTATAAAACAGCATTATGTAGATAATTAAAAGCATTTAATAAATTAATACTTTTTATTAATAAATGAATAAGATTGTTACAAAGGTATATGTTTTATCATCAAAAATGATTGGCTTGTGTGCATACTACTTTCATTTCTTTCGAGTTTTAGAAAGCTTTGAACGTAAAAAATAGTGAAAGTTTTCTTCAAGAATATCCCCGCTATACCAGTCGGAATACTCTTCTTTCTAAGGTAAGGGATATTATTTTTGTTCAGTTTTCGTATGAAATAATATTTTCTTCCATACTATGTAGTATGTAAGTAATATTATTTCGTTTCAGATTTCAAATTCTATACTCATTTTGTTAAGTTTTGGCTTCTATACTCCACGAAATTAGTTGAATATCCTTGATATTTGCGCTTCATCCAGTATCTTTTAATAGAAATATTATTCTGAGCATTCTTGATAAGTTTAAACCTTTTTATGTCAGAATACTATTTACGGAGTACTATTCACTCGGTTACTATTCACCCGGGATACTATTCATAACAAAAATTAATTTTTTTTCGGTCCAAATCATTTTTGACACAATATTATTCTTGAATTTTACTCTACAAAGCAGTATCATGTTGACAATTTGGACATTATTGAATTCTGGATAAATTAAATTATAAATATTTAAAATTTATCCTTTGCTGTAAGACCCCGAATTTTATGAAATAAAAGTATTTAATTTTTCTATTTAGTAAATACTTAAATTGATAAAAAGTTAAAGTTAATGGTGATATGTGAAATTTTTTTCAAATAAGCAAGTGGTTATAAAATATTCATTTTTGTCGATGAATATTAGTTTGGTCGTTGAATATTCTTGCTGTCGGGCAATATTCATACGACGGCGCAGCCTTGTGTGGGACCCATAACAGAAAGCGATTGGATGAAGAAAACGACAAGTATAAGTTGTTTATAAATAACGGCGTAGTTGTTACCGTTAATACTGTTGAAATACCCAGTGGTTAAAACACAGTAGCACACGATATTATACCAATTATTGATTCTTACGTAAGAAGTCACTATTTAATAATTGTTACAGTAATTACTGTTCAATATATTATTTTATTGGTTCAATAATTGTTACGTTGATATTTTATATTATTGTTGTTTCAATAATTGTCACTGCACAGTATCTCCATTATCAGATCAATAATTCATATTATTTGAATAATATTATTAGATAGCATTATTGGTAATGTCTAGAAAGTTCTATCTAATGAGAGGTTTGGTCATCTAATTGCGCCCCAGTAAGGAGAAATCCTTATTGGAAAGCCCCCTCTTTCTTGGAAACTGCCTGGTTGTCATAATTGTGATTCTGTAATATTATTTGCGAATAATTAATTATTGATTTATATGATAAGGAAATATTTATTTTATGTTGATATAAATGATGGATTTATTTAAGTGGTTATAAATGAAAGAATTAATGTTGAGATGTTTTATCAGTATTTTGTCGGATTGGAGGTATTATTAAATCAAACCAGTGTTCTTGAGCTATACTGTGTGAGTTATATTTTTTAATCCGACCGTTGGATCATTGTGATTTTTGGATATGTTATACATATATAAGTTGAGTATATGTCCATAAATTTTGAACCAGTAAAAATAAACGTATGATTTGTTATGAATTTTAAGAGGTGACTGATTCAGAAATTAGGTTTATAAATGATTTTGGTAGAAAATTCTAAAATTGAGTGGGTCCCACTTGTGGTTGGTGAAGAAATATGCTAAATTTTATTTCAAATGTGGTGGGTGGCAATAGTAGCAGGTAAAGCCATCAGGTTGCAGGTCAAGTCTGCTTTGGCGTTCTAAACATTTTTCTATAAATAAGGTGCTTAGTTAGAATTAAAAATCACACCAGAAACAAGTTTTCTCTCTCTATATTATCGAGCGTATTTTGTGAGTATTTAGATACTTGGTCAGTTGCTATTCATCGGTGCAAATTTTTTAAGCGTCATATCCGATATCCAGTCAGAAATACTGCTCGTTTGAGGTAACGAATAGTAAGGGATTTTAAGGGTTGTTATGTTTTTCAGTTTCGTAATTTTTCTAACCTTCAAAAATTTTGAAAAAATTTAAAATGATAATTTGATGAGTTTTCTTGATTTTTCCAAAAATGACGATTTTTGGATGTATAGATTTAGAGTTGTGAATTTTATGAGAAAAGACTATTTTAAAAGTAACTGCTTATAACTCCTTGTGGTTAACTCCAAAATTGGTGAAATTTTTATTGAGAGTACATGTATATGATGGAAGTATACTCTGTAAATTTCGGAATTTTTGGATAAAAGTACAATTTATGATAAATGTCTAAATATTCGGCTGTTTTGGCCATATGAAAAATAGTAAATGAATTTTAAAAATTCTGAGAAAAATATATGTTCAATATGGAACTATATTCTGCTAAATCCCAGAAAAGAAAATTTGTTTTTACAGATTTGATATTTTTCATGAAAATAGACTAGTTATGAGTAAATGAATTAAATATGTTATGTGAAGTAAGAAAATTGAAAAATAGGATTTTATGACTTGAGAATCCTATATGAGGTATATGCAGATTTTTGATGAGGATTTTGGTTATTGGTGATGAAACCTTATGAGTTTGAAATTTTAGGATGATTAAATGCATTATTTAGTAAAGTGTAAACAATTAAAATAAATTTTTTATAAATTTAAGAAATGTTATTTCAATATCATTATACCGAAATATTGGTATAGATTTTATTGTGGAATTTCTACCTTTTTGTGTCGGATTTACTATTCATGAGTTACTATTCACGAGTTACTATTCATGAGTTACTATTCACGAAGTTACTATTCATGGGTTACTATTCACGAGTTACTATTCATGACAAAATTAGTTTTTTTTTCTAACCAAATTATAGTTGATTTATGAATATTACTCTTGAGATTAAATCTAGATGTTTTGATTATATTGATTTTACTATTATATATAACATTTTTATAACCCTAATGATGATATTTCTATTTGACTTGAGTGTAAAGATGGATAGATTTTTGGTATGATGATGACTATGGGTTCCCTTTGGCCAGTAGTGTAAAGTTGAATTGTTGACTGGTATGATCATGACCATTGAATTTATAATTGAATATCTTTAGCTTAAGTACAAATGTGAAATGATCAACATGGTTATAATTATTGTTTATATAAATTCTGAAATGATTATATATTTTTTTGAGATATTAATATATTTGACCTGTAGTGCAAATATGAAATATTGATGAATATATTTGGCCTGTAGTGCAAATATGAACTGTTGAGGAATATCTTTGGCCTGTAGTGCAAAGATGAATTGTTGATGAATATCTTTGGCCCGTAGTACAAAGATGACCTGTTGTTGAATATCTTTGGCCTGTAGTGCAAAGATGGTCTGTTGATGAATATCTTTGGCCGTAGTGCAAAGATGAAATTGTTAGTATGATTATAAACAGAAATTGTGATTTGGTATAACCATGATCTTTGATGTTTCAGGTAAAGACATGTGATGAAAATTATTTTTGTCCTAGATGCGAAGAGGAATTTAGAATTACAATTATGATTACGAGTTATTCATATAATTGTGGAAAGGAACTGTTGATTAATGTTACAAGGGAATAGAACGGTGGTCTCTAGCTGTGGAGTTCTCCCTAAACAGTATAGAAAAGTATGTTATATTTTATACATCATTTAGTAGTTATATTTGGTGAATCGAATAGGGTGAGGTGAACCCAACTTTGGAAGGGTATTTTGCCGCTATCATACAAGATATCTAATGACATACAACCTCGTGTTATCATAAGACAGGGTTGTGCACATCCACTTACTGAGTATATCTATGAGCACTACTTATATGATTTTGGAGTTTATTTGAAATATAATTTTCAACTGGAGACAATGGAGATAGTTATATATCAAGAGAAGACTCACCATTTGAAAGAGCATGATAGTAATCTTCTCATTTTTTTTAGGTCTATTGGGTCAACCAAGGATAATTCTGTGGACATATGATATCTATCATAACCTAGACGCATGGCCTCCCATGTACGAAGGTTTTCTTGAGCACTTCCCAAAGATTCTAATTTTTAAAACAGTTTTTGACTATACCTTTATGTAAGGTGCCATTGTGACGTGCTATCCAAGGTTGGGATGCGAGTCACAGTTGATATATATATTTGTATCAAAACTCATAACATATGTGTTGTTGTATTTTACACGACAATTGTTGTAATAAAGTTGTAGTTATTTTCTGTACCATGTATTTGGTGACTCAGAATAGGTTGGATGGAATGGACCTATTTTGGGGTTGTTACATTTGGTATCAGAGCTTAGAGATATGATCTCTGACGGAGATCCGAGATTAGAACTAGGAAGGGAGAAACGAGCAATATCCTTCGCTAGTGTGTGTCCTTCCTAAGCTGAATTTTCTTACTTAAGTTGACAAATTATGATATGTCAATTAACCTTTGTTTTGAAGCTGTATTCTAGAATGATATCTGAAATACAGGAGATGAGCAATGGAGAAATCATGATGACAAGGAAGATAGAATCTGAAATAAAAGTAAGGTATTCTCAACTCTTTGAAATACCAGGTGCGTAAATTTCGAGGACAAAATTTTATAAGGAGGGGAGATTGTAAGACCCCGAATTTTATGAAATAAAAGTATTCAATTTTTCTATTTAGTAAATAGTTAAACTGATAAAAAGTTAAAGTTAAGGGTGATATGTGAAATTTTTTTTAAATAAGCAAGTGGTTATAAAATATTCATTTTTGTCAATGAATATTCATTTAATCGTGGAATATTCTTGTTGTCGGGAAATATTCATACGACGGCGCAGCCTTGTGTCGGCCCCATAACAGAAAGCGATTGGATGAAGAAAACTACAAGTATAAGTTGTTTATAAATAATGGTGTAGTTGTTACCGTTAATATTGTTGGAATACCCGGTGGTTAAAACACAGTAGCACACGGTATTGCACCAATTATTGATTTTTACGTAAGAAGACACTACTCAATAATTGTTACAGTAATTACTGTTCAATATATTATTTTATTGGTTCAATAATTACTGCGTTGATGGACAGCTGTTGACAGGATGCAAGTCACGGTTGGTATATATATTTGTATCAAAACTTACAACATATGTGTTGTTGTATTTTACACGACAATTGTTATAATAAAATTGTAGTTATTTTTTGTACCATGTATTTGGCGACTCAGAATAGGTTGGATGGAATTGATCTATTTTGGGGTTTTTACATTTACTTTCATTTAATTGAATTCTTATATCATTGTCATCATCTTCATGCTTATATTATTATGAAAGTCATCTGTAGCCCGTAGTGCATAGATGAACTTGGTATGATTATGACCAGGGATTATTCGGTATAATCATGACAGTAATGTTACAAATGATGTGATAAAAGTCTTCATTGACCCGTAATGCATTGATGGACAGCTGTTGACAGGATCATGATCATTGATGAAAACACGAATATCCTTGGGCTATAGTGCATGGATAATATGTGGTCGTGATACTAATGAATATCATTGGTCGTAGTGCATGGATGATTTGATGATGTGGATTATTTATTAAGCTGGGTCTCAGCGATAAAAAAATTGATGATATACTTTTTAAATCATAGAAGATAGTAGATATTATGCTCTACTTGACTCTTCTAATGGATTGCTTGTTCCGCTGCAGTTAAACTTGATGCTATTATATTTTATTAGTTTTAATACTGTTGAATGCTAACGATAATTTATTCCGTATTATCTTAGTCATAATATTTTTTACTAGGCTAGTTAAGATCACCCTTTTCTTTCATTGTTCTCTTCAGGAAATGAGAATATAGCCGGGACTAGTCGGAGAACGGAGTGACGGTCCAGATGTTTACATTAGTAGTCCTCACTATTCTGTGAAATAGTGTGATAATAAATGTAATGGGGACTTATTTTGAGTTTGAATACTGTCTAGACTAATATTTGTATTGAAACTCACAGCTAATGTTATATATTTAAGTTTGTATTTGTATTCTGTACCATGTATTGGACGACTCAGAATGAGGTGATGTATACCTATTTTGGGAGCGTCACATATGTATACAGATGTGTAGTACACAGTCAGCTATGACGACGATTTTTTGGACTATAGCGACGGTTTCACTCGTCCCCGTCGCCATAACTATTCTGGGCGACGGTAACGGGTGAACCGTCGCCATAGCCCGAAAAACCTGTCGCCATAACCCGACTGTGTAATACATAATTGTGTATATACATATAGTCCTATAAATAAACAATGTTATATAAGAAAAATTAAATATAAATTTTGAACAATCTTTGATGAGTATACTATTAATAAAAAAATTTTAAGAAAAAAAATTAACAACACTATCAATTCATAAAATCAAAATAAAAGACTACAACAACATTTATTAAATTGATTATTGACCAATTTGTTAAAGAAAAATAAAAAACAATTTGTACATAACATTTATTTATAATAATAAAACAAGATGAATATTGAATATAATTTTTAATTATCAACAAGTATGTAAAAAAAGTATCATTAAACACAACTTCCTATTGATTTAATCATATTTTTTTGAATGAATTATTCAATCAGATAAATAAAAGCGTACAATCCAACTAATGCTAAATAAACTATACAAAAAGTTATCTACTTACCTATCATTCACCCTTTACTACTAAATGATAACGACTTCTATCACCACAAGGCTCATAATATATAAATTGAAACATTGCACATAGCAGAAAACTATACGTGTCCGATTGAAAATAGTTCCGTAAATGCATCCCTATACTTATGAAATTGAAGAATACACTTGAAAAGTAGAGTTTGAAATCCATGAAAAGAGAGTAAAATTTAACACTGCGGATATAACTAACGAAACTACAAAGTAATTTACTCTGGCATAATTTTCTCAGGCTTCTTACTCTTTACTTTTCTTCTTCTTTTTCTCTTTCTTCTTTTTCGGGGTTTCAGTTTCTTCATCAGGTTCAGCATGCTTTCTCTTCTTTTTTTTCTTTTCTCCAGCTTCAACATTTTCTGCTCCTTTCTGCAACTCAGCAACTTCAGCTGATTGCTTTTCCTTCTTCTTTTCCTTTTTCGAGACCTCTTCAATTTCGGGTTCAGCATCGTCAACCGTGTCGTCATCATGTGGAACGGCTGTGTCCTCTGCATCAGCCGCCTTCTTCTTTTTCTTTTTATCTTTCTTCTTTTCATCAAGAACTGGAGCCTCCTCAATCTGAGCTGGGTCTATTTCGGTCTTCCTCTTCCGTGAGGCTGGTTCTTTCTCGGTCTTCTTTTCCATTTTCGAGACCACTTCAGTTTCGGGTTCGGCATTGTCAACCATGTCATCATCATGTGGAACGGCTGTGTCCTCTGCATCAGCCGCCGCCACCTTCTTTTTCTTTTTATCTTTCTTCTTTTCATCGAGACCTGGAGCCTCCTCAATCTGAGCTGGGTCTACTTCGGTCTTCCTCTTCCGTGAGGCTGGTTCTTCCTCAGCGGCCGGTTCTGTCTGTCCAAGAACAGAATCTGCTGAAGGATTGTAAGTCTGTAACAAAAATAAACCAAGTGAATGTGATAAGAGGCCAAAAAATCAATAAATTAATAAAATCTAAGAATTGAGCAATAAATTAACAGCTGCAAACTCAAATAGATTGTAGACCTTGGCGGAAGTTATCAAAGCCCCTGCTCCTTTCTTCCGGTCCTTGTCGTAAAACTCTATCTTAGGTTTGCCTTTAGCTGACCCAGCAGAATGACCTAGTTCTCTGCCTTCAAGATTCCTTAATCTAGCTTCAAGCTTCAAAATTAAATAAAAGAAACAATTAGCAAAAAGATGGGGAAAAGAAAGTAGCGCACTTTTCATGTTATAAAATGTATTACCTTGGCTCGATTCTCCAACCCCATAGAATTATCTTCACCATCACCAAGAGCATCATATCGAATTGCTAATGCCGTTTTAGCAGCAAGAGATCGGGCAATTTTCCCTTTATGTTTTGGAGCAGCCTGACCAATTAAAGATGCATGGTAGATAAGACCATACTTAGGGGTTGCATGCTTGGTCTTTAAAGCTCTGAAAAGAGCTTTCTCTGCACCAAGAATCTGAACCGTACTACCCGGCTGTTTTGCAAGATTTAGCAAACTGCCCCCATGCGCAATGAGGCGAGCACCAACAAGTTCTCCAACAAGAGAAGTAAGATTTGGAGCAATGGTGTTCATCCTGCTCTTCAAATAATCATATAATTGAGCTCGGTACTCAGAAAGAGAGAGAACTTGATCACACAGGTCTTTGATATTTATCAGATCAAGGTCACTAACTTCAGTTCCCATGGAAATCAAAGACGCTTCTTTCAGTTCTGTCTCAATCTCTTCTGGCAATATCTACAAACATATGAAGGGAGAAATGTAAACAGCTTTATCCTCCATCAATTAAATGAGCAATCATATCAAAATGGGAAGCAGTAATGTCACAAATTTTAAAAAATTGGTTTCAAGAGTTTTGATATTCCACATGAAATAAGCAAAATAGGCCAACAAAAACACACTTGTTAGTTCTATTCATTTAATCCAATCCATTTATCTGAAAATAAAATTTATAGTTTGTTTCCTGACGGTTATAGTCATAGCAGTCAAAAGTATAATTGAAGATCTCCACAACTGAACATGTGGTTCAATGAGATCCAACACTTTGAAACCATTGCAGTTGCAGCATCCATTTCCAGAATACTTTTTCACAAAATAATTGTGGCAGGTATTCACTTAGGAAGGTGGGTTCATGGGTGGCCGGACCATGGCCTAGGATTCTGTAGTAATATTAAAAGAATTAGGTCACAAGGCGGAGCATGAAATGCAAATCCTACTAAAAACTGATAAAGAGAGCTAGTGGATCCAAAAAGATAGTGGCTGAGGCCTTCGTAGTTCGGGGAAAAGAATAAGGTGACAAAGTTGTTATTCAAGTGCCAGAAAATATGGAAAAAGTAGAAGTTCAATTACAAGCGTGACAAAAAGAAATCAAAACTCTACCTCAGAGAAATCAAGCTTTGCAGCATTCGTCCGGTCACCCATCAATTTTACTGACTTGGCATATAGGATGTTGTCTTGTACAATTTTTGCAAGTTCTGGAAAATGCCAACCATACCATTCTCGAACCCTCATTGCATAGGTATTAAGTTCTTTATCAAGATCATCCAACAATCCAATGGCCTGAATTATCATAGTATCCACCTGGTGGAACAACAAACATCAAAACTCCTTAAGAACATGACAAGATTGGCACGTTCATTACAAAAAATAAGTCATCCTGTTCAAAGGTTGTAAGGGCCACAAACAGTGTTCTAAAAATCGGCCTAAGCGGCCGCCTAGGCGCTAGGCGGGGGTCTGGCGCCACACCTAAGGCCAAAAAAACGCTCCAGCCAATTAGCCGGCGTCTAGGCGGGCTAGGCAGGGCCTAGGCGGAGATATTTTGTTTTTTTTTAAAATTACTATCAAAACCAGATCTTGATATATTTATTTTTCTAATGATTTACCATATTTTTAATGCAAGTTGTAGCATATCAAATCACAACAAGAAGTGAACAAGATCAAGTCAAAATAGATAATTTTATTATAGTTGTAATTTTTTGAACTTGTACCAACTTGAAATTATATAAATGATGATACATTTATAATATTTAGTTTAATTCAATATAATTCTTAAATTTATGTTTAGTTTCATAAATTTTAATATTGAATTGAATTCTTAAAATTTTAAATTTTATTATTTAAAACCAATTTTGTTTATGAATAAAACTAATACGTCAAAGATATGTTAGTCATACTTAGTATATGTTATTTGTCATTTTCTTTAAGTCCTCAATTTTGAAAATTACACAAATTAAAATAATTTCATTATTAATAATATCAAATGTCTCATTCAATAAACTTCACACTAATTTTTAAAATAACACGTATTTAAATTTTTGAGAGAGAAGAAGTATGTATATAATTATATATATGAGGATATCAAGATACTACTTACTAGTTACTACTTACTAGTAACACTAATTCTCTATAATTTAATTATTTCAAGTAATGGATATATATCTTACTACTTAAGTGCAATTACTACTAATTCTATAATTTAATTATTATCTTTATTATAGATTATTTTACTTTATATTATTGTTTTGTTAGAATAATGTAAGATAAAATATTAAATTGTCTTAAATAAAAAATCCCGCCTAGGCCCTCCTGGCCGCCCGCCTAGCGCCTTTTAGAACATTGGCCACAAAGCCATTTTCTCTATCTTGCAACTTTAAATGGTTAATAATTTATTTGAGAAGAAAAAAATGAAATTAATTTCAACAAGAAATGGCTTGAAATTCAAAATTTTGGATGCGATGTAGACATAAGAATGTAAAGGACATACATGGAACATGTCAGATCACAAACATTGTTCTTTTTCTTTTGGGAGAAAATCATCACAACAACGAATATAATACTATAATAGACTAAACAGTATCAATATACCATAATCTCTTTTATAAGCAGAAGCACAAGACAGAATAAATCACAAAATAAATTGTAACTTAGCACTTACATAACAAGGACCCTTCCCGTAAAAGATTAAAATGGCATTGTCGAGATATCAAGTCCCACAATAGGCATATAAGACCTGAAGACTCAATATATAATCAAGCTACTCCACTCGTTGCCAATTGGTTTTGAGTTGGATGCTTCGACAGGCATAGATTACTAACAAACAAGTAATATAAAACAGAAATCGCCACAACAGCAGTGGCACTTAGCAGTAAAACAGTTCAAACCAATCAAGAGATTTCCATTTCATTGACTTATTATATTTATACATTATTTTTTTAGTTTCCCGGTGCTGTTGATCATTACAATTCAAGGGAGTCTAATTGCTCTAATTTACTGGATTTCACGTAGTTCTTTTAGAGAGGGAACCAAAGGGGGAGTATTAGACCTCTTTTCTGTTCTTTCTCTGAACTTGATCACACACTTTCAGCTTAATAATATAGTTCAATATTCTGTTCACTAACAAATTATAACAACAAAGCATAATGTAATTTACCTTATCAGGACTAAATTTTAACTTGTATCTGGACAGGCTGTGAGATAAACCTAAGCTCATTGGAGCCAAGTCTTGAGCACCTAAACCAGATATGAGTTCAGTCAATTGACTCCGAACCCCTCTCATAAGTTCCATGACGGTATTGTTGTGAACACATTCAATTTGCTGCAAGGTATAATTTCTCCAGACTTCAATGAAATGGAAGTAAAACAACATGAAATGACAACTCGAAGTTCACGTAAACAACAGTATTAGCTGACCAGTTTCTCCTTTATTGAATTTCCAAGTTTAGAATCTGCTACGGCTAATGTTTCACCATCACAATGAGCACGCAAGAACTTGCGCAAACCTTTACTAGGTTTGCTTTCAATCAACATGGTGGCTGCTGACAATGCTTCTGATGTATTTTCAAACTTGGAGAAAGCTTTTAGCTTGACAACCTAATGTTAAAACAAACCAAAAACAGTTTAGATTCATGATAAAAAAGAATTAACCAAACAGTAAAGCAAGAAATCAAACTTAGAGCATGAAACGCCAAATACTAGTGCAGAAATACAGATGTAGGCGCTAAAAGTCTTCTATATAGCAATTTGCCTATCAAGTACATACCCGTGGTATCTAGCATAAGAATGTCAAATAGTAAACTGCTACATGCTATCCATTTTACGTAACTCATAGTAAAAGAATTTTGCTATATTGTCCAAGCTGTACAAAAATCCAACAAGTAACTGAACAGTGAACACATTTTTAATATGTAAGAAATATTGGACACCTTTTTTAGCTACAACTGTTGAAAACCTATGTATCAACCAAAATGTATATACCTAGCACTAGATCAAACGGAGAAATATCCTCTACTATAAAGTCTAATCTAAATCAGAAGGCCTATCTGTAAATACCAATAGAATAATTTGAACACAAAAATATAAAAGTACTACACCAAGAGTTGGATTTTCATTTGAATAGAGGCAACAGCAGTACTCCATTATTTAATAATGAACCCATAAATTTAATTAAATCTTAGTTCACATAGTAAAAGAGGGGTAGAATCTCAAAAAGGCCATTAGGTTCTGCATAATTGTTTATAGCAGTGAACTGGTGATGGAATGACCTGTCAGTGATGCGATAAAGTAGAAATGGAATGAAAATGCAGGCAAAAACACACCTGCATTTGGTTCAAAACTTATGACTGCGCTGAAGTGTAAAAAACACTTCAGAAGAAAAACTTAAAAATGGAATTTGCTGGTAATAGCCCATTACGTGTTCTTGGCAAAATGCACTGATATGGCAATGGACCCATTCCATTCCCAAGTAATTCAGCCTAACCAAAAACCCTTTAAACAACTAAAACGTGTTTGGGGGAGTAAGAAATTGATGCAACGTAAGAGATGTTCAAAATTAAGCAGCATGAACCTAGATTTGTAGGTACAACAAACAAACATTTGTTTGATACCTAGACAAAGTACAAGTTTTACTAGTATCATTTTCTAGTTGTAAATTAAATGTAAAAAGGTGCTACCAATACCTTCCCTCAGCTGTTTGTTTCTTTATTAGATGCTTTGCTTTTACTAAAACAGCCAATTACTTCAGTTCTTGTATTATACTACATTTTAAAAGAAAGGGTAAGCATAAATAAATATAAAAACGAGAAGAACTATCTTAATGCACCTAAATCCAATTACCCATACGTCTAAAATTTCTAATATTGATGACAATGTTAAAATGTAGTGTTATATATAATTAATAATGTTCTAATAATTTTTTAGATTTCATTTTATTTTCCTTTCTCCTTGTTTCTCCCCTAGTGTGTTCCGAGTTCCAAACCTACACTTGATGACCATGATTCAAAAATTAATCAATCCATCATACACAAAATATAAAGACTCTTTAATCATTGCCATTACTAAATTGCAAATCCGAAAGATGAAATCTTTGCATTTTTCAGGAAAAATGATACTAATAAAACACAAACTTAAGGTTTTATAATATGAAGGCACAGGAAAAATGACCTTTCTAGCTGAGTCAGATGTTGAAAACTCCTTAGACAAGTCCTGCAAACATATAACATTCATTCAACCACAAATTAGTAAACAAAACCTTAGACCCACAAATATATATATATACACACACACACACACACACACATATAGGCAAGACAATTAATAGGCAATTACCTCGACTTTGGAGAGCTTCCCTTCATCTATTACTTTAAACAGGGCAAAGCCCGCCGGAGTTTCGAACAACACAATCATTGTTTAAGCCCAAAAACAAGGCACCTGAGACATCATCAAACAATTTCCTAATCAGTATAGATAAACTCGACCATCCGAAATTCAGAAAAAACCCAATAAAATCAAAGTAGAGGAGCTCGCTAATTTGCATAATAAGGAAGAAAACGTAAATGCTTACGTATATATGTATATATAGAGAGTGAATACGTTTGAAGCAGCTAGGGTTCCAGACAAGCAGTAGGGGACGACACAGAAAAGTGATAGTGGAAGGATTTTATTAGGGTTTTACATTGCGGTACCGGTACGGGAGTGAAGAAAAGTATCGGACAATATTAGCCCTGACAATTAAGTGCATTGCCAGTTATAGCCTTATTTATAATGAATTAATCTCTTGTTCGTAATTATAATTGTTTTAAAAAAAAGACAGTTAAAAAATATCTGAAAAAGTTTCAAAAATTAGATCCAATTTTTCTAAAGAAATCTCCCGGACAAAATCATTGGAAAGCTAAGGATTGTAAGATGTGTTTAGTAAATCTTTTTTTGTTCCTAAATTGTCCTAACATTAATATAAGAAAATAAATTTCTACATTCATTTCTTATAGGCAAAACACACCTTTACTCTAATGTGGTTGTCGGCTTGTAAACATTTGACCATTGAACTTTAAAAAAATAGAATTGGCCCACTGAACTTTTTAAAATTTCTTAATTGGGTCATTCTGTCCACTTTTGCTATCAGACGTCAAATAATCTGGTATATTTTCCTAAGTGGCTTTAAAACAAAAAGAACAAAAAATATGGATTTTTGAATGCTAACTTCTTCTGTCTTCTTTGAGCAACATTTTCTCTCTCCTCTTTCCCACTTTTTTTCTTTTCTCTCTCCTCTTTCCCACTTTTTTTCTTTTCTCTCTCCTCTTTCCGGCTAACGAAGCATTATCCTCTGCTATTCCGACAACTATCCAAGAAAATTCTCAAATCTCCGATCAAATCATAACTCCACATACACAACCATTATCCAAGAAAAATCTCAAATCCCAATTAAAGTTGCACACCCCAGATTTGTCATTCCAAATTTGATCATACCCATGAGCAGAAAATGCTTAAAAAATATAATCATTATAAAATCGTAATGCAATAAGTTAATAACAAACATCAATTACGGAGTTGAAACCCTAAATTCAACTATACCCACAAGGAAAACCCCAAATTCAATCATACCCATTATCTTCGAGCTTTGATCTAAGAGCTTGATAATTCACCAAATTATCATCGTGGGCAACGCCAACTGACCTTTATCGGTACCTGGTGACGAAAGGATGCACATTTTTCAACATAGAGGCGCCAGCGGTGGAGTAACGGACATGCCCAATTGAAGAATCGCCAGGGAGTTGATCGAGTTTCGATTGATTGAAAACTTCAGAGACAAGCCCGACGCCGGTGACGAAGTGGAACACCTTTTCATGAACAGAGACTATGTCGGTTCCTTCCTGACCGCGGTTGTGACAACCCAAAAATTTATAGAATTTATAAAATCTTAAAATATTGAATAAATGTTAAATAATAAGACCTAGACTAGAAATAAGGTATGTATTTAAAATTTTTGTGAAGGATTTTTATAAATTACAAATTGTAAGTGAATATCTGATAGCGAGGTATAGGATTTTGTGTATGTGATTATGTGTGTAAATTATGTGGTTAAAGGTCATGTGTTGAGCATGTAAAGTGTAACATTAGCAAACCTTAATGTAAGACTCCAACTTTTATGAATAAAGATTAATTTTTCTCGAAATATATTTTTAAACATTATGGTGTGGATTTGATATAATGTTATAATTGTGGATATTATTTACAAATTTTGCAAAGTAAGCAAGTGGTTATATAATATTCGATTAGTCGGGAAATATTCGTTTTAACAAGGAATATTCATACGACGACACAATCATTGGTGAACCCCACAACGGAAGTATTGTCGTAGTTAAAAATGAAAGAATTATCTTTTTATAAAAATAACGGCGAAAGTTTTACCGTTAAACTGTTGAACTACCCGGTGGTAAAAGTACAGTAATACGCGTGGTTGCATAGTAGTACACGGTATTGATTATAGATGCTTACATGAGAAGTCACTCAGTTATACTCAATTATTGCTACAGTAATTGTTACATAATATCTCTCATATTATTGATTCAATTATTATCACAGTATCATTTGCATAATATTTTATATTATTAAATCAATAATTGAGACGACAATTGTGACGCCCCCAAAATAGGCATACATCACCCATTCTGAGTCGCCAAATACATGGTACAGAAACAAATACAACTTCATTAAAATAATTATCGTGCAAAATACGACAACACAAATACTGTGAGTTTAAATACAAAAATTGTCTTCTAGACAATATCCACACTCAAATAAGTCCTCATTACAATTATTGAAACACTATTTTATAAAATAGTGAGGACTGCTAACACAACTGACTGGAAACATCACTCCACACCCCGACTAGTTCCCGCTATATTCTCGCCTCTTGAGAAAAATGGAACAAAAAGGAAAAGAGTGAGCTCAACTAGCCCAGTAAAGAATATTATGACTAAGATAATAAACAATAACTTATCATAGTCTTCAACAGAGAAAAATCTGATAAAATATAATAGACAACAAGTTTTAGATCAACAACTGCAGCGGAAACAGCAAACCATTAGAAGAGTTAAGTAGAGAATGAATTCTACTATCTTCTAAGATTTAAAAGTCCATCAACGATATTTTATCCCTGTAATATCAATCAATAACCATCTTTAATCAAATATTCATCTTTGCACTACAGGCCAAATATATTTATTTGTAACACCAGTCGGTCATGTTCATCTCAACACCTGTTCATCTTTGCACTACGAGCCAAAGATATTCATCAGTTAATCATTCATCTTTGCACTACAGGCCAAAGATATTCAGTAATATCATCATTTAGGACAGATGATGATGAAAAATTATCTTAAAGAAAACGAATCCAATGAGACAGAAGGACAAATATTAGTGATTCGTATTATAGTTTAATCAAGTGCAATAATACTCCATAATAACCAATTGTGAAGGAGAATTCAAAAATAAAGATCAAAACATGAATACAATCAAAGATAGTAACCATAATAGACATCTTGGACAAAAAAAAAAAATTTTCCTTTTCGGTGAATAGTGCCGTATTCGTGAATAGTTCCGTATACGTGAATAGTAATCCCACACAAAAAGTTTCAAATTTGATAAAAAGTTCATATCAATATTTCAGCATAATGATATTGAAGAAAATAATATCATTTAAGAAGAAAATAATATCCCTTACCTCAGATGAACAGTACTTCTAATCAGAATATCGTATATGAGGCTGAATGAAACTTGTGCTGAATAGCAACTCTCAAAGTATCAAAATACTCACAAAATACACTCGAGAATATAGAGAGAGAAGGAGAGAAAACTTATGAATTCTGGTGTGATTTTCAATTCTAACTTAGCCCTCTATTTATAGAAAAATGTTAGCACGCCGAAGCAGACTTGACTTGTAACCTGATGGCTTTACCTGCTACTATTCCCACCCACCACATTTGAATAAAAATTCTAATACATTTCTCACCAACCAAAAGTGGGGTCCACCAATTCTAGAATTTTTCACCAAAATGATAAATTTCGAAACTTCAACAATTTTTGAACCAGTCATCTCTTAAAATTCATAACAAATCATACGTTCATTTTTAACGGTTCAAAATTTGTGGACATATACTCAACTTATATATGTATAACATATCCAAAAATCACA
This sequence comes from Panax notoginseng, assembly GCA_016801055.1. Taxonomy (NCBI): domain Eukaryota; kingdom Viridiplantae; phylum Streptophyta; class Magnoliopsida; order Apiales; family Araliaceae; genus Panax; species Panax notoginseng. The sequence continues at coordinate 56,493,835 of CM029017.1, read as the reverse complement.
ACGATCTAACGGTCGGATTAAAAATTATAACTCACGCAATATAACTCAAAAACACTGGTTTGATTTTTAATACCTCCATTCCGACAAAAATACTGATAAAATAACTCAGCATTAATTCCTTCATTTATAACCATAAAAATATATCCCTCATTTATATCCACAAAAAAAATAAATATTTTCTTATCATATAAATCAATAATTAATTATTCATAAATAATATCACAGAATCACAATTATGACAACCAGACCGTTTCCAAGAAAAAGGGGGCTTCCAATAAGGATTTCTCCTTACTGACGTGCAATTAGATGACCAAACCTCTCCTTAGACAGAACTTTCTAGACATTGCCAATAATGCTATCTAATAATATTATTCAAATAATATGAATTATTGATCTGATAATGGAAAATACTGTGCAGCAATAATTATTGAAACAACAATAATATAAAATATCAACGCAGCAATTATTGAATCAATAAAATAAAATATTGAACAGTAACTACTGTAACAATTATTGAGTAGTGCCTTCTTACATAAGAATCAATAATTGGTGCAATACCGTGTGCTACTGTATTTTAACCACCGGGTATTCCAACAGTATTAACGGTAACAACTACGCCGTTATTTATAAACAACTTATACTTGTCGTTTTCTTCATCCAAATGCTTTCCATTATGGGGCCCACACAAGGCTGCGCCGTCATACGAATATTCCCCGACAGAAAAAATATTCCACGACCAAACGAATATTTCCCGACAACAAATGAATATTTTATAACCACTTGCTTATTTTGTAAAATTTGCATATTTCACCCATAACCAAAGCATTATATCAAATTAACACCTTATTATTCACAATAATATTTAGAGAAAATTTGATTTTTATTCATTAATAAGTTGGAGTCTTACAACCTCCCCTCCTTATGAAATTTCGTACTCGAAATTGACGTACGTACCTGGTGTTTCGAAAATGTGAGGATACCTGACTTTCATTTCTGATTCTAACTCCCAGGTCATTTCTTCAATAGCATGGTTTCTCCATAAAACCTTAACTTGTGGTATAACCTTCGTGCGTAGAACATGCTCTTTCCTATCCAAGATCTTAACATGTACCTCCTCGTACGTTAAATCTTCGGTTATCTCATCTGGTTCTAACTCAATTATGTGGTTCGGGTCTTTCACATATTTACGAAGCACAGATACGTGAAAAACATTATGAACACGAGATATGCTTGGAGGTAATGAGAGTCGATATGCCACATTTCCTATTCGGTCAAGAATTTCAAATGGACCAACAAATCGTGGATTGAGCTTTCCTCTCTTCTCAAATCTTGTAACTCCTTTCCATGGTGCAACACGTAACAATACATGATCCCCAAAACTAAATTCTACATCCTTTCGATGAAGATCCGCATAACTCTTTTATCGATCCTATACCGTTTGTATACGTTGTCTAATTGTTTGGATCTTCTCTGTAGTTATGCGTACCAATTCTGGTCCCAACAACGTTGCTTCACCCACCTCGTCCCAGCATACTGGAGAACGACACTTTTGTCCATATAAGGCTTCAAATGGAGCCATACCTATACTTACATGATAATTGTTGTTGTAGGAGAATTTCACCAGTGGCAAGTACTTATCCCAACTTCCTTTGAAATCTAGAACACAGAGTCTTAATAGATCTTCCAGAGTTTGAATAGTCTTCTCTGATTGTCCGTCCGTTTGAGGATGGTATGCTGAACTGAATCGTAAATCCGTGCCCATAGCTTTCTGCAAGCTAACCCAAAATCGTGAAGTGAATATTGGGTCACGATCCGAAACTATGGATACTGACATGCCATGCAATCTCACAATCTCATTCACGTACATACTAGCAAGACGTTCAAGGGAATAAGTCTCACGTATAGGCAAGAAATGGGCAGACTTGGTTAATCTATCAACAATGACCCAAATCGCATCTAAGCCTTGAGAAACCTTGGGAAGACCCGTAACGAAATTCATAGTAATGTGTTCCCACTTCCATTTCGGAATCTCAAGTGGTTGCAATGGACCCTTTGGTACTTGATGCTCCGCTTTTACACGTTGACAAGTTAAACACCTCGAGATAAACTCCGTGATCTCTCTTTTCATATTGCTCCACCAAAATGTATGTCGAAGATTGTGATACATTTTGGTACTCCCAGGATGGATTGCAAATGGTGTGTTGTGTACCTCCATCATGATTCTATGCTTCAAGTCAGAATCGTTAGGAACACAAAGTTTGGAGTTGACTCGAAGTATTCCTTTTTCATCGATTCTTGCTTCTGGAATAGCACCTTCTTGCACTTTCTTCTTCATACGCATCAACTCCATGTCCATAGCTTAAGCAGCTTTAACTTTATCGATTAAAGTCGGTTCTACTCGTATATTTGATATCATCATGTGGGTACTTGGAGCCTTCATCTCTATCTCCATCCTTTGCAAATTATACAAAATGGGCCTTTGTGTTAACAACATTGCACTCGTACCCGCATATGATCTTCTACTCAATGCGTCAGCTACTACGTTCGCTTTTCCAGGATGATATTGGATGGTATGATCGTAATCTTTCAACAGCTCAAGCCAACGTCGTTGTCGCATATTGAGTTCCTTTTGGGTGAAGAAATATTTGAGGCTTTTATGATCCGTATAGATCTCCACTTTCTCCCCATACAGGTAGTGTCTCCAAATCTTCAACGAGAAAACGAATGCTGCCAACTCCAAATCATAAGTAGGATAATTCATCTCATATTCTTTGAGTTGTCGCGAGGCATAGGCTATGACTTTCCCATGTTGCATGAGAACACATCCTAACCCTTTGCCTGAAGCATCGCTGTAGATAACAAATCCATCCAAACCAGATGGTATTGTCAGAACAGGTGCCGAAGTGAGTCTCCTCTTGAGTTCTTGAAAACTCTTCTCACAATCCTCGCTCTAACCGAATTTTGTATCCTTCCAAGTCAGCTGAGTTAACGGAGTAGCGATTCTAGAAAATCCTTTCACGAATCTCCGATAATAACCAGCTAAGCCCAGAAAGCTACGTACTTCGGTCACCGACTTCGGTTGCTCCCAACTTTGTATGGCTTCAATCTTCGTCGGGTCGACAGGTACTCCATATTTTGACACCACGTGCCCAAGAAAATGCTACTTCCTCAAGCCAGAATTCATATTTTTTTAGCTTGGCATATAACTTGTTATCACGAAGCCTTTGCAGTACCAGCTTCAAATGGCGCTCATGATTTTCACGGCTTTTGGAATAGATGAGGATGTCATCAATAAAGACAATAACGAACTGATCCAAATATTCTTTGAACACACGATTCATTATATCCATGAAAGCAGCAGGAGCATTAGTCAATCCAAACGACATGACTAAGAATTCATAATGCCCGTACCAAGTTCTGAAAGCAGTCTTTGGAATATCCTCAGTTTTAATCTTCAGCTGATGATATCCAGAATGAAGATCGATCTTTAAAAAGAATTGTGCTCCTTGCAACTGGTCGAACATGTCATCAATATGAGGTAGCGGATACCTATTCTTGATGGTGACATGGTTCAATTCTCGATAGTCAATACAAAGTCGTATACTCCCGTCTTTCTTCTTTACGAATAAAACAGGAGCACCCCAAGGAGACGTACTAGGACGAATGAAACCGATGTCTAACAATTCCTGTAATTGAACTTTTAACTCCTGAAGTTCAATAGGAGCCGTTCGATATGGGGTTTTAGAAATGGGCTTTGTACCGGGTTCAAAGTCAATAAAGAATTCAACTTCACGTTCTGGGGGTAGACCAAGAAGTTCTTTAGGAAATACGTTAGGAAATTCACTAACAACAGAAATATTATTCAAATCTGACGTGTTTTTGTTCAAGTCCATAACATGGACTAAGAAAGTTTGACATCCGTTTTTCAATAAACGAATGACTTTATGGCTTGATATGACAGTGATTGATTTTAATGGTTTGGTTGCTTGAATTCGCATAACAGGTTGGTTAGGAATATGAAAACTAACAACCTTACGAAAATAATCAATTTTGACATGATGAGTAGTTAACCAATTAATTCCTAAAATCACATCAAAAGCAAGTATCTTTAAAGAGATAAGGTCAACAGGTAATGTGATTGTGCCAACTTGGATTAAGCAAGATTTATAAACTGTAGATGTAATGAAAGTTTCTCCTAACAGAGTTTCAATAGATAAATCAAAGTCTAATTTCTCCGGAGTCAAGTTTAAACATTGAGCACAAGCAGGAGAGATAAAAGAATGGGTAGAACCGGAATCTAATAAGGTATAAACTTTGCAAGAGTTTATGATTAGCTTACCCGTGATCACCTCGTTCGGGTTTCTCGCGTTTTGGCCAGTCACGACAAACGCTCTTCCAAGAACCACTGATTTCGACTTATCCGGGACAGCTTTTGGAGTCACCATCCCCGCTGAACTTGGTTTTGCTATAGAACACTCTCGAGCTATATGACCCTCCATTCCACAGTTATAACATACCTTAGATTGTTGTGGGCAGTTTGGGTTGATATGTCTCTCTTTTCTGCATTTGTAACATACGACCGGTGGTCGTTCTCCTCCCTTAGAAACAGTTGATGTTTGTGCTGACGTCTTCACGTTATCATTGTTGTACCTTCTCTTCTTGAAATCTCCTCCCGACTCGCTCTTTCTATTATCACGGCCACGATTACCACCAGAGTGGTTACCTCTTTTGTCCGAATGCTTTCCTCCCTGTTGGTTTTCATTGCTTCGATGACTGTGGTCCCTCAGTTGAACATACTCATTATCTCGCTCTAATAATTGAGCCCTGTTTACAACATCTGAATATAAAGAAAATTTATGAGAGATAAGATATTGCCGAATCTCGGGTTTTAAACCTCTCAGAAACATCCTTGTCATTCGTTCCTCATTCTCCACCAAATGAGGTACAAACCTGGATAACACTGCAAACTTCGCCTCGTACTGGGACACCGTCATGTTATTTTGTTCCAGCTTAATAAACTATACCTCCTTCATATGACGAATACTTTCAGGAAAGTACTTGTTATTAAACAATTTCTGAAATGTTTCCCAGGACATGTTGAGTGCGTCAGGCTGGGTACGCTTCACAGACTCCCATCAGTAGTCTGCCTCACCGCGAAACATAAAGGTGGCGAATGAAACCTTCTGTTCCTCCGTGCATTCCAAGACATCGAATATCTTGGTAATTTGCTTGACCCACGTTTTTGCCTTGATCGGATCCGGCTTTCCCTAAAAGTCTGGTGGTCCCAACTCTTTGAACTGCTTGGCCGTGACAAACCGTGCGTTGTTATCATTTCCACCCGTATTCTGCACACGAGTCTCCCTCGTCTAATTTTGCATGAACTGTAAAAAGCTCCTAAACATTCCATCATTCATCGTTTGCTCGGTAACGTTGTTTACAGGAGGAATATTGCCTTTCTGTTGCACATTCTCCTGGTTTGTGACTAAAGGTTGTTCCACAGTCTCATATACTCCATTGTTAACGTTCTCGGCTGCCATTCTCAAATACTGCCATAAAACAAGGGTTAATTAAATAAATTAACATATCACATAATATCCCTATATTATGACCAACCAACAAATAAGCTTAGGTAGGACACACTACCGAAGAATTTACTCGTCTCTCCCCTCCTAGTTCTATTCCCCGATCTCCGCCAGAGACCATATCCCTAAGCTCTGATACCAACTGTGACGCCCCCAAAATAGGTATACATCACCCATTCTGAGTTACCAAATACATGGTACAGAAATAAATACAACTTCATTAAAATAATTGTCGTGCAAAATACGACAACACAAATACTGTGAGTTTAAATACAAATATTGTCTTCTAGACAATATCCACACTCAAATAAGTTCTCATTACAATTATTGAAACACTATTTTACAAAATAGTGAGGACTGCTAACACAACTGACTGGAAACATCACTCCACACCCCGGCTAGTTCCCGCTATATTCTCGCCTCCTGAGAAAAATGGAACAAAAAGGAAAAGGGTGAGCTCAACTAGCCCAGTAAAGAATATTATGACTAAGTTAATAAACAACAACTTATCATTAGTCTTCAACAGGAAAAAATCTGATAAAATATAATAGACAACAAGTTTTAGATCAACAACTGCAGCGGAAACAACAAACCATTAGAAGAGTTAAGTAGAGAATGAATTCTACTATCTTCTAAGATTTAAAAGTCCATCAACGATATTTTATCCCTGTAATATCAATCAATAACCATCTTTAATCAAAAATTCATCTTTGCACTACAGGCCAAAGATATTCATTTATAACACCAGTCGGTCATGTTCATCTCAACACCTGTTCATCTTTGCACTACGGGCCAATGATATTCATCAGTTAATCATTCATCTTTGCACTACAGGCCAAAGATATTCAGTAATATCATCATTTAGGACATAGGATGATGAAAAGTTATCTTAAAGAAAATGAATCCAATGAGACAGAAGGACAAATATTAGGAATTCGTATTATAGTTTATCCAAGTGCAATAATACTCCATAATAACCAATTGTGAAGGAGAATTCAAAAATAAAGATCAAAACATGGATACAATCAAAGATAGTAACCATAATAGACATCTTGGACAAAAAAAAAAAATTTATTTTTCGGTGAATAGTGCCGTATTCGTGAATAGTGCCGTATACGTGAATAGTACCGTATACGTGAATAGTAACCCCGACACAAAAAGTTTTAAATTTGATAAAAAGTTCATATCAATATTTCAGCATAATGATATTGAAGAAAATAATATCATTTAAGAAGAAAATAATATCCCTTATATATATATAAGCGGTAAATGCATCAGATGTGAAATCCAGACTCAATCAAACAGAGTTTGATAACAACAATATATATATAGCCTCGACCGCGAATTAACGAAACGAGCCTGGATCGATATATGTCCAGTACGTTTATCGCTATATATATATTTATATTTTCTGTCAGGCCTGGAGTTTACTTCTTAGTCATTTACAGCTTTATTTACATTTTGTCCTTCCTAGAGTTTACTTCGAGGCGGTTGATCACTTTATTGCTTTATTTATATTTTCTCAATCTCCCATGGAGGTGCTTCGTGGTGGTTGATTGGTTTTTTACTGCTTTATTTACATTTACAATCCCCTATGGAGGTGTTTCGTGGTGGTTGATTGTCTGCACACACACACACACACACACACACACACACACATATATATATATATATATATATATATATATATATATATATATTTACTGCTTTTATACATAACTGTTTACAACTTTCACACAAATTTCTACATCATGTAAGCCTAAGAATCATGTGATCACAGATTCAGTTTACTGAATCTAGATTCGGTTCCTGTGATGGACATTTTCAGCTGTACACGGCTTGTAAATTATTCACGTTGTTTGAAATTCCTTAGATGGCTCTCATGCCCACAAGGAGTTCGGTACTGCTATGTATATTATTTTCTCGAAGATGCTTCGCATCTCGAAAATAAAAGCAATCAAGCCGAACACATAATAAAATAGAAGTATCAAAGGCCTCAATTACTATTGAGCACAAGGGTTTGAAAAATATATTTTTACAAAACATCACTGCTATATCTTATTAAAGCTGAATTTTATACAAAATTCAAACCCTTTGTATATAGGTGCGAACGAGGCATATCACTAATTCTAAATAATTGCACATTGATCCACACACACACACACACACACACACATTCATATAACATTTTAATTGAAAAGTGGCAGTCACCATGGCAACACGGATGTCGGGGGGTGCCTAACACCTTCCCTCCGCATAACCAAGTCCCTGAACCCTAACGAATCTCGGTTTCACAGACCCATCAAGCAGTGTCACATCACTGGGTTAATGTGCAAATCTTTTCTTGGTTGTGTTGGTACAACCATTTAAAAAACCAACTAGCGACTCCTATAGTCCAATCGTCGACATATACATGTCGGACCTTTTCACAACTTGTTTTTTCAAATAAATCTCACCTAACATGAGAACACCAAAAAACAAGAACAAAAAAGGGACAAATAAAAATCCCGTCGTCGACAGGTGACGACTCTACTGGGGATCCCTAGTAAGAGGACTTAAGCCACTATTACAAGTTTTTCAAAACTGTTGTATGCTTGTGTGTGGATGTTGCATTTACATTAGATGGATGTGTAAGAATGCATTTAATTACTGTACTTAATGCTTTACACGATATCTGTTTGTGATATTAGTGCTTCGCACATGTCATCATTTTCATAAACGGTGAGACAAGTTGTATGTGAATGTATGTTGTGTGGTTCCTCCATCAGGAGGCTATCCCGTCGGTGTTTGATTACTGGACTCATAGGGAGACTAATTCTAACGAGGCTCAGGAAAGGCACCACCCAAATTCGCTCTAGTTAAAAGACCGGATTAACTTTCCGTCGAGTAAATTGCGATGATTTGGGAACCTTCATGCCAAAAAGCCGCGAGAGTAGCCTAAGATAAGTCAATCTCTGATAAACCAAACGAGGATGAAAGTCTCTTCCTATTTTCCCATTTCAAATTACTCGTAATTTCAATTACTTGTAATTTCAGTCCATATTGATCTCCATGTAATGAGAAATATGAAGAAATATGTGTACACACATATTTACAAAATATTAACATGCTATCCTGTATTACAAACAGCTAATATCCATTTTGCAGGATAATACTCATAAAACGGATACATCATATAGCATGTAAACATTTATACATTCCTTGAAACTAAACTACATTAGTTTTTCGCAGGGAAACAATCGGACCTATTACCCATTCAAAGTCCAAAAAGGCCACGAGCCTACAACCAATTATGTCTTCATCTGACCAGACAAATCCTAATCCTGTCTCTCATGAAGAATTTGACGGATTAAGTAAATAAATCACATATTTGGCTGTTCTGCTTAAAGAACTACACCAATCTACTCAAGGTACAAGGATTATCGTACATACTAAATCCTCTGCACATGGAGGAACACAAGGTTCAGACAAAGAAGCTCTCGTATCTGATTCTCAGTTGGATAAAACCAACAAAATTCATGATATCACCCATCTCAAAGAAGATCTAGACACCGGTGATATCAGAAAGAAAGTCCTTCAAATGGAAGAGACCATCCGTTCTATCAAAGGGATTGGAGCACATGGGAGTGTTTTATATGTAGACCTTTGTATATTCCCTGGTGTACATTATCCATAGAAGTTCAAGACTCATGACTTTGAAAAGTATGACGGGTTAGGAGACCCTTACACACATTTGAAGGTATTCATTGGAGAACTCGAATCTTATGCCGAGGACGAGAAGCTCAGAATGCAGCTGTTCTAGAAAAGTATGACTGGAGAAGCCCGTTCGTGGTATACCAGATTAGACAACTCCAAGATCTATAGCTGGGAGGAGCTAGCCCTTGCCTTCCTCAGTCAGTACAGCTTCCAGTCACAGATGGCCCCTGACCGGTACCAAATCACTAAAGTCAGGAAACAAACCAATGAATCTTTCAGAGAGTATGCTCAAAGGTAAGGCCGTAAACGAGCCAACATAGTTCAGGCTCGATTCGGGCTCGTCTCAAAAAAATACGAGCGAGACTCGGATTCGTTAATAATATGATCCAAATCTGAGCATTAAAAATAGTGCGAATAAAAATATGAGTAGAATTTGAGCAAGGTTATACTCGACTCGTTTAAGAGTAAAACTACTCGAATTTTTGATTGTGATTCGATACATACTCGGTTAATACATATTCAATTAGATGTTCGATACATTCTCTTATAATATATACAAATTTAAATCAAATTAAGATAATTAGTTATTATTTTGTTTTGTTTTTAATTTTAATTGTGATTTTATATTTGTAAAGTGTAATAATAAATATATTTTTTCATTTTTAAGTAAAATAACAAATTTAATTTCTAATTATATTTATTATAAAATTAGTTATTATGTGGATACTCAAATTCGAGCTTGAATTTGAAGCTCGCGAGTAGTTTGAATAAATATTCGAGTCGAGTCGGATTGAATTCGAGTAATAAATATTCAAGTCGAGTCGAATTTGAGTAGAATTTTTCAAATATAATTCGAATTCGAGCCGAATTCGAGTACGAATTTATCATTTCGAGTCGAATTCGAGTAGCTCTCTGTTCGCTCCGGTTCGACTTGTTTACACCCTTATTCAAAGGTGGAGGCGCCTTGCTGCTCAAGTTGTTCCCTCTAAGAATGAGTCAAGGATGGTGATGACCTTTATAGACATACAAGAAGCTCCTTTCTATGAGAGGGTTTTAGCTGGTATTGGCAAACCATTTTCTAAAATGATTAAACATGGGGAGATGGCTGAGATGGGATTGAAGTCAGGAAAGATTCAAGACCTAGCTGCCCTCATAGCTGTTGCTGAGCACATCTAGTCCGAAAATTATGAAAACAACCCTCGGAGGGTCCATAAAAAGAAAGAGGAGGATGTTTCCTTGATACTACAAGATCAGAAAGGTAGTCAGAATATGCCTATCCAAAGGAGAAATTACCCCCCTTCCAAGCACAGCCTTCGAACCCTTCGTTGCCAAAGGTTGGAGAAGTCAGACGCAGTCTAGTGTTCACACCCCTGGGGGACTCATTCGAGAACATTCTCAATCTTCTGACCACTCAGAAGAAAATTACTTATCTTCTTCCACCATCAAACCCAAATGGGAAGGGTTTCAATACTAGTCGGAAATGCGCTTATCATGCTGGAGCTCCAGGGCATGATACTCAAGATTGCTGGGCCTTGAAACACACAATATGATTAATTGTAGTAGTGGACAGAGTTCCAATAATCATGGTGGTGAATCATCCCAGACCAGCAAGGATGGTGCTGACAAATGGGATTTTGCTCAGTTCCAGTATACGATGGAACGAAAAATGAAGACTCTCTGTGAGCAAGTTAACCAATTAGCAGAACTGGTGGTCCATCAGCACCAAGTCACCCACCGATTATTTAGTCAAGAGCATTCCAATCTTCTTCCTCTTGTTACAAACACTCCATCGCGTACTCCAAAAAATGAAACCCTAGAGGATAAAATTGAGAAAAGAGCAAATGCCAAAGCCCGTCGGGATTTTGCCAACAAAAGGGAATTTACATACCTAGGCCAATCGATGGAAGAAATACTGCAGATGCTGATAAATGAAGGAAGAATCGCAGCTCTGCTACCTCCAATCAGCCCGCGATCAAGACGGTTTGATTTCAATAGAGTGTGCCAGTATCACTCCCAATCTCGCGGTCACAACACAGAAGAATGTTGGGCACTCCGCCACCTTATTTAGAATTTAATTGACAGCGCTGTCCTACAGATGGCAGACGATGATGTTGTAGTACTAGAGAGTGGGGACGCATTTCCTACAAAGTGGAAGGAAGTCGTAGCAGTCATATCTTTTGAGACAGATGCAACTACCCCCTCACATATAATTCAACCCATTCAGCTCAAGGGTATTGAGATTCCTTTAAAAGTGGCTGCGCTAGAGCCAATTATCTTGCCATTCAGACCACAATATCCTATTGTTAGCCTACAGAAAGTTCCATGTAATTATGGAGGGGCTGAAGGATCCACATCTCACATAACTGATGCAGTGTCGAAGGATAATCCACTGTATCTTCCCCAATGGGTGATGAAACCTACCATCAAGACAAAGGGGAAGATTCCCATGGAAAAAGTGGAAGAATTTCTCCGTACTATGGGCCATAATGAAGCCAAGGTGGTTTTAAGCTTAAGAGAAGCACCACATCAAATTTCCATACTGGACTTTGTTTTCTCTTCTGAAGATCACATGAAGGTATTGCTCAGGGTTTTGGAAGAAGCCCAACTGCCTAAGTCAATAGATGTTGAGAAATTCCAGCATTTGGTGGATCACATTTTTAACAACAATGTGATATCTTTCACTGATGACGATATACCACCCGAAGGGACCGATCATTGCAAGCCGTTGTACTTAGCGATTTTATCTTCCGGATACATGGTGGGAGGAGTTTTGATAGACAGAGGATCATCTTTGAATATCTGTCCTTATGCCACTTTGGTGAAGATGAATATTAATCTCAACAGAATCCAAAGAAGCCATACAATCATTAAAGCTTTCGACGGATCCCGACGAAACGCTATTGGAGAGATTGAACTGCTAGTGGAGATTGGTCCACATATATTCTGCATATCTTTTCACGTGCTCAAAATAGATACAAGATACAACCTGATCTTGGGAAGACCGTAGATTCATATGGCCGGAGCCGTCCCCTCCACCCTTCATCAACAACTTATAGTACATTATCAACAATAGCCTAGACATTGTCAATGTTGAGCCGGAATATCCTGAACAAGGTGACATACCACTCATCAGCTTCAATTCAGAAGTTGAGCCGGTCAGTTTTCTTGCCCTAGAGGTGAGCAACACTCACTACCATCTTGTTGGGTCGCCACCTATCATACCCCAAGTTTTTGCCGAAGTAATGTCGGCCACTCGAGAAATAATGACATTGAGTTATCAACCTAGACAAGGTTGGGCAAAGACAATCAGGGCATTAAGCGTCCAATTCAAGTTCCCAATCAAATAGGGACAGTCGGACTAGGCTATACTGCTAGTTCCAGTCGCAGGAATCCTCATAAGCACAAGCAGATTCCTTCAGCTTCAGCAACACGGCGATTATCTCCACCTATAGTTCTTGAGCCTGTACGGTCTCCGGTAAAGGTGCCTACTCATGTAATGGCTATGTTATTTTCTAAACCGATACTGGTAAAGGGGAAAGAAGTCCTGGTTCCAGATCCCAAAGTGGAAGAAGAGGAACGGAGACGTAAACAAGACATCGTCAGGATGATGTCAAACATACGCATCATTGTCCATGATGATCACAAAAATAGATACACCCTAAACGATGATTATCCAGACATAATGGTCATCATTCGGGAGAAGGAGGACAATGACAGCCCCTCCATCATTGTAGTCCATCAGGACTTCACCCTTGACAATTGGAGCAGTACTCCTTTCATTGGTCGACAAGGGTAAAACGGGCAGAAACTCATTCTGCCCTGTAGATAATAATAAACTGCTTACTTTTTTGTACAGTATTAGCAGTTATTTTGTTAGTACATGTATGATTGAACATGTTCATATATTAAGTGAAATCATATTTTGTTTCAGGACTCTGAATTTAGATGTGTCTATACTTGCTGATAAGGTGCCTTTTCTCCACAAGGATTGTAACTTTGATGGAAAATTGGACTCAGACTTGATGGAAATACAAGAGGACAATGAGATACCTTAGGAGATCAAAGAATGGGTCAAAGACAAACCCAATCCAAACCTTGATCAAACCACTTCATTCAATCTTGGAACCTTAGAAAACCCTAAACTAATCCAGATTGGTACATACCTCACTCTAAACCAAAGGAATGACATGGTTACACAATTAACCCAATTCCAGGATGTGTTTGCATGGTCTCATGAAGACATGGTGGGTTTGTCTACTGACATTGTCATCCATCGCCTCTCCATCAAAGAAGGATTTAAGCCAGTCAGGCAGAAGCTCAAGCGATTAAAACCTGAGTGGAGTTTAAAGGTTAAAGAAGAAATTGTTAAACAATTTCAAGCAGGCATCATCATGGTGTCTACATATCCTGAATGGCTATCAAACATAGTCCTCGTACTTAAACCAAGAGGAAAGGTACGAGTTTGTGTGGATTACCGGGATCTGAATAAAGCTTGCCTTAAAGATAGCTTTCCCGTGCCATTTATCCACATTCTCATTGACAATACTGCTCAGTACGACATGCACTCCTTCGCTGATTGCTTCGCGGGGTATCATCAGATTATGGTTGCTAAAGAGGATCGTGAGAAAACTGCATTCATCACTCCTTGGAGAACCTTTTGCTATAGACGGTTGTCATTCGGCCTCATCAATGCTGGAGCTACCTACCAGCGAGCCATAATGGCTCTTTTCCACGATTTAATACATAAGGAGATAGAGATATATGGGGATGACATCATTGTCAAGTCCCGAAGGGAAGAAGACCCCTTAGATCATCTCAAAAAGCTCTTCAACAGGTTGCATAAGTACAACTTGAAGTTGAATCCAGCCAAGTGCGCCTTTGGCGTTAAATTAGGCAAGTAGCTAGGATTCCTAGTCAGCCACAAGAGGATTGAGCTGGATCCCACAAAAATTCAGGTCATCACGAAAATGCCCATTCCTCAAATAGAGAAGGAAATACGGGGATTTTTGGGAAGAATCAACTTAATTAGCAGGTTCATTTCTCAACTCATAGCAACCTGTGAGCCTATTTTCAAGTTGTTAAGGAAGAACTCCTCCATGAAGCGGAATGATGAGTGCCAGAGGGCCTTCCTTACAATCAAAGAATAGCTAATCAAAGCTCCTACTTTGGTACTACCCAGGGATGATGTTCCCCTATTCATGTACCTATCCATAAGTGACAATGTCATGGGCTGCATGCTAGGACAGAAAGACGATAGAGGCCAAGAACGAGCTATCTACTACCTCAGCAAAAGATTCAGCAGTAGTGAACACAAGTACACTCTGATCGAGAAAACATGTTGTGCTTTAGCATGGGCTTCCATGAGGTTACAACATTACCTCCATGGTCACACAACCCAACTTATATCCCGTATGGATCCTCTCAAGTATGTGTTCAGTAAACCCATGCTGAACTGCTGACTGTCTAGATGGAAGTTGATCCTATAATAATTTGAGATCGTCTACATGACGCAAAAGTCCATTAAAGGTTAAGGAATTGCGGATCAACTGGCCGCCTCACCTTCAGGGGATTTCAAACCCTTGGAAACATACTTCCCCGATGAAGGGGTAATGGCAATTCCATAACACCATCTGTACGATGCACTCCAAATATGGAAGATGTATTTCAATGGAGCTATAAACATGGAAGGTTCTGGGGCTGGAGCAGTTCTAGTATCCGTTACGGGGGAGCAGCATCCCGTCGCTGTCAAATTATAGTTTGCCGACACCAACAACACATTTGAGTATGAAGGTTGTATCATGGGGCTAAAACTTACCCAAACAATGGGCATCAGACGGTTAATTGTCTTTGGAGATTCCGAGATGGTAATCAGACAAATCACAGGAATCTATCACACCAAAGGTCTACATTTACTGCCTTACCATCGGTAGGTTGTACAGATGGCTTCGGAGTTTGAAGAAATATCCTTCCTTCACATTCCTCGGAATAGGAATGATTTTGCGGATGCGCTACGAACCTTGGCCTCCTTGATTAACATATATGACAAGGAAGACATGCCAATCCTCACATTTGCCTAACAAAAGGCTCCAGCCTATGAGAATTACATTGGAGAAGTATTGGATGAGTTACCTCCCATCCAACACCCTTGGTATCAGCATATGAAGGAGTACTTACAAGATTGATCTACACCCGATGAGGCGAGCCCGACTGAAAGAAGGCGGATCCATTGACTGGCTATGAAATTCTACCTGAGCGGAGATACACTCTACAAAAGACATGCAGGATTAGGTCTCCTCAGATGTCTGGACAAGGACAAAGCTCAGAGGCTCATGGATGAGATCCATGGTGGAGTATGTGGCCCACACATGAGTGGCCCCCTACTTGTTAAGAAAATCCTCAAAACATGGCATTACTAGCTCTCTCTCAAGGCTGACTGTGAGGATCACGTCATGAGATGTTATCAGTGCCAAATGCATGGGAGTGCTATCCACGCCCCTCCGAGGGAGCTCCATAATATGAGTTTGCCTTGGCCCTTCTCAATGTGGGGAATGGACGTGATCAGGCCCATCGAGCCTAAAGCCAGTAATGGGCATCGGGTTATCTTCACCATGATCGACTACTTCACCAAGTGGGTAGAAGCAGCCTCCTTCCCCAGGGTTACCAAAGAAGTCATCATTACTTTCATCAGAAATAATATCATTTGTCGATATGGACAACCAGAGGTAATTGTATTAGACAATGCTAAGAACCTCAACAACAAAATGATGGAGGAGTTGTGCAGTAAATTCCACATCAAACATCTCAACTCCGTCATCTATCGTCCAAAGATGAATGGTGCTGTTGAAGCGGCTAACAAAAACATCAAGAAGATCATGCAAAAGATGTATGCCAACCACAAAGGATGACCTGACTTATTGCCTCTGACTCTGTCATTGGGGCAACCCCCTATGCATTAACCTTTGGGATGGAAGCAGTGCTCCCCATAGAAGTGGAAATGGAATCTCTCAGAGTGTTGATAGACGCTCAGCTGGATGAAGACCAATGGGTACAAGATAGGTATCACCAATTGTCTGTAATAGACGAAAGGCGTGCCACTGCTATCTTCCATAGTCAGTTATATCAACAAAGGATCGCCAGGTCCTACAACAGAAAAGTCCAGCTACGGCAGTATAAACAACACGACTTGGTTTTGAAGAAGATCATTGACAACCAAGATCGGTCTAAGGGAAAATTTGCCCCAAACTGGGAAGGCCCGTTTATTGTCAAGGAGGTATTGACAGGAGGTGCTCTCAGATTACAGGAAATGGATGGCGATGAATTTCCACAACTTATCAACTCGGATACCGTGAAACGGTATTACGTTTGAGGTCACCATCAAGCAAACATCCTGGTGTTGGATCATAAGAGCCCCAGTCATTTCAGGTTTTCTAACACTCCACTACATATAACTTCTCTTCACACTCATCTGCCCCATTAGGGACAAACACACTTTTCTAACTAGCAGCCTCGTTTCGGATCGCCATATCCTTTTTTCTCTCCACTTGATTTTGAACCCTTACTCAACTTTGGTTATCCCACCAGGGATTAAACCTTTCACACCCTCAGTTTTACCCCACTAGGGATAAGACTTTTCACACATGCAGTTGATCCTATATATAGGATTAAACTTTCTCACCCGTAGTTTATCCTGAACATGGGATTAAACTTTTCATTGGCTGCAAATCGTCCTGAACATGGGGGTGAACTACACCGACCTGATCTACTTGATACACAGGAGTACGTAGGTAGTCATATTTTATATGGTCCGGGCGCATTAAAAAAAACATTTTTACACCCTTCTCTACAAACACATTCCTACGCCCTTTTTGCCACATACAACGTTGAACCTTTTACACCATGTTCGAACTACACAGACCTGATCTCCTCTTCAATAGGAGTATGTAGGCAACCATTCATGGTTCGGTCTCACTCCTTACCAAAACACAAACACTTGTCAATGGTATTGAGATCATCCTTCAATCCATCACATTTCATCAGCTTCAGACCAAAGGGATGGAACTACCTGACCTCCCCATGTAAACGGGAGATTTGACGACCATCTAAGCTGCGGTTGACTCCTCAAAGAGAAACACCAATCCATAAGAGATGGAACTAACTGGGCTCCCCCATACAAAGGAGTACTGGCAACCATCTGTGGTGCAGTCAACCTCAGAGAGGAAAGCCACACTCCTCTCCACATCTACATACAGAAACCAGTCCCAAGACACCAAAGATGGTAGGAATACACACAGATCAACGATCTATTCTAAAATATCCCGAGATAACTCAATGTCCATCCATCAAGAAAGAATTCAGAATACATCAAGATCACAAGCCCTGAAGAAATATGCAAATATCAAGCAAGCAACAAGGCATAACTAAAAGGGAAGTGATCAAAAATATATTTTCCTGCTATATATAATGCTGTTTGATATATACAATATTAACTGTACATGACAAAATGGCTAAGCTAGTCTGTGCAAGAAAATACAAGCCCATCTACAAATTAGTGTATATGCGAGCTATCAAGCCCAACATGGAATCTCTCTTAGAAGAAGGAAGTAACGTTGTGGTCTCCTACACAAGGGTATCCACACGAGCTAACATATCTACATCCATCTGTATGGTGACACTGTGCTCATCAATATACGTGCTTATCTCTGCAATTATGCCACTAGTAAGGGACCTCACTGTGGTACTATCTGTAATGCCTACATCCCGGGTAGATATAGTGCCATCCCGCTCAACTATCACGACATCTCTGGCTGATCTGGCCTCATCCCGCTCCTCAATAGCGGCATCTCTATGTGCTAAGGCATCATCTCTCTCTCTAATAAAACGGCATCTCTCCCATCAAGAGCTGTCAACATCAAGGCTCTAGCTTGATCTCTCTCGAAGGTCATCAGATGGAGACTCTGCTCAAAATACTGTGCTAAATGCTAGATCACGACAGTACTAGTAATGGGAGAATCTACAAGAGCTGCTGGCAACCCAGTGAATGGCTCCTCCTCAGTGGGAGAATCAATGTCCTCTAAGGCCTCTCCACCATCTGAATCAATACCTGGCACTGTGGATATTGCCGCAGCCGATAAAGTCTTTGTCTCCATCCACGCAGAATACTATGGCGAACAGCCCAGATGGCTAACAAAAAAAGTAGCTATCTCACGCTGATCCCAACAAGCATACACCCGGGATCGGTCCTCTGCTGATAGATGGCGAGAAGCCACATGCTAACCTAACACCCCCTCAAAAGGATGGAAATCCTGGAACTGGTCAAACTGTGACATCATAGCTAATGGGTGATAGGTAGTCATGCCCCTCAAACCAGTTAGAGGGAGATAATCTATGCCAGGAGCGTGAGTAATGAAGCTGTTGGGTGAGCTGAGCCCTGTGCACTGCAGGATGCCAAACGGATCTCCGATCCCTGCCAAGAATACCGACCAAGACATAGCGTCTATACACTCCGATGGCTGAAAGGAGTAAGACATAGCTATATCATGGGTAAAGCAGTACTCGTGTCGGCGAAAAGTACCAATCGGCCTCAAGTGTGACATAAACCACACGTATAACATGACCGAACTGCTTGTAAATACCCCCGCATGGTAGGTGCTGCAGAATGTGGCTGATCTCAACGTCTCAGCCACGATCATCGGGATGATGGTATGACCCTCTCTGAGAGCTCTCACTGCCATTATGACACCTATTTCCATCTCGTCCATATACCGTGGCAGGTACACATACGCCACTACGCACATCACGAGTATATCCACTCTGGCCATATGCCACTGATCCTCTGGTGTGGTAAAATCCCTGGAGTGCCATGCATAGCTGTCCATTGAGCTAAATCTGTCTATCAGAAAATGCTGGGACAATACATGGCCGAATGTAATCTCATCCTCTACTACTTTACGCCGTAACCCGGTGAGGGTCATGAACTGCCATACGAGCGCAAGGTCTATCTAAGGGCAAAGATGTCAACCGCTCGTACTCCTCCAATGTAGGAGTTAACTCCTGGGTACCAAATCGGAAAACCTGTCTCTTCAGTATCCAATGCTCCAGCATACCCTCTACAAAGCCTGCAGGAACCTGAAACATCAAGAGGGTCATAGAATGCTGTAATAGCTGATCTACAGTCACCCTATCTATAGGTGACATACTATCATACCACGACCTCAGACGGGAGGCTATCAACACTGGTGGGGTGTGATCTATGCGGCTGACTATCGAAGAAGACATATGTGTAGGCCGTATCATAAGACCATCTAGGGGTCAATGCTGAATATCTCTGGACATACATACATATGCATAATGTGACACTCCCAAAATAGGTATACATCACCAATTCTGAGTCGCCAAATATATGGTACATAAATTAAATACAAACTTCTTTTATACAATACGACAAAACGTAACTAAGAGTTTTTACACGAATATTGTCTTATAGACAATATTCAAACTCAAATCAAGTCCTCATTACATTTATTATCATACTATTTCATAAAATAGTGAGGGCTACTATAGCTACCATCTCGGACCGCCACTCTGTTCCCCGACTAGTCCCAGCTACGTTCTCATTTCCTGAAGAGAACAATGAAAGCAAAAAGGTGAGCTCAACTAGCCCAGTAAGAAATATTATAACTAAGATAATGCAGAATAAATTATCCTTAGCCTTCAATAGTATAACAACTGATAGAATACAATAGATAACAAGTTTTAGATCAACAACTGCAGCGGAACAAGCAATTCATTAGAAGAGTCAAGCAGAGTATGATATCTACTATCTTCTATGATTTAAAAAGTTTATCATCAATTTTATCGCTGAGACTCAGCTTAATAAATAAATCACATCATCGAATCATCCCTGCACTACGGGCCACAGATATTCATGTAATCATCAATGGTCATGATTATACCGAATAATCCCTGGTCATAATAATACCAATCAATAGTCCATTTATGCACGTAAGCCACATATGACTTTCTTCACAATATAAGCATGAGGATGATGACAATGACATAAACATTAATCAAACGAAATCAAGGATAACTATTAAAGACTTAAATTTATCCAGAGTTTAAAATATCCAAATTGTCAACATGATACTGCTTTGTGGAATAAAATTCAAGAATAATATTTATGTATCAAAAATAATTTGGATAGAAAAGAAATATATCTTCCGGGTGAATAGTACTCCGTGAATAGTACACTATGAATAGTACTTCGGGAATAGTACCTCGTGAATAGTATCCCGACATGAAAAGTACCCAAAATACCTGAGTGAATAATATTCAAGTGAATAGTAACCCATAAATAGTAACTCGTGTATAGTACTCTGGCACAAAAAGTGGTCCGAATACCCGAGTGAATAATATTCGAGTGAATAGTAACTGGGTGAATAGTAACTCATGAATAGTAACTTATGAATAGTATTCCGGCATAAAAAGATCAATAATTATCAAGAAATCTCAGAATAATATTTTCATGAAAAGATATTGATTGAAGCGCAAATATCAAGGATATTCTACCAACTTCACGGAGTATAGAAGCAATACTTCAACAAAATGAGTGTAGAATTAGAGATACGAAACGAAATAATATTACTCACATACTATAGAGTATGGAAGAAAATATTATTCCTATGAATATTGAACAAAATAATATTCCTTACGAATACAAAAGAAATAATACCCCTTACCTCAGAAGAAGACTGGATACTAGAATAGTGAAGTAGCAGACTTTCCTTCTTCTTTCTCTCTATAGCTTCTCTCTCTATAATTGCTTTTATGAGACTTAGTGCATTGGTGAGAATGAAAGAAGAATGAGCTTCTATTTATAGGAAAATATAGTTTCGATAATTGCACATTTTGGGGCTCGAAATATTACAGTACAATACCTTCATCTTTTCCTTTATTTTTAATTTAGTCCTACAAGTATTATCAAACTTGCACCACCTTTCCTAATAGTATATCATGTGAATCAATAGTACAATCATGTGACTCAATATTTCTATACATGTGTGAAAAAAATTTACAGTATAGTACCTTCATCTATACCTCCATTTTAAATTTAGTCATGCAACTATTATTAATCTTGCACCACCTCCCCTAATAGTAATGCATGTGAACCAATAGTTCCATTCATGTGAGCAAATAGTTATATTCATGTGAACTAATAGCAATTAATTATTCATTTATCCGATTAATTACCCGATTAGTCAATATAACTTTCAGACATCAATTATCATCGAAATAAATGTTGATTTCCACTAACACTAATAATTCTAACACAATGAAACTATCAATTTTATCTTTAATCAACACAAACTTATTCGTCATTAATATTATAATTCACAATATTTAACAACCAGGTCGTTCTCAAGAAAGAGGGGGCTTTCCGATAAGGATTTCTCCTTATTGACGCGCAATTAGGTGACCAAACCTGTCCTTGACAGAACTTCTAGACATTGTCAATATTGCAAATAATAATATGAATAACTTTGTCGTCTCAATTATTGATTTAATAATATAAAATATTATTCAGATGATACTGTGATAATAATTGAATCAATACTATGAGAGATATTATGCAGCAATTACTGTAGCAATAATTGAGTATAACTGAGTGACTTCTCACGTAAACATCAATAATCAATACCGTGTGCTACTATGCAACCACGCGTATTATTGTACTTTTACTACCGGATAGTTCAACAGTTTTAACGGTAAAACTTTCGCCGTTATATTTATAAAAAGATAATTCTGTCGTTTTCTAACTCCGACAGTTATTCCGTTGTGGGGTCCACCAATGATTGTGCCGTCGTACGAATATTCCCTGTTAAAACGAATATTCCCCGACCAATCGAATATTTTATGACAACTTGCATACTTTGCAAAATTTATAAATACTACCCACAACTATAACATTATATCAAATTCACACCATAATACTTAAAAAAAATATTTTGAGAAAATTAATCTTTATTCACAAAATTCGGGGTCTTACAATCTCCCTCCTTATGAAATTTGGCCCTCGAAATTTACGTACCATGTAGTTTGAAGAGATGATAATACCTTAATTTCATTTCAAATTCTAACTCTTGAGGTATAATCCTAGAGCGTATAATATGTTTCTTCTTATCCAAGATTTTAACAGGTACCTTTTTATACGTTAAATCCTCCGTTATTTCGTACGGTTCTAACTCAATAATGTGGTTCAGGTCGTCCACATATTTACGTAACATCAATACGTGAAAAAAATATTATGAACACGCGACATACTTGGCGGTAAAGCGAGTCTATAGGCCACAGTTCCTACTTGAGGATTTCAAATAGACCAATAAAATTGAGGGTTGAGATTTCCTCTCTTCGTCGATTCTTGCTTCTAGAGTAACGCCCTCTTGACCTTCTTCTTCACATTCATCAGCTTTGAGTCTATAGCTTGAGCAACTTTAACTTTATCGATTAAAGTCAATTTTTCTCGTATATTTTCTATCTTCACGTAGGTTCTTGGTGTCTCTAACTCTATCTCCATCCTTTGTAAGTTATACGAAATGAGTCTTTGTGTTAACAACGTTACAATCATAAACGCATATGATCTTCTACTCAATACATCAGCTACCATGTTCGCTTTTTCACTATAATATTGAATGGTATGGTCGTAATCTTCAACAGCTCGAGCCAACGTCTTTGGCGCATTATACGTTCGTTTTGGTTGAAGAAATATTTAAGGGTTTTAGAAATGAGTTTTGTACTGGGGTCAATACAAAATTTGATTTTACGCTCTAGGTAGGCCAGGAAGTCTTCAGGGAATACGTCAGGAAATTTATTAACGATAGAACTATCATTCAAAACTATGACTCTCATCCAAGACATGGATAGCACATGTAATGAAGGTTTCTCCTAACAGATTTTCAACAAATAAGTAAAAGTCTAATTTCTTCGGAGTCAAATTTAAACGTTGAGCGCAAGTAGGAGAAATAAAAGAATGGGTAGAACCGGTATCAAATAAGGTATAGACTTCACAAGAAATTATAAATAACTAACCCGTGCTAACTTTGTTTGGGTTACTCGCTTTTTGAGAAGTCACGAAAAATGCTCTTCTTGAAACCACCGACTTTGTTTTATCCGTATCCGCCTTTGGTGTCACCGTCCCAGCTGGATTTGCTTTCGCTACAGGATAAAATTGAGATATGTGACCGTCTTTTCCACAACTAAAACATACCTTGGAAGGCTATGAACAATTTGGACTTATGTGTCCCTCCTCTCCGTATTTGTAGCATCTAACTGGCGGTCGTTCTCCTCCCCTAGAATTTTTTGCTGGTGCTGCTGCCAGCGTCTTCCCATCATCGTTAAATCTTCTCTTCTTGAATTTTCCACTTGAATCATTTCTTCTATTATCTTGGCCACCGAAGTGGTTACCATTTCTGGCATGATAATTTTCCCCACGATGGTTATCATTGTTCCGATGACCGTTGCCACTGATATGATTATTATCGTGTTGTTGCTCGTTATCTTTTGGTTGGACTGGCTCATTATCGCGCTCCAATAACTGAGCCCTATTCACTACATCTGAATACAAACATAATTTGTGATAAATGAGATATTGACGTATTTTGGGTCTCAAACCTCGCAGAAACATTCTCGTCATTCTGTCCTCATTATCAACCAAATGGGATGCGAACCAGGACAACTCGGCAAACTTAGCCTCGTACTATGACACGGTCATATTATTTTGCTCCAACTTGATAAACTCCACTTCCTTCATGTGACGAATATTTTCGGGAAAGTACTTATCGTTGAACAGTTCTTAGAACTTTTCCCAAGACATTTTGAGTGCGGCAGGCTGAGTACGTTTTACTGATTTCCACCAGTAATCTACCTCTCCTCACAACATGAAGGTGGCAAAGAGAACCTTTTGCTCCTCGAAGCATCCCAGATATCAAATATCTTGGTGATCTGCTTTATCCATGTCTCCGCCTTAAGTGGTTTTGGTTCTCCCAAAAACTCTGGGGGTTCCAGCTCCTTGAACTGCTTAGCGGTGACCATCCGAGAGTTGCCATTGTTTCCACCTGCATTTTGAACATGAGTCTCTCTCGCTTGATGTTGCATGGATTGCATAAAGCCTCTGAACATCCCATTGTTCATCATCTGATCGGTGTTGTTGTTTACCTAAGGATTATTGTCTTTCTGTTGCACATTATCCTGGGTATTGATCGTTGGTGACTCAACGGTCTCATGTGCTTCATTGCTGATCTCAACATTTTCAGATGCCATTTTCAAATACTGTCACAAAACAAGGGTTAACTGACATGTCACATGTTATCCTTATACTCTGACCGACCAATTAAATACCAAATAAACTTAGGTATGTCATACTAGCGAAGGAAATTCCCGTCTCTCCCCTCCTAGTTCTTGTCTCACATCTCAACCAGGGATCATATCTCTAAGCTTTGATACCAACTATGACGCCCCCAAAATAGGTATACATCACCCATTCTGAGTCGCCAAATACATGGTACATAAATCAAATACAAACTTCTTTTATACAATACGACAAAACGTAGCTGAGAGTTTTTACACGAATATTGTCTCACAGACAGTATTCAAACTCAAATGAAGTCCTCATTACATTTATTATTACACTATTTCATAAAATAGTGAGGACTACTATAGCCACCATCTCGGACCGTCACTCTATTTTTCGACTAGTCCCAGCTACCTTCTCATTTCCTGAAGAGAACAATGAAAGCAAAAGGGTGAGCTCAACTAGCCCAGTAAGAAATATTATGACTAAGATAATACAGAATAAATTATCCTTAGCCTTCAACAGTATAACAACTGATAGAATACAATAGACAACAAGTTTTAGATCAACAACTGCAGCAGAACAAGCAATCCATTAGAAGAGTCAAGCAGAGTATGATATCTACTATCTTCTATGATTTAAAAAGTTTATCATCAATTTTATCGCTGAGACTTAGCTTAATAAATAAACCACATCATCGAATCATCCCTACACTACGGGCCAATGATATTCATGTAATCATCAATGATTATGATTATACCGAATAATCCCTGGTCATAATAATACCAATCAATAGTCCATTTATGCACGTAAGCCACATATGACTTTCATCACAATATATGCATGAGGATGATGACAATGACATAAACATTAATCAAACGAAATCAAGGATAAATATTAAAGACTTAAATTTATCCAGAGTTTAAAATATCCAAATTGTCAACATGATACTACTTTGTGGAGTAAAATTCAAGAATAATATTCATGTATCAAAAATAATTTGGATAGAAAAGAAATATATCTTCCGGGTGAATAGTACTCCGTGAATAGTATCCTATGAATAGTACTTCAGGAATAGTACCTCGTGAATAGTACCCCGACATGAAAAGTACCCAAAATACCTGAGTGAATAATATTCGAGTGAATAGTAACCCATGAATAGTAACTCGTGAATAGTACTCCGACACGAAAAGTAGCCCGAATACCTGAGTGAATAATATTTGAGTGAATAGTAATCGGGTGAATAGTAATTTGTAAATAGTAACTCATAAATAGTAACTCGTGAATAGTATTCCAGCATAAAAAGATCAATAATTATCAAGAAATCTCCGAATAATATTTCTATGAAAAGATAATGGATGAAGCGCAAATATCAAGGATATTCTACTAACTTCCCAGAGTATAGAAGCAATAATTCAACAAAATGAGTGTAGAATTAGGGATACGAAATGAAATAATATTACTCACATACTACAGAGTATGGAAGAAAATATTATTCCTATGAATACTGAACAAAATAATATTTCTTATGAATACAAAAGAAATAATACCCCTTACCTCAGAAGAAGACTGGATACTGAAATAGTGAAGTAGCAGACTTTCCTTCTTCTTTCTCTCTATAGCTTCTCTTTCTATAATTGCTCTTGTGAGACTTAGTGAATTGGTGAGAATGAAAGAAGAATGAGCTTCTATTTATAGGAAAATATAGTTTCGATAATTGCACGTTTTGGGGCTCGAAATATTACAGTACAATACCTTCATCTTTTCATTTATTTTTAATTTAGTCCTGCAAATATTATCAAACTTGAACACCTCCCCTAATAGTATATCATGTGAATCAATAGTACAATCATGTGACTCAATAGTTCTATACATGTGAAAAAAATAATTACAGTATAGTACCTTCATCTATACTTCTATTTTAAATTTAGTCACGTAACTATTATCAATCTTGCACCACCTCCCCTAATAGTAATTCATGTGAATCAATAGTTCCATTCATGTGAGCAAATAGTTATATGCATGTGAACTAATTACAATTAATTGCTCATTTATCCGATTAATTACCCGATCGGTCAATATAACTTCCAGACATCAATTATCATCGAAATAAATGTCGATTTCCACTAACACTAATAATCCCAACACAATAGAACTATCAATTTTATCTTTAATCAACACGAACTTATTCATCATTAATATTATAACTCACAATATTTAACAACTAGGTCATTCCCCGGAAAGAGGAGGCTTTCCGATAAGGATTTTTCCTTATTAGCGCGCAATTAGGTGACCAAACCTGTCCTTGACAGAACTTCTAGACATTGTCAATATTGCAAATAATAATATGAATAACTTTGTCGTCTCAATTATTGATTTAATAATATAAAATATTATGCAGATGATACTGTGACAATAATTGAATCAATAATATGAGAGATATTATGCAACAATTACTGTAGCAATAATTGAGTATAACTGAGTGACTTCTCACGTAAGCATCAATAATCAATACCGTGTCCTACTATGCAACCACGCGTATTACTTTACTTTTACTACCGGGTAGTTCAACAGTTTTAACGGTAAAACTTTCGCCGCTATATTTATAAAAAGATAATTATGTCATTTTTTAACTCTGAGAGTTATTCCGTTGTGGGGTCCACCAATGATTGTGCCGTCGTACGAATATTCCCTGTTAAAATAAATATTCCCCGACCAATCAAATATTTTATGGCAACTTGCATACTTTGAAAAATTTATAAATACTACCTACAACTATAACATTATATCAAATCCACACCATAATACTTAAAAAAAATATTTTGAGAAAATTAATCTTTATTCACAAAATTCGGGTCTTACACATAACAAGATACATGCATGACAAATAATAGATGGCAATATGATGTAGGGAATGGAAAATAGTACATACATTCCTAAGTACATCATCATCATCTATATACATCAACTATGTATAGCTAAAAATATAGGAAAATGGGGCATATACGCCCTACTACTAACAGAGGCCTATCAAAAGATATAGCGAGAATGAGGCACAACCACCCAATATCTAACAGAGGCCTATCAAAAGTGATAATGTGAATACACATCAGAAGAAGACAATGGTGTCAATATCTACATCATCAATCCTGTCCACCTGAAGTAACTCCTCCTGAGTCACTAGATCTCTATGGGATGTCAGGCCTATACAAGGGAGGATCTACACCAGCAAAGCCATATGTGTCACCTGAGGGGCCATCGCCTAAGCTGGATGGATCAAAAGTATCTACCTTCGAAGGATCTTTACCCAAGTGCCGGATGAAAAAATGTGCCCGGTCAAACTGTCGGGTCAAACGATCAATCTATGTCGAATGAGTCGGATCTCGGATACAGGTCAGCCAATTCGTCATCATCACGGATCCAGGAACCATATCCCCCATAAACTGAGTGGCGCGGGTTTGGGCTCCAATGGTACGAGGGGACCACCAGTGATGGAACGTATCCTGAGTATGTGAACCCTCTAACAAAGTATATCCGTCAATACCCATCAATGGGATGTCCAATAACGCCTGGCAGGAGGCAAGATCGGTACACGAATCTGTCATGTGGTGCTTGTGAGACCCCAAATTTTGTGAATAAAAATTTATTTTTCTCGAAATATTTTTTTTATATTATGGTGTGGATTTGAGATAATGTTATAGTTGTGGGTAATATTTATAAATTTTGAAAAGTAAGCAAGTGGTTATAAAATATTCGATTGGTCGGAGAATGTTCTTTTTGTCGGGAAATATCCGTACGACGACACAATCCGTAAGCATATCTGAATGAAACAACTCTTAGTAGAGTTAAGTAAAATTTGCCTGAACCGTTGATTACCGTTACGCAATTTATCTATCTTTGTCTGAAAACCTAATATAAATAATACCGATATACAAATTAGAATAATATCATCACAGTATTTAAAATAACCTAAACACAGTATCACATAACCCTATCAGTCTATAACACACATAGGACTCGGTATCAAGTCAAACTATTGCAGTCTGAATTGAGCCCTACACAAATCTGACATCCCGACGGTCTAGTCAGACAAAATTTTGAGTTTAGGTTCAATTAAACTCTGTCTAAACACTTAACCATTATCTAAGATAATTTATTGACAGTTAAAATATTTTTCAATAGCTCGTAATAATTTTTAAATAATTATTACCATTTATCGTGAATTTTCAATCATTAATATTGTATTTAAATGAATTAAATATTACTTAATTCCTTTATCATTAATATTTATTTATTATCAAATATTAGTGAAATGCATGCCATAATATTATAATATATTATAATATCTCAAAGTATTTTTAATAACTTAAAATTATATTTATATGATTGTTAAACAGTTAAATCCCTTATCCGATAATTGATATTAATATTAAAATATTAATATTTTCATGACAAAATATCAAAAGTTATATTTTATAACTTAAAATATTTTTCTAATACTCAAATCATTTTTATATGATTTTTAAAACATTAATTCTATTTTTTCATAATTTATTTAATATATTTATTAAATAAACTAATTACCATTAATAATAATTTATTAATGAAATTTATCAAATAATATCAAAAGTTATTAAAAATAACTTAAAATATTTTCTAACACCATAATATATTTTTTCATGATTTTTCATGAATTAAAACTATTTTTAAATAATTTATTTAATATTATAATTTAATAAATTAAATACCATTTATATTCCAAAAATATTAAATATTTATGAAATATACACAAAATAATTAAAAACTATTTTTCAGGCTTTAAAATAATTTTTCATAATTTATTATGTATTTTTAATAATTAAAAACCATTTATTTCGATTTATTTAATAAAATAATTAATTTTCCGAATTTAAGTGTCGCTAAATGTGGCTTTGGTGACACAACCGTCGCTGAAAGTGTTCTTCAGCTGTTCATAGCCAAACCCAGAATTGCATGTCAGTGAGAAAGGTCCTACGTTTGACCAACATTTGATCCATGATACTAAGGTTTTCTAGCCATAGAAAAGTGTTTAGATTGTAGTATAAATGTAATACTACAATCATTAATCAATTTCATGCCCATAAAATATCATATATGAGAGATCTAGGTCCTAGAACATCATGTCAGAGCTGTTTTTCATTTCTGGGTTTTCCAAAAATGAAGAACAGTTACTAGGCTCAACTTTGAAGACTCATAACTTGGAATCTGGGTTTGGTTTATGATACCTAATGGTCTCTACTTGTAGTCATGATGTCATACTATAATAACATATCAACAGAGAGGTCTAACAATAACATATGGAAGAAATCAATGACGGTCAAAGTTGTAGTCCGAAATCGGTTCTTGAAGATTCTGGGTTACCCAGAATCTCCTTCCGGAGAGTTGGTCAACGCTGGTTTGACCTCGTTTAATTTCGATCCTGATCATGATAAGGGTAATATACTGACTTGTATGGGTAGTTCATATACCCATCTACAACACCAAAACAAGAACATGACCAAATCACATAACAGTAGCAAGATCTGAGGCCTATAAAAACTTGTCAGACTCAAACTGTAAATTCTGGGCTGCCCAGATTTCAGTTTTTGTGGTCGGTCAACTCACTTTGACCACTCATAACATGAAATATATACCTGATCTGAACATAATTAAAGATCCAAACTAAATACCACATGGCATAGAACATATCTAAAACAAAAAAACACACTAAACAACCAATACACATGGATTTAGAGGGCCTGACATTCGACTGTCAGGCCACTTTTCATTATTTTTCCAGATTTCTAAAAATGCTTGATTCGTGCATCTAAGTGTTATAGATCTATGATCTATCAACCCAGATCTCTTAAAGACACCATAATATATAACTTTAACCAACAAATTATAACATATAACATAAGATCATAGGATTTCTAAGATTTAGGGTTTTTACCACATTCTAGCTTTGGTCTAGATTCTGATCTTTGATTCTGATCCTTGGTTAGCTTTGAACTGGTCATGGTTCATCTTCTCTCTCTGTCATTCTACATATCTGAATTATAGGGAGAGAAAAGACATGGACAAGTTTGCTTAGGAAAATAAGTAATGTTTTCTTACTTTAATTTTTGATTTGTTTGATTCATTGTATCTAGTGGGTATAGGTGGCACAAAAATCAGATTTGGGATAGATTTGAGCACATATTGTATATCTAAATAGATGAGTCACCAAGATTTAGACATATCATTTACTTAATGTGTAAGAAAATGGCATTTTAGTCTTTTTCCTTTTTATTTTTAATGGCATTCTAGTAAATGGCCAAACCCTTAGGGTTTAGGGTTTAGGTTTGGGTTTAGGGTTTGAACCCTTAGGTTAGCAATTTAGTTTCTAGCATTTCTGAATTTCGGTTTTCAAAATAGAAAATTAATATTTCTAAATTATAATTAGAATTTTTTAATCATATTAAAATTTACTAATCATAATTCAATCTTGCTAATTAGAATTAATATATCCTAATTAAAATTGCTAATTAAGCAATTAGGGTCAAAATGATTATTCGGGTTTATAACCCAGAATTAGGGTTTCTAAATTTTGAAATTAGGGTTTTCTAACCAATTTGTTAAGATTAACCATAATTAATTTTATAATTATTTACACTTACGCCATTAAGTTCCCAATTTAGGGTTTCTACTTTCGAATCAGGGTTTCAAATTCCTGAAACGGAAATTAGGGTTTCAAAACTGATTTCTAGGGTTTCTTATCAGTCATTCGAATTTTCTAATCGAACGTCGATATTTGACAATAATCTTAGGGTTTGACACTGATAAAGTTTATCTGGTCAACCCTTGACCCTTAACCACATACTGAACACATAAATGACCATATACACAGAACATATTCACGTATACACTTAATTCTAAATAATTCACCTAAATTCTTCACAGAATTTTGACATCCTCAAAATTCCTTCCCAAAAATATCAACGCATACACTTATTTTCTGTCTAGGTTTATTATTTAACATTTATTCAATAATTTAAAACTTAGATAATTTTTTAAATTCTTGGGTCGTCACAGTAGTGCAGGGATGATGTGGATTATTTATTAAGCTGAGTCTCAGTGATAAAAGTGATGAAAAATCTTTTAAATCAAAGAAGATAGTAGATTTTATTCTCTACTTGACTCTTCTAATGGATTGCTTGTTCCGCTGCAGTTAAACTTGATGTTTGTTATATTTTATCAGTTTAACACTGTTGATGGCTAACGATAAATTATACTGCATTATCTTAGTCATAATATTTCTTACTGGGGTAGTTGAGCTCACCATTTTGCTTTTATTGTCCTCTTCAGGAAATGAGAACGTAGTCGGGACTAGTCGGGGAACAGAGTGACGGTTCAGATGATAACATTAGTAGTCCTCACTATTCTATGAAATAGTATAATAATGATTGTATTGAGGACTCCATTTGAGTTGAATACTGTCTAGAAGACAATATTCGTTTTAAAACTCTTAGTTTATTTTTTGTCGTATTTTACACGAAAATTGTATTTGAATTTTGTACCATGTATTTGGCGACTCAAGATGGGTGATGTATACCTATTTTGGGGGCGTCACAGTTGGTATCAAAGCTTAGGGATATGATCCCTGGCTAAGATGTGAGGCTAGAACTAGGAGGGGAAAGACGGGTAATTCCTTCGCTAGTATGACCTACCTAAGTTTATTTGTTATTTAATTGGTCGGTCATAATATAGAGATAATATGTGGCATGTCAATTAACCCTTGCTTTGTGACAGTGTTTGTAAATGACATCCGAGAATGTTGAGAATAGCAATGGAGCACATGAGACCGTTGAATCACCAACGATCAATACCCAGGATAATGTGCATCAGGAAGGCAATAATCCTCGTGTAAACAATAACACTGATCAAATGACGAACGACGGTACGTTTAGGAGCTTTTTAGAATTCATGCAACACCAAACGAGAGAGACTCCTGTTCATAATGCAGGTGGAAACACTGGCAACCCATGGTTGGTTACCGCTAAGCAGTTCAAGGAGCTGGGACCATCGCAGTTTTTGGGAAAGCCAGAACCACTTAAGGCAGAAACGTGGATAAAGCAGATCACCAAGATATTTGATGTCTTGGAATGCTCTGAGGAGCAAAAGGTTCCATTCGCCACCTTTATGTTGCATGAAGAAGCAGATTATTAGTGGGAATCTGTAAAACGTACCCAGCCTGACGCACTCAAGATGTCTTGGGAGAAGTTCCAAGAATTGTTCAACGACAAGTACTTTTCCGAAAGTATTCGTCACATGAAGGAGGTGGAATTCATCAAGCTGGAGCAAAATAATATGACCGTGTCGCAGTACGAGGCTAAGTTTGCGGAGTTATCCCGATTTGCATCCCATTTAGTTGATAATGAGGAGAGAATGACACGAATGTTTCTGCGAGGTTTGAAACCCGATATACGTCAATACCTCATTTCTCACAAACTTTGTTTATATTCAGATGTTGTGAATATGACTCAGTTAGTGGAGCGTGATAATGAGTCAGCTCAACCAAAAGGTAACGACCAACAACACGATAATAATCGTACCGGTGGCAACGACCATCGGAACAACGATAGCCATTATGGGGGAAATTATTATGCCAAGAATGGTAACCACTTCGGTGGTAATCATGGCCAAGATAATAGAAGTGGAAATTTCAAGAAGAGAAGGTTCAATAATGATGGAAAGACAGCAACACCAACACCCATTTCAAAGGAAGAAGAACGACCACCGGTCGTATGTTTCAAATGCGGACATGAGGGACACATCCATCCAAACTATACACAACAACCCAAAGCGTGTTTCAATTGCAGAAGAGAAGGTCACCTAACTCAATTTTGTCATGTAGTGAAGTCAAGTCCAGCTGGGATAGTGATGCCAAAGGATGTCTCAGACAAGTCAAAGCCGGTAGTTTAAGTGAAATCGTTTGTTGAGGAACCCGAACGAAGTTATCATGGGTAAGATAATCATAAACTCTTGCGAAGTCTATACCTTATTCGATATCGGTTCTACCTATTCTTTTATTTCTCCTACTTGCGCTCAACGTTTAAATTTGACTCCTGAGAAATTAGACTTTGACTTATCTATTGAAACTCTGTTAGGAGAAACCTTTATTACATCCACTGTTTATAAATCTTGTTGATTCAAATCGTCACCCTTACGTTACCTGTCGATTTTATCTCTTTGAAAATACTTGCCTTTGATGTGATTTTAGGAATCGACTGGGTAACTGTTCTTCATGCTAAAATTGATTGTTTTTGTAAGGTTGTTAGATTTTATATTCCTAACCAACCTGTTATGCTAATTCAAGAAACCAAACAACTAAAGTCAATCACTGTTATATCAAGCCATAAGTAAAGAGCCCCGAGCCTTTCGCTGGTGACTTCCAAGTCTTGGAATACACCGAAGCCAGACTATCTATAGGGGACATCATGAATAATGGTGGCAAGTTGATAAGTATCAATGTGATGTGCTATCCAAGTCTTGGATGAGAGTCACAGTTTTGAACGATATTTCTATTATTAATAAATTTCCTGACGTATTCCCTGAAAACTTCTTGACCTACCCAAGAGCGTGAAATTGAATTTTGTATTGACCCCAGTACAAAACCCATTTCTAAAATCCTCAAATATTTCTTCACCTAAAACGAATGTATTATGCGTTGAAGACGTTGGCTCTAGCTGTTGAAGATTATGATTATAACATTCAATACCATCGTGGGAAAAGCAAACGTGGTAGTTGACGTGTTGAGTAGAAGATCATATACGTTTACGAGTGCGATATTATTAACATAAAGACCCATTTTATATGACTTACAAATGATGAAGATAGAGTTAAAAATTCTAAGAACCTACATGAAGATAGCGAATATACGATTAGAATCGACTTTAATCGATAATGTTAAAGCCGCTCAAGCTACGCACCCGGAGTTGATGAATACGAAAAAGAAGGTTCAAGAGGGCATTATTCTAGAAGCAAGAGTCGATGAAGAAAGAAAATCTCAACCCTCGATTTAATTGGCCCATTTGAAATCTTCAAACGAGTAGGAACTGTGGCCTATAGACTAGCCTTACCGCCAAGTATATCGCGTGTTCATAACGTTTTTTTTACGTATCAATGTTACATAAATATGTGAGCGACACAAACCACATTATTGATTTAGAACCGGACGAGATAGAGGAAGATTAAACGTATGAATAGGTACTTGTTAAAATCTTGGATAAGAAGGAATATATTCTACGCTCAAAGGTTATACCTCAAGAGTTAGAATCTGACGAAGTGCCCTCATTTATTCGGCATACCAGGTACGTACGTAAATTTTGAGGGCAAAATTTTATAAGGAGGGGAGATTGTGAGACCCCAAATTTTATGAATAAAGATTTAATTTTCTCGAAATATTTTTTTTTATATTATGGTTTGGATTTGAGATAATATTATAGTTGTGGGTAATATTTATAAATTTTAAAAAGTAAGCAAGTGGTTATAAAATATTCGATTGGTCGGGAAATATTCTTTTTATCGGGGAATATCCGTACAACGGCACAATCATTGGTGGACTCCACAACGGAATTATTGTCAGAATGAGAAAACGATAAAAATATCTTTTTATGAAAATAACGGCGGAAGTTTTACCGTTAACTGTTGAACTACCTGGTAGTAAAAGTACAGTAATACGCGTGGTTGCATAGTAGCACATGGTATTGATTGTTGGTGCTTACGTGAGAAGTCACTCAGTTTTACTAAATAATTGTTGCAGTAATTACTGTTTAATATTTTATTTTATTGGTTCAATAATTGTTGTGTTGATATTTTATATTATTGTTGTTTCAATAATTGTCACTGCATAGTATTTTCCATTATC
Source organism: Panax notoginseng (assembly GCA_016801055.1). NCBI lineage: Eukaryota > Viridiplantae > Streptophyta > Magnoliopsida > Apiales > Araliaceae > Panax > Panax notoginseng. Next base: position 56,458,287 of record CM029017.1, on the reverse strand, counting down.
AAATCAATAATTCATATTATTTGAAATAATATTATTAGATAACATTATTGGCAATGTCTAGAAAGTTCTGTCAAGGAGATGTTTGGTCACCTAATTGTGCGCCAGTAAGGAGAAATCCTTATCGAAAAGCCCCCTCTTTCTTGGGAACGGCCTGGTTGTCATTATTGTGATTCTGTAATATTATTTGTGAATAATTAATTATTGATTTATATGATAAGAAAATATTTATTTTTATGTAGATATAAATGAAGGAATTTGTGTTGAGGTATTTTATCAGTATTTTATTGGAATGGAGACATTAAAAATTAAATCAGTGTTCTTAATGCTCTATTGCGTGAGTGATAATTTTAATCCGACCGTTGGATCGTTGTGATTGTTTGATATGTTATACATATATAAGTTGAGTATATGTCCACAAATTTTGAACCGTTAAAAATTAACGCATGATTTGTTATGAATTTCAAGAGATGTTGAAAATTGTCCGTTTATGAAATTCGGATATTTTCTGTTTGGAATTTAGAAAAATTTTCTTTTGCAAAGTTGTAGAGAATTCGATTTCGTGTGGAATGGACATAAAATTTGTATTTTTCTAATAAAAGGGCTATTTATTATGAATTATTGAAGTTTCAGAAATTAAAATATTTTTATTAAAATTATGGGTGGGACCCACTTTTGGTTGGTGTAGAAAACATGTGCTGAATTGGTAGGACTTAGTAGAGGTCGCTGAAATTTGATCTTGGTTGGTGGCATGCGTAAAAGATAAGAAAATTATATTATTATTTTATTATTTAGTCTCCTATGGCGTTCTAGTATTTTCCTATAAATAGGCACTTAAGTTAGAATTAAAAATCACACCAGAATCAGAGAATTCTTCTTCTATAATCTTGAGCATATTTCTTTTGAGTTTTAGAAAGCTTTGAGCGTAGAAAATAGTGAAAGTTTTCTTCAAGAATATCCCACTATACCAGTTAGAATACTCTTCTTTTCAAGGTAAGGGATGTTATTTTTGTTCAATATTCACTTGAAATAATATTTTCTTCCATACTCTGTAGTATGTAAGTAATATTATTTCGTTTTAGATTTCGAATTCTATACTCGTTTGTTAAAATTTTGGCTTCTATACTCCATGAAATTAGTAGAATATCCTTGATATTTGCGCTTCATCCAGTATCTTTTCATGAAAATATTATTCTGAGCATTTTTGATAAGTATTAACTTTTTAATGCCGGAGTACTATTCACGGGGTTACTATTCCTGAAGTACTATTCACGGGGTACTATTCACTTGAGTACTATTCACCCGGGATACTATTCATGATAAAAATTGATTCGTTTTCGGTCCAAATTATTTTTGGTACAATATTATTCTTGAATTTTATTCCACAAAGCAGTATCATGTTGACAATTTGGACGTTATTGATTTCTGGATAAATTAAATTATAAATCTTTAAAAATTTATCCTTGAACTTGTTTTATTGAATTCTTATATCATTGTCATCATCCTCATGTTTATATTATGTTGAAAGTCATCTGTGGCCTGTAGTGCATAGATGGACTTGATATGATTATGACCAGGGATTATTCGGTATAATCATGATCGTAATATTACAAATGATGTGGTAAAAGATAGGGGTGCTCAAAATTTTCGGTTTTTTTAGTTTTTAACTGGTACCGGCGGTACCGATTTTTTCGGTTCCGATTTTTTTCGGTACCAATTTTTTCGGTACCGATTTTTTGGTATTTTAATACTTTTCGATACCGGTAGCGGTAATGACTTTTTGAATTCGGTAAAAACCGAAATACCGAAAATACTGGTAGTGATATAATTAAAAAGTTTGCTACACAAAGCGTGGGCCAGACATTGTATAATTTTTTTTGTGGGCTTGTTGAAGTAAACAAAACAATATGTCAGGTCCTGAAGGATGTATGCACTATGCACAAATCAATGCATTGACTGTGATTTTTTTTTCCTTCTATTTTTGGGAGTCATAAATTAATTTATAATGACTTCTCAAATTCATAAACCAAATATGCATTTGTATCCTTTTTTTTTCTTCTTTTTGCAATGTATCTGGTGTAGTTCCTATTTTATCAATCCTTTCACATTTTTCTTAATATATAAAAATAACTGTACAATGACTTTTATTTCATCCAAACTTCTAATATTTTATAATAAATATATAAAATCAAACATAAAAATTATTCAGTCCTTTCCCTTTTACATTGACATGTAATTTGTTAAAGAGTCCACCAAAAATAATAAAAAATATAACAAACTGCCCATATTTTAACGGATACAGACTATTAAAGCAACAAATTAATTAGTATAGATGTTAAAAATTATTTAATTATTATTAATAATTATATATATTATCATGCGGTATAACCGAAAACTGAACTGAAAAAATTGGTACCGATTTTGTACCGAACCGGTACCGAAACTGATAATTCGGTACCGGTTTCGGTTCTTATTTTTTCAGTAATTTCGGTTCGGTACCGGTTCGGTATTTTCGGTACCGGTTCGATTTTTTACCGATGAGCACCCTTAGTAAAAGTCCTCATTAGCCCGTAGTGCATTGATGGACAGTTGTTGGCATGATCATGACCATTGATGAATACGTGAATATCCTTGGCCCGTAGTGCATGGATAATTTGTGGTCATGATACTAATGAATATCCTTGGTCGTAGTGCAGAGATGATGTGGATTATTTATTAAGCTGAGTCTCAGTGATAAAAGTGATGAAAAACCTTTTAAATCATAGAAGATAGTAGATTTTATTCTCTACTTGACTCTTCTAATGGATTGCTTGTTCCGCTGCAGTTAAACTTGATGTTTGTTATATTTTATCAGTTTAACACTGTTGAAGGCTAACGATAAATTATTTTGTATTATCTTAGTCATAATATTTCTTACTGGGCTAATTGAGCTCACCTTTTTGCTTTCATTGTCCTCTTCAAGAAATGAGAACGTATCCTGGACTAGTCGGGGAATGGAGTGACGGTCCAGATGATAGCATTAGTAGTCCTCACTATTCTATGAAATAGTGTGATAATAATTGTATTGAGGACTCCATTTGAGTTGAATACTGTCTAGAAGACTAGTCGTTTTAAAACTCTCAGTTTATGTTTTGTCGTATTTTACACGACAGTTGTATTATTAAGTTATATTTAAATTTTATACCATGTATTTGGCGACTCAAGATGGGTGATGTATACCTATTTTGGGGGCGTCACAGTGCTCCTGATAGCACGCTCTCCTAAATAGAGCTCCCATCCTTCATCCGTGAAGAGAGGAATCCTGCGGGTGGATATCACGTGCTCGACACGAGTTGGGAATCCATCCTCAAATCTAATGGTCAAATGTTCCCCAGAGTAGGGAACCCAAGTGATGACATCAGCTATCAACAACTCCAACTGTAAGCGATAATGGGTGAAACCCTATGCTACAAGAACCTCCACCAAAATGGAGTGATGCCATCGCCGTCCTCGTGGATAGGTATCTAAACCTAACACACTCACATGACGCAAACATGGAAGCCTCTCATAGGCCCAAAACTGCCAACACAAAGGCAAAACATCTGCTGTCCATGAACACTCTTAACCTGTACAAGGGAAATCAAAAGAGAAATACTCATCAGCAGAAATGGGTAAAATCTGAGCCAAGCCTCGGTCAAGCCCTGCTAACGCATGCGCATTCCCCTGAGGAAATATGCAAAGGTGTAGGAACCCCAATCATACTCTCCAATACGATCCACCTCCCGCGTTGCGCTGATCAAAGTGAATGACACCGTAGAAGAGTTATCTGCTATGAAATAACCCCTGATGATAACCAGGAACAATTGCCAAAAAATACGATCCCTGACTCTCACATCAGAAGGTATGGGCTCACTCAACAGCCCACTTATAGCATCTACGCTCAAAGGACCAGTACGGACGGTCCTGCCCTTGAGTGCCTTAGCCGGAACTCCCAACAAGGATCTAATGACAGTCGGGGTAATATTCGCTGTACATGGCACTGGTGCCCCTCTAAACTCCATATCGGTGATAAATCGCCAATCCATCGGCGTCATCATCACCTCACAATCTAACAAATAGAGAGACTGAGTCTTGTGAAACCATCGCTCAGACAATGCACTAAGGTAACCCCGGGGACAACGACGGGGAAGAATGGAGAAGAATACCCCAAAACCCCAACCATGCAGAATACCTCGGTAATCTGGATGCAGAGCTTGATACAAGGAGTGTATGCTGAACCAGTACCCTCTAGGCTGGGTGAAGCAGGGAACCTACATCACAGGTAAATCAATGTCAAAATCCTCGCTCCTTCTCAATAGGAAAAGGAAGATCAAATCCAGCTTTTACCTCATTTGTATGCAAGTAAACTGAGGGGTGGCGACTCAAATCACACAGTAGATCTGGAATAGCTACCTGAATGCCTGGGAAATCCCTACGGGGAATATGAGCAGCAGGAGCTACAGCCGCTACTGGTACATCCTCCTCCTCCTTTTCCTTAACATCGGGTACATCAACCCGGATATGACGAATCACCGCCTCCGCCAGTCGACGAGGCTGTCTAACTGAACGGGGTCGAGGCACTTCAGAAGCCCTCCTCCGCACACCTGAAGTGGTCCTGCGGGAACTACTCGGCTGATCCGGATCCATAATATCTGGACACAAGTCTCCAAATCACCCAGAAAGGGTGTGGTAAATTCTAAGCTAGAGCTTTTTCAAATGCATTTTATAACTATATGCATGCATGCATTACTTTAACATACACCTATAGTAGAGTTAAAAATACATGTCTACCCAATGCCTAGACTTTTGAATTTTTTTTGCCAAAGTCTCTTGTGTAAATATGACTATCCACATGCACATAAGCATGACTAGGTGGCCATTCACTAGTACACCTACCCATAGTCATAAACATCCTATAATGCATGAAAATATCAGAGTCACAATCCATGACGATAGATTAAATACCAGGATTGCTTTGCTTACTTACCTTTGCTTGTCCTCAAATTGGATAAAAAATAGCAGAAAAAGGTACAAATTTAATTGTTTCAAAAGTCAAATTTTTTCACATTATTATGTTTAACATAGTTTTATACTAACATTTACTATGTTAAACATTTTTTATCAAGACATATGAGCATGCATATTCACTACTATGTGTTAGACGCATTTCATATAAAAAATCATTTTCCAACGGATAGAAACTGGAAAAGAAGGCATGCATACGTTACTAGGGCAGTGTAGAACACTTGTACGGTGACAGAATTTGCAAAAAGACGCCCGAACTCAGCAGATCTGAAGAAAAGCTCTCGAATTTCATGTGCGGCATAGCTTGAAAGTGACTTGTGAAAGCCACAGCTGCCTTAAAGGCAACCCACGGTTGGTCGCAAATGTACCTGTGGCTACCGCAGGTGTACCTATGACTCCCCTAGGTGGGGCCCACCCCTCTGGCTCTGTCCAGTTCGAGTTACAAACGAGTTCTCATAAGCTGAAAAGGCCAAATTCGAAAAAAAGATGCTATGCGATTGGGTGGATTAGCCTAAAATCCTGGTTTTCATGGACCAAACTACAGGTCTACATGTCATTCATTGGTATTCGCCCGGACACAGGTTTACTATACCCATAAGCACAACTGTTGCAAACGACATCCGCTAATACCTCACTAAGGTCCGATGCCGTCAGTTTGGGGTCGCAACTCCAAAACACTTCTCCCCGGCAGGGGTGTCACGCATAATCATCTGTTGATGCACATGTCAACGAAGGTCATGCAGCCTTGACGTCACTTCAGCCGTTGGCAAGTAAATCTAATGAAGCATCGCAAACACTCCGATGATTTTAGCCATTAATGCACACGTCAACAAAGGTCAAGCAGCCTTGATATTATCCACAATAGGGATTTCATCCGTCGATGTACATTTTAGTGAGGGTCAGGCAACCCTGACAAACACAAACTGTTGGCAGTAACTCCAATAGAACACTAGAAGGACTTGGTAATATAAACCAGGGATGAACATCCTCATCGGGGAGGACCGATGATGGAATATGTTATACACATCCTCAAAAGGCAAAGTACATCCCCACAGAGTCTCTTGCACATGAGAAGAACATCTATGGTGGAAAATATGTACCAAGGATTAAGGACTTTGGTGATAACCCCAACGTCAACATCCTTGAAGTTCCTGAGAACTTTGGAGCACACATCCAAGCAGTTTGTTAGGGTTATTTGTGATAATTCCAGTCCCCATCACAAGTTATGAGGGTAACGGTCATCACATCCCACTGGAAAACGGTCAAAACAAATATGCATCATGCTGCAGTACATTGCATCATGAATATCTTATTGCATTTCAAGTGTCTAGTATTCTTTATCCTATCCATGCCATTACACTTCATGAATATGATAAAGAGGGGCATCTGTAGACACTCGAAATTTTGCATCCCTGTTACTAACATTGCAGGAGAGCAAAATCGTATTCCAGAGATAACCCTGGAAGTCAAATCAGCACATCCTGGAGACAACCCCGGGATACTCAGTTTCAACCTCGGAGACAACCCCGAGGAATACAGTTCCAGTTCTGGAGATAACCCTGAAGCAGTCTTTTCAATCCCAGAGACAACCCCGGGAGATGTAGTTCAAACCTCGAAGACAATCCCGAGGCATTGCAGTTGCAGTTTCGGAATGACCCCGGAAATGCTTGTTTCAAACCCATGCAATAAGCTTCAACACTCGGCAATAGCCCCGAGGAACTCATTCCCTAAGCCCAGAGATAACCCCGGGAGGTCAGGCACAACTCAGAGACAACCCTGAGGATGGTCAACACTTGCAGCAGTCCAATCTCAGAGATAACCCTAAGCAACGACCGCTAAAACAACTCAAATTGGAGAAAACCTCGATGAGGGGCAAAACTGTCATTTGCCATCTTAATCCCACATTGCGCCATCTTAACAACAACAGACATACATTCTACACAGAAATGTCCTACAAGAACCGAATAGCTCCAATCCCGAGTGACTACTGCACAAGACAGCACATTGGATATAATTTGAAGCCTGAAGACCAAGGACATGGTCCCATCTTCCTAACTTCGTACAACCTCTAATCCCATGTCATTGTGTAGCTCTCGACAATACCATGCCGTAAAAGGTCATATACACCTCGATCGGATTTCTGGATTGAAGTTCTAAAATTTTGAGCGGACATCATGTTGCACGCGTGTACGTACTTCGAGACGGTAGAACCCGCGAAGCCCGGGGCACCCCGAGCAGCCGCAGGTACACCTGCGGCTCCCCCATCTATAAATAGAGGGCTTGGGATAGCCATTTTGTATAGAGAAAAGGCGAGGAAGCCCTGTCTAATTTGCTCTGTACACACTATTAACTGAGTGCTTTCTCATTTTAAACACTTGTGAGCTTCTATATTGTTATATTTTTATCGGCGGGAGCCGAGTGTTCATCCACTTAAAGTCATTGAAGTCTTCTTTGGCAGTCCACTGTAAGCCTTCTTACACTTTCTAAAGCCTTTCTCCACTACTGTGCACACACAGTTCTGCACGTTGAGAGTCGTGTTGCGTGTCTATGCCTGGACTTCGGCCCGTGGCTTTTATTTCTTTTTGTATATATATATATATATATATATATATATATATATATATATATATATATACACACACTAACATTATCGAGTTATGCCTCGATTGAGCCTAGATTTTATATCCGGAGTGTTTATTGCTTTTATATATAGATACTTATATATAAACTGTTGTCGAACTCAGTTCGATGAGCCTGGATTTACATCCGGAGCGTTTAATACTTTTATATATATAAATACTTATATATATGTTGTTGTTATCAAACTCTGTTTGATTGAGCCTAAATTTCACTTCCGGTGCGTTTACCGCTTATATATATATGTATATCCTTGATCGCGAATTAATGAAACGAGCCTGGATCGATATATGTCTAGTGCGTTTATCGCTTATATATATATATATATATATATATATATATATATATATATATATATATATATATATATATTTACATTTTCTGTCAGGCCTGGAGTTTACTTCGTAGCCATTTATAGCTTTATTTACATTTTGTCCCGCCCGGAGTTTACTTCGAGGCGGTTGATAGCTTTATTGCTTCATTTATATTTTCTCAATCTCTCATGGAGGTGCTTCGTGGTGGTTGATTGTCTGCAATATATATATATATATATATATATATATATATATATATATATATATATATATATATATATATATATATATATATATATATATATATATATATATTTACTGCTTTTATATATATAACTGTTTACAGCTTTCACACAAATTGCTACATCATGTGAGCCTAGAAATCATGTGATCACAGATTCAGTTTATTGAATCTAGATTCGGTTCTCGTTATGGACATTTTCAGCTGTACACGACTTGTAAATTATTCGCGTTGTTCGAATTTCCTTAGATGGCTCTCATGCCCACAAGGAGTTCGGTACTGCTATGTATATTATTTTCTCGAAGATGCTTCGCATCTCAAAAATAAAAGCAATCAAGCCGAACACATAATAAAATGGAAGTATCAAAGGTCTTAATTACTATTGAGCACAAGGGTTTGAAAAATCTGTTTTTACAAAATATCACTACTAAATCTTTTTAAAACTGAATTTTATGCAAAATTCAAACCCTTTGTATATAGGTGCGAACGAGGCAAATCACTACTTCCAAATAATTGCACATTGACCCACACACACACACACACACACATTCATATAACAGTTTAATTGAAAAGTGGCAGTCACCGTGACAACACGGATGTCAGGGGGTGCCTAACACCTTTCCTCCGCATAACCAAGTCCCCGGACCCTAACGAATCTCGGTTTCACAGACCCGTCAAGCAGTGTCACATCACTGGGTCAATGTGTAAATCTTTTCTCGGTTGTGTTGTTACAATCATTTAAAAAACCAACTGGCGACTCTTACAGTCCAATCGTCGACATATACATGTCGGACCTTTTCACAACTTGTTTTTTCAAACAAATCTCACCTAACATAAGAACACCAAAAGACTAGAACAGAAAAGGGACAAATAAAAATCCCGACATCGACACTCATTAGGTAAGATACCGTAATGGGATCAAATAGAATCTCCTCAAAGAAAGGAAGTTGGATCATATCCTAACACTTTCCTTAGGAGTTTCGAAATTAAATGTAATTAGGAACATTTGATTCCTTAAAATACTCAACTGCCCAAACAGGCTCGTATGTAGGGTTAAATACCTCCATGCGGACTTTGGTTCACATTATAATTCGGGCCCAAATAATTACACCCCAACGTTGCCCCACAGTCTTTGGTTAAATGGAACATTTAATGGAAGAGTTCCCCAAACAAAGACCAATGATTAATTTCAAATTCTTCAACCTCCTCAGAAATAATCATTACATTAACCGCCAAACCCTATCAACTCCCCCACGTTGGCAATCATGACAACTCATTTAATAGCCGTGTTCCAAAGACGTGCGAAGTTGAAAAGAAAAGGCACTTCAAATCTCCTCTTTCCCCCAAATTAGACAAACACAACTCCCCTATTTAAAATTCCACAAATTTACTATGTTTCTCCTTCCTAAAGCAACACTCATTTTTTGACAGGAATATCTTTGAACCATCCATCCATAGCTTCCTCAAGCACTCCAGATACCACCAACAAGCCAATCAATGCCATCCCACTTTCTTCTATTCCAGAACTACTGGAAACTGCCTCCACATCCACTACCATCAATCCCCAGACCACCGCCACTGCCACCGCAAGCGCCATCGAGTCCAGCATCGTCACCACCACCGCCTCCACCAGCTCTACCCCCTAGACCCTCAACCTATCCAAGGTAGAGTCGGACTTCCAAAAAATGATCCGTGAGTATTCAAATGAAACCTGTTTTCCCCATGCCAACACCAAATTCACTATTACTAAAAATGACCTTGCCACAATCCAAGAACACTACTACATCCCAGACACCCAGTAATTGAACACCGACCAAATGTATCACTGAATCGATAACTGGACATCGATGCCGCTCACCCTGCAAGAGAAAGTGGTTTGGCAAACTCTTCACACCTTCATCATCACCCTGTTAGGATTTATTGGCATCTGCTTTGCCCAGTTGGTGCCAAATTCATACATTAATATCGTTGCTTTTATCGCCTTCTACCATGAAATCGGCGTTCCTCCCACCATTGACTTCTTCTTTTCTTTATACCAGCTTAGTTGATCCCAAGAACCAGGGTTTAAGGCCTTAAGCAGACAACAGCCAAAACCAAACCAAAAAATAGAAATACAATCATTGATGAGCACCCCTTCAAGCAGCAAGGGATAACACAAGGACAAGTTCTACGTCAAGGGTCTAGATACCCTTAAGATCCTAAATTGGACTTTCTACGGCCGCCCAAACGTAGCTATGGTAGAAACCTCTCCAATCCGAGTCATGGAGCTAATAAAGTTGATCAAGAAACAACCAATGAAGGAGTGGGACTTGAACATTCTAATCAAACCTGCCTGCCTCTTTGACCACAAATGTAAGTCCCGAAACCCTTCTTCCTTTCTAATAGAATCATATCTTTCAATTGCCATCTCTCATCCTGACCCACTTTTTGCATACAATATCCCTTATTAGGCCAACATCTGCCGAAAAGAAAGATCTCGAAGACTTCACCACCAAAGAAACCTCCCAAAAATCCAACACCCCACCGATTATTGAAACCACACCATTGGAAGTTATATCTGAAGGGTCATCCACCTCCTTAACAAAACCAAAGTCAGTTGCAAAGGCTCCTAAGCAAACAACGATCCCCACTCCCCTCTTCAAACCAAGCCCCTTGGATATGCCAAACTCTGAAATGACCAAAATCTTTCGGGTAAAGAAAAGGCGTACCAAGGTTGCTACCCAACATAAGAAGCACCCAAAACCACTTTATCTGAAGCCTCTATCACCCCAACCAAAAACATTCCAACTATCGAAGCCATCCCTACTAGTACCTCCGAACCTACTACAAAACAAAGCCAAAAAAGAAAAGAACATGAAGATCCCTCTTCTAACCAACCGAACAAAAGAGCCAACACAGAAACATCTCTCGAACACTCTCCCTTACGCATCCCTTCTCCCCCCAAACAACCTTCTCCCAACAAAACTCAAGAAACTGATCCTTTAGCGATCCTCTGGCCTGATGAGACATAAGAGTATCCCCTTAACCTTTTCGATCATTTTGTCCTCCCAGCCGATGAGCCCCGCTTCAACAATATATCTACCACCGAACTCATCTTCGCCGTAATAATGCATCAAGGTCGAGTAAGATTATCTGAGTCCACTCTTCAAATGTAATTTTTATTCAATTATTTCCAACTTTAATCCCAACAATATTAAATCTAGGCTGTCTTCATCTCCGGTCGCCTCTTCTGTCGATGGAAAAAATCGAAGAAGAAGAAAAATAGACCAAAAAAGACAACGAACGTTTGAAGGCCGCCCTAAAAAAGAAAAAAGCATTTACCAAAATACTTCCTTCTACTATGACAACCTCCAAGCTGACATTGCCAAACTAAAAGAAGAGGCAGCTGAGTGCAAAGCACACCAAAAGACTGTCTTTGATGATTATGAGGTTGTCTAGAAGGAAAACGAAGAACTGAAGTAAACTATCCAGGATCTCCACCGTCAAAACTGGGACTTGGCAAAAAAGGAGGAAAAGAACTTCCAGACTTGTGTTGCCTTGGAAAAAACATTCAAGGAATACAAGGCACTATGACCTCTTCTGACCGATGAGCTAAAAACACAAATTTGTCAATACTACCGACAATCCCCAAAGCTCTTGGTAGAAGTAATTCAGATGTTCGCTAAGGGATATGAAACTGCCTGAAGCAAAGACAAATAAAAGATAACTACAACCAAACTCGATGTCTCCATTCTGGACTCTTCCAAAGATGAAGTCGAAGATGACCCTCCACATTAGAAGTTCTTCTTTTTCTATTATTCAGAACTTACCATGTATTATTCGAATGTAATTATTAAGAAAATTAATGAAAACTATCACCCGTTCCGAGGAAATGGATGTTTATTTCATATTTACAGTATAAATAAAAAATGTTTGTTCGAAGAAATGAACACTTGTGCAAAAAGTATTCGTTTAAATAAACTGAATAAGAAGAGGGTGTTCGTTTGGAATAACTGAACACTAACACAAGAAATTAATCACCGTACTTATTTAAAAATCGAATACATAATAAAGAAGTTACACTCATTTGGAAGAACTGAATAAGTAACACAAGAATTCTCATTTCGGGGAACTGAAAATTCATGCAAACAAATAATAAAATATATTTGTTTCAGGAAACTGAATACAAGTATAAGAGTTGTTCGTTTTGGGAAACTGAACACCCTTACGCATTAATAAAGAGGACATTCGTTTGGCAGAACTTAATACCCCCACAAATAATTAAAAGAAGGCATTCGTTTAGAAATATGAATAGCATCATAAGTAATATTCGTTCTAAGGAACTGAATAACCCTTCAAACATATATAGATAAAGATAGCATTTGTTTAGAAAATTGAATCCTTTTTTTATTGATAACTTTGAAAGATTATAAAGTCATATTGCTAAATTATTTAGACATGCTTTACTGGTAATACTTTAGAAGCCCGCCTGCATGCCAAGTGTTCTTGACCTCTGTTCCATCCATTTCCCAAAGCCGATAAATACTTGGCTTTGGCACTTCAATGACCTTATAGGGTCCCTCCTAATTAAGCATAAGCTTCCCGAGATTTTTGGGCGTTGAAGCCTATACCTCTCGAAGAACCAAATCACTTACTTCAACCACCTTAGATTCACCCCTTTATTATAATGTCTGGCCACTCTCCTTTGGTAGGCTACAAGCCTTACCAGAGCTGACTCCCTAACCTCTCTAATAAATCCAAGTTGAGGTGAAGACCTTCATCATTGAATAGCTCCTTGAACTGACTGACCAGAAATGAAGTAGAACCAATCTTGATTGGAACTAAGACATCAGTTCTGTAAGCCAGTCTAAACAGTGAATGACCCGTCATCGTCCTTGGAGTAGTCTGATAAGCCTATAACACACTAAGTAACTCCTTGGGCCATCTCCCCTTCTCCTCATAGAGCCTTCACTTTATCTCATCAGTAAGGTCTTGTTGATAACTTCTACCTGTCCATTAGACTGATGATGAGCAACTAAAGTCTTCTGATGCTGAATCCCCAACTCCCTAAAACTTGTTCAAACTTTGAACCCACAAACTGTCGACCATTGTCCAAGACCACCACCATCTGGATCCCAAATCGAAAGACCATAAACTCTTTCAAAAACTTCAAACATTCTTGCTCTGTAATCTGTCGAAGAGGTTTTGCTTTTACCCACTTAGTCATGTAGTCCACAATCACAAAACTAACTTGACCCTTGGCCTTCGGTAGTGGGACCAGTATATCAATCCCCCATATAGCGAAGGGAATCAGAGATAAAATGGAATATAACTCTTCAGGGGTTTGATGAGTAATAGGACTATTAAGTTGACACTTGGGGTACTTCTTTACATAGTCTATAGCTTCTTTGAAAATGGTAAGTCAATAGTATCCCTGTCGAAGCACCTTATAAGCTAATGCTTTTGCACCCATGTGATCGCCATAGATCACTTCATGAACCTCCTGAAGGACATACTCTGCCTCAGATGGCACAAGACACCTTAGTAAAGGAGATCAGTGAGCCCTTCGATATAAATCTCCATCAATAAGAACAAAATTTGAACTCTAGTATTTGATCTTCTTTGCCAACATCTGATCTGAAGGTATGACGCTATCAGCCAGATAGTCTAGGAAAGGTGTCAACCAATAGTTCAACCGTTCTATACACATAACCTTCGCATGCTGAACACTCGGTCAATTCAAAATTTCTAAGTAAACAGACCCACTAAACGTACTTGCATCTGTCATAGCCAATCTCGCCAAAGTATCGGCTATGGTGTTATTCGATCTGTCAACTCCCTGAAAGGTAAATGAACTAAAGTAGTGAAGCTGATCCTTGACGTCGGCAAGATACTTAACCATTCTTACCCCCGAGCCTCATACTCTCCTAAAATCTATTTAATAACTAGCTGAGAGTCGCTAGAAATTATCAGCCTCTGCACCTCAAGACTCTTCGCCAGCCGTAAACCTTCCAAAATTTCTTCATACTCTGCCTCATTGTTAGTCGCCTTAAACCCAAAGCGGATTGCCTGCTGAACTTTAAACCCTTCCAGACTCGTCAAGATAACTCCGGCCCCAACGTTATCATCGGCCTTAGAAAATGAACACTCCACCACAAAGTCGGCCAAGGCCTGACCTTTTATTGCTTTTGAGGATGATATTCCAAGATAAATTATGTAAACTCCATCACCCAAGCAGCAAGCTGACCTGAGACGTTTAACTTACTCAACACTTTCTTTAAGGACTGATCTGTGTACACCACAATCGACCGACCTTAGATGTATTATCGTAGTTTCTGATTGGCTATTATCAGTGCATATGCAAACTTCTCTAGATTAGGATACCTCATTTTTGCATCCCGAAGAACATGATTCACGTAATAAACTGGATGCTTCTTACCCCCAATCTCCCAATCTAATATCGCACCTACCGCCAATGAACTCGCAGCCAAATATAGATATAAGGGTCGAAAGAACCAATTTTACCAACAAAGGTGCCAAAGATAACTACCTTTTAATCCCCTGAAAAACATCCTCGCATTCTGAAGTGCATTGGAAGGTCTTCTCATTCATTAGCACTTTCAACATATCAAAAAATGACAAACACATTTCTGCTAACTTGGACATAAACCTCCTCAAAGCTGCTATCTGGTCCGTTAGATGCGGAACATCCCTATACGAATGGGGGGACTTTATATCCAAAATAGCTCTAATCTTTTTTGAATTTGCCTCGATACCCCTCTTGCTGATTAGATAACCCAGAAACTTCCTCACTCCAAGCTTGAAGGTGCACTTCGTCAGATTTAATTTGAGTTTGTAGTGTCCGACCGTTTAAAAGAAATCCTCCAAATCATCTAGATGACCCCGAACTGACATGCTTTTAACAATCATGTCATCCACGTACATTTCCATGCTTCGGCCCAACTGCTTCGAAAACACGTAGTTTATCATCCTTTGATAAGTAGCCCCAACATTCAACAATCCGAAAGTCATCTTCTTATAAGCATAAACCGCACGATGAGTGATGAATGATGTCTTCGGAATATCCTCCTTATGCATCGATAACTAATGATACCCTGAAAAAATATCCATAAAACTAAGCAAGGCGTACCCCGAAGTGGCTTTGATGAGCTAATTCATATTCGGGAATGGATAAAAGTCCTTTGGACATGTTTTTTTCAAGTCCGTTTAATCGATGCAAACCTGCCACTTCCCGTTCTGCTTTTGTACCAACACCACATTTGCAAACCACTCTCGGGTAATTAATTTCAAAAATGAAGTCAGCTGCTAAAAGTTTTGTTATTTCCTCATCAATTATCTTCTGCCTTTCCGGGGCAAAGATCCTCCTTTTCTATCTGACTGATTTTTTAGTTGGGTCCACGTGTAGCCAATGCACAAGCACCTTCTCCTCAACACCAGGCATTTCACTGGGAACCCATGAAAATATGTCTGCATAACCTTGAAGTAACTAAACTAAGCTCGTTCGAAAAGGTTCCTATATCCCTGACCCAATCTTAACCTTATTATCTTTCTTTCCCGGTACTAACTCGACCTCTTCTGTATCTTCGACAGGCATGACAAGAGACTCTGTACTGCCCTTGGTGAATGGCTTGATCTTTATAGCCATAGTCTATTTTTGCTTACTGACTCCTATCCCTGAAGAGATCAGTGCATTCCTGTAGCACTTCCTTGCCAGATCAAAATCCCCAGCAACTTCTCCAACTTCGTTCGGCGTAGGGAATTTAATTTTAAAGTGAGGAATCGATGTTACTACATATAGAGCTGTTAAGGGTGGTCTCCTGAGAATGGCAGTATATGATGAATCCACATGTTCCACAAAGAATCTGCACACTATCTCTATATGCTGGGGAGCTGTCTCGAAGACCACCGATAACTTAATCGTTCCTGTAACCCGAACTGGCTCATTGCTGAAGAAATATAGGGGAGGCTCCTGCCCGATCTCCTCCCTCCAAGTCCATTCTCTAGTAAGCGTGAGCATATAGAATATCTACCAAAGAGCCAATATCGATCATCATTCTTTTCATATCATCCGATCTGACATGTGTTGTTATAACCAATGCTTCTCCCTCGTGTGGCTCGATCACCTTTGAAGGATAATCCTCGTCCATTAATGATATGACTGTTCCCGAATATTGTCTTTCACATCTAACCGGCTAATCAGACACATATAACATGACATCCAACAATCCTCGCCTCTTTTATCCTGTAACCTTCCCGACTGACCCACCCGTGATCACATCCACCACCCGGCGTGTCGCCTGGGTTTGATCATGTTGTTGGGGCTAGGCAATGCCATTCGCCTGTTGTGCCCCTGAAGCATTACATCCCATGACATATTGGACAAACGCGCCACTTTGGCCCTTTTTTAGACCAAATCCTTTAAAGCCCAGCATGATTCAGTTGAATGTTTGGCCGACTGATGGTAGTCATAATATCTATTCTGATTTCCCTTGTTCGATTTTGTATTATCCTTGGTCGGCTCAAAATAGGGCTTATCTTTTATCTCCTCCAAAATAGTGCCCAGATATGGGTTAAGGGGAGTATAAATTTTGTTGACCCCTTTGATTCGGAAAGGGCTGAAGTCCTCCTCCGGAACCACCACTATTGTTATTGTACTTCTTTTGTTGTCCATCTGACTTATTATTTTCTTTGTCCCCTTTGTTATAGTTGTTCTTCTCCTTGTCTTTCAGCTTCTTTGATGTGCTCTACTTCAGGCTGCTCATCACCTCTTCTACCACTATGAAGCCTTCAGCCTTGTCAAACGCTTTAGTCACATCCTTCGACCGGTTGAACATCAAATCTTTCACTAGCTTCTTTGACTTCACAATGTCCAGCCCATTCTGAAATAGTCTGACTGCCTGAAGGTCATTCAAATTAATAAGTTGAACGACCGCTTCCCAAAACCGTTTCACGTACTGTCCCAAAGTCTCGTTAGAGTACTATCTGATTTAAGATAAGGACCTAGTTGGTTTTCCCCTCCTCTTGTTACTGTCGAACCGGGCGTGGAACTTATCGGAGAGCCCTTTCCATAACTAAACTGAGTTTGGAACCAGCGTCATCATCCACTGCTGAGCATCCTTCTTCAGGGTTATCATAAACATCTAACACTTGGCAACATCAGAGTAGTCGTAGTAATCCATTAGTCGATCATAAGCCTGGTTGTGCTCATAAAGATCCCCCAAACCATCGTAGCTCTCTATGTGAGGGTCTTTTTTGTTCGGATCAGTCTTTTCCCGAATGATTTTTTGGGAGAACAATGATGAGGATTTGACCGAAGTCCTTTTTTTCTGATCTCCTTTCGTTAATATTTTCTCCAACTCCGTCAGTACCTCAGTTTTGCTTCTTCAAGGGGAAAGGTCTCTTCTATCATGCCTTCTTCTATCTGCAGATGGATCTCGCCTCCTATGGTCAGATCGTCTACTGCCTTCAGAGCTTACTTCCCCGGAGTGACTTTAGTGCTTGCTCCCAGTGCGCCGAGAACTATTTGGATGATGTGTCAGACTGATTCCCTAGTGAACGATCCCGTGAGTGGCTTTGGCGCTTGCTCTTGGTCCGCCGAGAATCCTCCGGACGATATGTCCTGAACTGATTCCCTGGTGACAACCTCGACCTTCGACTATGGCTGGAGGCACCATCCTCATCTCCTATCAAGAGCACCATCTACTGATTGATCTCTTTCTTCTGCAAGAGTAAGGCTTTCAATGCATCATTGGCCTCCCGCGCCTTCTTTACCAAGATTGACCTCCTAAACTTCATTACCTACAAATTAAACCCCCAATGCCTACAATGATGAGAAATAACATGGATTAGAGCGATACAGTAGGAGTATGAGCATGGAAATCTTTATTATGGAAATATAATCCTAATAATTCATAACTGGTTACACTAATGAATTGAAAAATTGAACTTTAACAAATGAAAACTAAAATAATGATTGGGTTGCCTCCCATCAAGCGCTTGATTTAGACTCTTCCAGCCTGACCTTGTCTCCTATTTTAACCAGGCTCTGCGGGGATATCATGGTTACTCCTGAACTCAGTTTCACACTTCTAGCACTGTTTCTCTATTCGCCCTTTCTCGTTGACTATTTGTTTTGTACTTTCTTCCATCAAACTTTTTAAACCGACAATATCCTGTGACTCTACGTGAACTTTCTCATTACCTCGTTGGGTTAAAGAACACTCATCGTTGATTGGGAATTTGATTGCTTTGAACACCTGAAATTTAAACTCTTGGTTATCCACTCTCATAGTTAATTTACCATTCTGCACATCAATCAAAGTTCTTCCGTTGGCCAAAAATGGTCTTCCCAAGATGATTGGAATGTCTTTATCTTCTTCATAATCCAACACCACAAAATCTGACGGTAAAATCATTTTGTCAACCTTCACGAGAACATCCTTCACTATACTTAACATATACGTGATCGATCTATCTATAAGCTGTAAGGTGACATTTGTAGGCTTTACTTCCTTTAAACCCAACTTCTTGTATACGGAGAGTGGCATTAGATTTATGTTTGCTCCCAAATCGCACAAAGCTTTCCTAACAAATTGATTTTTGATTGAACAAGGGATGTTAAAACTCCCCGAATCATTCAACTTTGGTGAAACTCCTATGTGATTGAAATTTACGTAGCACTAAGAAGCCCAATGCCAAGATTCGTCAACGTGCCCCAATCACCAAAGTGCGTCAAATCCTACACAGAAACGAAGTCACACCAAAAACTTGACGGCTTGGGCCACCGTGGGATAGCTCAGGTGTGAGAATAAGTACAAGCTGAATAAGGTTTAAGAATGGAGGCTTAATTCTTTAGTGCTATAAAGTAATAAATTGTGTGTACATGTTGATTAGGGTATAGCCATGCATTTATAGTGATCACACCTCCTTCACCGTATAGAATTAGGATTCCTCATTAGGTAAGATACCTTAATGGGATCAAACATAATCTCCTTAAAGAAAGGAAGTTGGATCATATCCTAACACTTTTCTTAAGAGTTTGGAAATTAAATGGAATTAGGAACCTTTGATTCCTTAAAATACTCAACTGCCCAAATAGGCTCCTACGCAGGGTTAAATACCTATACGTGGACTTTGGCCCACCATATAATTCGGGCCCAAATAATTACACCCTAACATATTAATTGGCATTCGGATAGAGGCCAATCAACTGGGGTGGATTCCCCATGGATTCTAAATTCACCGGGACGAATTGGGTTTTTTCTGAAAAAAAATTTCCCTTCAATTTTGCTGCACTCTCCTTTAACTCTTTTCCACTCCGAAGTGTGATAGCATTATGCTGTTCATTACTAGTGTTCCTCAGATTTTTCTCGGTATCACTCGATAAAGAGCTTGAGGTCTACTGTCGAAAGCACTTACAATCTGTCCCATTTAGTTTTCTAGATTCGTTATAGCTACCTTATCGACTGATTGATGTTGTTGAGCTTGTTGAGGCTATTGAAGCTAAAATTTGAGTGGGTATGTTGGTTGTAGAGCCTGTTATGAATTCTGGTTATTACTTTATAAGAAGTTAGAATGATTCCTTGACCCCGGATCGCAACTATTCTGGTAAAGGTTTAGCAGACAGTTATAACTACTAACAAAATTAATTGCCTCTGGATTAATTACACACTACTTAGTTGGATGTAAACCCACACACAAACATACGAAGGCAACTTGTTGAATATTTGAACGTGTAATTGCATCCATTTTCTTTGAAAGCATTGACATTTGAGTTGTAAGAGCTGTTACTATGTCAAAGTCTAACACCTCGGCTACCTTAGGATGTGTCAACATTGCATTCAGCCACTGGTAGTTATTAGCTGCCATAGTTTCCAATAAGTGATACGCTTCATCACAGTTCTTAGCCATAATTGCCCCTTATGCTGCAACATCTATACTCAACCTCACCATACTGAATAATCCATTATAAAAAGTTTGCACCTGAAGTCATTTCGGAATCCCATGGTATGAGCATTTTCTCAATGAGTCTTTAAACCTCTCTTATGCTTCATATAGTGATTCTTAGTCATGCTGAACGAAAGAGAAGATATCGTTCTGCATCTGTGCTACCTTTTCTTGGCGGTAAGAACTTAGTAAGAAATTTTCGCGCTAAATCATTCCATGTGGTAATTGAGCCCGATGGTAAACAACTACGCCAGATTTTAGCCTTATATCTGAGAGTGAACAAAAACAACCTTAGTCTTATAACATCCTCTGACACACCATTGTACTTAAAAGTATCGCAGATCTATAAAGCTGATCAGGTGCTCGGTCGGATCATCATTTGGTAACCCTCTAAACTGAACAGAATTCAAAACTATTTGTATTGTTCCAAGCTTGATCTCAAAATTTGTGGCATTAATGGTAGACCTAGTAATACTTGACTAAATTTTATTAACCTGTGGTGTGGCATAGTCCTACAGTGCTTTCTGTTCTTTTTCAGCCATGTTAATCGGTGTTTCTAGTGTCTCTCGATTTTTTGTAATCCACTTACGCAACCGCTGAAACCTTTTGTCGATGTCGTCCTCAAAAGGAAACTATTTTGGCTTCTTCGATCGAGTTTCCATACATTAATCAAGAGCACTTGAAACAAGAAGTAAAACCAAAAACAAAACAAAAGTGTTTAACTAAGACCGAATTAATTAAACTAATATTGAAAGTTATAAACATAATTTTATTCCCCGACAACGGTGCTAAAAAACTTGTTTGCCTAAATTTATACTAGCAAAAAATACGCAAGTATACGCAATCCACAAGTAATATAATGATGAGTAAAGTATCGTTCCCATGGAGAAAAAGATTGCAATTTATACTAACAATTAATAATTTTATACAAACTCAATTTTATTAAACAAATGATGACAATGTGTATTTCTGAGAATTATTAATTAACTAAACTAAAACTAATTATCATAAAGTTGAAAACAGATATGAAGGGCTTAAGATTATAATTTCACTTATTGCTTCATTTAGGTCAATATACTTCCTGTCAAATTACATTAACTATTCTGGACTGTTAATCAAGAACACATAAATATCTATGACCATCTCTCAATGCACCATACACAAATCAACTTAAATCTACAGATGATAGAATTAAGATGAACACCTTAATTAACTAATCCATTATATCTCTATGTGAATTATAATTAAAAGGATTTAAATCACAAGTTCTATATCAGATTACATGCAGTGCGTATGCATATCTCTATCCTAAACACAAATCATGAGTAACATCGTCATGCAGAAAAGACAATCACATGCTAGTATGGCCAGATCTAAACCTATAATCCATATCTCGAATTCATATAGATTATCACAGTAATTGTTGATCAGGCAATTAAATAATTAAAAACAAACTGTAGACACTCGAAGTTTTGCATTCTTGTTACTAACCTTGCAGGAGGGCAGAATTGTCTTTTATCTTTCCAGAGACAACCTAGAAAGTCAAATCATCAAATTAAACCTCAGAGAGAACCCCGGGAGATCAAATCTTAGCCCCGGAGATAACCCTGGAGATTAGTTATGCCTGCATCGTCGATCCGTGGCTTTTTCCCTCTTTAATATATATATATATATATATATATATATATATATATACTATTTATTGTGTTTAAATATCTGTTTTAACTGTTCATTCAATGTGAATCCATATTATTTAAATCTGTGGACTAGATTTATCTAAATCTAGTAATATCTAACTTTTAACCGGTTCAAAAGTTGTAAAATTGGAATCGTTGAGCTAGAATGGCTAAGATTTATTTAAATCTAGTTTTCTTTCTAGTTTTTTGTATATATTAAGCAACCACATGACTCTAGATCTATATTCAGAGGGAACGGGAAGCTTGGCTACGCGCAGACATGTATTTAACTAATGAATCCTTTATTTTGTGTCATTTAGATTAAATATCTATTTTATTTCAGTCTCTTCATTATGCAGGATATTTATATGATATTATGTAAGCCAATGAGCCACGGGATCTAAGATCCAGCTGACGGATATAGATCTGGTTCCCATGATGGACCTTTTTCAGTTGTATAGTTAGCTTGTAAATCATATTTATGGTGTTTGGACATCCTTCGATAACTTTCATGCCCATAGGGAGCCCGAAACTTATATGTATATTATTTTGTCGAAGATGTTTTGCATATCGAGAATAAAATCAAATCAAGCCGAATACAGAATAAAATGCAAGTATCAAAGGCCTCAATTTTTATGCGAGCATAAGGGTTTGAAAACCTGTTTTCAAAACATCATATCTGCATATATTGCTTAAAATTGAACTTTTATACAAATTAAACCCTTTGTATATAGGTGCAAACGAGGCATAACACTACTTCCAAATAATGCACTTAGGCCCAATTAACACACACACTTCAAATAAATAAGGAATTGAAAAGACGTGGTAACCGTGTTTTCACGGAAGTGGGGGGGTGCCTAACACCTTCCTCCCGCTTAATCAAGCCCCGAAACTCTATATATGAATCTTGATTTCCAAGGCGTGTTAAAAAGAATCCAATAATTGGGCCTTTGTGTAATCCTTTTCAAATTCTGTTGAGTTGGTACAACCATTTCAAAACTACCATCTGGCGACTCTGAATTTTCAAATCGTCAACATTTTGTGTCGGACTCTTTTAAAACTCGCCCTTTCAAATAAAATTCAACACATAGAAAATATAAAGGGTAAATAAGAGGAATTACAAAGAAAGGAAATTTTTCCTGACGTCGACAGGTGGCGACTCCACTGGGGACAGTAAAGGACTTAAGCCGCATTTCAACTTTTCAAAAATCTCTTCTTATCTGCTTGTGTGTGAATGTTGTCTTTACATTGAATGGATGGGAATGAATGCTTTATTTATCGCACTTTAGTGCCTTGCACAATCTCTGTATGTTGTATTAGTGCTTCAAACAATGTCATCATTTCATATGGTGAGACACGATGTATGTGAATTTATGTTGTGTGATTCCTCCACCAGGATGTAAACCCATCGGTTTTTGATTACCGGACTCAACATAGAATAATCCCGTGAGGCTCATGAAAGGCACCACTCAGATCCGCTCTAATTGAAAGATCGGATTAACTTTCCATCTAGTAAATTGCGATGATCTAGAAACCTCATGCCGAAAATCTGCGACAGTAGCCTAAGATAGGTCAGTCTTTGATAAACCAAAAGCGAGGGGGAGTCTCTTCATGTTTTTCCCTTTCAAATTCCTTGTAAATTTTGATTCAATGTAAACTACGATTCCATGTAAATATAAAAGAAAAATGTAAATATACAGTCATTCCTTATCAAAACATGTCATGTTATCCTGTCATCAAAATAACTGACATCAGTTTTACAGGAAAACATTAAAAAATTCCTAAAACAGACACATTGCACAGCATGCAGACTATTAGTGTTTATCCAAACTAAACTACAAAATCTTTTTGTAGGGAAACAATTGGTCCCATTACCCGTTCAAAGTCCAAAAAGGCACTAAGCCCACCTTCAGACATGACTGCAAGTGCCCAACCTGAATCTACTCCTATTTCTCAAGAGGAGTTCGAAGGACTAAGAAACCAGATAGCAGAATTAGTTATCTTTTTGAAAGAACAAAATAAACAGACTCAACGTCAACAAATACCCACTCAAATAGAATCCTCTACAAAGGGAGGAAGCCAGAGTACTGACAAGAAAGAAAAGGAAGTACAGATACCTGAATCTCCAATCCATAAAAAACCCAACAAAACCCCTAAAATCACCAATCATAAAGAAGATCAAGAAACTGGTGATATTCGAAAGAATGTACAGAAAAAGGAAGAAATCATTCGGTCTGTTGGGAGATGCATATTCTGATTTGATGTTTTATTGTATATGCTCATGATTATTTGTAAGGTCCTTAAATGAATATATGTACAAGGACTTAGTGATGGATCAAAATTGTTAGGTTGATCTAAGCTTTTAACGTGTATCATTCTGTTTAAAGAATGTAAAGATAGAAAGATCAAAACTGTTAGGTTGATCTTGAGATGTAATAGATTAGTTTTGAAGAAATCGTAGTGCATCCATCTGATCAACATTGCAGAAGTCAAGGTAGAAACGTAGAGCTTAATGGATCGTAGTGTGTGCCTACCTTGAAAGGACTCTTCGAAAATCGTAGAATGGTTCCAACGTTTGCCGAGCCAACTCCACGATCGTAGTGTGCTCTCGGGAACGTAGAGTCAACAACATGAGCAAGTAAAGATCGTAGTGTGCAAGGATTTAAGAAAAATCGTAGTGCTCTCATATGACATCATCAGATCAAGCACCTAGGCAACAAGTCACTATGATCTAAATCATAGTGTATCATGATCTGAATCGTAGAGCTTCATTTTGTCTTATGTCAGAAAACGTCGAGCCTCGTGATTTATGTGAAGACTGATTCCAATATATGAGGAATGGATTCTAGACGTTGCAGTGCTCATCAGTCCCAAAATATATGAAATATCCTTAGTATACAACAAAGAAGCGTATTGAAGAAGCTAAGGATAGTACCATGGATAAGAGGGACAAAACACCTTTTCAGGTGTTAGGTGAAAAAGTAGTCTGCAGTGTCAGTGGGCTAGAATGCAGAATTTAGAAGATGTGCAAAAATGTCTCCATCACAGTACAAAAAATTCAGACGCATTTAATTCCACAACGGATAGATCCAACGGATAGTTTTCAACATCACATATATACAGATCAGACAGATGAGAGAAAATCAAGCAAGCATTAATCAAACAACGTGAACATCTCTCTCAAGCTCAACTCTACGATCTGAGATATTGCGAAGCTTGCTCAGCTACTCAGTTCTTAACGAACCAGTGCTTACACAGCAACTGAGTAGCAACCTTCAAGAATGTAACAACAACTTCCAATCAACTGAAGAAGAGTACCAAGTCTGCTGAACTTGAAGAGTTCGTAGTGAACTGTAAGAAAGCCAAGTCTGCTGGACCTGAAGAGTTCAAGAGTAAACTAGAGAAGTTCCTAGGCTGTTGGTCTAGAAGGAATCTGTGTGATTCAGAAGATTGTAGAAGACATCCTTAGTGGATATCCTACTCGTTGAGTAGAAGAGTGGACTAGGAGCTTTGAGTGCTCTGAACCACTTAAAAACAACTGTGTCGTTTACATTCATGCTATATCTGCTATAACTGTTATATCTGCTATAACTGCTGTACTCGCTCATAACTCCATTGCTTGGTAAAGAAGATTAAAACAAATACTAATTTCGCTAAGTTTTAATCATTATCTAAGAACAAATTTAAAGAGAAAAGATTTTCAAATATCTATTCAACCCCCCTCCCTTCTAGATAACTTGTGCCTACTAGGAACTAACAATTGGTATCAGTGTAGATTCTAGTTTACAGCTTACACACTTTAGTAGATCCAAATGGCACTCGTACCAAGCGAATCCAGGACCGGGGGAGGCAGCAAACCACCAATGTGCAACAAGGATAAATTTGCTACCGGGAAAGTCAGGATGCAAGCTTACATGGACTCAATAGATGAAGATCTATTTGAGACTGTTCAGAATGGGCCCTACATACCAACAAAGCTTGCACCAACCACTGACGATCCAAACAGAGTTCAAATCAAAGTTAAAGAAGAATGGACAGACTCAAGAAGAAAGCTGTCCAACTTGACAAAAAGGCTAAGAACATCCTGTCCCAATCCTTAGAGGATGACCTGTTTGACAACGTTGTAAACTGCAAAACTGCCAAGGAAGTCTGGGAAGCACTGCTGATCATGCACGAAGGAACTGAAGAAGTTAGAGAGAACAAACAGTCTCTTCTAACACAGCAGTACGAGATGTTTGCTCATGTGCAAGGAGAAAATGTAACTGCCACCTATGAAAGATTCAACATTCTGCTCAACTCTCTACGAGCATATGGAAAGATCTATCCTAACAAAGATCTGACCATAAAGTTCATGAGGGCCCTACCGAGCAAGTGGGATGCCAAGACCACTGTAATAAGAGAGTCAAAGAATCTTAACGAGATGACAGTTTAATAACTATATGGCAATCTCCTAACATACGAGCTGGAGCTGACCCAACGTGCTGAAACCCTATCAGAAGGAAGAAGGAAGGAAAAGGGTGTTGCTCTCAAAGCAACTGAAAGCATATCAAAAGTCATCACTGAGACTGAATCTGACGATGATGAAGACGATGATGATGATCTTGCCATGATGGTAAGAAAGTTAAGAAGGTTCATGCGTCAAGGAAAAAACAGCAAACAAAAGAAGGTCAGCAACTACAGAAGCCAGGAGCAAATAAATGATATATGCTACAATTGCAAGAAGCCTGGCCACTTCATTGCCGACTGCAACAAACCTCTAAGAGAAGAACTAAAGAAGAAACAGCATGGAAAGAAAGAATACAAAGGAAACAAGAGGCCTCATAAAAGAGACAAAGGCCTGGTAGCTGGAGGATCATGGATTGATTCAGATAATGACTCAAATGCTGACTCTGGAGATGAAGAAGAACCACAAGTGGCCAATCTGTGCTTAATGGCCAAGCATGCAAAGGAAAAACAAAGCCTCAACATTCACAATGTAAATCTCGATGAGGTATTTGATTTCAACTCACCTGATGTAGATATGGATGACTTAAGAACTGCACTGCGCGGCATAACCAATGATCTACATCGATACATGAAGTGGTTCAGAGTATTGTCTAAGGATCATTCACTTCTTCAAGAGGAGAAGAAGAAAGTTCAAGAAGAGCTTGAAACAACACTTCTAAGTACTAATCTTCTCTCCAAGCTTGAAGCTGAGAATGAAACTTTAAAACAGACAAATACACATCATGCACAAAGAGAGTCTAAGCTAACCTCTAAAATTGAGGATTTAGAGAAGGCTATCTCTGCATGGAACAAATCCTCATCATCCATGGACTGCCTGCTCTCTAGTCAGAGAAGCACATTCGACAGAACAGACTTAGGCTTTGGGGAATCCATCTCAGAGCTAAGTGTGGAAAAGACAATGGAAACTAGCTCTATTAATGTCTCAGGTTTTGGTAGAGGCGTTGCCTTTGTTAAATCCTCACAATTGGAAGAACCAGTTCAACCTTGTTCTACTGATTCTAGTTACACTCAGAGAAGTAAAGGATCACATGCTGGTCTGGGGTTCATAAAGGAGAAGAGTAACCCAATCTCTACTTACCAACCTCGAAGAATCGTAGAGTCAACCAAAACCAACTCTACGAATCAACTGGGAAGGTACAGTAGAGGTAAGACACACTCGTCACTATTTATGAAACCTAAGGATACGTGGAAGAAAGAAAATCAGTTTAACAGAAGGTTAACTAAGGAACCACACAAGTCCAAGTGGAAGATGAATCACCACACACACACAGGCATGCATCATAATAGATGTTTCATATGTGATAAATATGGTCATAGGGCCACAAAGTGTTATTATAATTCCATGCATGTGAGACCCAAGACTAGACAAGTTTGGGTTCCCAAAGGCACTAACAATGAAGGACCCATGCAAATATGGGTACCAAAATGAAGGTTAAAATGTTTTGACAGGAAAAGAGCTCCACGACCTCAACATGGTATCTAGACAGTGGATGCTCAAGGCATATGACAGGGAACAAAGCTCTACTATCAAACTATGTAGAAAAGGAGGGCCCCTCAGTCATCTTTGGAGATAACGACTAGGGCAAGACAAGGGGATATGGCTCTGCTGGAAATGGTGCAATATCTTTCAGCAAAGTAGCTTATGTGGAAGGACTCCAACACAACCTTCTAAGCATTAGCCAACTCTGCGACAAGGGTCATCAAGTGACATTTCTCAACAACCAATGTCAAGTCAGATATCTAATGACATCTACCGTAAAGCTAACCGGAATACGAGAAGGAAATGTCTACACAGTAGATCTTGGTCAACTGAGCTCAGAAGAGACAATATGCTTTATGGCAAAAGCTTCTGAGGAAATGAGCTGGCTATGGCATAGAAGGCTGTCTCACTTAAACTTCAAAAGCATGTCTAAACTGGCATCAAAAGACCTCGTAGCTGGCCTACCCAAGTTTAACTTTGTGAAAGAAAGGCCATGCAATGCCTGCCAACTTGGAAAGCAAACGAGAAGCTCATTCAAAAGCAAGACTACTAACTCCATTGACAAGCCCCTGCAGCTGCTCCATATGGATCTCTTTGGGCCAATACCAACAACCAGTCTTGGAGGAAAAAGATACTCTTTAGTCATAGTTGACGATTACACTAGATTCACATGGGTATTCTTCCTAACTTCAATAGATGAAACGAGCTCCAAATTAATCAAGATGTTCAGACTGGTGATGAACGAAAAAGGAGAGAAAATCAAGGCCATAAGGAGTGATCATGGCAGAGAATTCAATTTCTCAGAAATAGATCAGTTCTGCACAGACAATGGGATCAGTCACAACTTCTCAGCTCCTCGAACTCCTCAACAAAATGGAGTAGCTGAAAGGAAGAACAGAACATTGATTGAGGCTGGAAGAACTCTACTGGCTGTAGCCCATCTACCTGAGTACTTCTGGGCAGAAGCTATCAACACTGCATGCTACACGCAGAACAGATCACTCATACACTCTACGATCAAGAAGACGCCCTACGAACTGTGGAAAGGAAGAAAGCCAAGTGTCAGCTATTTCCATGTCTTTGGCTGTGCATGCTATATTCTTAACAATGGAAAGCAGTATCTGACAAAATTCCAGCCCAAATCAGACGAAGGGATCTTTCTTATATATGCCACAGACAACAAGGCTTACAGAGTGTTCAACAAGAAGTCACTGAATGTTGAAGTCTCAATACACATCATCTTTGATGAAACTGACTTAGACAAAAGAGTACCTCAAGACACTACGACCGATAGTGCAGACACTACGAATGAAGTCGTCGAACTCAACACTACGATCGTAGTGCCAGATAGTGAAATCGTAGAGCATGAGAATATGATCGTAGAGAGATCAATACAAGACAGCGAGCCTCCACTCCAAGAAGAAGAAATAGACCTTGAAGATTTAAGACAGGAAGGCATCTGAACAGATGTTCCAACCGGTAGCAGATGGGCAAGAGATCACACTCAGGATCTAATCATTGGAGATCCAAGTGCAAGAGTCAAAACAAGAGCTGCTACTCAGAATGAATGTTTTTATCTAAGCTTCCTGTCACAAATAGAGCCAAAGAAGATAGAGGATGCTATGGAAGACTCCAGTTGGATAGAAGCCATGCAGGAAGAACTCAACCAATTTGAACGAAGCAAGGTGTGGAGACTGGTACCAAGGCCAGAAAGTCATCCTGTCATAGGAACCAAGTGGGTCTTCAGGAACAAAATGGATGAAGATGGAGTCATCACTAGAAACAAGGCAAGATTAGTGGCAAAGGGCTATTCTCAAGAAGAAGGCATTGACTATGATGAGACATTTGCACCTGTTGCCAGACTAGAAGCCATCAGAATCTTTCTTGCCTTTGCTGCTCACATGAAGTTCAAAGTCTTTCAGATGGATGTCAAGAGTGCATTTCTAAATGGAGAGCTTCAAGAAGAAGTCTACGTAGAACAACCTCCAGATTTCATCAATCCATCTCTTTCCAATTATGTCTATAGATTACATAAAGCGTTATATGGTCTTAAACAAGCACCTAGAGCATGGTATAAAACACTGACTAACTTCTTAATAGAAAATGGGCTCACTAGAGGTAGAGTAGATACCACCCTATTTCTTAGAAAGCATAAAGACAAAGTCTTACTAGTTCAAATATATGTTGATGATATCATTTTTGGTTCTACTGACGAAAAGTTATGTAAGAGATTCTCTAAGCTAATGCAGAGCAAGTTTGAAATGAGCATAATGGGTGAGCTGAATTTCTTCCTTGGACTGCAAGTGAAGCAAACTGATGAAGGAATATTCATCAACCAAGCCCAATACATCAAAGACTTATTAAAGAAGTATGGCATGGAATCAGTCTCTCCCATGAAAACACCAATTGCTCCAGCAACCAAGCTTGACAAGGATGAGAATGGTAAATGTATTGATATAACTCAATACAGAGGTATGATAGGTTCTCTTTTATACCTAACTGCTAGTAGACCAGATATAATGTTTGCAACTTGCATATGTGCTAGATTTCAGGCTAATCCTAAAGAGTCACATCTGTCTGCTGTGAAGAGGATCTTCAGATATCTCAAGGGTACACCCTACTTAGGGCTGTGGTATCCTAAGAAATCCTCATTTGAACTAATAGGATACACAGATGCTGATTTTGTAGGATGCAAAATAGATAGAAAAAGTACCAGTGGCACCTGTCAACTTCTTGGAAACAGACTTGTGTCCTGGTTTAGCAAAAAGCAAAACTCAGTGTCTACTTCAACTGCAGAAGCTGAATATATTGCTGCTGGCAGCTGCTGTGCTCAGATCCTATGGATGAGAAATCAGCTAGCTGACTATGGGTTCAATTTCAAATCTATTCCCATACACTGTG
Source organism: Panax notoginseng (assembly GCA_016801055.1). Lineage (NCBI taxonomy): Eukaryota > Viridiplantae > Streptophyta > Magnoliopsida > Apiales > Araliaceae > Panax > Panax notoginseng. Next base: position 56,427,546 of record CM029017.1, on the reverse strand, counting down.
ATAACACTAGTGCCATAGCAATAACTCATAATCCTGTCATGCATTCTAGGACCAAGCATATAGAAATAAGGTATCACTTCATTAGGGATCATGTGCAAAATGGAACTATATCTTTACAACATATCCCTACTGAAAATTAACTTGCTGATGTTTTTACAAAACCACTAGATGAATCCAGATTTAATAAGTTGATAAGTGAGTTAGGCATGCTAAATATTCAACCATGAAATATATGCTCTAGATTGTGCTAACTATGACAGATATAAAGGCTGTACTTAAAATCATAGACATGATAAAGGAAAGTTCACGATCGTAGAGCTGAACAAAAGACTACCTCAACGATCGTAGAAAAGACTTAACTATCATAGTGCAGACTCGACGATGACCAAAAGTTCCTTCAACAAGCAAAGTGAATCCTGTGATGACAAGCTTCATAACAACGCAATCTCTCTAAGAGGTGCCTCAGGGACAAACCTAACCTTTGAATCATACTAAGAGGTTGGCCCTTCCTGAGTTACCTTAAAAAGAATGCTTAGTCAAAAAATCATCACAAGGATCCAGTCAGACTCGACGATCGTAGGACAAACTCTACGAATGCTGATCAGACTCAACGACTGCCGGACAGACTCGACGATCGCAGGATAGACTCAATGAACAAAAAACCACCACTACGATCGCAGTCATCTTAAGGACACCTTAGCTTTGAAAAGACTCAAAGGGCAAATCAGTACATTCCTACATAGTCAAAATTGTAGAGCCAAGCAAAAGGCGATACTTGTCCCACTAAGCTAAAAAGAGAGAGGGAAGCTGCTAGTACAAATTGGAACCGTGTTTTTAAAATCTGAAGTTCAAAAGATTATCTCTCTCTCAAAGCAAAACCTTAAATCAGAAGAAAGCTCAGTTGTATCTCTCTTCTCAACTACAGAATCAATGGCTGCTTCAAATGTAATTTCAGGCTACAGACTCTGTTTTGATGAGTTCAAGGATGCTCCACCAAAATTTCACAAGACCGTAGCGCTACTGAAGAAGGCAGGTCTCGAAGGGGCTCTGAGCACCGACACCCTCATCTACCCCAAGCTGGTAAAAGAGTTCTACAAGAATGGAGTGTACGAACACAACACCATCACTACACGGGTAAGAGTAGTTGAAATGAGTCTAAGGGAAGAAGACGTAAATCTGGCCCTAGGTTTCAAAAATGTAGGGCACCCATTTCTAGACAGCATAAGATTTCAAGAGGGACTGAAGAAAATACAACACAAGAAGAACCCCTCTGTGAAAGGCTACAAAAAGATGGAGTTTCCTTAGAGGTATGAATTTTTGGCTGACATTATTGGGAAATGCATCTGCTGCAAGAGCTCAGGTCATGACTCGGTAAATGAAGTTCAGCTCAAGCTCATGACGGCTATGGTGTATGGAACACAACTTAATTATGGGGCTGTACTGCTCGAGTGGATCGACAAGTGGATGGTAAACTCGAAGAAATCAAAGAGCACTCCGAAGATACTGTATGGGAGATTCATTAGCATCGTTCTGCAATCTGCATTGGGTGACAAAATTGGGGATGATGAAGGAGAAGCCATCAACCCAAATCAGAGAATGACACAACAGTTGTTTAAGAACTGGGAAAGGAACCCTACTGAGTATGTTCGAATGATGACAGAGTCCAGTGGGAGATCTGAAGAACTAAAGAAAGCAGGCTTCCAGGAGGAATGTCTGTTGTCAGAGAAGTTGAAGAAGAAGGAGAAGAAGATAAGGGAGAACCCTCTACTCTTGCCAGAAAAAGCAAGGGCAAGACAAATTGAAGAGCCTCAAGGATCAACAACTGACATTCCTGTAGAGTCCTATGATATTGAGACTCTAAGGAGGCTAAGGAAGATGCAACAGTAAGAAGAAGCTGAAGAGGATCAAGCAACCATTTCACAGATCCTAAAGAAGAACAAAACTGGTCGCAAGTCCAAAAGACCAACAGTTTCTTCAATCGTAGAGACTCTTCTCTTCTCTGAAACCAGGCCAAGTGTGGCAGAAATGGAAGAAACAACTTCAAGAAGAGTGGCTGTTCAAAAGGACAAGGCTAAGACTCAGGAGAATCTAGAAGTTGTGGCTCCAAAGCAAAAAGAAAGCTGGTCAAGAAGTATATTCTTGAAAATGAAAAGGTGCTAAAAAGGGAAGCCAAGAGTATGGCTGCAAAAGTAGAACTGCCCCAAGCAAACAAAAAGGAGAATGCTCCAGCTGAAGGGGAGAACCCTGAAATTCTCATGATTGAGTATACACCAGCTGAGGGGGAGAAGTCTACAGCTCAAGAAGATGTTCCAGCTGAAGGATACTTTCTAAACCTCCAAGAAGATGATCAAGCTGAGGGGGAGTTTCTAAACCTCCAAGAAGATGATCATGCTGAGGGGGAGCCTCATGATATCCCAATGGCAGAAGAAGAGGTTCCTGCCCAAGATAAAGTTGAAACAATGCCAAACCTTCCAGAGGCCATCGAGATAATGGAATCTTCAGAAGAAACCAAAGAAGAAGATGACGATGATGACGAGCATGAAATCACTAGTGTAGGGAAAGATGGATATAGAAGCTATCTGTACAACCAAATATTTTCTTACCTACCCATGATGGCATACCATCAAGCTCAAATCTTGAACTCATGGGATCACATGTTTTGGAGCTTCAAGGAATATCCAGCAATCTCAGTTCTGGCTCATGGATTTCCAGGGACAATCATCTTTGCCAAGAGTCTGCTTACCAATCATTCCTCATTAAAGGATAAACCTGAGGTATTGTCTATCCCTACCAGCTTTAGAGTTAATCACATGCCATCATCTTCATTTAGCTATTTCTATGAATTTCCTAAATGGCAGGAAGTGATTCTCAACCCAGTAAATCAGTTTCCAGTTGCAAAATCTAAAAATTCTGTAACTGAAGAACCAAAAGAAATCAACCTTACCCTGTTCCCTCAAATCACCAACTCTACGATTCCAGACTCAAGTCACATCGTAGAGTCCAACATTGAAATCGTAGAGTCACCCATCCCAGACATCCAAACCCAAGCACCTCCAGCTGATATACCTTCCTCCTCATCACATGACTATTTCAGTCTTGATCTTACTTTGTACAATTTACAAGATCAATCTCAACCAAGAACCCCTCAAATGGACAATCCTCAATCAAATGATACATTTCCAAACCTGCCCACCAAGGATGACTTGAAAGAAACTACTGAGCAGATGATCAAGTCTATCGAGGCAAGCTTGGAATCTCACTCTGATCTCCTGAATATCCGGTTGAACCAAATGATACAAGCTGCAAATAAATTCCCTAGTACTATGAATACCGAGCTCACTACGAGGCTAAGGGAAATTATCAAAGAAATTCTGAAGAGTATGTCAGACAGAGATGAGATACATTTCCAGCTTGCTGCCAAACAAAGAGAGGTTGTGCTCAAAATGCAGAAACACCAAGACCTTCAACATAAAATTATGCTGGACAACATCCTCAACTTGAAGGCTTCTGTGTACGACTTCCAGAAATCTTATGCAAATCAGGAGAAGTATAATGATACGATTCTGACAGTCCTCCAAAATAAAGAAGCAAGATCTGAAAAACAGATCAAGGAGAATAGAGAGGACATTGCTCAAACCCAAAGCTAACTAAATGAGCTTGTTCAAGGAGTTAATAGGCTATCTGCAGATATTTGAACCCTTGATGCTGACATAAAGGGGGAGAATAAGAAAGGGAAAGGAGATCAAGGAAGCCAAGGCAGAGGCAGAGGAGGTCATGCTCATGCAATTCAAGAAAGGGGAAGAAGTCAATTTCATGCTCAAACATCACGAAGCCCTCCTGCAAGACCATCACATCATCAGACTCAACGATCTGGTCAGCAGGCAATTGTAATAGCTATTCCTCTGAGTCATCAGGAGCCAACTCCTACCTCACAAGACGTGACTACTGTACGCATAAGAATGCCAATTAGAGATCCTGTATTTATGCGCAGACATGAGGAGAATCCAGTTCTAAGTCTAAGCGAGCTGGAGGAGTTAGCAAGAAATGAGGAAGCTCAAAGGAAAAGAAGGGCTGAGTAGTACGCCAACCCACCCCCACGAAAGAAGCCAAGAAAATAGAGATAAGTTGAAATTTTAAATTTCTTATTGATGTAATGCTGAACTGTAATATCTTCTGATCATCAATAAATTCATGCTTATTCTCTAGAAATTTCAGCTGCTCACTGAAATACTAAGTCATGTTTAAATTTCATGCAAATGCATCTAGTCACTAATAATCATGACAACAAATCTCCTTGGTTATGTCAACATCAAATAGGGGGAGAATGTTGGGAGAATGCATATTCTGATTTGATGTTTTATTGTATATGCTCATGATTATTTGTAAGGTCCTTAAATGAATATATGTACAAGGACTTAGTGATGGACCAAAATTGTTAGGTTGATCTAAGCTTTCAACGTGTATCATTCTGTTTAAAGAATGTATAGATAAAAATATCAAAACTGTTAGGTTGATCTTGAGCTGTAATAGATTAGTCTTGAAGAAATCGTAGTGCATCCATCTGATCAACATTGCAGAAGTCAAGGCAGAAACGTAGAGCTTAATGGATTGTAGTGTGTGCCTACCTTGAAAGGACTCTTCGAAAATCGTAGAATGGTTCCAACGTTTGCCGAGCCAACTCCACGATCGTAGTGTGCTCTCGGGAACGTAGAGTCAACAACACGAGCAAGTAAAGATCGTAGTGTGCAAGGATTTAAGAGAAATCATAGTGCTCTCATATGACAGCATCAGATCAAGCACCAAGGCAACAAGTCACTATGATCTAAATCGTAGTGTATCATGATCTGAATCGTAGAGCTTCATTCTGTCTTATGTCAGAAAACGTCGAGCCTCATGATTTATGTGATGACTGATTCCAATATATGAGGAATGGATTCTAGATGTTGCAGTGCTCATCAGTCCCAAAGTATATGAAAAATCCTTAGTATGCAACAAAGAAGCGTATTGAAGAAGCTAAGGATAGTACCATGGATAAGAGGGACAAAATACTTTTTCAGGTGTTAGGTGAAAAAGCAGTCTGCAGTGTCAGTGGGCCAGAATGCAGAATTCAGAAGATGTGCAGAAATGTCTCCATCACAGTACAGAAAATTCAGACGCATTTAATTCCACAACGGATAGATCCAACGGATAGTTTTCAACATCACATATATACAGATCAGACAGATGAGAGAAAATCAAGCAAGCATTAATCAAACAACGTGAACATCTCTCTCAAGCTCAACTCTACGATCTGAGATATTGCAAAGCTTGCTTAGCTACTTAGTTCTTAACGAACCAGTGCTTACACAGTAACTGAGTAGCAACCTTCAAGAACGTAACAACAACTTCCAATCAACTGAAGAAGAGTACCAAGTCTGCTGGACTTGAAGAGTTCGTAGTGAACTGTAAGAAAGCCAAGTCTGCTAGACTTGAAGAGTTCGTAGTGAATTGTAAGAAAGCCAAGTTTGCTGGACCTGAAGAGTTCAAGAGTGAGCTAGAGAAGTTCCTAGGCTGCTGGTCTAGAAGGAATATGTGTGATTCAGAAGATTGTAAAAGATATCCTTAGTGGATATCCTACTCGTTGAGTAGAAGAGTGGTCTAGGAGCTTTGAGTGCTCTGAACCACTTAAAAACAACTGTGTCGTTTACATTCATACTATATCTGCTATAACTGCTATATCTGCTATAACTGTCTTACTCGCTCATAACTCCATTGCTTGGTAAAGAAGATTAAAACAAATACTAATTCCGCTAAGTTTTAATCATTATCTAAGAACAAATTTAAAGAGAAAAGATTTTCAAATATCTATTCAACCCCCCTTTCTAGATAACTTGTGCCTACTAGGAACTAACACGGTCAATCAAAGGGACTGGACCGTATGGAAGTGTGACTTATTCAGACCTTTGCATTTTTTCTGGGGTTCATTATCCAGACAAGTTCAAAACTTATGATTTTGAAAAATATGGCATATTGGGAGATTCTTACACTCATTTAAAAGTGTTTATTGGAGAACTCGGATCCTATGTCGAGGATGAAAAATTGAGAATGCAGTTATTTCAAAAAAGTCTAACTAGAGAGGCCAGAGCATGGTATGCAAGATTGGACAATTTCAAAATCCATAGCTAGGAAGAACTAGCCCATGCTTTTCAAAACCAATACATTTTACAATCACAAATGACTCCAGATAGATATCAAATTACCAAAGTTAAAAAGTAGAATACTGAGTCATTCAAAGAATATGTCTAAAGATGGAGGCGCCTGGCTGCTCAAGTAATCCTATCAATGACAGAAATTGAGATACTAATGACCTTCATTGACATGCAAGAAGCTCCATTTTACGAGAGGGTCCTAGCAGGCATAGGAAAACCATTTTCAGAAAGGATTAAACACAGATAAATGGCTGAGATGGGGTTAAAGTCTGGGAAGATTAAAGACCTCACTACTTTAGAAGCCGTAGATGATCACATTCAAGCTAGAAATTATGGGAATAACCCTCGGAGGGTTCATAAAAAGAAAGAAGAGGATGTATCCTTGGAGCTGTAAGGACAAACTCAGAGAGGCAATCAAAACTTGCCCATCCAAAGGAAAAATTATTCCCCTTTTCAAGCATCTGCACAACCCTCAAATCCTCCATTGCAAAAAGTGGGAGAGGTCAAACGTCAACAATTTTTCACACCCTTAGGGGACTCATTGGAAAATATATTCAAGCTTCTGACAACACAGAAGAAAATTGTCCAGCTTTTTTCTCCAGCCAATCTAAGTGGAAAGAATTTTGATACAAGTAAGAAATGTGCTTATCATTCTAAAGCTCTGGGGTATGATACCCAAGATTGTTGGTCTCTCAAATACAAAATCCAGGATCTGATAAACAGTGGTGAGATCGTGGTAACAAAACCAAAACAACCACATGTGCAAGACAACCCTCTCCCTCAACACAAGGAAGAGAATGTCAATATGATCAGCAGAAGGAGTGGAGAAAGTTACAATTACGTCAAATATGTGGGTAATTCTCCCTAAACCAGCAAAGATAATTCTGATAAGTGGAATTATTTAGAATTAAGGTTTATGATAGAGCGAGAAATGAAGTCTATTAAAGAGTAGGTTGATCAACTGGTAGAACTGGTGATACATAGGCACCAAGTAACTCGGCAGCTAATCAGTTAGGGGCATACAAGTCCCCTCTCCCTTATTCCAAGGAATCAACAACAAGTCCAAGAGAATGAAACTTTAGATGAAAAACTTGCAAGGAAAGCAAGATCCCAGGCTTGTCGGGATTATGCAGACCAAATGAAGTTCACTCCTTTGGGGCAACCAATGGAGGAAATTTTGCAGATGTTGATCAATGAAGGGAAGATCACAACACTGCTACCCCCAATCAATCCACGTTCCAAGAGATTTGACGCTACCGGGGTCTGTCAATACCACTCCAATACTCGAAGTTATAACACTAAAAGTTGCTGAGCACTTCATCATCTAATCCAGAATATGATTGACAATGGTGACCTGCAAATGGCAAATAATGATACTGTATTACCTGAAGAAGAGAATATATTTCCTCCAAGAACACAAAGATGGAGGGAAGTTATAGCAGTTATATCCTCTGAAGGAGACTTGTCTGCAACACCTCTTGCAATCCAAGGAATAAAGGTTAAAGGAGTAAAGAACCCTTTGAAAGTGGCTACACTAGAACTATTGGTGCTGCAATTTAGGCCGCAGTATCCCACTATCAGCCTGAAAAGAGTCCCATGGAACTATAAAGAGGAAGAGGGATCAACTTCAAATCAAATTGCTGCTATATTAAAGGAAAACCCGCTGTATCTACCTCAACGAGTAATGAAGTCAGTCATCAAATCCAAGGGGAAAGTGCCCGAGGAGAAAGTGGAAGAATTCCTCCCCAAGATGGGGCATAATGAAGCCAAAGTGGTGCAAAGATTAAAAGAAGCACCCTGACAGATATCCTGTGACGCCCCCAAAATAGGTATACATCACCCATTTTGAGTCGCCAAATACATGGTACAGAAACAAATACAACTTTATTAAAACACTTGTCGCGCAAAATATGACAACACAATACTGTGAGTTTAAATACAAATATTATCTTCTAGACAATATCCATAGTCAAATAAGTCCTCATTACAATTATTGAAACACTATTTAATAAAATAGTGAGGACTGCTAACACCACTGACTAGAAACATCACTCCACACCCCGACTAGTTCTCGCTATATTCTCGCCTCCTGAGAAAAATAGAACAAAAAAGAAAAGGATGAGCTCAACTAGCCCAATAAAAAATATTATGACTAAGATAATACACAACAACTTATCATTAGTCTTCAACAGAAAAAAATCTGATAAAATATAATAGATAACAAGTTTCCAAATCAACAACTACATCGAAAAAAAAATAATCCATTAGAAGAGTCAAGTAGAGCATAAAACCTACTATCTTCTATGATTTAAAAGATTTATCATCAATTTTATTGCTGAGATTCAGCTTAATAAATAATCCACATCATCGAATCATCCCTGCACTACGGGGCAAAGATAATCGTGTTTTCATCAACGATCATGATCATGCCATAAAATAATTCATCTTTGCACCCTTGGCCGAAGAGAATCCATGGCCATAATCATACCAAAAATTGTCCATCAATGCACTACGGGCCAATGAGAACTTTTACCACATCATTTATAACATTATGGTCATGATTATACCGAATAATCCCTGGTCATAATCATACCAAGTCCATCTATGCACTACAGGCCACATATGACTTTCAACAGAATATAAACATGATGATGATGACAATGATATAATAATTCAATTAAACAAGTTCAAGGATAAATTTTAAAGATTTATAATTTAATTTATCCAAAAATCAATAACGTCCAAATTGTCAACATGATACTACTTTGTGGAGTAAAATTCAAGAATAATACTCAGTTGGTCATGTTCATCTTAATACCTATTCATCTTTGTACTACGGGTCAAAGATATTCATCAGGTAATCATTCATCTTTGCACTACAGGCCAAAGATATTCAGTAATATCATCATTTATGACTGAGAATGATGAAAAATATCTTAAAGAAAATGAATCCAGTGAGATTAAAGAACAAATATTAGGGATTCGTATTACAGTTTATCCAAGTTCAATAATACTCCGAAATAACCAATTTTGAAGTAGAATTCAAAAATAATGATCAAAACATGGATACAATCAAAGATAGTAACCATAATAGCCATCTTGGATAAAAAGAAAAAAATTTTATTTTTCGAATAATAGTGCTGTATTCGTGAATGGTGTCGTATACATGAATAGTAATCTCGACACAAAAAAGTTTCAAATTTGATAAAAAGTTCAAACCAATATTTCGGCATAATGATATTGAAATAAATAATATCATTTACGAAGAAAATAACATCCCTTACCTCAGAATAACCGTACTTCTGACTGAATTTTGGATATAGTAATGACAAAAACTTACACTGAATAGCAACTCTCAAAGAATCTAAATACTCACTAAAATACGCTCAAGAATATAGAGAGAGAAAGAGAGAAAACTTATGAATTCTGGTGTGATTTTCAATTCTAACTTAGCCCTCTATTTATAGGAAAATGTTAGCATGCCGAAGCAGACTTGACCTGCAACCTGATGACTTTACCTGCTACTATTCCCACCCACCACATTTGAATAAAAATTCTAGCACATTTCTCACCAACCAAAAGTGGGGCCCACTCAATTCTAGAATTTTCCACCAAAATCATTTATAAACCTAATTTCCGAATCATTCACCGCTTAAAATTCATAACAAATTATACGTTTATTTTTAACGGTTCAAAATTTGTGGACATATACTCAACTTATATATGTATAACATATCTAAAAATTACAACGATCCAACGGTCAGATTAAAAATTATAACTCACGCAATATATCTCAAGAATAGTGATTTAATTTTTAATACCTCCATTCCGACAAAAACACCTCAACATTAATTCCTTCACATAAAATAAATATATCCATCAATTATATCCACATAAAATAAATATTTTCTTATCATATAAATTAATAATTAATTATTCACAAATAATATTACAGAATCACAATTATGACAACCAGGCCGTTCCCAGGAAAGAGGGGGCTTTCCAATAAGGATTTCTCCTTACTGGCGCGCAATTAGGTGACCAAACCTCTTCTTAGACAGAACTTTCTAGACATTGCCAATAATGCTATCTAATAATGTTATTCAAATAATATGAATTATTGATCTGATAATGGGAAATACTGTGCAATAACAATTAATGAAACAACAATAATATAAAATATTAACGTAGCAATTATTGAATCAATAAATAAAATATTGAACAGTAACTATTGTAACAATTATTGAGTAGTGCCTTCTTACGTAAGAATCAATAATTGGTGTAATAGCGTGTGCTACTGTATTTTAACCACCGGGTATTCCAACAGTATTAACGGTAACAACTACGCCGTTATTTATAAACAACTTATACTTGTTGTTTTCTTCATCCAATTACTTTCTATTATGGGGCCCACACAAGGCTGTGCCGTCGTACGAATATTCCCCGACAGAAAGAATATTCCACGACCAAACGAATATTCCCCGACAACAAATGAATATTTTATAACCACTTGCTTATTTTGTAAAATTTGCACATTTTGCCCATAACCAAAGCATTATATCAAATTAACACCTTATTATTCACAATAATATTTAGAGAAAATTTGATTTTATTCATTAATAAGTTGGGGTCTTACAACCTCGCCTCCTTATAAAATTTTGTCCCCGAAATTTATGTACGTACCTGATATGCCGAACAGATGGGGATACCTCGTTAGATTCTAACTCTTAAGGTATAACCTTTGAGCGTAGAATATATTCATTCTTATCCAAGATTTTAACATATCTCCTTATACGTTAAATCTTCTGCTATCTCTTCCGGTTCTTAATCAATAATGTGGTTCGGATCATCCATATATTTACGTAACATCGATACGAAATAAACGTTATGAACACGCGACATACTTGGCGCTTAAAACGAGTCTATAGGTCACAGTTCCTACTCGATCGAGGATTTCAAATAGACCAATAAAATCGAGGGTTGAGATTTCCTCTCTTCATCGACTCTTGCTCCTAGAATAACGTCCTCTTGAACCTTCTTCTTCACATTCATCAGCTCTGAGTCTGTAGCTTGAGCGGCTTTAACTTTATCGATTTAAAGTCGGTTCTAATCATATATTTTCTATCTTTACGTAGGTTTGTATATTCGCACTCGTAAATGCATACGATCTTCTGCTCAACGCGTCAGCTACCATGTTCGCTTTTCCCACGATGGTATTGAATGGTATAATTGTAATTTTCAACAGCTCGAGCCAAACGTCTTCAGCGCATAATACGTTCGTTTTAGGTGAAGAAATATTTTAAGGGTTTTAGAAATGGGTTTTATACTGGGGTCAAGTTGAAACGTTAAGCGCAAGTAGGATAAATAAAAGAATATGTAGAACCGGTATTGAATAAGGTATAAACTTCGCAAGAGTTTATGATTAACTTACCCGTGATAACTTCGTTCGGGTTCCTTGACAAACGCTCTTACTTAAACTACCGACTTTGACTTGTCTGGGACATCCTTTGGCATCACTATCCCTGCTGGACTTGACTTCACTACAGGACAAAATCGAGCTAGGTGACCTTCTCTTCTGTAATTGAAACACACTTTGGGTTGCTGCGTACAGTTTGGACGGATGTGTCTCTCCTGTCCGCATTTGAAACATACGACCGGTGGTCGTTCTTCTTCTTTTGAAACGGGTGCTGGTGTTGCTGTCTTTCCATCATTATTGAACCTCCTCTTCTTGAAATTTTCACTTTTATTATATTGGCCATGATTACCATCAAAGTGGTTACCATTCTTGGCATGATATTTTCCTCCACGATTGTTGTCACCGCTTCGATGACTGCTACCACTGGTATTATCATTTTTTCAGCTGCTTTCTCTTGTTTGGGTTAACTCGTTATCACGCTCCAATAACTGAGCCCTATTTACAACATCTGAATACAAACACAGTTTGTGAGAAATTAGGTGTTGACGTATCTTGGGTTTCAAACCTCTTAGAAACATCTGCGTCATTCTCTCCTCGTTATCAACTAAGTGGGATGCAAACCGGGACAACTCGACAAACTTAGCTTCGTATTGTGACACGGTCATATTGTTTTGCTCCAGCTTGATGAATTCTACTTCCTTCATGTGACGAATACTTTCGGGAAAGTACTTGTCGTTGAACAATTCTCGAAACTTCTCCCAAGACATCTTGAGTGCGTCAGGCTGGGTACGTTTTACAGATTCTCACCAATAATCTGCTTCTTCACGCAACATAAAGGTGGCGAATGGAACCTTTTGCTTCTCTGAGCATTCCAAGACATCAAATATCTTGGTGATCTGCTTTATCCATATCTCTACCTTAAGTGGTTCTGGCTTTCCCAAAAACTCCGGTGGTCCTAGCTCCTTGAACTGCTTAGCGGTGACCAACCGTGGGTTGCCAGTGTTTCCACCTGCATTATGAACATGAGTCTCTCTCGTTTGGTGTTGTATAAATTCTAAAAAGCTCCTAAACATACCGTCGTTTGTCATTTGGTCGGTCCCGTTGTTCACCTGAGGATTGTTGCCTTCCTGATGCACATTATCCTGAGTATTGATCTGTGTTGACTTAATAGTTTTCTGTGCTCTATTGCTATTCTCAACATTATCGGATGTCATTTTCAAATACTGTCACAAAACAAGGGTTAATTAAATAAATTAACATATCACATAATATCCCTATATTATGACCAACCAACAAATAAGCTTAGGTAGGACACACTAGCGAAGGATTTACTCGTCTCTCCCCTTCTAGTTCTATTCCCCGATCTCCGCCAGAGACCATATCCCTAAGCTCTGATACCAACTGTGACGCCCCCAAAATAGGTATACAGCACCCATTCTGAGTCGCCAAATACATGGTACAGAAACAAATACAACTTTATTAAAACACTTGTCGCTCGAAATATGACAACACAATACTGTGAGTTTAAATACAAATATTGTCTTCTAGACAATATCCATAGTCAAATAAGTCCTCATTACAATTATTGAAACACTATTTAATAAAATAGTGAGGACTGCTAACACCACTGACTAGAAACATCACTCCACACCCCGACTAGTTCTCGCTATATTCTCGCCTCCTGAGAAAAATAGAACAAAAAAGAAAAGGGTGAGCTCAACTAGCCCAATAAAAAATATTATGACTAAGATAATATACAACAACTTATCATTAGTCTTCAACAGAGAAAAATCTGATAAAATATAATAGACAACAAGTTTCCAAATCAACAACTGCATCGAAAAAAAAATAATCCATTAGAAGAGTCAAGTAGAGCATAAAACCTACTATCTTCTATGATTTAAAAGATTTATCATCAATTTTATTGCTGAGATTCAGCTTAATAAATAATCCACATCATCGAATCATCCCTGCACTACGGGGCAAAGATAATCGTGTTTTCATCAACGGTCATGATCATGCCATAAAATAATTCATCTTTGCACCCTTGACCGAAGAGAATCCATGGCCATAATCATACCAAAAATTATCCATCAACGCACTACGAGCCAATGAGAACTTTTACCACATCATTTATAACATTATGGTCATGATTATACCGAATAATCCCTGGTCATAATCATACCAAGTCCATCTATGCACTACAGGCCACATATGACTTTCAACAGAATATAAACATGATGATGATGACAATGATATAATAATTCAATTAAACAAGTTCAAGGATAAATTTTAAAGATTTATAATTTAATTTATCCAAAAATCAATAACGTCCAAATTGTCAACATGATACTACTTTGTGGAGTAAAATTCAAGAATAATACTCAGTTGGTCATGTTCATCTTAATACCTATTCATCTTTGCACTACGGGTCAAAGATATTCATCAGGTAATCATTCATCTTTGCACTACAGGCCAAAGATATTCAGTAATATCATCATTTATGACTGAGAATGATGAAAAATATCTTAAAGAAAATAAATCTAGTGAGATAAAAGAACAAATATTAGGGATTCGTATTACAGTTTATCCAAGTTCAATAATACTCCGAAATAACCAATTTCGAAGCAGAATTCAAAAATAATGATCAAAACATGGATACAATCAAAGATAGTAACCATAATAGCCATCTTGGATAAAAAGAAGAAAAATTTATTTTTCAAATAATAGTGCTGTATTCGTGAATGGTGTCGTATACATGAATAGTAATCCCGACACAAAAAAGTTTCAAATTTGATAAAAAGTTTAAACCAATATTTCGACATAATGATATTGAAATAAATAATATCATTTACGAAGAAAATAACATCCCTTACCTCAGAATAACCGTACTTCTGACTGAATTTTGGATATAGTAATGACAAAAACTTACACTGAATAGCAACTCTCAAAGTATCTAAATACTCACTAAAATACGCTCAAGAATATAGAGAGAGAAAGAGAGAAAACTTATGAATTCTGGTGTGATTTTCAATTCTAACTTAGCCCTCTATTTATAGGAAAATGTTAGCATGCCGAAGCAGACTTGACCTGCAACCTGATGACTTTACCTGCTACTATTCCCACCCACCACATTTAAATAAAAATTACAGCACATTTCTCACCAACCAAAAGTGGGGCCCACTCAATTCTAGAATTTTCCACCTAAATCATTTATAAACCTAATTTCTGAATCATTCACCTCTTAAAATTCATAACAAATTATACGTTCATTTTTAACGGTTCAAAATTTGTGGACATATACTCAACTTATATATGTATAACATATCCAAAAATCACAACGATCCAACAGTCAGATTAAAAATTATAACTCACGCAATATATCTCAAGAATAGTGATTCAATTTTTAATACCTCCATTCCGACAAAAATACCTCAACATTAATTCCTTCACATAAAATAAATATATCCATAAATTATATCCACATAAAATAAATATTTCCTTATCATATAAATCAATAATTAATTATTCAAAAATAATATTACAGAATCACAATTATGACAAACAGACCGTTCCCAGGAAAGAGGGGGCTTTCCAATAAGGATTTCTCCTTACTGGCGCGCAATTAGGTGACCAAATCTCTCTTTAGACAGAACTTTCTATACATTGCCAATAATGTTATCTATTAATATTATTCAAATAATATGAATTATTGATCTGATAATGGAAAATACTGTGCAGTAACAATTATTGAAACAACAATAATTTAAAATATCAACGTAGCAATTATTGAATCAATAAAATAAAATATTGAACAGTAACTACTGTAATAATTATTGAGTAGTGCCTTCTTACGTAAGAATCAATAATTAGTGCAATACCGTGTGCTACTGTATTTTAACCATCGGGTATTCCAACAGTATTAATGGTAACAACTACGTCGTTATTTATAAACAACTTATACTTGTCGTTTTCTTCATCCAATTGCTTTCCATTATGGGGCCCACACAAGGCTGCGCTGTCGTACGAATATTCCCCGACAGAAAGAATATTCCACGACCAAACGGATATTCCCCGACAACAAATGAATATTTTATAACCACTTGCTTATTTTGTAAAATTTGCACATTTCGCCCATAACCAAAGCATTATATCAAATTAACACCTTATTATTCACAATAATATTTAGAGAAAATTTAATTTTATTCATTAATAAGTTGGGGTCTTACATATCAATTTTGGACTTGGAATTGTCCTATGAAGATAATCACAAGGTCTTAATGAAAGTATTGGAACAAACTCACCTACAAAAGACGGTGGATACTGAAAAGTTTCATCATTTGGTAGATCATATTTTCAAAAGCAATGTGATATCTTTCACTGATGATGACAAACCACCCAAAGGGACGGGTCATTACAAGTCATTGCACATAGTAGTGATGTCTTCAGGATATATGGTTGGAGGTGTGTTAATAGATGTAGGATCTTCTTTAAACATCTGTCCCTATGCCATGTTGGAAAGAATGAAGATCAATCCCGATCGAATCCAAAGCAGCCACATATTATAAGTGCCTTTAATGGACCTCGACGAAATGTTGTAGGAGAAATTAAACTGTCAGTGGAGATCGGTCTACATACCTTCTACATATCCTTTCAAGTGCTAAACATCACCACATGATATAATTTACTATTTGGAAGGCCATGGATCCATATGGCAAGAGCAGTTCCATCTACCCTTCATTAACAGGTTAAATACATCATCAACAGTAATCTGGTAACTGTCAATGCCAAACTAGAATATCATGTCCATGTGCAAAGCAATATGCCTCTAATCAGTCTCAATAAAGGAATTTTGCCTGTCAGTGTTCAAGCCCTTGAGGTAAGCAACACTCAATATTAAACTATCGGGGCCCCATCTTTAAAGCCCAGAGTTTTCATCGAAGTAATGTCGGCAACTCAGGAAATGATATCCTTGGGTTTCCAGTTTGGACAAGGGTTAGGGAAGAGTCATCAAGGAATTAGAAGTCTAGTTTAAATTCCTAGCCAAACAGGGAAGGTTGGATTGGGCTATTCCTCTGGATTAGATCATCGAAACCCGCACAAACATCCACTAATTCCGTCTTCTACAATTCTACTACCTAATCTTACAGATGCAGGATTTGTAAAGCCTATGAGGAAAATTCCTCTTTCCGTGGTGGGTATGTTGATTCCTAAGGCCAAGCTGGCTAGTGGAAAAGAAGTTTTAATTCTGGATTAAGAAAGCGAGGAAAGGAATCAGAGACTCAAACAAGAATTGTAAAATTGGTTATCAAATATGTACTTTCTGGAGCATACTGAGGGTATGAACGAGGATATCCCAGATGATGACTGTTCAGAAGATCAAATCTAGACCCCTCGTATAAATAGGGCTAAGAAGAATCGGTCAAAAGAAAATACTGACCCTGATATGAATTCGGTCATGGTCATCATAAAAGAGGAGGAGGGCGTCAACTATCCCTTCATCACAGCTGTCCACAAAGACTTGATCCTGGACAATTGGAGCAGGACTCCTTGCATCCATCGAGAAGGGTAAAAAGGGCAGAAAGTCCATCTGCCCTAAAGTGTAGATATTATTAACTGTTTACTTTTGTTTCACAGTACTAACAGTTACTTTTGTCATGCTTTTGCTAACGCTTTGTATGATCAAACAATCTCATATATTAAGTGAAAGAATTTTGTTTTTAGGACTCTAAAGTTGGATCTGTCTAGCCTTGCTAATAGAATGCCAAATTTTCACAATGAATACAACTTTGATATAGTGTTGGACTTTGACTTGATGAGGATTGAGCAAGAAGAGATAGAGGACTATGAGGTGCCTGAGGAGATCAAAGAATGGGTCGAAGATAAACCCAAACCAAACCTTGATCAAACCACATCTGTCAATATCAGAACCTCAAAAAACCCTAAAGAAATCCAAATAGGCATGAACCTTACCCCATGCTAAAGAAAAGACCTGATTGCTCTATTAACCCAATTCCAAGATGTGTTTGCATGGTCACATGAGGATATGATTGGTTTATCTACTAATATTATCATTCATTGCCTGCCCATAAAAGAAGGATTTAAGCCAGTCAAGCAAAAGCTCAGGTGACTGAAACCTGAGTGGAGTCTGAAAGTCAAAGAATAAATTATTAAACAATTCAAAGCCGACATCATCATGGCAACCTACCCTGAGTGGCTATCCAATATAGTTTATGTGCCTAAGTCCGGAGGGAAGGTACGAGTATGCGTGGATTATAGGGATTTGAACAAAGCTTATCCCAAAGACAATTTCCCAGTACCTTTTATCTGTAAACTAATAGACAACACGACCCAGTATGATATGTATTCTTTTGTTAACTGCTTCGCTGGGTACCATCAGATCATGGTTGCTGAAGAGGGTATAGAGAATACATTCTTCATCACTGCTTGGGGAACCTTTTGTTATAGACGTTTATCTTTCGGCCTTATCAATGCCGGTGCCACCTATCAGCGAGCCATGATAGCCCTTTTCCATGATTTGATGCACAAAGAAATAGAGGTCACTATGGATGACATCGTCGTAAAATCTCGGAAGGAACATGACCATATCGACCATCTCAAAAAGTTTTTCAACCGATTGAATAAATACAACTTAAAACTGAATTCATCCAAGTGTGCCTTCGGTGTCAAATCAGACACGTTGCTGGGATTTCTAGTAAGCCACAGAGGCATTGAACTGAATCCCGCTAAAATTGAGGCATTCACCGAGATGCCCGTGCCCCGAACAGAAAATCAAATATGGGGATTTCTGGGGAGAATAAATTTCATCAACAAATTCATCTCTCAACTTACAGCAATGTGTGAGCCTATCTTTAAGTTGTTAAGCACAAAATCCTCTATTAAGTGTAATTGCAACAACCCGATATTTTCTATAAAATCAAGTCAGAAATTTTACGTATAATTTTTTTTTATTTTAAAGATGAGGATTTGTACAAGATAAAGCGTAAGTATTTATGAGATAAATAAAAATATATTTATTACATGAATAATTATAAATAATTTTATTTTAGAATTATTGATTATTATAAAGTATATTCTTATAATAATTAACTTTATAGTAGAAATATTTTTATTATTTATTTTCCATGAAACTATGATTATATATTATTTAAATAATATATGAAATAATTTTTAGAATTAATATAATAATTATTTTATGTTATTATATGAATTCAGGTTAGATTAATTAAGTTAATTATTTTAACTTAATTAATATTATTAAATGTGGAAGAATAAATCAGATATGGAATCCAAACCCTAATTTTGGATTTTGATTAAGGAATGAGAATAATAATATAATATTATATATATTTTGATTTTTCAGTGCTATAAATATGTACTGTATGTACGCATTGATAATGATTGGTCAATTATGGTGCAGTATTTGAAAACCCTAGTTTTACTGTGCTAAACCCTAATTTGAAACCCAAATTAGAGAACAAGATTGTTTTGTAATTGTGTTATGTGATTAATATTAATTATTAAAAATTTGATTAGGTAAACCCTAATTAAAATTTAAAAACCCTAATTGTAAATTAGAAACCTTAATTTCCAACTAAAACCCTAATTTTTGAAATTAGAAACCTTAAATAATAATTAGTGAATTGCCAAATGGAAACCCTAAATTGAAACTCAATTATGAGTTCGAGATTATTATATAAATGGTGTTATATGATTTTATGATTAATTAGGTAAACCCTAATTAACATTTCGAAATATTAATTTCTAGAAATCTTAATTTCTATAATTAGTAACCCTAATTAGAAATTATAAAACCTAATTACTAATTGTAAACCCTAATTGCTAAAATTAGCAAGGTTAATTATAATTAGTGACTTTAAACCCTAATGTTCATGTATAATGTAATTAGAAACCTAATCTAATTAACAAACCCTAATTTTCTAATTTTAGAAACAAATTTTATTTTTAGTTTAATTTAAACCCTAAATGAAAACCTAGATATTTTTTTGTGCTAAACCTTAGGGTTAAACCCTAAGGGTCAAACCCTAAAGATTTGCAAGGATTATAAGAATGCCATTAGAATTCCAAGCCAAATGACCATTATACCCCTTTTGTGCATAATTGAAGCTAGCAAGTAGGTTTTGACATTATGTGAGACCCCGAATTTTATGAAATAAAAGTATTCAATTTTTCTATTTTGGTAAATGGTTAAATTGATAAAAGGTTAAAGTTAAAGGTGATATGTGAAAATTTTTCAAAGTAGACAAGTTGTCATAAAATACCCGGTTACTATTCACTCTCGTATTGTTCACTCGAGTTTTTGGGATACTTTTTGTGTCAGAGTACTATTCATGAGTTACTATTCACGAGTTACTATTCACGAGTTACTATTCATGAGTTACTATTCATGAGTTACTATTCACGAGTTACTATTCATGAGTTACTATTTACGGGGAATATTCGATTAGTCGGGAAATATTTGTACGACGGTACAATCATTGGTGGACCCCACAACAGAATTATTGTCGGATTGAGAAAACGACAAAAATATTTTATTAAAAATAACGGCGAAAGTTTTACCGTTGATACTGTTGAACTACTCGGTAGTACAAGTACAATAATACGTGTGGTTGCATAGTAGCACACGGTATTGATTATTAATGCTTATGTGAGAAGTCACTCAGTTTGATTCAATTATTGTCAATTAATAATATGAATTATTTAGCGATAATGAAGTTTTGTTTTATTCATATTATTAACGTAATAAAAAAGAAACATCTTTTTATATAAAACAGAATACTTTATTAAAGTTGTTTGTTTTATTAGGCAATAATTAGAATATATTATATTTTATTTAAAAGATTTTGCTTTAAATAAGAATCGTCAGATTAAAATAAATCAATCTGGACCGTTCATGGATTAGTTACTATGCATTCCATTTTCCTATAAATAGAAGCTCATTCCTTCATTATTTTCTTACGAATTAACTGAACTCTAGAGAGAGAAACTATAGAGAGAAAGAAGAAGAATATTCTGCCACTTAACTACTTCTTTATTTCAGTTCTTCTTTAAAACGGTAAGGGGTGTTATTCTTTCTTATTCATGAAGAGAACTTCTGTTATTCCATTCTTTATTATTCTATTGGAATAACCTGTAAAAGTGGCATACCCTATACATGACCTGTATACGCGGCATACCCTATACTTGGTGAAATCCTTATGTTATTTCATTCTTTATTATTCTGTTGGAATAACCTGTATGCGTGGTTTACCCTATACTTGGTGGAATGACCTACATATGCGGTTTACCCAATACTTGGTGATATTCTTCTGTTATTCCATTCTTTATTATTATGTTGGAATAACTTGTTTATGCGAAGTACCGCATACTTGGTGAAACTCTTTCATTATTCCGTTCTTTACGATTCTGTCGGAATATCCTGTCGGTGTGAATTTCACCTGACCTAGTTCCATCATTTATTATTCTGTCGAAATATTTTGTCGGTGTGAATTTCACCTGACCTGGTTTCATATTTATTATTCTGTATTTATTATTCTGTTGGGAATAACCTGTCTGTGCGGTCTCTATCGCATGCATGGTGAATCCTTCTGTTATTCCATTCTTTATTATTCTATTGGAATAACCTGTCTATGTGGATTGCCACATGCATGGTGAATGATCCTTTATATTCATTCCTTATTAAATTGTGGAAATGATCTGTATACGTGGATTACCGCATGGCTGGTGAAAATCCATTTGCAGTTTCATATATTCTTTATTATACTCATTTGGTTAAAGTTTTGATTTCTATACTCCATGAAATTAGTGGAATATCCTTGATATTTGCGCTTCATCCAGTATCTTTTCATGGAAATATTCTTCTGAGCATTCTTGACTGTTACTTTACAAAGAAGTATCATGTTGACAATTTGGATATTATTAGTTCCTGGATAAACTAATTCTTGAACTTGTTTAATTGAATTCCTATAATATTGTCATCATCCTCATGTTTATTTTATGTTGAAAGTCATCTTTGGCTTACGTACATAGATGGACTTAGTATGATTATGACCAGGGATCATTCGGTATAATCATGAACTGTGATGTTATAAGTGGTGTGGTAAAAGTCCTCAGTGGCCTGTAATGCATTGATAGACAGTTTTTGGTATGATTATGACCAGGGATTTTTCGGTATAGTCATGACCATTGATGATTAAATGAATATCCTTGGCCCGTAATACATGGATGATTAGAAGATGTGGTTTATTTATTAAGCTGAGTCTCAGTAAAAAAGTTGATGAAAATATTTTTAAATCATAGAAGATAGTAGGTTTTATTCTTTACTTGACTCTTCTAATGGATTTCTTATTCCGTTGCAGTTAAACTTGATGTCTATTGTATTTTATCAGTTTAACATTGTTGAAGACTATTGATAATTTATTCTTCATTATCTTAGTCATAATATTTCTTACTGGGCTAGTTGAGCTCACCCAGTAAGAACTCTCAGTTTATGTATTGTCGTATGTTACACGATATTTGTATAATTAAGTTTGTATTTGTATTTTGTACCATAATTTGGCGACTCAAGATGGGTGATGAATACCTAATTTTGGGGGCGTCACAGTTGGTATCAAAGCTTAGGGATATGATCCCTGGCTGAGATGTGAGATAAGAACTAGGAGGGGAGAGACGGGGAATTCCTTCGCTAGTATGACCTACCTAAGTTTATTTGGTATTTAATTGGTCGGTCAGAGTATAGGGATAAAATGTGATATGTTAATTAACCCTTGTTTTGTGTTAGTGTTTGAGAATGACATCTGAAAATGCTGAGATAAGCAATGAAGCACATGAGAGTGTTGATTCAGCTCAAGCAAAAGGTAACGACCAACAACACGATAATAATCATACTGGTGGCAACGGCTATTGAAACAATGATAACCATCGTGGGGGAAATTATCATGCCAAGAATGGTAACCACTTCGGTGGTAATCTTGGCAAAGATAATAGAAGTGGAAATTGCAAGAAGAGAAGGTCATCACTACAACAAAAAGGCTTATCAGCGACCGCACATCTGCGACCGCATATAGTCGCAGATGGGTATCAGCGACCGGATGCAGTCGCTAATCGCAGTCGCAGAAAATCTTGTCGCTAAAATGACATCAGCGACCAAGAATAGCGACCGCATTTTTAGCGATCGCAATCAGCGACCTCAGCTGTCGCTATTCTGACTCATGCTGAGTCATGTGTCAGACGTGATGTGGCACACGTGTCAGCGACCGGTAATAGAGACCGCAGGCGGTCGCTGAAATAGAAGCACCTTACTCGGTCGCTAATACTGTATCAGCGACCGCGTGCGGTCGCTAATTTTTTTTTTTTAAATATTTTTCCTGTTTTATTGATTTCCCAAAAATAACCTGCTTTGTACCTGCTTTTTATCCCAACACACATCAGTATATATAAGCATCCATCCATCCATGATAACTACTATATGATAAACATCCATCCATACATACAGTCCAAAGAATGAATCTAAATCAACACAACACAATACAATCATAAACATCCATATAATAGAATCGTAAACCAATACAGTCCAAAGATAAGTAGTTTAAAAGATTACAAGGCTTTAAAAATCTATAAAACAAGTCTAACAAGGCTTTACAAATCTAACATGCATGACTGGTCTAGCTCTTCATGGATCATTCAAATTAGTACCCTGTAATTAAAAAAAGAATAAAACATATATGTTACATGTGTTGATACTGCTATGACTTGGAGAAAGCTAAATAATAGACAATATACGTAATGAAACATTAAAAGTACCTGGTCGCCACCCTGATGCTGTGATGCTGCTGCTTCCGCCACTGCCTTCGCCAAGTCATCAGGATTCAGAGAATGCAGATGCCCGCCCAGTATAAGAAGAAGATCACGATTTTGACAGATCGCTCTCACACAGTCAGCAGGAGTATGATAGGCTGGATGACCTGATGACTGTGTAGACTGTGTAGACTGGGTAGCAGAGCTGCCTGTGCCACTGATGGTCGGGCGTCATCTTTGTCCTTGGCCTTTAACATAATTTTTCTTCACGACGGACGCCCTCTCCCACAATTCTTGATCAATCGCCGGACGCGGGGTGCCTTCAGGATAGCGCTCGTTCATTAAGCCCTTATAAGTGTCCTGTCAGAAGGTTAACAAATAAATAGTTAAAAATAAATACGAAATGTTAAAAAACATGACTATAATATGTTTAAAGTTAACTTATTACCGCTATCTGAACAGCATCAGGCAGACCATCACGGGTGGCCACATACACATCCAACTAATTGATAGGTTGACCTTGAGACTCAGACTCCTACAGTTCATGTTCTCATATTAATATGTAAACATATGATATTTTAGCTACAAAACATGACTGTAAACATAAAGACAAATAACTAAGCCAATAAGCTTGTTATACATACGTACCCTAGCAGCAATATGTTGCAGCTGAGATATACTGCCGCCCTTGTACGTGCCTTTTGCCTTTTTGCCTTCAGATACACCTGAGGATCTGTTCGAGGCGGCAGTCTTACGTCTCTTGACCCAGCTCTCAGCTCTCTACTGCTCACACATCTGCACCCATATGGGATGTGCGCACCACCAGGGGCAATGCTCATGCATATACTGCTCACCCTGTCCTGGATGGTCAATCTCAGCATTGTGCAGGGCTTTCTGTCGTTCTTTGTTTAGATTATCTTTAGTTCGGACGGCGCACTTCTGCCAGAACAGTGCCTGAATAACTGATGCATGTGCGTCGTCCCATCTATACCGCTTCTGCAAATAAAACAACAATAATAATATTAAAACTATTATATTACCATAATCCAACATTACTAAACTATTAGTTGATTAACTATGTATTATCTATCAGAGTGATTAAATAAATATACCTGAAATTCAGCCCAAACTGCATCCTTATGGGCGAGAGGTGTGCTCGCCCATGTAATCACTGGCGTAGGCCAGTTCTGTAAGCATAATTGTGAAATGCACTTCACAATTTTACTATCTTGAAAATCACTACAATATACAATAATTTACATTAAAATATATTTATAACAATGGAAATATTAAACCCTTATATATACACGATGTTTAACTTACGTGCTTTCTGGAGGAGGACGGATCTGTATAAGAATGCGATCATCCGGATTAGCCGGGGCCTTCGGCACATGATTAGGGCCCCGACCCAACCCGCGCTTTCGTGCAACAGGTTCAGAAGACATCTATAAATAAAAAAAATTAGGATGTTAGTATGAAATTATGAATGACAATTAATTGTATGAAATAGTTAACTACGATTACCATAAGTGAAAGGTACATAAACATGACTGCAAAATAGTTAACTACAACAACTACAAATGATATAGTTAAGGATATAGATAACATTCCTATATAGAGAACATAAATGAAAGGTACATAATTATGAACTAAACATGAACATGAATATAAACATACATTTTGTACAATTAAAACTAAACATACATTTTAATGAAAATCATTGTCTGATGAGTCAGAATCATTTTGTACAAGTATCGGAGATTCATAACCATCTTCTTCAGATTCTGTGTCAGTGTCAGTCAATAACTCTTCCTCAATATCACTGTCATCTTGCACAATAACTGTCTCGGGATCCAATTCATCAGGTTCATCTCCACCCTCTAACTGGATTACATCATTGTTGTCCTTTATATTTATTATAGGAGGTCTCTGAAGCATTTCCTCTTGGTAGAAATCCCCGTCTATTACTTGGACACGACTACGCGCGGGAGTATGAATTACAACTTGCCAATCTGTAGGCGGTCTATCCCTTTTCCTAATTGGACTAGGAGTGTAGTATACTTGTATTGTTTGAGTTGGTAATACAAACGGTTCGTTGGAGTACGCAGACCTATGGAGGTCAATATCGACGATTCCATGTCTGTCAACACGTATCCCTTTTTCTGAATCAAACCAATGGCACTTGAACAGGTGAATATGACCCCCGTACGTGCCCTTGTACAACAACTCTACGATTTCCTCCAACTCCCCATAAAAGGCACGACCAAGCTCATTGTAACAATCTCCTTGGACACACACTCCAGAGTTCGTTGTTCTTTTACCGTGCCCATATGCCTTTGTGTGAAATTCACAACCATTTATTTTGTAACCATTGCGGGTGACTTGGTCCCTGTCTGGTCCCATAGCTAGGACTTGTACATTAGCCGGAATCGTTGATCCCTTAGTCAAAGCCTACAAAAACTCCACCTTATTAAATGAAGTCATAGTTAACATGGAGTATATATATATATATATATATATATATATATATATATATATATATATATATACATGCTTAAAAATTGAACTTACTTTGTCCTTTAGCCAAAGTGCAAAGTTTTTATCCCGATTGATTTGAATATCTTTATCAGTTATGCCGGGATGCTTCACTTTTAACTCGTCATCGTACAATCTATACCATGTTATAAACATTAACATATTGGAATAAATTGTCAACTTAAAAGATAAATTATCAAATTTATATGTGTACCTCGCAATTGAGAAGAATGTAAGTATGTGCAACATGTAATTCTTGCTCAGAGAGGAATATGCGCTTCCCTTTTCCATAAGCGCGGCCCGATAGACCAAATACAGATAGTCGACCATTTAGTTCAACATTTCCCCATCATCATGTCTCGATACTCGATTGGCCTTTGTTAAGACTTCGTCCGGAAAATAGTCTGAGACAAACGTAGATATCTCATCAAAACTGTATGCCTCGCATATCGACCCCTCGACATAAGCTCTATTCTTAACCTTTCTCTTAAGGTTTCCCATCACCCTTTCAAAAGGGTACATCCATCTATATTGAACTGGACCCCCAACATGAGATTCATAGGGAAGATGGATGTGCAAATGCTCCATGGAGTCAAAAAAACCAGGTGGGAATATTTTTTCCAGTTTACACGTGATCTCTATGATGTTCTTCTCAAGTACTGACATGTCCTTCTCATTTAATGATTTTGAGCATAAGTCTTTGAAGAAACGACTAAGATCCGTCAAAGCATCTCATATTGGTTTATCAAGCAGATCCCAAAATGCTATAGGCATGAGCCTCTCCATGAACACATGACAGTCATGACTCTTCATCCCTTGCAATTTTCCACCCGTAACACACCTTGCAATGTTTGATGCATATCCATCTGGTAGTTTCAGAGACTTAACCCATGTGCACACATCTTCAACTTGCTTTTTGGACAATGTGTACCTTGCATGCGGTTTGACAATCTTACCATTAGGAGATTCGTAAAGTTCTAATCCGGGACGCTTACAAATATCTTTCATGTCCAAACATGCCTTATCGTTATCTTTTGTCTTCCCCGTAACATTCATCACAGTGTTAAACACATTGTCAAACACATTCTTCTCAATATGCATCACATCTAGATTATGACGAATCAATTTTGTAGACCAATAAGGCAGTTCCCAAAAGATGCTTCTCCGAACCCAGTTATGAGATTCGCCAAACCCATTGATTATATTTGTGGCATCAACCTTACCAAATGGGATAACCGGCAATCTCATCACACGATCTCGCATCTCCGTTCTCGAAAATCGCGGTGCAGGCATATCATTGTCTACTTTCCCTTTCCTGAAGTGTTCTCTATTTCTTCGAAATGGGTGATCTACTGGTAAGAACCGACATGGGTGATCTATCGGTATGGTCTGCATATGATGCGTATATCAAGATTGCAGAAGAAGGCATACTATTAATTCCTTAATGTGGGACTATTAGTCCTATTAGTCCCTTATGTAGGATATATCTTGCTTTAAGTACGGTTCTAACGTATGTTTCAGTTTCCAAGTGAATGAGATGTTGGACCACCACTGTGAGTTATTTAAATAAAAAAGTTTCAAGCGCTGCGTGTACATTTCTTCATAATTGAAGATGGCTCTAGCAAGGTTTATATTCTTGAATAATTGCTTGTGATGGGTGGGTTGACTGATACGTCTGTCATCTACAATTTTTATGGTTTTTTCAATATATCTGATCTCCTATAATTGCAAGAAATATAGTAGAAGTTGCATAATAGTGGTCAATGCACTTGCAATTCAGTTGAAGTAATATTATTTCGAGTTTTAGGATGTAGTTTTCAATAAATTTTAGGTAGAGGATTGATAGTAATATAAAATAACCCAATATTCTTAGGTTTTTCCGCATAATTTCTTTACCATGCTACCAGCCTACCACTACTTAACTAACGACTTATATTTGTAGGGTCAAACATAAAATAAATACACAGTCTTAATATTTACAAAATTCACAAATTGGGACTCTTTTTGTAGGACGGATGGAAGGTATTGTTAGAAAATTACTGTCCTTGGTAACATCTAACTAACTGAAATTCAAGTCTCTAACAATAAATCTTCTAAACCAATTCAGATGCTTCCGAAAAACAAATGATTATTCATATGAATGATTATTCTCTAGCAAACAAAACACACCAAATATTAAAATTTATTTTACTTAAAAACGAAATCTTATAAGGAAATTCAACGGAAACATTATTACCTAAAAGTGACGATAAAATGAATCAGTTGCTTGACTAGCGACGGCTTCTCAATTTCATTAGGAAGAAGAAGAAGAGAGAATTTATATTAAGAAAACCTAAAATGAAAAGTACATACCAGTGTTTGGTGGGGACGGCGGCTGGCTGGTGGTGCGATCAACTTCTCCTTCTCCTTCTCTTCTCCCCCTTTTCTCCATCTTCTCCCTCTTCTCTCTATGCTGACCTCCCTCTCATCTTCTTTTTTTCTTCCATCTTCTGTGTCGAGCGAAAGACCTGTTACTGATTTCTTTTAGATTGATCAGTGACCGCCATCAGCGACCATCTGCAGTCGCTAAATTTTAATGACATGGACTTATCAGCGACCGCATGCGGTCGCAGATGTTAAGTGATCGCACAAAACCTTGGCGCCAACATTTCGTGCCAAATTTTACGAGGTAAATTTGTAATAGCGACTTCTCAGTGACCGCATGCGATCGCGGATAGTATTTAGCGACTACTTTAAGGTACGGTCGCAGATGTCGGTCGCTATAAATAGTATCAGCGACCGGATATGCGGTCGCGGATAGTCTTGGTCGCTGTTAAGCCTTTTTCTTGTAGTGCATTTAGCCCGATTTTGTCATGTACCAAAGTCAAGTTCAGCTGGGACGGTGGCACCAAAGGCGGATACGGACAAAACAAAGTCGTTGGTTTTAGGAAGAGCATTTTTCATGACTTCTCAAAAAACGAGTAAACCGAACGAAGTTAGCACGGGTTAGTTAATTATAAATTCTTGTGAAGTCTATACCCTATTAGATATCGGTTCTACCCATTCTTTTATCTCTCTTGCTTGCGTTCAACGTTTAAATTTGAATCTAGAGAAGTTAGACTTTGACCTATCGGTTGAAACTCCGTTAGGAAAAACCTTCATTTCATGTGCTATCCAAGTCTTGGATGAGAGTCACAGTTTTGAATGATATTCTTATTATTAATAAATTTCCTGACGTATTCTTGAAGGCTTCTTAAACTACCCCTAGAGCATGAAATTGAATTTTGTATTGACCCCAGTACAAAACCCATTTCTAAAACCCTCAAATATTTCTTCAACTAAAAGGATCTGTTTACGTGGATTATGATGAAAGTCCTAATAAAAGCATTGTACTAATGAAAATTATGGGTATATGTGGTATTAGTAAGTGTTATGATGAGTTATGTTGGTTATTATGAGAAAACATGAAAGTTTCTTAGAAATCACAAAGGGTTAAAAAATCAGATTTTGGTAAAAATGGAACATAAAATTCAATTGACCATATCTCCTATTATATTTCGAATTTTTGAGTTTGATCAAGTTCTAAAGTTAGATCTATGAGTTTCCTAACTTATCCAAGTGGAATCATTGGAAAAGGTGTTGTAGATTTGCGTGTGGACTATTTTTAGCAAAGGAGTCCAAAGCTGTAAAACCCGAAAAAGCTACTTAAAGGGGCTGTTTTGGCCACATAATTTGTGAGAAAAATTTCTGCCTTTTTGGACATGAAAGTATATGGTATAAAGTACCTCCTGTCCAAAAATGAGCTCATTCTGACTTAAAATGAGCAAGTTATGACCATTTCAATATTTAGGTTTTTCCGACGAAAAATGCTATAACCGGAGTTCTATAACTCCGATGACCATAAAATTTAAACTGGAGGCTCATGTTAAAATGTGTAAGATTTTGCCAAGATTTGGGAATTTTTGGAGTTAACCTTGAGGTAGCTAATTTCTTAAAGAATTAATTAGAAATTGATTTTTGAAAAATAGTAAATGAATTTTAAAAATTCTGAGAAAAATATATTTTCATTATGGGACTATATTATGCTAAATTCCAGAAAAGAATTATTTTTGGAACTGATTTGGTATTTTTCATGAAAATAATTTAGTTACGAACATATGAGTTAAATGTGTTATGTGAAGTAACAAAGTTGGAAGATAGGATTTTATGGCTTGAAAATCCTATATAAGGTATATGTAGATTGTTGATAAGGAATTTGATTATTGGTGATGAAATCTTATGAGTATGACATGTTTGAACGATTAAATGCATTATTTGGTAAAGTGTAACCAACTGAAATAAATTGTTTATAAGTTTAAGAAGTGATTAAAATATTGTTATAATATTAATGAAATTAGATTATGAGATTATTAAATGATTGATAACATTGGGATACTCTTGAACCCTGGATAAATTATATTATAAATGTTTAATATTTATCCTTTATCTCATTTGATTGATTCTTTATATCATTGTCATGATCCTCATGCTTATATTATGTTAAAAGTCATCTGTGGCTTACGTGCATAGATGGACTTGGTATGATTATGACCAGGGATTGTTCGGTATAATCATTACCGTAATTGAAAACACGATTATCTTTGGCA
This sequence comes from Panax notoginseng, assembly GCA_016801055.1. NCBI lineage: Eukaryota > Viridiplantae > Streptophyta > Magnoliopsida > Apiales > Araliaceae > Panax > Panax notoginseng. The sequence continues at coordinate 56,396,944 of CM029017.1, read as the reverse complement.
CGTAGTGCATGGATAATTCGTGGTCGTGATACTAAAGAATATCCTTGGCCTGTAGTGCAGGGATAATTCGATGATGTGGATTAATTATTGAGCTAAGTCTCAACAATGAAATATTAATTCATAGATGTGGCAAAAGTCATCTGTGGCTTACGTGCATAGATGGACTTGGTATGATTATGATCAGGGATTGTTCGGTATAATCATGACCGTAATTGAAAATATGATTATCTTTGGCACGTAGTGCATGGATAATTCGTGGTCGTGATACTATTAAGCTGAGTCTCAGTATTATTGATTTTACAGTTGTATATCTTTGACCTGTAGTGCAAAGATGAACTGTTGATTATTGGTTATACAGTTGGCATGTAGTGCAAAAATGAATTGTTAATAAATATCTTTGGCCGTATTGCAAAGATGAATTTAATGTTTTCATCGACAAAGGTATTCAAGGCATCCTCACCTCTTCGTCATACCAGGTACGTACGTAAATTTCGAGGGCAAAATTTTATAAGGAGGGGAGATTGTGAGACCCCGAATTTTATGAAATAAAAGTATTCAATTTTTCTATTTTGGTAAATGGTTAAATTGATAAAAGGATAAAGTTAAAGGTGATATGTGAAAATTTTTCAAAGTAGACAAGTTGTCATAAAATACCCGGTTACTATTCACTCTAGTATTGTTCACTCGAGTTTTTGGGATACTTTTTGTGTCAGAGTACTATTCATGAGTTACTTTTCACGAGTTACTATTCATGAGTTACTATTTACGAGTTACTATTCGGGAGTTACTATTTATGAGTTACTATTCACGAGTTACTATTCATGAGTTACTATTTACGGGAAATATTCGATTAGTCGGGAAATATTTGTACGACGGTACAATCATTGGTGGACCCCACAACAGAATTATTATCGGATTGAGAAAACAACAAAAATATTTTATTAAAAATAACGGCGAAAGTTTTACAGTTGACACTGTTGAACTACTCGGTAGTAAAAGTACAGTAATACGTGTGGTTGCATAGTAACACACGGTATTGATTATTAATGCTTATGTGAGAAGTCACTCAGTTTGATTCAATTAATAATATGAATTACTTAGCGATAATGAAGTTTTGTTTTATTCGTATTATTAACGTAATAAAACAGAAACATCTTTTTATATAAAACAGAATACTTTATTAAAGTTATTTGTTTTATTAGGCAATAATTAGAATATATTATATTTTATTTAAAAGATTTTACTTTAAATATGAACCGTCAGATTAAAGTAAATCAATCTGGACCGTTCATGGATTAGTTACTATGCATTCCATTTTCCTATAAATAGAAGCTCATTCCTTCATTATTTTCTTACGAATTCACTGAACTCTAGAGAGAGAAACTATAGAGAGAAAGAAGAAGAGTATTCTGCCATTTAACTACTTCTTTATTTCAGTTCTTCTTTAAAACGGTAAGGGGTGTTATTCTTTCTTATTCATGAAGAGAACTTCTGTTATTTCATTCTTTATTATTCTGTTGGAATAACCTGTAAAAGTGGCATACCCTATACATGACCTGTATACGCGGCATACCCTATACTTGGTAAAATCCTTATGTTATTCCATTCTTTATTATTCTGTTGGAATAACCTATATGCTTGGTTTACCCTATACTTGGTGGAATGACCTGTATATGCGGTTTAACCAATACTTGGTGATCTTTTTCTATTATTCCATTCTTTATTATTATGTTGGAATAACCTGTTTATGCGAAGTACCGCATACTTGGTGAAACTCTTTCATTATTCCGTTCTTTACGATTCTGTCGGAATATCCTGTCGGTGTGAATTTCACCTGACCTGGTTCCATCATTTATTATTTTGCATTTATTATTCTGTCGGAATATCCTGTCGGTGTGAATTTCACCTGACCTGGTTCCATATTTATTATTCTACATTTATTATTCTGTTGGGAATAACCTGTCTGTGCGGTCTCTATCGCATGCATGGTGAATCCTTCTGTTATTCCATTCTTTATTATTCTATTGGAATAACCTGTCTATGTGGATTGCCACATGCATGGTGAATGATCATTTATATTCGTTCCTTATTAAATTGTGGAAATGATCTGTATACGTGGATTACCGCATGGCTGGTGAAAATCCATTTGCAGTTTCATATATTCTTTATTATACTCATTTGGTTAAAGTTTTGATTTCTATACTCCATGAAATTAGTGGAATATCCTTGATATTTGCGCTTCATCCAGTATCTTTTTATGAAAATATTCTTCTGAGCATTCTTGACTGTTACTTTACAAAGAAGTATCATGTTGACAATTTGGATATTACTAGTTCCTGGATAAACTAATTCTTGAACTTGTTTAATTGAATTTCTATAATATTGTCATCATCCTCATGTTTATTTTATGTTGAAAGTCATCTTTGGCTTACGTGCATAGTTGGACTTAGTATGATTATGACCAGGGATCATTCGGTATAATCATGAACTGTGATGTTATAAGTGGTGTGGTAAAAGTCCTCAGTGGCCTGTAATGCATTGATAGACAGTTTTTGGTATGATTATGACCAGGGATTTTTCGGTATAGTCATGACCATTGATGATTTAATGAATATCCTTGGCCCGTAATACATGAATGATTAGAAGATGTGGTTTATTTATTAAGCTGAGTCTCAGTGATAAAAGTTGATGAAAACATTTTTAAATCATAGAAGATAGTAGGTTTTATTCTCTACTTGACTCTTCTAATGGATTTCTTATTCCGTTGCAGTTAAACTTGATGTCTATTGTATTTTATCAGTTTAACATTGTTGAAGACTATTGATAATTTATTCTTCATTATCTTAGTCATAATATTTCTTACTGGGCTAGTTGAGCTCACCCTTTCTTTCAATGTTCTCTTCAGAAAATGAGAATATAGATGGGACGAGTCAGGGAAAGGAGTGATGGTCCAGAAGATAGCATTTGTAGTCCTCACTATTCTGTTAAATAGTGCGACAATAAATGTAATGAGGACTCCTTGAGTATGGATATTGTCTAGATGACAATATTCCTATTAGAACTCTCAGTTTATGTATTGTCGTATGTTACACGACATTTGTATAATTAAGTTTGTATTTGTATTTTGTACCATATATTTGGCGACTCAAGATGAGTGATGAATACCTAATTTTGGGGGCGTCACACATTAGGTGAAGTTGGTGACCAAATCCAACAACCCCATGTGACTTAAATTGACACATATCATCCTCTAGCTCAGCCAATTCATGCATCTACCACTTATATAAATAGATTTGAGAGAGAGAAATGATCATTTGTTAGGTTATTTTGTGCACAACACTCAACCAAAATCCTCTCAAGCTCAAACCTCCAAAAATTTTTGCTAGATCAGTTCCAAATACCAGACCCACTAATACATATAACAAACATTAGAAGCCAGAATCAGAGATTGATCATCAAGGTATAAACTAACCCTAGAAAATCTGACCATTGATCTGTTGTTAGATGTTATGATTGAGTGTTAAAATATGTTGGTTATAGTATATAATGATGATCTGGGTTGCTAGATGTTAGATCCATAACATCTAGAGGTTCGGATTTGAGATTCTACAAAATCTGGAAAAAAATTTCGTGGTGGTCTGACAATGAATGTCAGTGCCTTTAGATTCTTGTCTGATCTTGGTTTTTGTTGTTTAAAGGTTTAAATACGTAGTCTGATAGTTGGTCCTTGATCTGGATCAAGAATCAGGCTTTGATCGGGTTTAGATTGATAGATATTGTTGGTCAAAGGTCGTTAACCGACCATGACCGGTGTGACAGCCCCAAAATTAGGTATACATCACTCATCTTGGGTCGTCAGATACATGGTACAGAATTCAAATACAACTTAATAATACAACTGTCGTGTACAATATGACAAAACATAAACTGTGAGTTTGAATATAAATATTGTCTACTAGAGAGTATCCATACTCAAAAGGAGTCCTCATTACATTTATTAACACACTATTACATAGAATAGTGAGGACTACTAACTAATACTATCATTCGGACCATCACTCCGTTTCCCGACTTGCCCCAGCTACGTTCTCATTTCCTGAAGAGAACAGTGAAAGAAAGGGTGAGCTCAACTAGCCCAGTAAGAAATATTATGACTAAGATAATGCAGAATAAATTATCATTAGCCTTCAACAATGTTAAACTGATAAAATATAATAGGCATCAAGTTTAACTGCAGCGGAATAAGCAATCCATTAAAAGAGTCAAGTAAAAAATAAATTCTACTATCCTTTATGATTTAAAAGGTTTTTCAACACTGTTATCGCTGGGACTCAGCTTAATAAAATAATCCACATCATCGAATCACCCCTGCACTACGGCCAAGGATATTCGTGTATTCATTAATGGTCATGATCATGCCAACAACTGTCCATCAATTCACTACGGGCCAATGAGGACTTTTACCACATCATTTGTAACATTACGGTCATGATTATATCGAATAATCCCTGGTCATAATCATACCAAGTCCATCTATGCACTACAAGCTACAGATGACTTTCAACATTTTATAAACATGAGGATGATGACAATGATATAAGAATTCAATAAAACAAGTTCAAGAATTAATTTATTCAAGAATTAACAATGTCCAAATTGTCAACATGATACTGCTTTGTGGAGTAAAATTCAAGAATACTTAGAAGAATATTTTCATGAAAAAATACTGGATGAACCGCAATTATCAAATATATTCCACTAATTTCATGGAGTATAGAAGTCAAAACTTAACCAACTGAGTATAATAAAGAATAGAATAACAAAAGAAATCACCCGACATGCGATAGACCGCACAGACAGGTCATTCTAACAGAATAATAAATAATGGAACCAGGTCCGACGTAAACGCACAGACAGGATATTCCGACAGAATAATAAATAATGGAACCAGGTTCGGTATAAAACACACAGACATGATGTTCCAACAGAATAATAACAAGACGGAACCAGGTCCGGTGTAAAACACAGACATGATGTTCCAACAGAATAATAGAAGAATGTCACCAAGTATAGGGTAGACCGCGTATACAGGTTACTCCAACAGAATAATAAAAAATGAAATAACAAAAGTTCTCTTCATGAATAAGAAAGAATAACATCCCTTACCGTTTTAAAGAAGAACTTAAATAAGGAAGTAGTTAAGTAGCAGAATACTTTTCTTTTCTCTCTCTATAGTTTCTCTCTCTAGAGTTCAGTGAATTCGTAAGAAATAATGAAGGAATGAGCTGCTATTTATAGAAAAATAGAATGCATAGTAACTAATCCATGAACGGTCCAGATTGTTTACTTTAATCTGACGGTCCATATTTAAAGAAAAATCTTTTAAATAAAATATAATATATTCTATTTATAGAATAACTTTAATAAAGTATTCTGTTTTATATAAAAAGATGTTTCTGTTTTATTACATTAATAATACGAATAAAACAAAACTTCATTATCGCTAAATAATTCATATTATTAACTGACAATAATTGAATCAAACTGAGTGACTTCTTACATAAGCATTAATAATCAATACCGTGTGTTACTATGCAACCACACGTATTACTGTACTTTTACTACCGAGTAGTTCAACAGTAACAATGGTAAAACTTCCGCCGTTATTTTTAATAAAATATTTTTGTCGTTTTCTCAATCCGACAATAATTTCGTTGTGGGGTCCACCAATGATTGTGCCGTTGTATGAATATTTCCTGTTAAAACGAATATTCTCCGACTAATCGAATATTATATAACAACTTGCGTACTTTGTAAAATTTATAAATATTACCCACAACTATAACATTATATCAAATTAACTCCATAATATTTAAAAATGATATTTATAGAAAATTTATCTTTATTTATAAAAGTTGGGCTCTTACAACCGGACCATTTCTGGGTAACCCAGAAATGGGTTTTCAGTGTCTGACAGGATATTTAAGGCTCCGGATCTGTCAGGTTCTTGATGTTTTGAGTTTGTTGTTGAAGCCATGTTATAGTATGTTAGTTTATCTCTCGATCCATGTTTTTAGTACCTCTAGATATCAAGTGTTCATGTTTTGGTGGCTGGTCAAAGGAGGTCAGACGATCATGAAATTAGCTTTCTAGGTAACCCAGAAAACTGATGAACATGACGACTGACAGAGTTTGACCGGTAGGTATCTTCATGATGTAATGTTGTTAGATGGATTTTATGTATTAGATCTGTAATACTAAATGTTATCTACAATCTAGACGTCTTAAATCACATAAACATTAACTGGATTGCAAGTTGTGGAAGCTCAAAGGTGCATGCTTGAACTGTTCTTCATTTCTGGGCAACCCAAAAATGAAGAACAACCTCTGACAACTACTTTGGGCGATCAGATCTCATTTGTCTTATGTTGTTTGATGTTGATTGTTGTTGATACTTGTAGTATTATATTAATACTAAGTCATATTACACCCAGAAGCTATTTGATCTGTTAGATACACTTGGTCAAACCTACCCACTCGATAACTGCACTTGAATTTCTAGGTTGCATGAAGAACACGAAGAACACCTATAGCGACGGTTCTGTCGCTCTAGGTGGTCTTTAGCGACATTTTCTATATAAAAATTATATTTTTATTAAATAATTATAGAAAATTAATTTTTAATTATTAAAAATATAAAATAAATTATTAAAAATTATTTTAAAGTCCAAAAATTAGTTTTTAATTATTTTGAATATATTTCATAAATATTTAATATTTTTGGAATATTAAAGGTATTTAATTTATTTAAATATAATATTAAATAAATTATTTAAAAATAATTTTAATTCATGAAAAATTATTTAAAATTATATTATGATATAAGAAAATATTTTAAGTTATTTTTAATGACTTTTAATATTTTGTGATAAATTTTATTAATAAATTAATATTAATGATCATTAAGTTATTTAATAATTAAATTAAATTAATTAATTAAAAAATAATATTATTATATTAAAAATTATTTTAAATAATAATAAGGCATTTAAAAATATTTTAAGTTATAAAATATAACTTTCAATATTTAAAGATAAATTTTATTAATTAATTATTATTAATGATATTAAAGTTATTTAATAATTATATTAAATAATTTAGTTTAAAAATAATTTTAATATTATAAAAATTATTTTAAATGAAAATAAAGTGTTTAAAGATATTTTAAATTATAAAATATAACTTTTAATATTTAAAGGATAATTTCATTAATAATTTAATATTAATGATTTTAATTTAATATTAACGATATTAAATTTATTTAATAATTATATTAAATAAATAGTTTAAAAATGGTTTTATTAATTTAAAAATCATTTAAAAAGTATATAAATGAATTAAAAATACTTTAAGTTATAATTAATGACTTTTAATATTTTGATAAATAATACCTTAATACTTTAATATTAATGGTAATTATTTAAAAATGATATTCAATGTTTTAAAAATTATTTAAGGTTAATATTAATACTTTAAAAGTATTTTGAATTATTATAAATAACTTTAATATTTTGGTAATGGTTTCATTAATAGTTTAATATTAATTAAATATTAATGATAATAGAATTGTTTAATACTTAAATTATTTAATAATGATTCCGATGTTTGAAAATCCATGATAAATTATAATAAATGTTTAAAAATTATTGTAAGTCATTTAAAATAATATGACTGATATTTACAGTTATTGAACTAATGGATAGAGTCTTAGACTCGATAATTACTCGATAAAGCTGTCGGAATACCGACATATTTCAGAAATTAATCTGAACTTAGATATTTTAACTGTATTATTATTTATTTGTGATTCAATGACTGTTCAATATGTGTGATAATGTGATTAAGTTACGTGCTGACTGCAATAATCAGTATTATGTGTTACAATATGATTCTAATAAGTAAAATGATCTTATTACTGATAGGTTGCTATATAAAAGATAAAACTAAGTTGCATACTGTAAGCAGCAGACCAGACAAGTATCCTACCTTTGCATTTTCTTTATGCAATTGACATGAGTAAGAAGATTCAGAATTATATTATTATTGTATCAGATTATTAACCCTATTGTTATATATGTTATATCCGATCATTGATTATCAACATGTTACTATTCTGTAATTTAGATATATATATTCTGTTCGTTAATTTCTAGATATGGTTATACAAGTGTCCTCACTTGGATAATTATTGTATTTAATCACATGTTGATACACATATTTCAGTATATATATATATATATGTTGGCTTATAAGTTATTGTTGAACAAGATAAATCCTTTTTGTATCCAATCAAATTATTTTGGTTCGAATTCCAGACTAAGTATGAACATCCCTAACATGAAAAAACTTTTATGCGCCCAAGGCGAACATAGTGGACGATCATATCGTTCTTTCATGTAGTATTGATCAATGCAGGGCATAACGGGCTGATCACCCCCCGTTCTCGTAAGTTATGACGGTTTACAGATGAAGTTCTGTTTAAACCTATTCGAAGATTTAAAACAATGTTCATAGCATGTCACCTAAACCCTGTTTATAGTCAATACAACGCTATCTTATGTAATAGTTTGATATTATTAAGACAATGATATATATTATCTGTCAAGTTATGTAATGAATGTATTAAAGGTTACGTACTTGGGAGCTAGACTCTGATGATTATGTAAATTAAGTTTAATATTTATATTATTGTTATTATTATTAGTATTATTTCGCTCATAGAAATGGTATCGTGAAGCACCGAGTTCGGGTTTCAAGTACCTAAATTTGGGGGCTTTACAGGTTGGTATCAGAGCTTAGGGTTAGAAACCTTAGGTGGGATAGACCTTAGGCTATAACCTTAGAACAGAGGAAAATGTTAAAAATATAAATAACTCATACAGAGTTTAAAAAGAGATGAATTGAATAAATTCATCGTCAAACAAAATAAAATATAACTTATATAAAACTATTATTTTCTGTGTATATATACTATATGCTAATCAGGATAACTTATGTGTGTAGATGTCTGGTAGAAAAGGCTTGTTATATGCATATAACATGAAGAATGATCAAATCCATACACCCAAGCCAATATCGAAGCCAATAGCTGAAATAGAGGCTCACAATGAAAATGACTCGGACAAGGTAGTTATTTTGGAAAACGTAGTACCAGATCTAAAGATGGTGAAACTGATAGATAGTGATTCAGACACTAAAGTTGAAGCTGAACAAGCATCAACGGAAGTGCAGGATCTAAGGAACAAGGTTTCTTCTCTAGAAAAGCTGCTAAATAATCAATTACGAAAAGCCTTACTTGAAACAATGGAAGAACAAGATGAGCTTAAAATCCAAATTGATCAGATGGGAGCCACCAGCAACACATCATGTGCAGCTCCGAGCAATAAAGGGAAAAGAAAGATAGAAGACCGTGTCTTAGAAAAATCTGATAAGAAGAAATGGAAAAAGATAGGTTATCTTTGCGGTTATGAGGGACATACCACTCTGTATTGTCCCGACTATAAATCAGGAGCATGTTTTATCTGTGGATTAGAAGGTCATCAGGCGAAAAGTTGTCCAAGGAAAAGGCGGAGCATCAAGTACCAAAGGGTCCATTGCAACCACTTGAGATTCCAAAATGGAAGTGTGAACATATTACCATAGATTTTGTTACGGGTCTTCCCAAGGTATCTCAAGGCATAGAAGCGATTTAGGTTATTGTTGATAGATTAACCAAGTCTGCCTATTTCTTACATATACGAGAAACTTATTCCCTTGAACATCTTACTAGTATGTACGTAAATGAGATTATGAGATTGCATGGCATGCCAGTATCTATAGTTTCAGATCGTGACCCAAGATTTACTTCACGATTTTGGGTTAGCTTGTAGAAAGCCATGGGCACGAATTTACGATTCAGTTCGACGTACCATCCTCAAACGGACGAACAATCAGAGAGGACTATTTAAACTCTTGAAGATCTATTAAGACTCTGTGTCCCAGATTTCAAAGAGAGTTGGGATAAGTAACTACCATTGGTGAAATTATCCTACAATAATAGTTATCAGGCAAGTATAGGAATGTCTCCATTTGAAGCGTTGTATGGAAGAAAATGTCATTCTCCAGTATGATTGGACGAGATGGGTGAAGCAACGTTATTGGGACCGAAATTGGTACGCATAACTACAGAAATGATCCAAACGATCCGACAACGTATACCAACAGCACATGATCGACAAAAGAGTTATGCGGATCTTCATTGAAAGGACGTAGAATTTAATATTGGGGATCATGTATTGTTACGTATTGCTGCATGGAAGGGAGTTATAAGATTTGGGAAGAGAGGAAAGCTCAATCCAAGATTTGTTGGTCCATTTGAGATTCTTGACCGAATAGGAAATGTGGCCTATAGACTCGTATTACCTCCAAACATGTCTCGTGTTCATAATATTTTTCATATATCTGTGCTTTGTAAATATGTGAAAGACCCGAACCACATTATTGAGTTAGAACCGAACGAGATAGCAAAAGATTTAACGTACGAGAGGTACCTGTTAAGATCTTGGATATGAAAGAGCATGTCCTATGCACGAAGGTTATACCACAAGTTAAGATTTTATGGAGAAACCATGCTATTGAAGAAATGACCTGGGAGTTAGAATCAGAAATAAAAGCGAGGTATCCTCACCTTTTCAAAACACCAGGTACGTACGTCAATTTTGAGGACGAAATTTCATAAGGAGGGGAGGTTGTAAGACCCCAACTTTTTATAAATAAAATCGAATTTTCTCTAATTATTATTGTGAATAATAAGGTGTTAATTTGATATAATGCTTTGGTTATTGGTGAAATGTGCAAATTTTTGTAAAATAAGTAAGTGGTTATAAAATATTCATTGTTGTTGGGGAATATTCGTTTGGTCGTGGAATATTCTTTTTGTCGGGAAATATTCGTACGACGGCACATCCATTTATGGGCCCCCATAACGAAAAACGGTCGGATGAAGAAAATGATAAATTTGAGTTTTTATAAATAAACGGCGTAGTTGTTACCGTTAACACTGTTAGAATACCTGGTGGTTAAAATACAGTAATATGCGTGGTTGCACAGTAGCACACGGTATTGCACAGTATTTTTGAAATTATTGATTCTTACGTAAGAAGGCACTACTCAATAATTGTTACAGTAATTATTGTTCAATATTTTATTTTATTGATTCAATATTTGATGCGTTGATATTTTATATTATTGTTGTTTCAATAATTGTCACTGCACAATATTTCTCATTATCAGATCAATAATTCATATTATTTGAATAATATTATTAAATAGCATTATTGGCAATGTTTAGAAAGTTCTGTCAAGGATAGGTTTGGTCACCTAATTGCGCGCCAATAAGGAGAAATCATTATCGGAAAGCCCCCTCTTTCCTGAAAACGGCCTGGTTGTCATTATTGTTATTCTGTAATATTATTTGTGAATAATTAATTATTGATTTATATGTAAAAAAATATCTATTTTATATGGATATAAATGATGGATTTATTTATTTTATGTGGTTATAAATGAAGGAATTAATGTTGAGGTATTTTATCAGTATTTTGTCGGAATGGAGGTATTAAAAATCATCTGTATGTGGATTTCGGGCATTTTTCATTTGGAATTTAGAAAAACTTAAACTTACAAAGTTATAGAGAATTAAATTTTCTGTGGAAGGACATTAGATTCAAATTTTTCTTATGAAAGGGCTATTTATTATGAATTATTGAAGTTTCAAAAATAAATATTTTTATTTAAAATATGGGTGGGCCCCACTTTTGGTTGGTGAGAAAATAAAATGTGCTGGAATTTATTTTCAAAAGTGGTAGGCTTGAATAGTAGCAGGTAAAGCCATCAGGTAGCATGTTAGTCTGCTATGGCGTTCTAAGCATTTTTCTATAAATAGGGTGCTTAGTTAGAATTGAAAATCACACCAGAAATAAGTTTTCTCTCTTTCTCTCTCTATATTATCTAGCGTATTTTGTGAGTATTTAGATACTTTGTGAGTTGTTATTCATCAGTGCAAGTTTCCTTCAGCCTTATACCTGATATTTTCGATCAGAAGTACTATTATTTTGAGGTAAGGGATGTTATTTTTTTCGTAATGATGTTATTCTTTCAATATCATTATACCGAAATATTGGTATGAATTTTATTGTGAAATTTTTACCTTTTTGTGTCGGGGTTATTATTCATGTATACGATACTATTCACGTATACGACACTATTCACGAATACGACACTATTCGTCGAAAAATAAAATTTTCTTCTTTTTGTCCAAGATGTCTATTATAGTTATTATCTTTGATTGTATCCATGTTTTGATCTTTATTTTTGAATTCTGCTTCACAATTAGTTATTATGGAATATTATTGAACTTGGATAAACTGTAATACGAATCCCTAATATTTATTCTTTTATCTCACTGGATTCGTTTTCTATAAGATATTTTACATCATCCTCAGTCCTAAATGATGATATTACTGAATATCTTTGGCCTGTAGTGCAAAGATGAATGATTAACTGATGAATATCTTTGGCCCGTAGTGCAAAGATGAACAGGTGTTGAAATGAATATGACCAACTGGTGATACAAATGAATATCTTTGGCCTGTAGTGCAAAGATATGAATATCTTTGGCCTGTAGTGCAAAGATGAATATTTGATTCAAGATGTATATTGATTGATGTTACATGGATGAAATATTGATGATGAACTTCTAAATCTTAGAAGATAGTAGAATTCATTCTCTACTTGACTCTTCTAATGGATTGCTATTTCCGCTGCAGTTGTTGATCTAAAACTTGTTGTCTATTATATTTTATCAGATTTTTCCCTGTTAAAGACTATGATAATTTGTTGTATATTATCTTAGTCATAATATTCTTTACTAGGCTAGTTGAGCTCACCCTTTTTCTTTTTGTTCCATTGTTCTTCTCAAGAGGAGAGAATTTAACAGGAACTAACCGGGGTACGGAGTGATGATTCAAGATAGTTATTTTAGTAGTCCTCACTATTTTGTAAAATAGTGTATCAATAATTGTAATGAGGACTACTTTTGAGTTTGTATACTGTCTATTAGATAATATTTGTATTTAAACTCACAGTATATGTGTTGTCGTATTCTACACGACATTTGTATTACTGAAGTTGTATTTGTTTCTGTACCATGTATTTGGCGACTCAAAATAGGTGATGTATACCTATTTTGGGGGCGTCACAGTTGATATCATAACTTAGGGATATGATCCCTGGCTGAGATGTGAGACAAGAACTAGGAGGGGTGAGACGGGAAATTCCTTCGCTAGTATGACCTGACTAAGTTTATTTGGTATTTATTTGGTCGGTTAGGGATAATATGTGACATGTCAATTAACCCTTGTTTTGTGGCAGTATTTGAGAATGGCAGCTGGAAATATTAACAATGGAGTGAATCAGACCGTGGAGACACCTTTAATCCCCACCCAGGAGAACGTGCAACAAGAAGGCAATATTCCTCCTGTAAACAATACTACCGAACAAATGATGAATGATGGGAAGTTTAGAAGCTTTTTGCAATTCATGCAAAATTAGACGAGGGAGACTCGTGTACAAAATATGGGTGGAAATGATATCAACGCGCGGCTTGTCACAGCCAAGCACTTTAAAGAGTTGGGACCACCATAATTTATTGGAAATCCGAATCCGATCAAGGCGGAAATGTGGGTCAAATAAATTACCAAGATATTCGATGTCTTGGGATGCACGGAGGAATAGAAGGTTCCATTCGCCACCTTTATGTTCCGTGATGAGGCAGACTACTGGTGGGAGTCTGTGAAGCGTACCCAGCCAGCCACACTCAGCATGTCTTGGGAAACGTTTCAAAAACTATTTAATGACAAGTACTTTCCTGAAAGTATTCGTCATATGAAGGAGTTAGAGTTTATCAGACTGGAACAAAACAACATGACTGTGTCCCAGTACGAGGCGAAGTTCGCAGAGTTATCCAGGTTTGCACCTCATTTGGTAGAGCATGAGGGACGAATGACAAGGATGTTTCTGAGAGGTCTAAAACCCGAGATTCGGCAATATCTTATCTCTCATAAATTTTCTTTATATTCAGATGTTGTAAATAGGGCTCAATTATTAGAGCGAGATAATGAGTGTGTTCAACCGAGGGACCACAACCAGGGTCATACCGGTGGCGGCGGTCATCAGAGCAATGAAAACTAGCAGGGAGGAAAACATTCGGACAAAAGTTGTAACCACTCGGTGGTAATCGTAGCCGTGATAATAAAAGGAGTGTGTCGGGAGGAGATTTCAAAAGAAGAAAGTACAACAATGATAACGTGAAGACGTCAGCACAAACATCAACGATTTCTAGGGGAGGAGAACGAGCACCAGTCGTTTGTTATAAATACGGGAAAGAGGGACACATCAGCCCAAACTGCCCACAACAATCCAAGGTGTGTTATAACTGTGGAAAGGAATGTCACATAGCTAGAGATTATCTTGTAGCAAAACCAAGTCCAACGGGGATGGTGACTCCAAAGGCTATCCTGGACAAGTCAAAGTCGGTGGTTCCTAGAAGGGCGTTTGTCGTGACTGCCCGAAATGCCAGGAACCCAAACGAGGTGATCACGGTAAGCTAATCATAAACTCTTGCGAAGTTTATACCTTATTAGATACTGGTTCTACCAATTCTATTATCTCTCCTATTGTGCTCAACGTTTAAACTTGACTCCGGAGAAATTAGACCTTGACTTATCTGTTGAAACTCCGTTAGGAGAAACTTTCGTTGCATCTACTGTTTATAAATCTTGCTTGATTCAAGTTGGTACCATCACATTACCTGCCGATCTTATTTTGTTTAAAATTCTTGCATTTGATGTGATTTTGGGGATTGATTGGTTAACAACACATCATGCTAAAATTGATTATTTTCTTAAGGTTGTTAGTTTTCATATTCCTAACCAACCTATTATGCGAATTCAAACAACCAAACCATTAAAGTCAATCACTGTCATATCAAGCCTTAAAGCTATTCATTTATTAAAAAACGGATGTCAAGCTTTCTTAGCCCATGTCACAGACTTGAACAAAAAAACGTCAGATTTGAATAATATTTCTATTGTTAGTGAATTTCCTGACGTATTTCCTGAAGTTCTTCCCGGTCCACCCCCAAAATGTGAAGTTGAATTCTTTATTGACCTTGAACCGGGTACAAAGCCCATTTCTAAAACCCCATATCGAATGGCTCCTATTGGAATTCAGGAGTTAAAGGTCCAACTACAAGAGTTGTTGGATATCGGTTTTATTCATCCTAGTACATCTCCTTGGGGTGCTCCTATTTTATTCGTAAAGAAGAAAGATGGTAGTATGCGACTTTGTATCGACTACCGGGAATTAAACCATGTCACTATCAAGAATAGGTATCCGCTACCTCGCATTGATGGCATGTTTGACCAGTTACAAGGAGCACAATTCTTTTCAAAGATCGATCTTCATTCTGGATATCATCAACTGAAGATTAAAATTGAGGATATTTCGAAGACTGCTTTCAGAACTCGGTAAGGGCATTATGAATTCTTAGTCATGTCTTTTGGATTGACTAATGCTCCTACTGCTTTCATGGATATGATGAACTGTGTGTTCAAAGAATATTTGGATCAGTTCGTTGTTGTCTTTATTGATGACATCCTCATCTATTCCAAAAGTCGTGAAGATCATGAGCGCCATTTGAAGCTGGTACTTCAAAGGCTTCGTGATAACAATCTATATGCCAAGCTAAAGAAATGTGAGTTCTGGCTTGAGAAAGTAGCATTCCTTGGGCACGTGGTGTCAAAACATGGAGTATCTGTTTACCTAGCGAAGATTGAAGCCATACAAAGTTGGGAGCAACTGAAGTCAGTGACTGAAGTGCGTAGCTTTTTGGGCTTCGCTGGTTATTATCGGAGATTTGTGGAAGGATTTTCTCAAATCGCTACTCTGTTAACTCAGCTGACTCATAAAGATACAAAGTTCGGTTGGAGCGAGGATTGTGAGAAGAGTTTTCAAGAACTCCAGAAGAGACTCATTTTGGCACCTGTTCTGACAATACCATCTGGTTTGGATGGATTTGTTATCTACAGCGATGCTTCAGGCAAAGGGTTAGGATGTGTTCTCATGCAACATGAGAAAGTCATAGCATATGCCTCGCGACAAATTAAAGAATATAAGAGGAATTATCCTACTCATGATTTGAAGTTGGCAGCAGTCGTTTTCGCGTTGAAGATCTGGAGACACTACCTGTATGGGGAGAAAGTGGGGATCTATACAGATCATAAAAGCCTCAAATATTTTTTTACCCAAAAGGAACTCAACATGCGGCAACGACGTTGGCTCGAGTTGTTGAAAGATTACGATCATACCATCCAATATCATCCTAGAAAAACAAACTTGGTAGCTGACGCATTGAGTAGAAGATCATATGCAAGTACGAGTGCAATGTTGTTAATACAAAGGTCCATTTTGTATGACTTGCAAAGGATGGAGATAGAGGTAAAGGCTCCAAGTACCCACGTGATGATATCAAACATACGAGTAGAACCGACTTTAATTGATAAAGTTAAAGCTGCACAAGCTACAGACATGGAGCTAATGCATATGAAGAAGAAAGTGCAAGAAGGTGCTATTCCAAAAGCAAGAATCGATGAAGAAGGAATACTTCGAGTCAACTCCAGACTTTATGTTCCTAACGATTCTAACTTGAAGCATAGAATCATGATGGAGGCACACAACACACCGTTTGCAATCCATCCTGGGAGTACCAAAATGTATCATGATCTTCGACATACATTTTGGTGGAGCAATATGAAAAGAGAGATCACGGAGTTTATCTCGAGGTGTTTAACTTGTCAACATGTAAAAGCGGAGCATCAAGTGCCAAAGGGTCCATTACAACCACTTGAGATTTCGAAATGGAAGTGGGAACACATTACCATGGATTTTGTTACGGGTCTTCCCAAGGTTTCTCAAGGCATAGATGCGATTTGGGTTATTGTTGATAGATTAACCAAGTCTGCCCATTTCTTGCCTATACGGGAAACTTATTCTCTTGAACGTCCTGCTAGTATGTACGTAAATGAGATTGTGAGATTGCATGGCATGCCAGTATCCATAGTTTCAGATCGTGACCCAAGATTAACTTCACAATTTTGGGTTAGCTTGCAGAAAGCCATGGGCACAGATTTACGATTCAGTTCGGCATACCATCCTCAAACGGACAGGCAATCAGAGAGGACTATTCAAACTCTTGAAGATCTATTAAGACTCTGTGTCCTATATTTTAAAGGGAGTTGGGATAAGTACCTACCATTGGTGGAATTCTCCTACAACAATAGTTATCAGGCAAGTATAGGCATGGCTCCATTTGAAGCGTTGTATGGAAGAAAATGTCGTTATCCAGTATGATGGGACGAGGTGGGTGAAGCAACGTTGTTGGAACCGGAATTGGTACGCATAACTACAGAAAAGATCCAAACGATCCGACAACGTATACAAAGAACACAGGATCGACAAAAGAGTTATACGGATCTTCATCGAAAGGACATGGAATTTAATATTAGGGATCATGTATTGTTACGTATTGCTCCATGGAAGGGAGTTACAAGATTTGGGAAGATAGGAAAGCTCAATCCAAGATTTGTTGGTCCATTTGAGATTCTTGACCGAATAGGAAATGTGGCCTATAGACTCGCATTACCTCCAAGCATGTCTCGTGTTCATAATGTTTTTTACATATCTGTGCTTTGTAAATATGTGAAAGACCCGAACCACATTATTGAGTTTGAAGCAGACGAGATAGCCGAATATTTAACGTACGAGAGGTACTTGTTAAGAACTTGGATAGGAAAGAGCATGTCGTACGCACGAAGGTTATACCACAAGTTAAGATTTTGTGGAGAAACCATGCTATTGAAGAAATGACCTGGGAGTTAAAATCAGAAATGAAAGCGAGGTATCCTCACCTTTTTGAAACACCAGGTACGTACGTCAATTTCGAGGACGAAATTTCATAAGGAGGGAAGGTTGTAAGACCCCAACTTTTTATAAATAAAATTAAATTTTCTCTAATTATTATTGTGAATAATAAGGTGTTAATTTGATATAATGCTTTGGTTATGGGTGAAATGTGCAAATTTTTGCAAAATAAGCAAGTTGTTATAAAATATTCATTATTGTCGGGGAATATTCGTTTGGTCGTGGAATATTCTTTCTGTCGGGAAATATTCGTACGACGGTATAGCCATTTGTGGGCCCCATAACGGAAAACAGTCGGATGAAGAAAATGACAAATTTAAGTTTTTATAAATAAACGGCGTAGTTGTTACCGTTAACACTGTTGGAATACTTGGTGATTAAAATACAGTAATACGCGTGGTTGCACAGTAGCACACGATATTGTACAATATTTTTGAAATTATTGATTCTTACTTAAGAAGGCACTACTCCATAATTGTTACAGTAATTACTGTTTAATATTTTATTTTATTGATTCAATAATTGCTGCGTTGATATTTTATATTATTATTGTTTCAATAATTATCACTGCACAGTATTTCCCATTATCAGATCAATAATTCATATTATTTGAATAATATTATTAGATAGCATTATTGGCAATGTCTAGAAATTTCTGTCAAGGAGAGGTTTGGTCACCTAATTGCGCGCCAATAAGGAGAAATCCTTATCGGAAAGCCCCCTCTTTCCTGGAAACGGCCTGGTTGTCATTATTGTGATTCTGTAATATTATTTGTGAATAATTAATTATTGATTTATATGATAAAGAAATATTTATTTTATGTGGATATAAATGATAGATTTATTTATTTTATGTGGTTATAAATGAAGAAATTAATGTTGAGATATTTTATTAGTATTTTATCGAAATTGAGGTATTAAAAATCGTCCATATGTGGATTTCAGACATTTTTCATTTGGAATTTAGAAAAATTTAAACTTACAAAGTTGTAGAGAATTAAATTTCCTATGGAAGGACATTAGATTCAAATTTTTCTGATGAAAGGGCTATTTATTATGAATTATTGAAGTTTTAAAAATAAATATTTTTATTTAAAATATGGGTGGGCCCCACTTTTGGTTGGTGAGAAAATAAAATGTGCTGGAATTTATTTTCAAAAGTGGTAGGCTTGAATAGTAGCAGGTAAAGCCATCAGGTAGCAGGTTAGTCTGCTATGGCGTTCTAAGCATTTTCCTATAAATAGGGTGCTTAGTTAGAATTGAAAATCACACCAGAAACAAGTTTTCTCTCTTTCTCTCTCTATATTATCTAGCGTATTTTGTGAGTATTTAGATACTTTGTGAGTTGTTATTCATCAGTGCAAGTTTCCTTCAGCCTTATACCTGATATTTTCGATCAGAAGTACTATTATTTTGAGGTAAGGGATGTTATTTTTTTCGTAATGATGTTATTCTTTCAATATCATTATACCGAAATATTGGTATGAATTTTATTGTGAAATTTTTACCTTTTTGTGTCGGGGTTATTATTCATGTATACGATACTATTCACGTATACGACACTATTCACGAATACGACACTATTCGTCGAAAAATAAAATTTTCTTCTTTTTGTCCAAGATGTCTATTATAGTTACTATCTTTGATTGTATCCATGTTTTGATCATTATTTTTGAATTCTGCTTCACAATTGGTTATTATGGAGTATTATTGAACTTGGATAAATTGTAATACGAATCCATAATATTTGTTCTTTTATCTCACTGGATTCGTTTTCTTTAAGATATTTTACATCATCCTCAGTCCTAAATGATGATATTACTGAATATCTTTGGCTTGTAGTGCAAAGATGAATGATTAACTGATGAATATCTTTGGCCCGTAGTGCAAAGATGAACAGGTGTTGAGATGAACATGAGCAACTGCTGATACAAATGAATATCTTTGGCCTGTAGTGCAAAGATGAATATTTGATTCAAGATGTATATTGATTGATGTTACAGAGATGAAATATTGATGATGGACTTTTAAATCTTAGAAGATAGTAGAATTCATTCTCTACTTGACTCTTCAAATGGATTGTTATTTTCGCTACAGTTGTTGATCTAAAAGTTGTTGTCTATTATATTTTATCAGATTTTTCCCTGTTGAAGACTATGATAATTTGTTGTATATTATCTTAGTCATAATATTCTTTACTGGGCTAGTTGAGCTTACCATTTTCCTTTTTGTTCCATTGTTCTTCTCAAGAGGAGAGAATTTAGCAGGAACTAGCCGTGGTATGGAGTGATGATTCAAGATAGTTGTTTTAGTAGTCCTCACTATTTTGTAAAATAGTGTATCAATAATTGTAATGAGAACTCCTTTTGAGTTTGTATACTCTTGTGACGCCCCCAAAATTAGGTATACATCACCCATCTTGGGTCGTCAGATGCAAAGTACAGAATACAAATACAACTTACTAATACAACTGTCGTGTACAATACGACAAAACATAAACTGTGAGTTTGAATACAAATATTATCTTCTAGAGAGTATTCATACTCAAAAGGAGTCCTCATTACATTTATTAACACACTATTACATAGAATAGTGAGGACTACTAACTAATACTATCATTCGAACCATCACTCCGTTTCCCGACTTGCCCCAGCTACGTTCTCATTTCCTGAAGAGAACAGTGAAAGAAAGGGTGAGCTCAACTAGCCCAGTAAGAAATATTATGACTAAGATAATGCATAATAAATTATCATTAGCCTTCAACAATGTTAAACTGATAAAATATAATAGACATCAAGTTTAACTGCAGCGGAACAAGCAATCCATTAAAAGAGTCAAGTAGAAAATAAACTCTACTATCTTTTATGATTTAAAAAGTTTTTCATCACTTTTATCGCTGAGACTCATCTTAATAAATAATTCACATCATCCCTGCACTACGGCCAAGGATATTCGTTAGGGTCACGACCACAAATTCCATGCACTACGGGCCAAGGATATTTGTGTATTCATCAATGGTCATGATCATGCCAACAACTGTCCATCAATGCACTACAGGCCAATGAGGACTTTTACCACATCATTTGTAACATTACGGTCATGATTATACCGAATAATCCCTGGTCATAATCACACCAAGTCCATCTATGCACTACAGGCCACAGATGACTTTCAACATTTTATAAACATGAGGATGATGACAATGATATAAGAATTCAATAAAACAAGTTCAAGAATTAATTTATCCAAGAATTAACAACGTCCAAATTGTCAACATGATACTGCATTGTGGAGTAAAATTCAAGAATGCTTAGAAGAATATTTTCATGAATAGATACTAGATGAAGCGCAAATATCAAGGATATTCCACAAATTTCATGGAGTATAGAAGTCAAAACTTAACCAACTGAGTACAATAAAGAATGGAATAACAAAAGAAATCACCATGCATGTGATAGACCGCACAGACAGGTTATTCCAACAGAATAATAAATAATGGAACCAGGTCCGGCGTAAACGCACAGACAGGATATTCCGACAGAATAATAAATAATAGAACCAGGTCCGGCGTAAACGCACAGACAGGATATTTTGACAGAATAATAAATAATGGAACCAGGTCTGACGTAAACACACAGACAGGATGTTCCAACAGAATAATAATAAAAACGGAACCAGGTCCGGTGTAAAACACACAGACAGGATGTTCCAACAGAATAATAATAAAAACGGAACCAGGTCCGGTGTAAAACACACAGACAGGATGTTCCAACAGAATAATAATAAAAACGGAACCAGGTCCGGTGTAAAACACACAGACCGGATGTTCCAACAGAATAATAGAAGAATGTCACCAAGTATAGGGTAGACCGCGTATACAGGTTATTCCAACAGAATAATAAGAAATGGAATAACAATAGTTCTCTTCATGAATAAGAAAGAATAACACCCCTTACCGTTTTAAAGAAGAGCTGAAGTAAGGAAGTAGTTAAGTAGCAGAATACTCTTCTTCTCTCTCTCTATAGTTTCTCTCTATAGTTTATCTCTCTAGAGTTCATTGAATTCGTAAGAAATAATGAAGGAATGAGCTGCTATTTATAGAAAAATAGAATGCATAGTAACTAATCCATGAACGGTCCAGATTGATTACTTTAATCTGACGGTCCATACTTAAAGAAAAATCTTTTAAATAAAATATAATATATTCTATTTATAGAATAACTTTAATAAAGTATTCTGTTTTATATAAAAAGATGTTTCTGTTTTATTACGTTAATAATACGAATAAAACAAAACGTCATTATCGCTAAATAATTCATATTATTAACTGACAATAATGGAATCAAACTGAGTGACTTCTCACATAAGCATTAATAATTAATACCGTGTGCTACTATGCAACCACACGTATTACTGTACTTTTACTACCGAGTAGTTCAACAGTATCAACGGTAAAACTTCCGCCGTTATTTTCATAAAGTATTTTTGTCGTTTTCTCAATCCGACAATAATTCTGTTGTGGGGTCCACCAATGATTGTACTGTCGTATGGATATTCTCCGACAAAAAGAATATTCCCCGACCAATCGAATATAATATGACAAATTGCATACTTTGCAAAATTTATAAATACTACCCATAACTATTATATCAAATCCACACAATAATATAAAAAAAATTATTTCGAGAAAAATTAAATATTTATTCATAAAATCTGGGGTTTCACAATCTCCCCTCCTTATGGAATTTCGCCCTCGAAATTTACGTACGTACTTGGTATGCCGAACATAGAAATTTACGTACGTACTTGGTATGCCGAACATGTGAGGATACCTTGACTTCACTTCAAATTCTAACTCTTGAGGTATAACCTTTAAGCATCGAATATGATCCTTCTTATCCAAGATGTTAACACGTATCTCCTCATACGTTAAATCTTTCGCTATCTCGTCCGGTTCTAAATTAATAATGTTGTTCGGGTCGTCCACATATTTACGTAACATCGATACGTAAAAATAATATTCTGAACACGCAACATACTTGGCGGTAAAACGAGTCTATATGCCACAGTTCCTACTTCATCGAGGATTTCAAATGGGCCAATTAAATCGAGAGTTGAGATTTCCTCTCTTCGTCGATTCTTGCTTCTAGAATAACGCCCTCTTGAACCTTCTTCTTCACATTTATCAGCTCTGAGTATGTAGCTTGAGCGGCTTTAACTTTATCGATTAAAGTCGATTTTAATCGTATATTCGTTATCTTCACGTGGGTTCGTATATTCGCACTTGTAACCGTATACGATCTTCTACACAATGCGTCAGCTACCACGTTCGCTTTTCCACAATGTTATTGAATGGTACGATCGTAATCTTCAACAGCTTGAGCCAACGTCTTTGGCGCATAATACGTTCGTTTTAGTTGAAGAAATATTTGAGGGTTTAAGAAATGAGTTTTGTACTGGGGTCAATACAAAATTTAATTTTACGCTCTGGGGTAGGCTAAAAAGTCTTCAAGAATATGTCAAGAAATTTATTAACAATAGAAATATCGTTCAAAACTGTGACCCTCATCCAAGACTTGGATAACACGTCACATTGATACCTATCAACTTGCCATCGCCATTTACAACGTCTCCTACGGAAAGTCTAGCTTCGGTGCATTCCTCACCAGGAAGTCAACAACGAAAGGAACGGGGATTTTTACTTATGGCTTGATATGACAATGATTGACTTTAGTGATTTGGTTACTTGAATTCGCATAATAGGTTGGTTAGGAATATGAAAGCTAACAACCTTACGAAAAGCATGATGAGCAATTAACCAATCGTTTCAAAAAATCACATCAATGCAAGTATTTTCAAAGAGATAAGATCAACAGGTAACGTGAAAGTGTTGATTTGAACAAGATTTATAAATAGTGGAGGTAACCAAGGTTTCCAACGAAATTTTAATAGAAAAATCAAAGTCTAACTTCTCCGGAGTTAAGTTCAAATATTGAACACAACTAGGTGAAATAAAAGAGTGAGTAGAACCGGTATCTAACACGGTATAGACTTCGCAAGAGTTTATGACTAACATACCCGTGATAATTTTATTCAGGTTCCTCG
This sequence comes from Panax notoginseng, assembly GCA_016801055.1. Classification (NCBI taxonomy): domain Eukaryota; kingdom Viridiplantae; phylum Streptophyta; class Magnoliopsida; order Apiales; family Araliaceae; genus Panax; species Panax notoginseng. The sequence goes on along the minus strand of CM029017.1, from coordinate 56,372,761 downwards.
TCACGAAAAAAACGCTCTCTCTTAAACTACTGGCTTTGGCTTGTCTGGGACATCCTTTGGTGCCTCCATCCTAGCTGAACTTGTCTTCGGTGAACGACAAAATCGGCATAGGTGACCTTCTCTTCCACAATTATAACATGCCTTGGACGACATCGCGTAGTTTGGACTAATATGTCCCTCTCCTCCGCATTTGAAACATATGATAAGTGGTCGTTCTCCATCCTTAACAACGGTTGCTGGTGCTGACGTCTTTCCATCATTGTTGAATTTTCGCTTCTTAAAATGTCCATTCTTATTGTTCTGGCCATGATTACCACCGAAGTGGTTACCATTTTTGGCCTATTGATTCCCTCCACGCTTGTTGTCACCGCTTCGATGACTGCTCTCACTGGTATTATCATTTTGTCGACTGCTCTCTTTTGGTTGCGTTGACTCGTTATCGTGCTCCACTAACTGAGCCCTATTCACAACATCTGAATACAAACACAGTTTATGAGAAATAAGATGTTGACGTATCTCAGGTTTCAAACCTCGCAAAAACATTTGCGTCATTCGCTCTTCATTATCCACCAAGTGGGACGCAAACCGGGACAACTCGGCAAACTTGGCTTCGTACTGCGATACGGTCATGTTGTTTTGCTCCAACTTGATGAACTCCACCTCTTTCATATGACGAATGCTTTCGGGAAAGTACTTGTCATTGAACATCTCTTGGAACTTCTCCGAAGACATCTTGAGTGCGTCAGGCTGGGTACGTTTTATAGATTCTCACTAGTAATCTGCCTCTTCACGTAACATAAAGGTGGCAAAGGGAATCTTTTGCTCCTCGAAGCATCCCAAGACATCAAATATCTTGGTGATCTGCTTTATCCATGTTTCCGCTATAAGTGGTTTTGGCTCTCCCTTAAACTCTGGTGGTCCTAGCTCCTTGAACGGTTTAGCGGTGACCAACCAAGAGTTATTTTGTTGTTGCATGAATTGCATAAAGCCTCTGATCATCTCATCATTCACGATTTCATCGGTGTTATTATTTTCATGAGGATTATTGTCCTCTGGTTGCACATTAACCTGAGCATTAATCGTTGGTGATTCAATGGTCTCATGTGCTTCATTGATTATCTCAACATTTTCGGATGCCATTTGCAAATACTGCAACAAAACAAGGGTTAATTAACATATAACATATTATCCATATACTTTGACCGACTAATTAAATACCAAATAAACTTAGGTAGGTCATACTAGCGAAGGAATTCCCCGTCTCTCCCCTCCTAGTTCTATTCTCACATCTTAGCCAGGGATCATATCCCTAAGCTCTGATACCAACTGTGACGCCCCCAAAATTAGGTATACATCACCCATCTTGGGTTGTCAGATGCAAAGTACAGAATACAAATACAACTTACTAATACAACTGTCGTGTACAATACGACAAAACATAAACTGTGAGTTTGAATACAAATATTATCTTCTAGAGAGTATTCATACTCAAAAGGTGTCCTCATTACATTTATTAACACACTATTACATAGAATAGTGAGGACTACTAACTAATACTATCATTCGAACCATCACTCCGTTTCCCGACTTGCCCCAGCTACGTTCTCATTTCTTGAAGAGAACAGTGAAAGAAAGGGTGAGCTCAACTAGCCCAGTAAGAAATATTATGACTAAGATAATTCATAATAAATTATCATTAGCCTTCAACAATGTTAAACTGATAAAATATAATAGACATCAAGTTTAACTGCAGCGGAATAAGCAATCCATTAAAAGAGTCAAGTAGAAAATAAACTCTACTATCTTTTATGATTTAAAAAGTTTTTTATCACTTTTATCGCTGAGACTCATCTTAATAAATAATTCACATCATCCCTGCACTACGGCCAAGGATATTCGTTAGGGTCACGACCACAAATTCCATGCACTACGGGCCAAGGATATTTGTGTATTCATCAATGGTCATGATCATGCCAACAACTGTCCATCAATGCACTACGGGCCAATGAGGACTTTTACCACATCATTTGCAACATTACGGTCATGATTATACCAAATAATCCCTGGTCATAATCACACCAAGTCCATCTATGCACTACAGGCCACATATGACTTTCAACATTTTATAAACATGAGGATGATGACAATGATATAAAAATTCAATAAAACAAGTTCAAGAATTAATTTATCCAAGAATTAACAACGTCCAAATTGTCAACATGATACTGCATTGTGGAGTAAAATTCAAGAATGCTTAGAAGAATATTTTCATGAATAGATACTAGATGAAGCGCAAATGTCAAGGATATTCCACAAATTTCATGGAGTATAGAAGTCAAAACTTAACCAACTGAGTACAATAAAGAATGGAATAACAAAAAAAATCACCATGCATGCGATAGACCGCACAGACAGGTTATTCCAACAGAATAATAAATAATGGAACCAGGTCCGGCGTAAACGCACAGACAGGATATTCCGACAGAATAATAAATAATGGAACCAGGTCCGGCGTAAACGCACAGACAAGATATTTTGACAGAATAATAAATAATGGAACCAGGTCTGGCGTAAACACACAGACAGGATGTTCCAACAGAATAATAATAAAAACGGAACCAGGTCCGGTGTAAAACACACAGACAGGATGTTCCAACAAAATAATAATAAAAACGAAACCAGGTCCGGTGTAAAACACACAGACAGGATGTTCCAACAGAATAATAATAAAAACAGAACCAGGTCCGGTGTAAAACACACAGACCGGATGTTCCAACAGAATAATAGAAGAATGTCACCAAGTATAGGGTAGACCGCGTATACAGGTTATTCCAACAGAATAATAAGAAATGGAATAACAACAGTTCTCTTCATGAATAAGAAAGAATAACACCCCTTACCGTTTTAAAGAAGAGCTGAAGTAAGGAAGTAGTTAAGTAGCAGAATACTCTTCTTCTCTCTCTCTCTATAGTTTCTCTCTATAGTTTATCTCTCTAGAGTTCAGTGAATTCGTAAGAAATAATGAAGGAATGAGCTGCTATTTATAGAAAAATAGAATGCATAGTAACTAATCCATGAACGGTCCAGATTGATTACTTTAATCTGACGGTCCATACTTAAAGAAAAATCTTTTAAATAAAATATAATATATTCTATTTATAGAATAACTTTAATAAAGTATTCTGTTTTATATAAAAAGATGTTTCTGTTTTATTACGTTAATAATACGAATAAAACAAAACGTCATTATCGCTAAATAATTCATATTATTAACTAACAATAATGGAATCAAACTGAGTGACTTCTCACATAAGCATTAATAATTAATACCGTGTGCTACTATGCAACCACATGTATTACTGTACTTTTACTACCGAGTAGTTCAACAGTATCAACGGTAAAACTTCCGCCGTTATTTTCATAAAGAATTTTTGTCGTTTTCTCAATCCGACAATAATTCCGTTGCGGGGTCCACCAATGATTGTACCGTCGTACGGATATTCTCCGACAAAAAGAATATTCCCCGACTAATCGAATATAATATGACAACTTGCATACTTTGTAAAATTTATAAATACTACCCATAACTATTATATCAAATCCACACAATAATATAAAAAAAATTATTTCGAGAAAAATTAAATATTTATTCATAAAATTTGGGGTTTCACAACTCTCTATTAGACAATATTTGTATTCAAACTCACAGTATATGTGTTGTCGTATTCTGTACGACAATTGTATTACTGAAGTTGTATTTATTTTTGTACCATGTATTTGGCGACTCAGAATAGGTGATGTATACCTATTTTGGGGGCATCACATATATTACCTCAGAAAAAGATTTAGCAGTAGCGAGCAAAAGTACACTTTGATTGAAAAGACTTGTTGTACATTAGCATGGGCTGCCATGAGGTTACAACATTATCTTCATAGGCACACAAGCTATCTTATATCCCACATGGATCCTCTAAGGTATGTATTCAACAAACCCATATTAAATTGCCGACTGTCCAAATGGCAGTTGATCCGCCAACAATTCGACATCATCTATGTGACTCGAAAGTCCATCAAAGGTCAAGGAATTGCGAATCAATTGGCCGAAGCACCATCAGGGAATTTCGAACCCTTAGAAACGTATTTCCCGGATGAAGAAGTAATGATAATTCAACAAATCCATCAGGAAAATACAGGCCAATCTTGGAAATTGTATTTTGATTGACCCGTAAACATGGAAGGTGCCGGAGCAGGGGCAATTGTGGTATCTATTATGGGAGAATAATATTTCATGGCTATCAAGTTGCAGTTTGTCAACACCAACAACAGAGCTGAGTATGAAGGTTGTATAATGGGATTGAAAATGGCCCAATCCATGAATGTCAAACGGTTAGCTATTTTTGGGGATTCCAAGTTGGTCATCAACAAAACCACTAGGGCATATCACACCAAAGAATTGCATTTGCTGCCTTACCATCGGCAACTTATCAAAATGGCTATGGAATTCGAAGAAATATCCTTCATCCACATCCCTCAGAATAGGAATGATTTCGCGGATGCACTAGCAACCCTGGCTTCCTTGATCAACATATCTAAAAGGGGAGGAATCCCATATATCAAATTTGCAAGCTAGAAGGAACTAGCCTACGAAAATTACATTGGAGAAGTATTCGATGAACTGCCTCCCATCAAACAGCCCTGGTATCACGACATCAAAGAATATCTTTGAGATGGTTCTACACCCGCTGGGGTAAGTCAAGCTGAAAGAAAGCGGATCCATAAAATGGCCATGAAATTCTACCTAAGCGGAGACACACTTTACAAAAGGGATGTGGGAATAGGCCTTCTAAGATGCCTAGACAAAGATCAACCCCAAAGACTTCTGGATGAAGTCCATGGTGGAGTATGTGGTCCACGCATGAGCAGTCATTTGCTTACCAAGAAGATATTAAGAACGGAGCATTATTAGATTTCTCTCAAAGCCGACTGTGATGATCACGTCAGGAAATGCTATCAATGCCAAATTTAAGGAAATACCATCCACGCTCCCCTAAATGAACTGCACAATATGAGTTCACCATGACCCTTTTGAATATGGGGAATAGACGTGATTGGGCCAATAGAACCCAAAGCTAGCAATGGTCATCAGTTTATCTTCACCATGATCGATTACTTTACCAAATGGGTAAAAGCGGCCTTTTTTCCCAAAGTCACCAATGAGGTAATCATTAGTTTCATCAGAAACAATTTCATCTATCTATATGGACAACTGGAGGTGATCGTATTAGACAATACCAAGAATCTAAACAACCAGATGATGGAGGAATTATGTAATAAATTCCACATCAAACATCTTAACTCCATCATTTATCATCCCAAGAAGAATGGTGCTATTGAAGCAACCAATAAGAACATCAAGAAGATCATGCAAAAGATGTCCACTAATCACAATGGATGGCCTAACTTATTGCCGCTGACTTTGCTAGCCAACAGAACATCAATGTGTAATTCTACTGGGGCTACCCCTTACTCATTGGTCTATGGCATGGAAGTAGTGCTCCCTAAAGAAGTAGAAATTGAGTCATTGAGAGTGTTAATAGATGCTCAAATGGAGGAAGACCAGTGGTTGCAAGACAGATACCACTAATTATCAAGAGGGCCACATCTATCTTTTATGGTCAATTATATCAGCAGCGGATTGCTAGGTCACACAATAAGAAAGTCCGACTCCGGTAATTCAAAGAAAATGACTTCGTATTAAAGAGAGTCCTTGATAATCAAGATCAATCTAAAGGAAAGTTCGCCTCGAACTGGGAAGGCCCTTTCATTGTCAAGGAGGTGCTGACGGGAGGAGCCCTCAGATTACAAGAAATGGACGACGAAGAATTTCCCCAGCTTATCAATTCAGACATCGTGAAAAGGTATTATGTCTGAAATCACCTGCAAGCCAACATCCTGGTTCTGGGGAAAAAATCAAATCAAATCAATCAAGTTAATTCAGGTTTTCATAAGAGAGCAGGAACTACGTAGACCTGATCTCCCCTCATCAAAGGGAGTACGTAGGCAACCATCTATGGTGCGGTCTAACCCCTGCACAGGTCCAAAACCCCTCAAACTAAACAAGAAACCCAAAAACCCAAACAAACACTTTTCAAACCATTCAGCTCAAGCCAGAGTTGGAACTACGTAAGACCTGATCTCTCATCCAGAGGAGTACATAGGCAACCATCTATGGTGCAGTCGAACCCTCAAGAGGAAAGCCAAACACTTTGCTTAAACCTTAACCATATCCAAAGACCAGTCCCAAGACACCAAAAAGCTGGTACACCAAAAAATCCCAAAGATCAACGACCCATTCTGAAAGATCCTAGGACATCTCAATGTCAATCCATCAAGGAGAAGTTTGAGACACATCAAGATAGCAAGTCATAAAGAAAATGGCAACTATCAAGTAAGTGACAAGACATATCTAAAAGGGAAGTGAATCAAAATATATTTCTTTGCCATATAATACTGTTTGATATATACAATATATCATGTGCATGACAAAAATGGCTAACCTAGTCTATGCAGGAAAATGAAAGCTAGTCTATAAACTCGTAGATAAACGGGCCAGCAAGTCCAACATGGCGTCCCTTTCAGAAGATGGAGGTGAATCTATAAGCTCCTGCCCTAGGGTAATCATACGAGCCAGAAGGTCCAAGACCATCTGCATAATGCTACCATGATCATCTATGAATGCACTCATATCTGTAACAATACTAGCCTTTTGGGATCTAAGTGCAATACTATCAGTAATGGAAGCGTCTCGGGTAGCTCGAGCCTCATCCTGTTCAACAAAAGCAGCATCCCGAGCCACTCGAGCCTCTTCCCGTTCAACAAAAGCGGCATCCTGGCTAGCTCGAGCATCATCTCGCTCAGTAAAAGCAGCATCTCTACCAGAAAGAGTTGTCAACATCAGAGCCCTGGCCTGGTGTTGGGTAAAATCTAGTTACGCACAACACGCAAGTATACGTGGTCAACAAGTAATAAAGTACAAGTAGAGTATTGTTCTCACGAGGAATTATTAATACAAATTACCAAATACTAACTCTTAACCAAACTAATTTTATTTAAACAATAAATTTAATGTTATAAAGTAAATTATTTAATTAAACTAATTCTAATTACCACTAATTAAAAATTAGATTATGGAGATTTAAGATCACAACTTTACTTATTACTTCAATCAAATTAATACACTTCTTATCAATTAAGCTCACTATTTTAAATTGTTAATCAAGAACACATAAGTAAATATGACCATCTCTCAATGCATCATACTCAAATCAACTTAAATCCACAAATGATAGAATTAAGAAGAACACCCTAATTAACTAATTCACTATATCTCTATGTGAATTACAATTAAAAAAGATTTTAAGCTCAAGTTCTTTATCAGATTATATGCGATGTATAGGTATATCTCTATCCTAGACATAAATTATGTATTCCAACGCCATGCAAAAAACAAAATCACATGCTATTATGATCAGATCTAAATCTATACTTCATCTCTCGAATTCATATAGATTCTCATGGTAATTGTTAGCTAGGCAATTAATCAATTCATCACAAATCATAATAAACAATCCAAGAATAATCACAATAATTAATAGATAAGCATACTAAAATAAACTATGCAATAAGTTTTATTGTAATCTTAAACAAAAGATTTAGTTCATGATTAATGAATTAAAACTAAGAATCCACAATTGAAATAACATTGAAAGACAAAAATAAGAGTAGAGTAAAGAATAAATCTATTGTCAGGAAATCTCCATCTTCCTCAAGCTCCTGCAATTGATCTTCAATGGTCTACAAGTTGCTTCAATCTAAAAAACTAATAAAAACTAGGGTTTTGATCCTAATATACTCTAATCAATCCAATGGAATCCTCTCTTACTAATCCTTGCCATTCTCCTCCTTTTATATGCCTCTTTATATGTCTTTAAGTCATCCTAGAAGTCCTTGAGTTAATCAGCTCGAACCAATCCTTCTTGAACTTAAATTCTCAAAAAAAACTACTTTTTCTTCCCGTACCCCCGCCCCAGTTGGGTTTTTTTTACTGATAGGCCCGCCCCGACGGGGTTTTATATGTAAAATGTCCTCCCCGGCGGACATCCTTTTTTAGAAATTTTCTGCTCTGACGTCCTTTGGGAAAATAGCCATAACGACTTCGTCTGAACTCCGATTTCAATGATTCAAGATGTTCCAGAAAGAGGAGACGTGGATCTACAACTTTCATTCTTTGAGTTTTCCGAAATAAGGACTGAAGAAATTCTGAAATTGGCTCTAAAGTGGCTGTTATGTAAATGGCAAGCCAAAAATGCAAATCTAGCAACCCCAAACATCGATCCAAGTAGCTTTTGTCCCAATTCCTACAAAACAACATAACACATGCATGAATAGACACAAACACTTAAAAATTTCTAAAATATTAAGCTCAAATACACTCAATTAACGGATATAAACCCACTCATCAAATACCCCCAAAATTAAACATTTGCTTGTCCTCAAGCAAAAACATAAAATAACTAAAAATAAACAACCTAACTCAACTACATGAATGCATATGTATGATCTACTTCCTAATATACCTACGAACCCAGTAATAAATCAGTATAATATATAACAACAGGCCTCAAAGATACCAATGATACTCAAACAATATATCCAATCATGTCAAAGTCCATAACTATAACCAGTTAGTCAATCCAAACATGTCATCACCCATGTTGTGTGTGTGTGCTTGTTAACCATTCTAACCAACCATAGTTCAAGAAAATCACATAACAAACTTCTTAGAAGGAAAATTTCAGTTCTAATTCAATTGCTTTTGTGAACATGATAACTGTGGTTAAAACTAAGCAATTACCAAGTCTAAGGGTAAATGCATAATTTATTTCTACTGTTATTCAATCACGAGGGCATTTTTGCTCTTTCTCGTGTTTTAATTATTTTTTTTATTTTTCTCATGGTTGTGCAATATCTTATTCCCTTAGGCTTTTCAATGCTACCTTAACGAGCTTTCGACCAACGACTCCCAAGCCATTAAGAACTTAGGGCGCTAGGTGTAAACACAATCCCGTTGGGCTTACTTACTCAAGTAACAAAGGCCACAAAACTAGACCTTAGGATGCTAGGTGTAAAGACAATCCCCGGTAACGGGGCCAAAAACTTGTTGGGGTAAAATCTAGTTACGCACAACACGCAAGTATACGCGGTTAATAAGTAATAAAGTGAAAGTAGAGTATCGTTCCCACGGAGAATTGTTAATACAAATTACCAAATACTAACTCTTAACCAAACTAATTTTATTTTTAACAATCAATTTAATGTTATAAAGTAAATTATTTAACTAAACTAATTATAATTACCATTAATTAAAAATTAGATTATGGAGATTTAAGATAACAAATTCACTTATTGCTTCATTTAAATTAATACACTTCTTATTAATTAAGCTCATTATTCTGAATTGTTAATCAAGAACACATAAGTAAATATGACCATTTCTCAATGCATCATACTCAAATCAACTTAAATCCACAGATGATAGAATTCAGAAGAACACCCTAATCAACTAATTCACTATATCTCTATGTGAATTATAATTAAAAAGAATTTTAAGCACAAGTTCTTTATCTAATTACATGCGATGTTAGGTATATCTTTATCCTAGACATAAATTATGTATTTCAACGCCATGCAGAAAACACAATCACATGCTATTATGATCAGATCTAAATCTATACTTCATCTCTTGAGTTCATATAGATTATCACGGTAATTGTTAGCTAAGCAATTAAGCAATTCATCACAAATCATAGTAGACAATCGAAGAATAATTACAATAATTAATAGAGAAGCATACTAAAATAAACTATACAATAAGCTTTATTGTAATCTTAAACAAAAGATTTAGTTCATGATTAATGAATTAAAACCAAGATTCCACAATTGAATAAACATTAAAAGATAAAAATAAGAGTAGAGTGAAGAATAAATCTGTTGTTAGCAAATCTCCATCTTCCTCAAGCTCCTGCAATTGATCTTCAATGTCTCCAAGTTGCTTAAATCTCAAAAACTAATAAGAACTAGGGTTTTGATCCTAATCTACTCTAATGGAATCCTCTCTTACTAATCCTTTCCATTCTTCTCATTTTATATGCCTCTTTATATGTCTTTAAGTCCTCCTGGAAGTCCTTGAGTCAATCAGCTCGAACCAATCCTTCTTGAACTGAAATTTTGAAAAAAAAACTACTTTTTCTTCTCGTACCCCTCCCCAGCGGGGTTTTTTGTACAGATAGGCCCGCCCTGGCAGGGGGTGATACTGTTATTGGGCTTGTACCCCCGCCCCGGCGGGGTTTTATATGTAAAATGTTCACCCCGGCAGACACCCTTTTTTGGAAATTTTCTGCTCTGATATCCTTTGGAAAAATGGCCATAACGTTTTCATCTGAACTTTGATTTTGATGATTCAAGATGTTCCGGAAAAAGGAGACGTAGATGTAAAACTTTCATTCTTTGAGTTTTTCAAAATAAGGACTGGAGCAATTCTAAAATTGAGTCTGAATGAGCTGCTATGTAAATGGCAAGCCGAAAATGCGAATCTAGCAACCCCAAACATCAATTCAAGTAGCTTTTGTCCCAATTCCTACAAAACAACATAACACATGCCTGAATAGACACAAACACTTAAAAACTTCCAAAAGATTAAGCTCAAATGCACTCAATTAATATGTATAAAACTCACTCATCAAATACCCCCAAACTTAAACCTTTGCTTGTCCTCAAGCAAAAACACAAAAGAACTAAAAATAAACAACCTAACTCAACTACATGAATGCATATATATGACCTACTTCTTAATATACCTACGAACCCAGTAATAAATCAGTATGATATATAACAACAGACCTCAAAGATACCAATGATACTCAAACAATATATCCAATCAAGTCAAAGTCCATAACTCTAACCAGTTAGTCAATCCAAACCTGTCATCACCCATGTTGTGCGTGTGTGCTTGTTAACCATTCTAACCAACCATAATTCAAGAAAATCACATAACAAACTTCTTAGAAGGAAAATTTCAGTTCCAATTCAATTACTTTTGTGAACATGACAACTCCCGTTAAAACTAAGTAATTACCAAGTCTAAGGGTAAATACACGATTTATTTCTTCTTTTTATTCAATCACGAGGGCATTTTTGCACTTTCTCGTATTTTATTCATTTTTTTATTTTTCTCATGGATGTTCAATGTCTTATTCACTTAGGCTTTTCAATGCTACCTTAACGAGCTTTCGACCAATGACTCCCAAGCTATTAAGACCTAGGGCGCTAGGTGTAAAGATAATCCCCTCGAGCTTACTTACTCAAATAATAAAGGCCACAAAACTAGACAAGCATGCCACGGGTGTTTATTCATTTTTTTCTTTTCTAGATTTTCTATTATTTATTTATTTTTTTCATCATTTTTCTCTTTTTTTTTCTTTTGTAATATATATACCCCATAGATTCCCCCAAACTCAAGCTTTTACTGCATTCTAACCTTTACTGCCAGTTCACTAATTTCCTTAAATTTTAACCAAAATTTAAAACATTTAAACTTTAAGTGCTAACCGGTTACATAAGTTTTAGACAGGCTCAGATTATCATCATGATTAAAATTAGAACTCATCATCAATTATCAATATTGTTCAAGTTAACAAACAAAACCAATCTTATCATAGGCCAAGCTAAATTCAAACAAATCCATTACCTAGATTAATGCAAACATTCTATATGCAAACACTCAATACAAAAGAAAATATTTTTTTTAAATGAAACATGCCTACAATATGCAAAAATAAACATATTAGTCAATATGTGAACTAAACAATTATGTAATACAATATGATCCACCCCCAAACTCAAAGTGAACAATGTCGTCATTGTTTAAATAAAACGAATTGAAGAGTTAAGGACTTTCCTGATTTATTAAGCATCGTGCGCGACCTCCGCATCATTGATGACTGGTGGTGGATAAACCTTTAACGGCTAAGGTTCGTTCAAATTGATCTAGAGTCAATGACAAATCCATGCAATTTGTGAAGTTGATGGAAAAATTCTTGCCCAATATACCCAATTTGATAAATCCGTTCAATTACTTGGACAACCACTTCTTGAATATGAGCATGTTGTATGTGTGCGGCTTTATCTGATAAGAGAATAGGAGTGAGAGCTTATAGAGAACAAGGTACTTTGGGTGTATTGAGTTCAGCCGAGAAAGGATGTGTGAAAGTGTGGATGCATGTGGGGTGTAGAACTTAATGAATTAGGTGGAGAATAATGAATGTCAAAAGAATGGATGAGATTGGGTGGAGCTAGGCTTAACGAGTTTCTGGGACTGAATTCGATGGTAGGACATTGGTAATCGAAGTTAGGATAGAGAGGGAATGGCTTTGTTCGAATGAGATTGGGATTTTTCGTTAATCACTGCAGTTCTACTAAGCCCGTCGGGGTGGGACATTTTTGACCGTAAAAGCCCGCAGGGGCGGGCACGCTCTGTTAAAAAAAAAGTCCATGATTTCTGTGCATTTGTTTCCCTTTCCATAATCTTTTTCCTGTCCATTAAACCTCCAATACCTACAATGAAGAGAGACAACATGGATTAGAATAGCACTTTGGATTATAAGAGAACTTAATAAGAAAATATAACAACTTGATTCCTATCTACCAAACAAACTAGTAAAACATATAAATATAAAAATTCCTGGGTTGCCTCCCAGTCAGTGCTTGATTTATAGTCTTTCAGCTTGACTTTGTCTAGTCAGCACTATCCAATTCCTCTTCGATAATTAAGGAACCCTCCATCCATCGAAAATAATGTAACATTTGACAAGTTCCCCATAGTGACAACCATTGCATTAAAGTCACCTAGCATGCTTTGTTTAGATAAGATCACATTCAAGAACGTCTAACATCTAGGTGTTCTCTCCATTGTGTGTGCGAATAGACTTTGGCATTGAGGCTTTTCCAACACAACTGGTTCTTCATCTTTCTTATCCCACTCTTCGCACCATGGCTTCGAAATTGTACTCGCTCTTACATCACAAGGAGCTTTGCCGATGACATGACTACCAATCGGACAAGGCTTTGTAAATCTAATCGGATCCTTAAACTTTGGTGGAGAAGGCACTTTGAGGCATAAATAACATCGACTCATCATCGTTGGTACCCATAGTTAGTTCTTTGCCGACCTTGTTTTCATTATCCCCCTTTATCTCTTTTTTTTTCAACATCTTGTGGCTCATTCAGTTGTAGATTTGGCTCGGGCACTTCGTCAATCTCGGAATCCATGTCTTAACACCAATATATTGAGGATAGTTGTTCAAGGCTTTGAACATTTGATCTATCTTATTCTGAAGATTCTGAATTGACCGCTCTTGATTAATTCTCCTCTCCTCATTTGATTCTACGAACTTGGACAACAATTCCACCACCCTTGAATTATCTGTCTCAGTTTTGGAATCCATGGGTTGAAGTGCTAATGAGTTGTTTCATCTGGTCCTGAAAATTATGGCTCGATACTTCTTGACTCATCATCCTTTCCTCTTGGTTTGCTATGAGCTTCGACAAGAATTCCTCCAAATTTGATATTTCTTCTTGTAATGGAAGTTGACATGAGAACTCCGAAGTGTATGTTGGATTTGGAGTAACGTATTGGTCTTGGTAGTTATAGCTCCATGGTGCATCTGGGTGATACCCCAAAACTTGATGATAACTAGGATAAGAATAGTTGTTGAGGTAATCACTCCCATATTGTACTGATCCAAATCTGATGATGCATTGATGACTTGGATGATTGCCAACACAATAATTACAATCTACTGCGATCTTTCGAATACGTTGGGTTGTAATAACATCCAACCTCTTTGAAAGTGTTTCAATTTGTGCTGACAATGCAAAAAATGTATTGGGTCCATCAATTCCTGTGTCCCTTGGTGGAGTCATATTCGTATATGGCCATTGATAATTGCATCCATCCATGGTACCTGAAAAGAAAGAAAAATAGGAAGAGAATTAAATAAAAAGAAAAAAATATTTAAATTAAGACTAATTTGATTGAAGCTAATATTGGCAAAAAAATATTAAACTAATTCCCCAGCAACGGCGCCAAAAACTTGTTGGATAAAATTTAGTTACGTACAACACGCAAATATACGTGGTCAACAAGTAATAAAGTGTAATTAGAGTATCGTTCCCACGAGGAATTATTAATGCAAATCACCAAATACTAACTCTTAACCAAATTAATTTTATTTAAACAATCAATTTAATTTTATAAAGTAAATTATTTAATTTAACTAATTCTAATTACCACTAATTAAAAATAAGATTATGGAGATTTAAGACCACAACTTCACTTATTGCTTCACTCAAATTTATACACTTCTTATCAATTAAGCTCACTATTCTGAATTGTTAATCAAGAACACATAAGTAAATATGACCATCTCTCAATGCATCATACTCAAATCAACTTAAATCCACAAATGATAGAATTAAGAAGAACACCCTAATTAACTAATTCACTATATCTCTATGTGAATTATAATTAAAAAGGATTTTAAGCTTAAGTTCTTTATCAGATTACATGCGATGTATAGGTATATCTCTATCCTAAACATAAATTATGTATTCCAACGCCATGCCGAAACACAATCACATGCTATTATGATCAGATCTAAATCTATACTTCATCTCTCGAGTTCATATAGATTATCATGGTAATTGTTAGCTAGGCAATTAAGCAATTAATCACAAATCATAATAAATAATCCAAGAATAATCACAATAATTAATAGATAAGCATACTAAAATAAACTATGCAATAAGTTCCATTGTAATCTTAAACAAAAGATTTAGTTCATGATTAATGAATTAAAACTAAGAATCCACAATTAAAATAACATTAAAAGACAAAAATAAGAGTAGAGTAAAGAATAAATCTGTTGTCAGGAAATCTCCATCTTCCTCAAGCTCCTACAATTGATCTTCAATGGTCTCCAAGTTACTTCAATCTCCAAAGCTAATAAGAACTAGGGTTCTGATCCTAATCTACTTTAATCTAATCTAATCTAATCTATTGGAATCTTCTCTTACTAATCATTTCCATTCTCCTCTTTTTATATGGCTCTTTATATATCTTTAAGTCCTCATGGAAGTCCTTGAGTCAGTCAGCTCGAACCAATCCTTCTTGAACTCAAATTCTAAAAGAAACTACTTTTTCTTCCCGTACCCCAGCACCAGCGGGGTTTTTTGTACTGATAAACCCGCCCCAACGGGGGGTGATACTGTTATTGGGCTTGTACCCCCGCCTCGGCGGGGTTTTGTATGTAAAATGTCCACCCCGACTGACATCCTTTTTTGGAAATTTTCTGCTCTGTCGTCCTTTGGGAAAATGGCCATAACTTCTTCGTCTGAACTCCAATTTTTATGATTCAAGATGTTTCAAAAAGTGGAGACATAGATATACAACTTTCATTCTTTGAATGTTTCGAAATAAGGACTTGAGCATTTCTGAAATTGGCTCTGAAGTGGCTGCTATGTAAATGGCAAGCCAAAAATGTGAATCTAGCAACCCCAAACATCGTTCTAAGTAGCTTTTGTCCCAATTTCTACAAAACAACATAACACATGTATGAATAGACACAAACACTTAAAATCTTCCAAAAGATTAAGCTAAAATGCACTCAATTAATGGGTATAAAACCCAGTCATCACCTGGTCCCTCTCAAATGTCATCAGATGTAACCTCTGCTCTAAATACTCTACCGAAGGTGGAGCCGTAGCAGTGGGAATGCTGGGAGAATCATCGACTAGAGCTGCTGTCAAACCAGCAAATAGGTCATCCTCGGTAAGAGAATCAGGGTCCTTCATAGGCTCCTCATCATCAGAATCAATACTCAACTCTGACTGAACAACCATAGCCGATGCAATATCTACCTCCAGCTATGCAGAATACTCTGAAGAGCGACCTGGATGACTAGTCTAAAAATTATCCCTCTCTCGACGAGTCCAACAATCATAAATCCTGGTCAAGTCATTTGCTGACAAAAGCCGAGCTGACAGTCGCTGACCCAATACCCCGTCAAAGGGGTGAATATCTTCAAACTGATCAAACTGTCCCATGATAGCCAGTTGATGGTACGTGGTCACCCCTCTCAAACCAGCCAGGGATGGATAGTTCATGCCAACTACATGAGTAATAAAGCTATAAGGAAAGCTAAGTCCTGAACAAGGAAAGATAGCAAATGGATCCTCAATTCCTGTCAGAAAAATTAACCAGGATGTTGCATCTGTACACTCAGTGAAAAGAATAAGACATGGCTATCTCATGAGTAAAAAAGTACCCATGACGTTTAAAGGTGCTAATCGGTCTCAAATGTGTCATATGTAAGAGCCCAACTTTTTATGAATAAATATTTAATTTTCTGTAAATGTTATTTTGAATAATAAGGTGTGGATTTGATATAATGTTATAGTTGTGAGTAATATTTACAAATTTTGCAAAGTAAGCAAGTTGTTATAAGATATTCGTTTGGTCGAGAAATATTCATTTATCAGGGAATATTCGTACGACGGTACAATCATTGGTGGACCCCACAACGGAATGACTGTCGGATATAAAAAGCGATAGAAATATCTTTTTTATAAAAATAACGGCAAAACTTTTACCGTTAACTATTGAAATACCCGGTGATAACAGTACAGTAATACGCGTGGTTGCACAGTAGCACACTGTATTGTACAGTATCTCTGATTATTTATGCTTACGTAAGAAGTCACTCAGTTTTATTCAATTATTGCCATAATAATTGCTACATAGTATCTCATATTATTAATTCAATTATTGTCATAGTATCATCTGTACAATATTTTATATTATTAAATCAATAATTGAGACGACAAAGTTATTCATAGTATTATTTGTATTATTAAAAATGTCTAGAAAGTTCTGTCGAGGAAAGGGGTGAGGTTATCTAATTGCACGCCAATAAGGAGAAGACCTTATCAGAAAACCTCATCTTTCCTGGAAATGATCTGGTTGTTAATATTGTGAGTTATAATATTAATGATTATGACCAGAAATTATGTATCGGTAGAATCATGACCTGTAATGTTACAGACAAATGATGTAGTAAAAGTCCTCTTTGGCCCGTAGTGCATGGATGGACAGTTGTTTAGCATGATCATGACCACTGGTGATAATAACGAATATCCTTGGTCCGTAGTGCATGGATAATTCGTGGATGTGATACTAATGAATATCCTTGACCCATAATGCATGGATAATTTGGTAATGTGGATTATTTATTAAATTGTGTTGCAGAGATAAAATATTAATGATAAACTTTTAAATCATAGTAGGTAGTAAACATCATGCTCTAGTTGACTCTTCTAATGGATTGCTTATTCCGCTGCAGATGTTGATCTAAACATGTTGTCTATTGTTTTCTATCAGTTTTTATATTGTTGAGGACTAAGGATAATTTATTCTATATTATCTTAGTCATAATATTCTTTACTGGGCTAGTTGAGCTCACCCTTTTCTTTCATTGTTATCTTCAGGAAATGAGAATATAGCTGAGACTAGTCGGGGAAAGGAGTGACGGTCCAAGATGGTTGCTATAGTAGTCCTCATTATTCTATAAAATAGTGTGAAAGTAATTGTAAGGAGGACTTTATTTGAGTTTGGATATTGTCTACGAGACAATATTTGTATTGAAACTCAGCTATTGTGTTGTTGTATTTTGCACGACAGTTGTATAAATTAAGTTTATATTTAAATTATGTACCATGTATCTGGCGACTCAGAATGGGTTGTGTATACCTATTTTGGGGGCATCACAATTGGTATCAAAGCTTAGGGATATGATCCCTGGAAGATGTCTGAGGCTAGAACTAGGAGGGGAGAGACGAGTAAATCCTTCGCTAGTGTGTCCTACCTAAGTTTATTTGTTATTTAATTGGTCAGTCAGAATATAGGGATAATATGTGGCATGTCAATTAACCCTTATTTTGTGGCAGTGTTTAAGAATGACATCTGAAATTTTTGAGATATGTAATGGAGCACACGAGACCGTTGAGACACCGCCAATTAATAACCAGGATAATGTGCATCAAGAAGATAATAATCCTCGTGTAAACAACACCGACCAAATGATGAATGATGGGATGTTTAGAAGCTTTCTACAATTCATGCAACACCAAACGAGAGAGATTCTTGTTCAAAATGAAGGTGGAATCAATGGCAACTCATTGCTGGTCACTGCTAAGCAATTCAAGGAGCTGGGACCACCGGAGTTTTTGGGAAAGCCAGATCCACTTAAGGCAGAGACGTGGATTAAGCAGATCACCAAGATATTTGATGTCCTGGGATGCTCAGAGGAGCAAAAGGTTCCCTTTGCCACCTTTATGTTGCGAGGAGAGGTAAATTACTAGTGAGAATCTGTAAAACGTACTCATATTTCCGCACTAAAGATGTCTTGGGAGAAGTTCCAAGAATTATTTAACGACAAGTACTTTTCTGAAAGTATTCGTTACATGAAGGAGGTGGAATTCATCAAGCTGGAACAAAACAATATGAATATATCGTAATACGAGGCAAAGTTTGCGGAGTTATCCCGGTTTATATCCCATTTGGTAGATAATGAGGAGCGTATGACGCGAATGTTTCTGCGAGGTTTGAAGCCCGAAATTCATCAGTACCTCATTTCTCACAAACTTTGTTTATATTCAGATGTTGTAAATATGGCTCAGTTATTGAAGCATGATAATGAGTCAGCCCAATCAAAAGATAACAGCAGGCAAAACGATAATGGTCATACCAGTGGAAGCAGTCATCGAAGCAATGATAACAAACATAGAGGAAATTAACATGCCATAAATGGTAACCACATCGATGGTAATCCTGGCCAAGATAATACAAGAAATGAGTCAAGTGGAAATTTCAAAAAGAGAAGGTTCAATAATGATGGAAAGACAACATCACCAACACCCGTTTTTAAGGAAGGTGAACAACCACCGGTCGTATGCTATAGATGCGAAGAAGATGGACACATCAGTCCAAATAGTACGCAGCAACCCAAAGCGTGTTTCAATTACGGAAGAGAAGGTCACCTAGCTCGATTTTGTCGTACAGTGAAGTCAAGTCCAGCTAGGATGGTGACACCAAAGGCTGTCCCAGATAAGTCAAAGTCGGTAGTTCAAGGGAGAGTGTTAGGGAAAATCCAATTACGCACAGCACGCAAGTATACGTGATCAATAAGTAATATAATGATAAGAAAAGTATCGTTCCCACAGAGACTAGTATGAGTTTTAATTTAACAATTACCAGTTTTATATCATTCCAATTTTATTAAACTATTTAAATTAATGATTATAATTAATAACAACTAATAAACTAAAAATCCAAACCAACCAACACAACTTAATAACCGTAATTTCAAGCAAATAATAGAGAATTAGGCTTACAACTTCACTTTAAGTCTCACTCCAGTTATCACACCTTATTCCAGTTCAATTCACTATCTCAGTTTATTAATCAAGAACACTTAAGTAGAATTAGCCATCTCTCGATGCACTAACACCGTATTAACTTAAATCCATAAATTAGATAGAATTAAGCCAAACATCATAATTAACTAATTCACTGTATCTCTATGTGAAATAAAATCAAATAGGGTTTAAATTCCAAGTTCTTTACGCAATTACATGCGATGTTAGGTATATCTCTATCCTAAACATTCATCAAGATTATATTAAACACAAAATTCAAGAAAACATGCTATTGTGGTTAGATCTAGATTCATACATCATCTCTCGAATCCATACAAATCCACATAAAATTGGTGATCAATCAATTCATAAATTAAATACGAATCATAATAGATAAACTGAAATCAAGGCATGATAATTATCATTCAACACTAAAGATCCATTGCAAGCTAAAAAAGTAATTTAGTTCATAATTAATGAATTAAACACTAAATAAAGTAAAGAAATCATCATCCCAATTACAAGAACTAAATTTAAAAAGAAGAATAGTAATACACCATCCTTCTTGGCCTTCAATTCCACAATCTTCGTGAAATCCTCTTCCTTGCTTTGTTCTTCCAAATAATCTTCTCTCAATTAGGGTTTTTTCCAAGTGTAATTGAATTGGTGTCTTCTTTTCTTTCCCGTCCTCTCCTAGTTGTCCTAAATTAATTCCCATGGCTGAACCAAATCCAATCCCAATCCATATCAAAGTCATCCTATCCAATCCAATTGAGAATTCTAATCAAAATTAAACTCCTTTTTGTACCCAACAAGTATTTAGCCCCAAAAATCCCAATTACTATGAAATAACTTCCTTGTCACACTCCTAACTTGACCCTATTACATAAAGAAATCATAAGTTCAATTAAACTCAACTTTCTGCATAAGAAACACAAAACAACAACTGACCCTGACTGACCGGCTCGCCCCGCGCCGTCCCAGCAATAAGTTTCCTTCATGCAATGCGCCCCGCGTCGTCTTCTATATAATCATGGCGCGCCCCGCGCCGGTGATGCAGAATGTCAAATTTTCTTGAGATTTCTTCAAATGCCAACTCTTGGACGTCTTCACCTCATTAACCTGTAAAAAGAACAAAAACCCATCAAAAGTAACATTAAATACTCAAAAACTAGCAACATACCAAGCTAAATAAGGTGAAATTGTAGGTTAAAAACCTACTCATCAAATTCCCCCAAACTTGAAACATCGTTTGTCCTCAAGCAAAATGATATGCAATGCAAATATAACTACTATATACCTATGAATCCAGCAGTAAGATGGAACATAGTCTAATCACACAGTCTCAGAGAAATTAAGCAAACAAGATAGTATATCATGTCTAGACCGATCAATAACTTCCCAATCAATCATCAAATGTGACACTCCCAAAATAGGTCCACACAACCCATTATGAGTCGTCAAATTCATGGTACAGAAACAACTACAAACTTCATTATTACAATTGTCGTGCAAAATACAACAACACATATGCTGTGAGTTTAAATACAAATATTGTCTTCTAGACAATATCCAAACTCAAATAAGTCCTCATTACAATTATTGATACACTATTTTACAAAATAGTGAGGACTGCTAAAAAAATTGTCTGGACCCATCACTCCACACCCCGACTAGTTCTCGCTATATTCTCGCCTTCTAAGAAGAAAAATGAAACAAAAAGAAAAAACGTGAGCTCAACTAGCCTAGTAAAGAATACTACGACTAAGATAATGAAAAATAAATTATCGTTAGCCTTCAATAAATCAGATAAAATATAATAGATAACAAGTTTTAGATTAATATTCGCAGTGGAAATAACAATTCATTAGAAGTGTTAAGTAAAGAATGAAGTCTACTATCTTCTATGATTTAAAAGTTCATCATCAATATTTTATCCTTATAATATCAATCAATATACATCTTAAACCAAATATTCATCTTTGCACTACGGGCCAAAGATATTCATGTGTATCACATGTTGGTCATGTTCATCTCAACACCTATCCATCTTTGTACTACGGGCCAAAGATATTCATCAGGTATTCATTCATCTTTGCACTACAGGCCAAATATATTCATCAAGTATCACCACTTAAGTTTGAGGATGATAAAAAATATCTTAAAGAAACCAATCCAGTGTGATTAAAGGACAAAGATTAGGGATTCATACTTTGGTTTATTCAAGTTCAAAAATACTCCAAATAATCAATTGTGGAGCAAAATTCAAGAATGAAGAAAGATAGTAACCATAATAGACAACTTGCACAAAGAAAAGAAATTTTAATTTTTCTGTGAATAGTGTCGTATACGTGAATAGTAATCGCGACACAAAAGATAACAATTTCATAAGAAAAATCATACTTCGTGAATATCACTCGTGAATAGTGTTGTATACGTAAATAGTAACCTTGACATAAAAAGGTAAAAATTTCATAATAAAATTCATTCCAATATTTCAGAATAATGATATTGAACGAAATAACATCATTTATGAAAAAAATAACATCCCTTACCTCGAAAGAATAGTACTTCTGACTGAAATATCAGATATAATGTTGAAGAAAACTTGCACTGCATAACAACTCTCAAAGTATCTAAATACTCACAAAAGTACGCTCGATATTATAGATAGAGAAAACTTTCGATTCTGGTGTGATTTTCAATTCTAACTAAGCACCCTATTTATAGGAAAATGCCAGAACGCCAAAGCAGACTAAAATTTAATAAAATAATATTTTAATAAAAAATTTCACACACACCACTTGACCAAACTCAGCACACAAAAAGTGGAGCCCACCAAATTTAGAAAATTCCACAACAACCAAAAGTGGGGCCCACCCATGTTTTTAATAAAAATATTTATTTCCTAGACTTTAATAATTCATAATAAATAGTCCTTTTATCAGAAAAATACGAATTTTATGTCCATTCCATAGGAAATTTAATTCTCTACAACTTTGTAGAAGAAAGTCTTTCCAAATTCCAAACAGAAAATGACTGAAATCCCCATACGGATGATTGTTAATACCTCCATTCCGATAAAATACTGATAAAATACCTCAGCATTAATTTCTTCATTTATATCCACATAAAATAAATATTTTCTTATCATATAAATCAATAATTAATTATTCACAAATAATATTACAGAATCACAATAATGACAACCATGTCGTTCCTAGGAAATAGGGGACCTTCCGATAAGAATTTCTCCTTACTGGCGCACAATTAGGTGACCAAACTCCTTTTCTAGACAGAACTTCCTTAGACATTACTAATAATGCTATCTAATAATATTATTCAAATAATATGAATTATTGATCTGATAATGAGAAATACTGTGCAGTGATAATTATTAAAACAACAATAATATAAAATATCAACGTAGCAATTATTCAATTAATAAAATAAAATATTAAACAGTAATTACTTTAACAATTATTAAGTAGTGCATTCTTATGTAAGAATCAATAATCTAAAAATACTGTGCAATACCGTGTGCTACTATACAACCATGCGTATTACTATACTTTAACCACCAGGTATTCCAACAGTGTTAACGGCAATAACTACGTCGTTATTTATAAAAAACTCATACTTGTCGTTTTCTTCATCTGATAATTTTTCGTTATGGGGTCCACAAATGGCTGCGCCATCGTATGAATATTCTCCGACAGCAAGAATATTCCACGACTAAACGAATATTCCCCGACAACAATGAATATATTATAATCACTTGCTTATTTTATAAAATTTGCATATTTCACCCATAATCAAAGCATTATATTAAATTAACACCTTATTATTCAAAATAATAATTAGAGGAAATTCAATTTTATTTATAAAAAGTTAAGGTATTACAACCTCCCCTCCTTATAAAATTTCGTCCTCGAAATTGACTTACGTACTTGGTGTTTTGAAAAGGTGAGGATACCTCACTTTCATTTCTTATTCTAACTCCCATGTTATTTTCTTAATAGCATGGCTCCTCCACAAAATTTTGACTTGTGGTATAATCTTTGTGCGTAGGACATGCTCCTTCCTATCCAAGATCTTGACAGGTACCTCCTCGTACATTAAATCTTCTGTTATCTCGTCTAGTTCTATCTCAATAATGTGGTTTGGGTCTTTCACATATTTACGAAGCATAGATATGTGAAAAATATTATGAACACGAGACATGCTTGGAGGTAATGCGAGTCTATAGGCCACATTTCCTATTCGGTCAAGAATCTCAAATGGACCAACAATGTGGATTGAGCTTTCCTCTCTTCTCGAATCTTGTAACTCCCTTCCATGGAGCAACATGTAACAATACATGATCCCCAATATTAAATTTCACGTCCTTTCAATGAAGATTCACATAACTCTTTTGTCGATCCTGTGCCGTTTGTATACGTTATCGGATCATTTGGATCTTCTCTGTAGTCATACATACCAACTCTCGTCCCAACAATGCTGCTTCACCCACCTCATCCCAACATACTGGAGAGTGACACTTTTATCCATACAATGCTTCGAATGGAGCCAAACCTATACTTGTCTGACTGTTATTGTAGGAGAATTCTATCAATGGTAGGTACTTATCCCAACTCCCTTTGAAATCTAGGATACAGAGTCTTAATAGATCTTTAAGAGTTTAAATAGTCCTTTTCGATTGCCCGTCCGTTTGAGGATAATATGTTGAACTAAATCATAAATCTGTGCATATAGCTTTCTGCAAGCTAACCCAAAATCGTGAAGTGAATCTTGGGTCATGATCCGAAACTATGGATACTGGCATGTCATGCAATCTCATAATCTCATTCACGTACATACGAGAAAGACGTTCAAGGGAATAAGTCTCCCGTATCGATAAGAAATGAGCAGAATTGGTTAATCTATCTACAATAACCCAAATCGTATATATGCCTTGAGAAACCTTGGGAAGACCCGTAACGAAATCTATGATAATGTGTTCCCACTTCCATTTCAGAATCTCAAGTGGTTGCAATGGACCCTTTGGCACTTGATGCTCTGCCTTTACACGTTGACAAGTTAAACACCTCAAGATAAGCTCCACGATCTCTCTCTTCATATTGCTCCACCAAATGTATGTCGAAGATTATGATACATTTTGGTACTCTTAGGATGGATTACAAATGGTGTGTTGTGTGCCTCCATCATGATTCTATGCTTCAAATCAGAATCGTTAGGAACACAAAGTCTGAATTTAACTCAAAGTATTCCTTCTTCATCGATTCTTACTTCTAAAATAACACCTTCTTGTACTTTCTTCTTTATACGCATCAGCTCCAGGTCCGTAGCTTGAGCAGCTTTAACTTTATCGATTAAAGTCAATTTTACTCGTATATTTGATATCATCACTTGGGTACTTGGAGCCTTTAACTCTATCTTCATCCTTTGTAAGTCATATAAAATGGGCCTTTGCGTTGACAATATTGCACTCGTACCTGCATATGATATTTAACTCAATACGTCAGCTACTACGTTCGCTTTTCTAGGATGGTATGATCATAATCTTTCAACAGCTCGAGCCAACATCGTTGTCGGATGTTGAGTTCCTTTTGGGTGAAGAAATATTTGAGGTTTTTATGATCCGTATAAATCTCCACTTTCTCCCCAAATAGGTAGTGTCTCCAGATTTTCAACGCGAAAACGACTGCTGCCAACTCTAGATCATGAGTAGATAATTCCTCTCATATTCTTTGAGTTATCGCGAGGCATAGGCTATGACTTTCTCATGTTGTATGAGAACACATCCTAACTATTTGCCCGAAGCATCGCTATAGATAACAAATCCATCCGAACCAGATGGTATTGTCAGAACAGGTACCGAAATGAGTCTCCTCTTGAGTTCTTGGAAACTCTTCTCGCATTCCTCGCTCCATACGAATTTTGTATCTTTTCGAGTTAGATGAGTTAACGGAGTAGCGATTCGAGAAAATCCTTCCACGAATCTCAAATAATAACCAGCTAAGCCCAGAAAGCTACGTACTTCGGTCATCGACTTCAGTTGCTCCCAACTTTGTATTGTTTCAATCTTCGTCGGCTCAATAGATACTCCATGTTTTGACACCACGTGCCCAAGGAATGCTACTTCCTCTAGCTAGAACTCGCATTTCTTCAACTTGATATATAACTTATTTTCACGAAGCCTTTGAAGTACCAGCTTCAAATGGTGCTCATAATCTTCACGACTTTTGGAATAAATGAGGATGTCATCAATAAAGATGACAACGAACTGATCCAAATATTCTTTGAACTCACGGTTCATCATATCCATGAAAGCAGCAGGAGCATTAGTCAATCTAAAAGACATGACTAAGAATTCATAATGCCCGTACTGAGTTCTAAAGGTAGTCTTCAGAATATCCTCAGTTTTAATCTTTAACTGATGATATCAGGAACGAAGATCGATTTTTGAGAAGAATTGTGCTCCTTGTAACTGGTCCAACATGTCATCAATGCGAGGTAGGGGATGCCTATTCTTGATGGTGACATGGTTCAGTTCCCGATAGTCAATGTAAAGTCGCATACTCCCATCTTTCTTCTTTACGAATAAAACAGGAGCACCCCAAGGAGATGTACTAGGACGAATGAAACCGATGTCTAACAACTCCTGTAGCTAGACCTTTAACTCCTAAAGTTCAATAAGAGCCATTCGATATAGGGTTTTAGAAATGGGTTTTGTACCAGGTTCAAGGTCAACAAAGAATTCAACTTCACGTTCTGGGGTAGACCGGGAAGTTCTTCAGGAAATACGTTAGGAAATTCACTAACAACAAAAATATTATTCAAATCTAACGTATTTTTGTTCAAGTCCATGACATGGGCTAAGAAAGCACGACATCCGTTTTTCAATAAACGAATGGCTTTATGGCTTGAGATGACAGTGATTGACTTTAGTGGTTTGGTTACTTGAATTCGCATAACAGGTTGGTTAGGAATATAAAAACTAACAACCTTATGAAAACAATCAATTTTGGCATGATGAGTGGTTAACCGATCAATCCCTTAAATCACATCAAATACAAGTATTTTCAAAGAAATAAGATTGAAAGGTAATGTGATGGTACCAACTTGAATCAACCAAGATTTATAAATAGTGGATGTAATGAAAGTTTCTCCTAACAGAGTCTCAACAGATAAGTTGTAAGACCCCAACTTATTAATTAATGAAATTAAATTTCCTCTATTTATTATTTTGAAATAGAAAGGGTTGATTTGATTAATGTGGTTAGTTATGGGTAAAATGCGCAAATATTTCAAATAAGCAAGTGGTTATAAAATATTCATTTTTGGTCGGTGAATATTCGTTTGGTCGTGAAATATTCTTGCTATCGGAGAATATTCGTACGACAGCGCAGCCTTGTGTGGGCCCCATAACGGAAAGCGATTGGATGAAAAAAATGACAAGTATAAGTTGTTTATAATTAACAGCGTAGTTGTTGGAATACCTGGTGGTTAAAATACAGTAGCACACGGTATTGCACTAATTATTAATTCTTACGTAAGAAGGCACTACTCAATAATTATTACAGTAGTTGCTGTTTAATATTTTATTTTATTGATTCAATAATTACTTCGTTGATATTTTATATTATTATTGTTTCAATAATTGTTGTTGCACAGTATTTTTAATTATCAGATCAATAATTCATATTATTTGAATAATATTATTAAATAGCATTATTGGCAATGTCTAGAAAGTTCTGTCTAAGGAGAGGTTTGGTCATCTAATTGTGCGCTAGTAAGGAGAAATCCTTATTGGAAAGCCCCCTCTTTCTTGGGAACTGGTTGTCATAAATGTGATTCTGTAATATTATTTGTGAATAATTAATTGTTGATTCATATGATAAGGAAATATTTATTTTATGTTAATATAAATGTTGGATATATTTATTGTGGTTAAAAATGAAGGAGTTAATATTGAGGTGTTTTATCAGTATTTTTATTGGAATGGAGGTATTAAAAATCAAATTAGGGTTTTTGAGAAATATTGCGGGGGTTATAATTTTTAATCCGACTGTTGGATCGTGGTATTTTTTGGATATGTTATTCATATATAAGTTGAGTATATGTCCACAAATTTTGAACCGTTAAAAATGAACGTATGATTTGTTATGAATTTTACGAGATGACTGGTTCAAAAATTGTAGAAGTTGCGGAGTTTGTCATTTTGGTGGAAAATTCTAGAATTTGTGGGCCCCACTTTTGGTTGGTGAAAATGTGCTGAGATTTTTATTCAAATGTGGTGGGTGGAAATAGTAGCAGGTAAAGCCATCAGGTTGCAGATTAAGTCTACTTAGGCGTGCTAACATTTTCCTATAAATAGAGGGCTAAGTTAGAATTAAAAATCACACCAGAAACAAGTTTTCTCTCTTTCTCTCTCTAGATTATTGAGTGTATTTTAGTAGTATTTAGATACTTTGTGAGTTTCTATTCATCAGTGTAAGTTTCTTTAAGCCTTATACCGATATTCCGAATAGAAGTACTGATATTTTGAGGTAAGGGATATTATTTTCTTCTTAAATGATATTATTTTCTTCAATATCATTATGCTGAAATATTGATATGAGTTTTTTTTTATCAAATTTGGAACTTTTTGTGATGGGGTTACTATTCACGTATACTGCACTATTCACGTATACAACACTATTCACGAATACGACACAATTCACCGAAAAATAAAATTTTTCTTTTTTGTCGAAGATATCTATTATGGTTACTATCTTTGATTGTATCCATATTTTGATCTTTATTTTTGAATTCTGCTTCACAATTGATTATTATGAAGTATTATTGATCTTGGATAAACTGTTATACGAATCCCTACTATTTGTCCTTTTGTCTCACTGGATTCGTTTTCTTTAAGATATTTTTCATCATCCTCAGTCCTAAATGATGATATTACAAAATATCTTTGGCCTGTAGTGCAAAGAAGTATGATTACCTGATGAATATCGTTGGCCTGTAGTGCAAAGATGAACAGGTGTTGAGATGAACATGACTGACTGGTGATACAAATGAATATCTTTGGCCTGTAGTACAAAGATGAATATTTGGTTAAATGATGATTATTAATTGATGTTACAGGGATAAAATATTGATGATGAACTTTTAAATCTTAGAAGATAGTAGAATTCATTTTCTACTTGACTCTTCTAATGGTTTGCTGTTTTCGCTGCAGTTGTTTATCTAAAACTTGTTGTCGATTATATTCTATCAGATTTTTCCCTATTGAATACTAATGATAATTTGTTGTATATTATCTTAGTCATAATATTCTTTACTGGGCTAGTTGAGCTCACTCTTTTCCTTTTTGTTCTATTTTTCTTCTCAGGAGGTGAGAACATAGCATGATCTAGTCGGGGTATGGAGTGATGGTTCTAGAAAGATGTTTTAGTTGTCCTCACAATTTATAAATCTTGCTTAATCCAAGTTGGCACAATCACATTACCTATTGACCTTATCTCTTTAAAGATACTTGTGTTTGATGTGATTTTAGGAATTGATTGGTTAACTACTCATTATTCCAAAATTGATTGTTTTCGTAAGGTTGCTAGTTTTCATATTCCTAACCAACCTGTTATGCGAATTCAAGCAACCAAACCAATAAAATCAATCGCTGTCATATCAAGCCATAAAGCCATTCGTTTATTGAAAAATGGATGTTAAGCTTTCATAGCCCATGTTATGGACTTGAACAAAAACACGTCAGATTTGAATAATATTTCTGTTGTTAGTGAATTTTATGACGTATTTCCTGAAGAACTTACCGGTCTACCCCCAGAACGTGAAGTTGAATTCTTTATTGACCTTGAACCTGATACAAAGCCCATTTTTAAAATCCCATATCGAATGGCTCCTATTGAACTTCAGGAGTTAAAGGTTCAACTACAAGAGTTGTTGGACATCGATTTTATTCATCCTAGTACATCTCCTTGGGGTGCTCCTGTGTTATTCATAAAGAAGAAAGACGGGAGTATGCGACTTTGTATCGACTATCGAGAATTGAATCATGTCACTATCAAGAATAGGCATCTGCTAACACGCATTGATGACCTGTTTGACAAGTTGCAAGGAGCACAATTCTTTTTAAAGATCTATCTTCGTTCTGGATATCATCAGCTGAAGATTAAAACTGAGAATATTCCAAAGATTGCCTTCAGAACTCAGTATGGGCATTATAAATTCTTAGTCATGTCTTTTGGATTGACTAATGCTCCTGCTGCCTTCATGGATATGATGAACCGTGTATTCAAAGAATATTTAGATCAGTTCGTTGTTGTCTTTATTGATGATATCCTCATCTATTCCAAAAGCCGTGAAGATCATGAGTGCCATTTGAAGCTGGTACTGTAAAGGCTTCGTGAAAATAAGCTATATGCCAAATTGAAGAAATGAGAGTTCTGGCTTAAGGAAGTAGCATTCCTTGGGCACGTGGTTTCAAAACATGGAGTATCTGTCGACCCGGCGAAGATTGAAGCCATACAAAGTTGGGAGCAACCGAAGTCGGTGGCCGAAGTACGTAGCTTTCTGGGCTTAGCTAGGTATTACCGGAGATTCGTGGAAGGATTTTCTAGAATCGCTACTCCGTTAACTCAGCTGACTCGGAAGGATACAAAATTCAGTTGGAGAGAGGATTGTGAGAAGAGTTTTCAAATTTAGGATGTCCCACAAATCGACACTTGTCAAATCTTGTCCCAAGCTTATCCTTTGAAACCTTTTCACATACGTTGAACAACCCCTTATCTTAACATACTTAAGATTAGGAATCCTCCCTGTCCATAACTTTTATGGAGTCTTGGGGCCGGATTTTGAGGTTACCTTTTTCGTAGATATGCAACCATTTCTAGGACATTATCCCAGAAGGATACTGGAATGTCGGTAAAATCTTTATGGACCGTACCTTGTCCAACAAAGTATAATTTTTTCTTTCAGATACATCAGTCAATTATTACGTATCAAGAGGCGTCCATTGTGAGAAAACCATTTGAAATGATCTAGAAACTTATTGCACAAGTATTCCTTCCTTGATCCGATCAAAAAATCTTCATACTTTGCCAATTTGTTTCATTTCTGAATTCTTTGAACCTTTCAAATAATTCACAATTGTATTTCAGCAAATACACACATTCAACTTCTTGAATGATCATCTCCTTTTTCTTATTTTACTAGTTTGTTCAATTTGCAAAATAATTTTTATATAAGTCAAGTACACAAAATCTATTAAGTAATATTCCAGTTCTATACAAAATATTATTATTATAAATAGAACAACAATTGTTCTTAAATATAATACCAAAGATTTCATTGTCCAACAACAAAACGAAAATAATGTTTCTAACAAGAACTGGGATACAATAACAACTTATTGACTTAATAGATTTACCCATAGGCATTGCTAAAATATAAGTTCCTATGGCTAATATAGTAACCTTTGCTTCATTTACCAGACATAGGATTACTTATCCTTTGTTTAGCTTTCTACTTCTGCTTGGTCCTTTCATAAATCTATATTTATGATAACCAAAGCCGGTATCCAATACCGAAGTAGAACATTGACTTAAAGAAAAATTTATTTTAATCATGAACAATAACTATATTTGTAACCGAAACTTCACTAAGCTTCTTTGGTTAGCCTCTGCAAGATACTTCTCGCAGTTTCTTTCCAGTGTCCAGGCTTATTGCAGTGGAAGCAAACTCCTTTGCTATCCTTATCAGTTATGTTCTTATTTTCCTTTATTTTTGCATTTCTATATACCTTCTTTGATTCGTTCTTTTTTTCAGAAGATCATTTGGCCCCTACCAGTAAGACATGGTCTTTCTTGGTTAGAAAGTGACTCTCAACATTTTTCAACATGTTAAGCAAATCAGCGAGGCTGATATCTAGCTTGTTTATATGAAAAATTCACAACAATTGTGAAAGGAGTCCGAGAGTGAGTGCAAGATCAAATCTTAGCTCAACTCTCCAGCCATGACAAAACATGTTGTCCTAATTGTTCAATCATATTGATCATGATAAGGACTTTTGTCTGTACTATAGTGTCATTGGTCATTCTAGATCGGAAGAGCTCCTTAGATATTTGATATCTATCTGTCCTACTTTCCTCACCATCAACTACTTGATGTGAAGGAGTATAGTAGGATCATCCATAGTTTCATGTTGATGCTGAAACTTGTTACTCATGGATACGAGCATGATGCATTGAGCCAACTGTGCATCATCTTGCCATTTCTAAAAGTTGCAATATCTTCCTCAAAGGCATTGTCTGCAACCATTGCAGGGATATGTGTATTAAGGACATAAGATAGCTTTTCAGCCGTGAGAACTATTCTCAAATTCCTTAACCAATCCGTTTAATTCGGTCCAGTTAAATAGCATCTAATATACTTTGCAGTGATAGTAATTTTGACATTGTAAAATTCTATATATGAATTTGTAATAAACAACATTTTAGCATACATTCTTTTATTAATTACCAAAATAAATTAGGTCTTGTTTTAAATTGATATCTCCCACTATTTTCTTCAAATTATATTACCTTCACTTATATAGTTCGGCAAAATTTAATTAAAGTTTTTGCTAGTGAGAATAAGGATCTCATTTCAAATGTATATAGCCTTGTGGTGACACAACAAACTATATATAAATAAATAGGTAGACAACTCTTGTCAATTACATCAACTATGTAACTCCTTGTATTTTGCCTCTTAGATTATTTTAATCAAGTGGTGGCACATCCGAATCAAAATTATCCAAGTTAAGTCCAACCTAGCACTCCATATATTCAAAAAAGAAAAATATTGTCCTTGTGGTGACACAACAAAACAATATTGTTCAATTTTCTTTATAAGCATCAAATGTGATAAATTAACATCTTAAATACTTAATACTTGCCTTGTGGTGACACAACAAACTCATATTAAATATTTAATAATCTATTAATTTATATCATGCTAGAAGGCGACGTTCGATATTCTAAATATCTTTGAACGCTTAGGACTTAATATAAAAAAAAATTGAGGGGTTTGTTATTAATTTGTCTCATCTTGTTTAGCGCGCATGCACACACATATATATAAAATACGTGTCATATTAATGAACATGCGAAGCATGTTTACATAATATATAATATATATAGTATAAGCATGCACATATAGAATACTATATTCTACCCGGATTGATTATGGACTTTTATTCTAGTTTGGTTCACTAGAGCCACCAAGTGAACTCTAGTGAACCAAAAGGTCAAACACTAGGGGTACAATAATTAATATTTAAATATAACTATTACATTTAAACCCGAGCTCCATTATAAACGGGTCTTCAAGCGCTCCTTGCTCCTATTCTTAATTATTTTATAATTAAAATAAAAAGTTTATTTTAATATTAAAATAAAATGTTTATTTTAATCTTAAAATAAAAGTTTATTTTAATTTTAAAATTAGATTTCATGCTAACTAATTAGAGTTGAAATTGGATTCCATGATAACTAATTGGAGTTGAAATTGGATTACATGTTTCCTTAAATAAAGGAGTTTTTTTATATATGAAATAAGATTTCATATTATTCAAAATAAAGGAGTTTATTTGTGAATAGGAAAGAGAATATGTGTTTCCTTTAATAAAAGAATTTTTTTACTTGGAATTGGATTCCATAATTAATTAAAATAAAGGAGTTTATTTTGATTAAAGATTTTGATTAAAATAAAATAGTTTATTTTATTTAAAATTGGATAAATTAAAATAAAAAGGGTTTTATTTTGATTTAAATTTGGATTAATATAAAGGAGTTTATTTTGATTCAAAATTAGATTTTATACTAAATAAATATGCCCATTAAATGATATCAATATATATATTGAATATTTATTATTCATGAGATGAATTAATTTAGTGATGCATATGGTGATGTGTATAATAATAAATGGGATTGATTATGGACTATTGACCAATGTGATTAGATTTTATTTTAGTTGGATGCATGAATGTATGGGTTTTATTAAATGGGGTATGCGTACCTCGTCTTCTCTAATTTTTCTTAATGTAAATTCTATCTCCCTCCTATGTGCTTCCCCTTGATTGTTGATCAAGGTTTCTATTTATTTTAAATAGTTTTGTAATAGGAATAGTTAGAATTAATTTTTGGTATGCCAATATCCATAGTTTCTAATCAAGACCCAAGATTCACTTCAAGATTTTGGGTTAGTTTGTAAAAAGTTATGGACACGGATTTACGATTTAGTTCAGCACATCATCCTCAAACGGATGGGCAGTCGGAAAGGACTATTCAAACTTTTGAAGATTTATTAAGACTCTGTGTCCTTGACTTCAAGGAAAGTTGGGACAAGTTCTTACCATTGGTAGAGTTTTCCTACAATAATAGTTATCAAGCAAGTATTGGCATGGCTCCATTTGAGGTGTTGTATGAAAGAAAGTGTCGTTCTCCAGTATGCTGCGATGAGGTGGGTGAAGCAACGTTGTTGGGACCAGATTTGGTACGTATGACTACGGAAAAGATGTAAACGATCCGACAACATATAAAACCTCACAAGATCGACAAAAGAGTTATGCTGATCTTTGTCGAAAGGACGTGGAATTCAATATTGGAGAGCATGTGTTGTTACGTGTTGCTTCATGGAAAGGAGTTACGAGATTTGGAAAGAGAGAAAAGCTCAATCCTCGATTCATTGGCCCATTTTTAATCCTCGATCGAGTAGGAACTATGGCCTACATACTCACCTTACCGTCAAGTATGTCTCGTGTTCATAACGTTTTTTACATATCTATGTTACGTAAATATGTGAAAGACCCGAACCATATTATTGAATTAGAACCAGACGAGATAGAGGAAGATATAACATATGAAGAGTTAACTGTTAAAATCTTGGATAAGAAGGATCATATTCTACGCTCTAAGGTTATACCTCAAGTTAAAATTTTATGGAAAAACCACGATGTGGAGGAAATGACCTGTGAGTTAGAATCTGAGATGAAGTCAAGATATCCTCACCTCTTCGATACACCAGGTACGTACCCTAATTTCGAGGACGAAATTTCATAAGAAGAGGAGATTGTAAGACCCCAACTTTTATGAATAGAGAATAATTTACTCGAAATATACTTTTGAATATTATGGTGTGGATTTGATATAATGTTATAGTTATGGGTAATATTTACAAATTTTGCAAAGTAAGTTTAACAGAAAATATTCGTACGACGACACAATCATTGGCGGACCCCACAACGAAAGTATTGTCGTAGTAAGAAAATGACAGAATTATCTTTTTATAAAAGTAATGGCGAAAGTGTTACCGTTAAAACTGTTGAACTACTCGATAGTAAAATTACAGTAATATGCGTGGTTGCATAGTAGCACACGGTATTGGTTATTAATGCTTACTTGAGAAGTCACTCAGTTATACTCAATTATTACTATAGTAATTTGTCACAGTATCATCTGCATAATATGATATATTATTAAATCAATAATTGAGACGACAAAGCTATTCATATTATTAAATTACAATATTGACAATGTCTAAAAGTTCTGTCAAGGAGAGGTTTGGTCATCTAATTGCACGTCAATAAGGAGAAATCCTTATCGGAAAGCCCCCTCTTTCCTGGGAACGACCTGGTTGTTAAATATTGTGAGTTATAATATTAATGATGAATAAGTTCGTGTTGATTAAAGATGAAATTGATAGTTCCATTGTGTTAGAATTTTTAGTGTTAGTGGAAATCGACATTTATTTCGATATTAATTGATGTCTGGAAGTTATACTGATCAATCGGGTAATTAATCGGATAAATGAGCAATTAATTGCTATTAATTCACATGATTATAACTATTTGTTCACATGTGTGTACTATTGATTCACATTCTTGTACTATTAGGGGTGGTGGTGCAAGATTGATAATACTTGCATGACTAAGTTAAAAAATAGAGGTATAGATGGATGTACTATACTGTAATTCGTATTTTCACATGTCTAGAACTATTGATTCACATGATTTACTATTAATTCATATTATTTACTATTAGGGGAGGTGGTGCAAATTTGATAATACTTACAGGACTAAATTAAAAATGAAGAAAAAGAGGAAGGTATTATACTGTAATATTTTGAGCCCCAAAACGTGCAATTATCGAAACTATATTTTTTTATAAATAGAAGCTCATTCTTCCTTCATTTCTCACCAATTCACAAAAGCTATAGAGTAATTATTAGAGAGAGAAAGAAGAAGAGAAGTCTGCTACCTTACTATTTCAGTATCTAATTTTTCTAAGGTTCGTATTCATAAAGAGAGTTATTTTCTTCAATACTCATAAGGGTTGTTATTCCATTCTTTATTATTATGTTGGAATAACCTGTCTATGTGAAGTATCGCATACATGGTGAAATTCTTTTGTTATTCCATTCTTTATTATTTTGTTGGAATAACTTATCTGTGCGGTCTATCGCATGCCTGGTGAATTCTGTTGTTATTTCATTCTTTATTATTATGTTAGAATATCCTGTCTGTACGAATTACGCATGACCTGGTTCCCTTCTTTATTATTCTGTTGGAATATTCTGTCTGTGCGGATTACGCATGACCTGGTTCCATTCTTTATTCTTCTGTTGGAATAATCTGTCTATGTGGACTACCGTATGCATGGTGAATGATCCTTCATATTTATTCCTTATTAAATTATGAAAATGATCTGTCTACATAGATTACCGCATGGCGGGTAAAAAATCCATTTACAGTTTCATATATTCTATTATACTCAGTTGGTTAAAGTTTTGGCTTCTATACTTCATGAAATTAGTAGAATATCCTGGATATTTGCGCTTCATCCAGTATCTTTTTATGGAAATATTCTTCTGAGCATTCTTGAATTTTACTCCACAAAGCAGTATCATGTTGACAATTTGGACGTTATTGATTTCTGGATAAATTAAATTATAAATCTTTAAAATTTATCTTGAACTTGTTTTATTAAATTATTATGTCATTGCCATCATCCTCATGCTTATATTGTGATGAAAGTCATATTTAGCTTACGTGCATAGATGGACTTGGTATGATTATGATCAGGAATTATTCGATATAATCATGACCGTAATGTGACGAATGATGTGGAGAAAGTCCTCATTGGCCTGTTGTTCATTGATGGACAGTTGTTGGTATGATTATGACCAGTGATTATTCGGTATAATCATGATCATTGATGATTACATGAATATCCTTAGCCGTGGTGTAGGGATGATTTGATTTTATTTATTAAGCTGAGTCTCAGCGATAAGTTGATGAAAAACTTTTTAAATCATAGAAGATAGTAGATTTTATGCTCTACTTGACTCTTCTAATGGATTGCTTGTTCCGTTGTAGTTAAACTTGTTGTCTATTATATTCTATCAGTTTAATATTGTTGAGGGCTAATGATAATTTATTCTGCATTATCTTAGTCATAATACTTCTTACTGGGCTAGTTGAGCTCACCCTTTTGCTTTCATTGTTCTCTTCAGGAAATGAGAACGTAGTCGGGACTAGTCGGGAAATGGAGTGATGGTCCGAGATGGTGTCATAGTAGTCCTCACTATTCTATAAAAAAGTGTGATAATAAATGTAATGAGGACTCCATTGAGTGTGGATAATGTCTAGATGACAATATTTGTATTAAAACTCATAGCATATGTTTTGTCGTATTTTATACGACAGTTGTATAATTAAGTTTTTATTTGTATTTTGTACAATGTATTTGACGACTCAAGATGGGTGATGTATACCTGTTTTGGGGACGTCATAGATAATAGCTAATTTTGTCATGATGACGTATATATAGGATAATTGTGGTTTGGATTATAACGGTTTAGCCTACGAGCAAGGCAAGTTTCTAAACCTATCTTTTTACATTGAGCAAGTTTTCTAACTCCATACTTTCGTTGAGTTAGTTGTTATGTTTTGCAAGTTTCCTAACTCTATATCTTATTGAGCAAGTTTTCTAACTCTATACTTTGTTTAGCAAATTTTACTTTCGTTGAATAAAGTTCATTTTGTTGAGCTAGTTCTATTATTATGTTGTACAAGTTTTTCTAAACCTAAGCTCGTACCTTTAGCATGCCAATATCTTTATTCTGATGAACAAGTTTATCGTTCAAATTATTATTTGTCGTGCATGCTTGATATTCAATTCTAAGATGTAACCTTAGCTTCATGTTGTTCAAAGCAAGGTATGATATATTATTCAATCGTTATGCTATTAGATTATTCCTAAATCATGAACTTAGAATGCAATGTTTATCCAGTTATGATTATTTAATAACATAGTGTTATTACCTTTTATTCAACTAATCCTTAGTTGATGTCCGTTGAATTCCAAATTACCTTGAAGTGTATCCAAACTAAACTGACTTTGGTGCGGACTTGTACTCTAAATACTGAGATGAACAACTCTAGTATTAGGGGTTACGCTTAGTTTATACTTTGCGCTAAAATATTTGTGCACAATACATTGTACGAAGGATTAATCCCCCTAAGTACGTTGGAGTTCTTATAGTCTTATGACAGTTAAAGTTAAAGTTGAAAGATTACTTATAACTATGGACATGATTCGTGGTCATTAGACCCTCAGTGGAATGTTAGGATTTCATTAATAGAACATATTATTCAGTTCTATTGAGCCTAGTATTTGGCTAATGATGTAAAGGTTAAAGTTTTATTTATTGAAATTCCAAGTGAGCCTTGTTTGCTCACTCTTGCCTGTATCACCATTACAGCTAAAATTGAAAAGGGTGACGTTGTAAGACCCCAACTTTTATAAATGAAGATGAATTTTTTATAAATATCATTTTTAAATATTATGGAGTTAATTTGATATAATGTTATAGTTGTGGGTAATATTTATAAATTTTGTAAAGTACGTAAGTTGTTATATAATATTCGATTGGTCGGAGAATATTCGTTTTAACAGGGAATATTCGTACAACGACACAATCATTGGTGGACCCCACAACGGAATTATTGTCGGATTGAGAAAACGACAAAAATATTTTATTAAAAATAACAGCGAAAATTTTACCATTGTTACTGTTGAACTACTCGGTAGTAAAAGTACAGTAATACGTGTGGTTGCATAGTAGCACACGGTATTGATTATTAATGCTTATGTGAGAAGTCACTCAGTTTGATTCAATTATTGTCAGTTAATAATATGAATTATTTAGCGATAATGACGTTTTGTTTTATTCGTATTATTAACGTAATAAAACAGAAACATCTTTTTATATAAAACAGAATACTTTATTAAAGTTATTCTATAAATAGAATATATTATATTTTATTTAAAAGATTTTTCTTTAAATATGGACCGTCAGATTAAAGTAATCAATCTGGACCGTTCATGGATTAGTTACTATGCATTCTATTTTTCTATAAATAGCAGCTCATTCCTTCATTATTTCTTACGAATTCACTGAACTCTAGAGAGAGAAACTATAGAGAGAACTATAGAGAGAGAGAAGAAGAGTATTCTGCTACTTAACTACTTCCTTATTTCAGCTCGTCTTTAAAACGGTAAGGGGTGTTATTCTTTCTTATTCATGAAGAGAACTGTTGTTATTCCATTTCTTATTATTCTGTTGGAATAACCTGTATACGCGGTCTACCCTATACTTGGTGACATTCTTCTATTATTCTGTTGGAACATCCTGTCTGTGTGTTTTACACCGGACCTGGTTCCGTCTTGTTATTATTCTGTTGGAATATCATGTCTGTGTATTTTTACACCGGACCTGGTTCCATTATTTATTATTCTGTCGGAATATCCTGTCTGTGCGTTTACGCCGGACCTGGTTCTATTATTTATTATTCTGTTGAATAACCTGTCTGTGCGGTCTATCGCATGCATGGTGATTTCTTTTGTTATTCCATTCTTTATTATACTCAGTTGGTTAAGTTTTGACTTCTATACTCCATGAAATTTATGGAATATCCTTGATATTTGCGCTTCATCTAGTATCTATTCATGAAAATATTCTCCTGATCATTCTTGAATTTTACTCCACAAAGCAGTATCATGTTGACAATTTGGACGTTGTTAATTCTTGGATAAATTAATTCTTGAACTTGTTTTATTGAATTCTTATATCATTGTCATCATCCTCATGTTTATAAAATGTTGAAAGTCATCTGTGGCCTGTAGTGCATAGATGGACTTGGTATGATTATGACCAGGGATTATTCGGTATAATCATGACCGTAATGTTACAAATGATGTGGTAAAAGTCCTCATTGGCCCGTAGTGCATTGATGGACAGTTGTTGGCATGATCATGACCATTAATGAATATACGAATATCCTTGGCCGTAGTGCAGGGGTGATTCGATGATGTGGATTATTTTATTAAGCTGAGTCTCAGCGATCACAGTGTTGGAAAATCTTTTAAATCATAAAAGATAGTAGAGTTTATTTTCTACTTGACTCTTTTAATGGATTGCTTGTTCCGCTACAGTTAAACTTGATGTCTATTATATTTTATCAGTTTAACATTGTTGAAGGCTAATGATAATTTATTCTGCATTATCTTAGTCATAATATTTCTTACTGGGCTAGTTGAGCTCACCCTTTCTTTCACTGTTCTCTTCAGGAAATGAGAACGTAGCTGGGGCAAGTCGGGGAACGGAGTGATGGTCCGAATGATAGTATTAGTTAGTAGTCCTCACTATTCTATGTAATGGTGTGTTAATAATGTAATGAGGACTCCTTTTGAGTATGAATACTCTCTAGAAGATAATATTTGTATTCAAACTCACAGTTTATGTTTTGTCGTATTGTACACGACAGTTGTATTATTAAGTTGTATTTGTATTCTGTACTATGTATCTGACGACCCAAGATGGGTGATGTATACCTAATTTTGGGGGCGTCACAGTTGGTATCAGAGCTTAGGGATATGATCCCTGGCTAAGATGTGAGAATAGAACTAGGAGGGGAGAGACGGGGAATTCCTTCGCTAGTATGACCTACCTAAGTTTATTTGCATGGTATTTAATTGGTCGGTCATAATATAAGGATAATATATGACATATCAATTAACTTTTATTTTGTGGCAGTATCTGAAAATGGCATCTGAGAATGTTGAGAATAGCAATGGAGCACAGGCGACTATTGATTCACCACATATCAATAATCAGGATAATGTTCATCAGGAAGGTGACAATCCTCATGCAAACAACAACACTGACCAGATGATGAATGATGGAATGTTCAGAGGTTTTATGCAATTCATGCAACAACAGGTGAAAGCGGCTCCTGTCCACAACGTAGGTGGAAATACTGGAAACTCTCAGGCGGTCACCGCTAAACAGTTTAAGGAG
Source organism: Panax notoginseng (assembly GCA_016801055.1). Lineage (NCBI taxonomy): Eukaryota > Viridiplantae > Streptophyta > Magnoliopsida > Apiales > Araliaceae > Panax > Panax notoginseng. Next base: position 56,331,754 of record CM029017.1, on the reverse strand, counting down.
CTGGGACCACCGGAGTTTAAGGGAGAACCCAAACCACTTGTAGCTGAAACATGGATAAAGCAGATCACCAAGATATTTGATGTCTTGGGTTGCTCCGAGGAGCAAAAGGTTCCCTTTGCCGCCTTTATGTTGCGAGGAGAGGCAGATTACTGGTGGGAATCGATAAAGCGTACTCAACCTGCCGCACTGAAGATGTCTTGGGAGAAGTTCCAAGAGCTGTTTAACGACAAATACTTTCCCGAGAGTATTCGTCACATGAAGGAGGTGGAGTTCATCAAATTGGAGCAGAATAATATGACCGTGTCGCAGTACGAGGCAAAATTTGCGGAGTTATCCCGGTTTGCGTCCCACCTGGTGGATAATGAAGAAAGAATGACGCGGATGTTTTTAAGAGGTTTGAAGCCGGAGATACGTCAACATCTTGTTTCTCATAAACTGTGTTTGTATTCAGATGTTGTAAATAGGGCTCAGTTGGTGGAGCGCGATAACGAGACAACGCAACCAAAAGAGAGCAGCCGGCAAAATGATAATACCAGTGAGAGCAGTCATCGAAGCGGTGACAACAAGCGTGGAGGGAATCAACAGGCCAGAAATGGTAACCACTTCGGTGGTAATCAGGGCCAAAACAATAAGAATGGACATTTCAAGAAGAGGAGATTCAACAATGATGGAAAGACGTCAGCACCAGCACCTGTCGTTAAGGAAGGAGAACGACCACCTATCATATGTTTCAAATGCGGAGGGGAGGGGCACATCAGTCCAAACTGCGCGATGCCGTCCAAAGCATGTTATAATTGTGGAAGAGAAGGTCATTTAGCCCGATTTTGTCGTTTACCGAAGACAAATTCAGCTAGGATGGAGGCACCAAAGGCCGTCCCAGAAAAGTCAAAACCGGTTGTGCAAGGGAGAGCGTTTGTTGTGAACTCCCAGAGAGCAAGGAACCCGAATGAGGTCATCACGGGTAAGCTTATCATAAACTCTAACGAAGTCTATACTTTATTTGATACCGGTTCTACCCATTCTTTTATTTCTCCTACTTGCGCTCATCGATTAAATTTGATTCCGGAGAAATTAGACTTTGACTTAGCTGTTGAAACTCCATTGGGAGAAACCTTCATTACATCCACGGTTTATAAGTCTTGTTTGGTTCAAGTTGGTACCCACACATTACCTGTCGATCTTATTTCATTAAAAATACTTGCATTTGACGTGATTCTAGGGATTGATTGGTTAACTACTCATCATGCAAAAATTGATTGTTTTCGTAAGGTTGTTAGCTTTCATATTCCTAATCGACCTATTATGCGAATTCAAGCAACCAAACCATTAAAATCAATCGCTGTCATCTCAAGCCATAAAGCTATTCGTTTATTGAAAAACGGATGTCAAGCTTTCTTAGCTCATGTCACAGATCTAAACAAAAATACGTCAGCTTTGAATGATATTTCTGTTGTTAATAAATTTCCTGACGTATTTCCCGAAGAACTTCCTGGCCTACCCCCAGAGCGTGAAATTGAATTTTGTATCGACCTTGAACCCGGTACAAAACCCATTTCCAAAGCCCCATATCGAATGGCTCCTATTGAACTTCAGGAGTTAAAGACCCAACTGCAGGAATTGTTAGACATTGGTTTTATTCGTCCTAGTACTTCTCCTTGGGGTGCTCCTGTTCTGTTCGTGAAGAAGAAAGATGGGAGTATGCGACTTTGTATTGATTATCGGGAGTTGAATCATGTCACCATCAAAAATAGGTACCCATTGCCACGTATTGATGACCTGTTTGACCAGTTGCAAGGAGCACAATTCTTTTCAAAGATCGATCTTCGTTCTGGATATCATCAGCTGAAGGTTAGAACTGAGGATATTCCAAAGACTGCCTTTAGAACTCGGTATGGGCATTATGAATTCTTAGTTATGTCTTTTGGATTGACTAATGCTCCTGCTGCCTTCATGGATATGATGAACAGGGTATTCAAGGAATATTTGGATCACTTTGTGGTCGTCTTTATCGATGACATCCTTGTTTATTCCAAAAGCCGTGAAGATCATGAGCAACACTTGAGGCTGGTACTCCAAAAGCTTCGTGAATACAAACTTTATGCCAAGTTGAAGAAATGCGAGTTCTGGCTGGAAGAGGTAGCATTCCTTGGGCACGTAGTATCAAGTCGTGGAATATCGGTTGACCCGGCAAAGATTGAAGCTATTCAAAGCTGGGAGCAACCTAAATCAGTGACCGAGGTACGTAGCTTTCTTGGTTTAGCTGGTTATTATCGGAGATTCGTGGAAGGATTTTCTCGAATCGCTACTCCATTAACTCAGCTGACTCGGAAAGATACAAAGTTCGGTTGGAGCGAAGAATGTGAGCAGAGTTTTCAAGAACTCAAGAGGAGACTCATTTCAGCACCTGTTCTAACAATACCATCTGGCTCGGAGGGATTTGTCATCTACAGTGATGCTTCGAGCAAAGGGTTGGGATGCGTTCTCATGCAACATGGAAAAGTCATAGCCTATGCATCAAGACAACTCAAGGAATATGAGAGGAATTATCCTACTCATGATCTAGAGTTGGCAGCTGTTGTCTTTGCACTTAAAATTTGGAGGCATTACTTGTATGGGGAGAAGGTGGAGATCTTTACGGATCATAAAAGCCTCAAATATTTCTTCACTCAAAAGGAACTCAACATGCGACAACGACGTTGGCTTGAACTGTTGAAAGATTATGATCATACCATTCAATACCATCCTGGAAAAGCGAACGTGGTAGCTGACGCATTGAGTAGAAGATCATATGCAAGTACGAGTGCAATATTGTCAACACAAAGGCCCATTTTGTGTGACTTGCAAAGGATGGAGATAGAGTTAAAGACTCCAGGGACCCATGTGATGATGGCGAATATACGAGTAGAACCAACTTTAATCGATAAAGTTAAAGCTGCTCAAGCTACAGACCTGGAGCTGATGCGTATGAGGAAGAAAGTGCAAGAAGGTTCTATGCCGGAAGCAAGAATCGATGAAGAAGGAATACTTCGAGTCAACTCCAGACTTTGTGTTCCTAACAACCCTGATTTAAAGTATGAAATCATGATGGAGGCGCACAACACACCGTTTGCAATCCATCCTGGAAGTACCAAAATGTATCATGATCTTCGTCATACATTTTGGTGGAGCAATATGAAGAGAGAGATAGCGTTGTTTATCTCAAGGTGTCTAACTTGTCAACGAGTCAAAGCGGAGCATCAAGTACCAAAAGGTCCATTGCAACCACTTGAAATTCCAGAATGGAAGTGGGAGCACATTACCATGGATTTCGTTACCGGTCTTCCTAAGGTTTCTCAAGGTATAGATGCGATTTGGGTCATTGTTGATAGATTGACCAAGTCTGCTCATTTCTTACCGATACGAGAAACTTATACACTTGAACGTCTTGCTCGTATGTACATAAACGAGATTGTAAGACTGCATGGTATGCCAGTATCCATAGTTTCTGATCGAGACCCAAGATTCACTTCACGATTTTGGGTTAGTTTACAAAAAGCTATGGGCACGGAGTTACGATTTAGTTCAGCATATCATCCTCAGACGGACGGACAATCAGAGAGGACTATTCAAACTCTTGAAGATCTATTAAGACTCTGTGTCTTTGACTTCAAGGAAAGTTGGGACAAGTTCTTACCATTGGTGGAGTTTTCCTACAACAACAGTTATCAAGCAAGTATTGGCATGGCTCCATTCGAAGCATTGTATGGAAGAAAATGTCGTTCTCCAGTATGCTGGGATGAGGTGGGTGAAGCAACGTTGTTGGGACCGGAGTTGGTACGTATGACTACAGAAAAGATTCAAACGATCCGACAACGTATAAAAACCTCACAAGATCGACAAAAGAGTTATGCTGATCTTCATCGAAAGGATGTGGAATTTGATGTAGGAGATCATGTGTTCTTACGTGTTGCTCCATGGAAAGGAGTTACGAGATTTGGAAAGAGAGGAAAGCTCAATCCTCGATTCATCGGTCCATTTTTAATCCTCGATCGAGTAGGAACTGTGGCTTATAGACTCGCTTTACCGCCAAGTATGTCTCGTGTTCATAACGTTTTTCACATATCCATGTTACGCAAATATGTGGAAGACCCGAACCACATTATTGAGTTAGAACCGGACGAAATAGCGGAAGATTTGACGTATGAAGAAGTTCCTGTTCAAATCTTGGATAAGAAGGAACATATTCTACGCTCCAAGGTTATACCTCAAGTCAAAGTTTTGTGGAGAAACCACGATGTTGAGGAAATGACTTGGGAGTTAGAATCTGAAATGAAATCAAGGTATCCTTACCTCTTCGACATACCAGGTACGTACCCTAATTTCGAGGGCGAAATTTCATAAGAAGGGGAGGTTGTAAGACCCCAATTTTTATAAATAAAGATGAATTTTTTATAAATATCATTTTTGAATATTATGGAGTTAATTTGATATAATGTTATAGTTGTGGGTAATATTTATAAATTTTGTAAAGTACGCAAGTTGTTATATAATATTCGATTGGTCGGAGAATATTCGTTTTAACAGGGAATATTCGTACAACGACACAATCATTGGTGGACCCCACAACGGAATTATTGTCGGATTGAGAAAACGACAAAAATATTTTATTAAAAATAACGGCGGAAATTTTACCATTGTTACTGTTGAACTACTCGGTAGTAAAAGTACAGTAATACGTGTGGTTGCATAGTAGCACACGGTATTGATTATTAATGCTTATGTGAGAAGTCACTCAGTTTGATTCAATTATTGTCAGTTAATAATATGAATTATTTAGCGATAATGACGTTTTGTTTTATTCGTATTATTAACGTAATAAAACAGAAACATCTTTTTATATAAAACAGAATACTTTATTAAAGTTATTCTATAAATAGAATATATTATATTTTATTTAAAAGATTTTTCTTTAAATATGGACCGTCAGATTAAAGTAATCAATCTGGACCGTTCATGGATTAGTTACTATGCATTCTATTTTTCTATAAATAGCAGCTCATTCCTTCATTATTTCTTACGAATTCACTGAACTCTAGAGAGAGAAACTATAGAGAGAACTATAGAGAGAGAGAAGAAGAGTATTCTGCTACTTAACTACTTCCTTATTTCAGCTCGTCTTTAAAACGGTAAGGGGTGTTATTCTTTCTTATTCATGAAGAGAACTGTTGTTATTCTATTTCTTATTATTCTGTTGGAATAACCTGTATACGCGGTCTACCCTATACTTGGTGACATTCTTCTATTATTCTGTTGGAACATCCTGTCTGTGTGTTTTACACCGGACCTGGTTCCGTCTTGTTATTATTCTGTTGAAATATCCTGTCTGTGTGTTTTACACCGGACCTGGTTCCATTATTTATTATTCTGTCGGAATATCCTGTCTGTGCGTTTACGCCGGACCTGGTTCCATTATTTATTATTCTGTTAGAATAACCTGTCTGTGCGGTCTATCGCATGCATGGTGATTTCTTTTGTTATTCCATTCTTTATTATACTCAGTTGGTTAAGTTTTGACTTCTATACTCCATGAAATTTGTGGAATATCCTTGACATTTGCGCTTCATCTAGTATCTATTCATGAAAATATTCTCCTGATCATTCTTGAATTTTACTCCACAAAGTAGTATCATGTTGACAATTTGGACGTTGTTAATTCTTGGATAAATTAATTCTTGAACTTGTTTTATTGAATTCTTATATCATTGTCATCATCCTCATGTTTATATTCTGTTGAAAGTCATCTGTGGCCTGTAGTGCATAGATGGACTTGGTATGATTATGACCAGGGATTATTCGGTGTAATCATGACCGTAATGTTACGAATGATGTGGTAAAAGTCCTCATTGGCCCGTAGTGCATTGATGGACAGTTGTTGGCATGATCATGACCATTAATGAATATACGAATATCCTTGGCCGTAGTGCAGGGGTGATTCGATGATGTGAATTATTTTATTAAGCTGAGTCTCAGCGATCACAGTGTTGGAAAATCTTTTAAATCATAAAAGATAGTAGAGTTTATTTTCTACTTGACTCTTTTAATGGATTGCTTGTTCCGCTACAGTTAAACTTGATGTCTATTATATTTTATCAGTTTAACATTGTTGAAGGCTAATGATAATTTATTCTGCATTATCTTAGTCGTAATATTTCTTACTGGGCTAGTTGAGCTCACCCTTTCTTTCACTGTTCTCTTCAGGAAATGAGAACGTAGCTGGGGCAAGTCGGGGAACGGAGTGATGGTCCGAATGATAGTATTAGTTAGTAGTCCTCACTATTCTATGTAATGGTGTGTTAATAATGTAATGAGGACTCCTTTTGAGTATGAATACTCTCTAGAAGATAATATTTGTATTCAAACTCACAGTTTATATTTTGTCGTATTGTACACGATAGTTGTATTATTAAGTTGTATTTGTATTCTGTACTATGTATCTGACGACCCAAGATGGGTGATGTATACCTAATTTTGGGGGCGTCACAGACGTACCTTGCACCAGTAAAGGAAAGGGAAAGATGAACACGTACTGAAGACTTGTAATCGTTTTGATAGTTTTATTATCAAACTTTGGTTTAAATATTGTAATGAAACTTATTTAAATTTTCTGCATGAATGATTGTTTGTAAAGGTTAGATAACCTGGGAGATTTTTATTTAATGTAATCCTGTATGGGCAGGTTTATTATTCAATTTTATTATGATTGGGTAGTTATAAATAAATGTTTTGATTAAGTGAACACCAAATCTTGAGGAAACGAAGTACCACGATTTGGGGGTGTCACATTTACAAAGTGACTAAGAATTCTTGGCTATTACATTCTCCCTTATTTATAAGAATTCCGTCCCCGGAATTTCATCTAAAGTTACTCAAAAAGATTTGGAAAATCTTTTCTCATCTTTTCCTTGAGTTCTCAAGTAGTTTCTCAGCGTTGTGGTTCCTCTAGACCACTTTGACAAAATGTATAACCTTATTTCTTAATCTCTGCTCCTTCCTATCCAAAATTTCTACAGGGATTTCTTCGTATGATAAGTCCTTCTCGACTTGAATCGGCTCATACGATATCACGTGCTTGTAATCTAGCTTGTATAGACGTAACACTGACACATGAAACACGTTGTGAATATGTTCCAATTCAGGAGGTAGAGCTACCTCGTACGCCACTTCTCCTATCTTCTTCAATATCTCAAATGGTCCAATAAATCTTGGACTCAGTTTACCTTTCTTCCCAAATCTAATTTTCCCTTTCCATGGAGATATTTTTAAAAACACATAACTCCCTACCTCGAAGTCTCTTTTCTTGCGATGAATATCAGCATATTTCTTTTGATGATCCCGAGCTGCTACCAGTCGAGCTCTTATCACCTTAATGATCTCTACCGTATGTTGTACCAATTCTGGTCCCAACAATCTTCGTTCACCCACTTCATCCCAACATAAGGGAGTTCTGCATTTCCTTCCATACAGAGCTTCATACGGTGGCATGCCAATGCTTGCATGATAACTATTATTATATGCAAACTCTACCAGTGGAAGATGATCCTCCCAGCTTCCCTTGAAGTCCATCACACAGGCTCTGAGCATGTCTTCTAATGTTTGAATTGTTCTTTTGCTTTGCCCATCGGTTTGTGGATGGTACGCGGTACTTAACCTTAGCTGTGTCCCCATTCTTTCTTGAAGACTCCTCCAAAAGTTTGACGTAAAATGCGGATCTCTATCAGACACAATTGATATCGGCACTCCATGTCTCGAAATAATTTCCTTGATATACAATTTGGCTAACTGGCCCAAATTATACCTAATCTTGATCGGCAAAAAGTGCGCTGACTTTGTAAGACGATCAACAATCACCCATATCGCATCGTAACCCTTCTGTGTTGTTGGAAGTCCCATCACAAAATCTATCATGACGTGCTCCCACTTCCATTTTGGAATCTCCAACGGCTGCAACAATCCGATGGGTCGTTGATGCTCTGACTTGACTCTCTGACACGTTAGACATCTGCTGACGCATTTTGCAACTTCTCTTTTCATGTTCGGCCACCAGTAATGTTGACGCAAATCTTGATACATCTTCGTACTCCCCTGGTGTATCGAATATCTCGTATTGTGCGCTTCTTGTAAAATCTCTTCTCGTAACTCTGGAGTTGTAGGTACCCATACTCGTCCTTCAAATCTTAGCAATCAAGTGCCATCAATCTTATACTTCAACTCTTTGCCTTCATCTAATCATTTCTTGATGTTACCACATTCTTTATCATTTTATTGTGAATCTTTCACCTTGTCCAATAAAGTTGGACTTGCTTCCATTTCTATTACTCTATCCGAATCCTTTGGATTTTTCACCTCCAACTCCATTTTCTCCTTTTCTCTTACTAATTCTTCATGTTCTGTTAATACAAACAATTTTTCTTGGCTCTTCCTGCTTAAAGCATCTGCCACTACATTAGCCTTTCCCGGATGATATAGAATATCACAATCATAATCTTTGATCAATTCTAACCATCTCCTCTGCCTCATGTTTAATTCCTTCTATGTAAAGATATACTTCAGATTCTTATGGTCTGTGTATATCTCACACTTTTCTCCGTAGAGATAATGTTTCCAAATCTTAAGGTCAAACACTACCACAGCCAATTCTAGATCATGGGTAGGGTATCCCTTCTCATAGTCCTTTAACTATCATGACGCGTATGCAATGACTTTACCATTCTGCATCAATACGCAACCTAGTCCTTTGTGTGATGCGTCACTATACACTGTAAAACCCCCCGTACTATCTGGTAAAGATAACACAGGTGCTTTATTTAGTCGCTTCTTCAATTCTTGAAAACTCTATTCACACTTTTCTGTCCACACATATTTAACTGTCTTCCTCGTTAGATTAGTCAATGGTGTAGCTATCTTTGAGAAATCTTGAATAAACCTCCGGTAATAACCTGCCAATCCTAAGAAACTTCTGACCTCTGTTGGCGTCTTCGGTTGTCCCCAATTTTTCACCGCTTCAACCTTAGCTGGATCAACAGAAATTCCCTCGTTGTCGATAAAATGCCCCAAAAATTGAACTTTCTTCAACCAAAACTCACACTTTGAATATTTTGCATATAGTTTCTCCCTTCTCAATGTTTCCAATACCATCCGTAGATGTTCAGCATGCTCCTCTTCAGTCTTTGAATGCACCAAAATGTAGTCAATGAACACCACCACAAATTTATCCAAATACGGTTTAAATACTCTGTTCATCAAGTCCATAAAAGCAGCTGGCACATTCGTCAGTCCAAACGACATCACTAAGAACTCATAATGGTCGTAACGAGTTCTAAATGTTGTATTTGGTACATCCTCTATTCTAACCTTCAACTGATGATAACCAGTTCTCAGGTCAATCTTCGAAAAACATCTCGCTCCCTTAAGTTGATCAAAAAGATCGTCTATTCTTGGTAAAGGATACTTGTTCTTAATTGTCACCTTATTCAGTTCTCTATAATCTATACACAATCTTATCGAACCATCTTTCTTCTTTACAAACCACACTGGTTCTCCCCACGGAGATACACTAGGTTGAATGTACTTCTTATCCAACAACTTCTGTAGCTGGATCATTAGCTCTTTCATTTCTACCGGAGCTATCCTATACGGTGCTTTCGATATCGATGTTGTCCCCGGTACTAAATCTATTACAAATTCTATCTCTCGGTCTGGTGGAAGTCCAGGAAGTTCTTCTGGAAAGACATCCACAAACTCATTGACTACAGGTATCTGTCCCATGTCCGAATTCACCATCCATGTATCCACTACATGAGCCAAATAACCTTCACATCCTTTCTGTAACATCTTCTTGGACTGCATCATTGTCAGACAACTCATTTGTCTTGGCGACTTACTACCATAAAATACAACCTTAGATTTATTCGGTGTCTTAAGGCGTATGCTCTTCTTCTGACAGTCTATAACTGCTTCATGTTTAAATAACCAATCCATCCCTAGGATAATATCAAATTCTCTCAAGTGTATTGGAATTAAGTTCACCCTTAGCTTATGTCCCCTTATTTCCACACAACAATTTCTATGGATAAACTCTACAGGGATCACTTCTTTATTTGCAACTTCTATATTCATTGGGTTCATTAGCTTTTCACAGGGCAAATCTAATCTTTTTGCAAATTCATCAGACACAAATGAACAGGTAGCTCCCGAATCAAATAATATATATACATTTATATCATTGATCAGAATTATACCTGACACAACCTCCTTTAATGCAACTGCGTCTTGCACAGTCATATTGAATGTTCTTGCAGTCGGCTTACTCTGCAAAGTTGGTCCTCCAATGGTTAACTTTGTAGAACTGCTTTTTTTCCCACTTCCTCCATCTGAATTCTTCTTCAATGGACAATCCTTGATTCGATGTCTCGTTCCTCCACAAGCAAAACAACCCCTTTCTTTGGCTTAGGATAATTTGGTGAAATATGTTCTTCCTGACCACAATTATAACAGACATTTTTTCCTTTCATACACTCTCCCGAGTGATTCTTTCCACACTTTGAATAAGTTGGCTTCTTCTGCTGAGTATTCCCTTGTTGCGTTCTTGATTCGTTGTCACTGTTGTTCCACTTGCGTTTATTGCTGTTACTGCCACCATTGTTGGCACCCTGATTTCCACCTTCCATATTCTTCTTGTTCTTTTCCCTATTGTACTTGGACACCGCTTCACTACCACCTTCTGCAATGATAGCTTTTTCCAACAACATTGAAAACGTATTAATCTGCAAAACTGCCACCTTATTGTATATCCAAGGCTTCAATCCATTCTCAAATCTACGCGCCTTTCTTGCCTCTGTGTCCACCTGATGTGGTGAAAATCTTGCTAGCCCGTTGAATTTGGCTACGTATTCTGAAACTATCATGTTCTCTTGCTTCAATTCAAGAAATTTCACTTCCATCCTAGCTTGCATGCTCGGCGAGAAATAATTTTAGAAGAACAACTCCTTAAACCTTGTCCAAGTTACCACTACTGTTCCGGCTCTAGCCTGGTTTGATTCCCACCAATAATTAGCTTCACCTTTCATTAAATAGGTAGCAAAAGCTGTCTTTTGCCCCTCTGCTACTCTAGCAATCATAAATGCTTTTTCCATCTCCTTCACCCAGGTCTGAGCTTCAATAGGGTCTGTGGTTCCCTTAAATTCTGGCGGTCCGACTGCTTTAAAGTCTTTAAAATTTGCCAATTCAACATCTGACCTACCTCCTTCATTATTTACAGCTCTTTCCTCCCGCTGGTTATGATTTACGATTTTGACGTCTTGGCGGCATTATCTGATTAAACAAAATCTTAATTTATTATTTTGAGTTTCATTATATGTTATATCTTCTAAGTGTTTAAAATATAACATGTAATTTAAACTCTAATAATAATATTATCATGATGTTGTATTATCGAATTCAACCTGCTAAATTAACTAATTCAGCTTGCTGAATTAACACAGCTTACTGAATTAACAAATTCAGCTTGCTGAATAACATATTCAGCTTATTGAATAACACATTCAGCTTGCTGAATTAACATATTCGATTTACTGACTTTTCAAATCATCAAACAGATAGCTTCTCATTTTAATTCTTAATACTTATCTATTTAATCACACATGTAATTATAATACTGCATTTATATTCATATACCAAATCTTAGCGTCATACACTTACATGCTTGACATATTTTTATAAACACTAACTATCCCATTTTTAAACATCAAAAGATGGGATCTACCAAAAATATACTTCCCTATTCACATAAATGGGGATACATCATATTCATATACTACCTCACACCTACTGAGGTTTACATCAAACATATAACTCTAATAACCAAAAGGGGTACTACTGTATCTATCTACATATCATCCAAGCTAACATCTCACTGACTGCCCGACTGAGCCTCCTCGGTCTGAGTATGCTCATGAGGTGCAACTCCATTCATGCGACGTCGAACGGAGCGGCTAGACTCGCCAATCTCGAAGTACGACTTCCTTTCTCCTACTTAGGGACTCGAATATGTTGCATCTAAAGCTCGTCTCAAGGACTCCATCCTAACTCGTCTGACCTTTGCCTCAACCTCTAACTGATCCACTCTTCTCGCTACTTAGACCTAGGCATCCTCAACTCGGATCCTATCAGCGATCTCTAAGTCCAACCTCAGGTACAACGTTTGATGCTCAATACTCAATATTGCAAACTTATTCTTCTCCTGCTCTAGTCGGGCTTTCATCTCTGCTAGATCTTGCTGAGCCTGATAAGCTATATCCAAGTACTGCTGCTCCGTAAACTGAATAGTATGATTCTCTATCTCCAATTGTGCCACTTTTTCCTCTAATTCCGTGTTTCTTGCCATTAAATCTCTTATCAAGACATCCTCTGCAGTGTCCTCCGCCTCTATAGGCTCCTGAACAGGGACCACCTAATCCTGCTCCACTGAATGACTCTCATGTCTCTCTTCGGATATCCTACAATATCAAAACGACAAAACAACATCAGTATCACAATAAAATATATTCATTGATGAAATGAAATAATATTTTATTATGTACTACTCATACTAGATGAATTTCCTTAATTCATTTCTTAACATACTCTATACGAGTTTTCTTCTAAGGTTATAACCTAGGTTTCGCATCCTAAAGTTTATAACCTACAACTTTGATACCAACATATGACACCCCCAAATCCGGGTTCTCAAACCTCGGGTTTGGTGCTCACAATTTATTCATCATTGTAAGACCCCAAATTTTATGAATAAAGATTTAATTTTTTCGAAATATTTTTTTAATATTATGGTCTGAATTTGAGATAGTGTTATAGTTGTGGGTAGTATTTATAAATTTTACAAAGTATGCAAGTTGTTATATAATATTCGATTGGTCTGGGAATATTTGTTTTAACACGGAATATTCGTACGACGGCACAATCATTGGTAGACCCCACAACGGAAGTATTGTCGTAGTTAGAAAACGACAGAATTATCATTTTATAAAAATAACGGCGAAAGTGTTATCGTTAAAACTGTTGAACTACTCGGTAGTAAAAGTACAGTAATACGCATGGTTGCATAATAGCACACGGTATTGATTATTGATGCTTACGTAAGAAGTCACTCAGTTATACTCAATTATTGCTACAGTAATTGCTGCATCATATCTCTCATATTATTGATTCAATTATTGTCACAGTATCATCTGCATAATATGTTATATTATTAAATCAATAATTGAAACGACAAAGTTATTCATATTATTATTTGTAATATTGACAATGTCTAGAAGTTCTGTCAAGGAGAGGTTAGATAATCTAATTGCGCGCCAATAGGGAGAAATCCTTATCGGAAAGCCCCCTCTTTCCTGGGAACGACCTGGTTGTTAAATATTGTGAGTTATAATATTAATGATGAATAAGTTCGTGTTGATTAAAGATAAAATTGATAGTTCCATTGTGTGGGAATTATTAGTGTTAGTGAAAATCGACATTTATTTTGATATTAAATGATGTCTGGAGGTTATATTGACCAATCGGGTAATTAACCGGATAAATGAGCAATTAATTGCTATTAATTCATATGCTTATAACTATGTGTTCACATGTGTGTACTATTGATTCACATGATTTACTATTAGGGGAATTGGTGCAAGATTGATAATACTTGCATGACTAAATTAAAAATGGAGGTATAGTTGAAGGTACTATACTATAATTAGTTTTTTCACATGATTATACTATTGAGTCACATGATTAAACTATTGATTCACATTATTTACTATTAGGGGAGGTAGTGCAAGTTTGATAATACTTGCAGGACTAAAGTAAAAATGAAGAAAAAGAGGGAGATATTATACTGTAATATTTCGAGCCCCAAAATGTACAATTATTGAAATTATATTTTTCTATAAATAGAAGCTCATTCTTTCTTCATTTCTTACCAATTCACTAAAGCTATAAAACATTTATTATAGAGAGAAATTATAGAGAAAAAGAAGAAGAGAAGTCTGCTATCTCACTATTTCAGTATCCAGTTTCTTTTTAAGGTAAAGGGTATTATTTATTTCGTATTCATGAAGAGAGCTATTGTTATTCCATTCCTTATTATTCAGTTAGAATAACCTATATATGCGAAGTACCGCATACATGGTGAAATTCTTCTGTTATTCCATTCTTTATTATTATGTTGGAATAACCTGTCTATGCGAAGTACCGCATACATGGTTAAATTCTTCTATTATTTCATTCTTTATTATTCTGTTGGAATATCATGTCTGTGCGTTTACGCATGACCTGGTTCCATTATTTATTATTCTATCAGAATATCCTGTCTGTGCATTTACGCATGACCTGGTTCCATTATTTATTATTCTGTTGGAATAACCTGTCTGTGAGGTCTATCGCATGCCTGGTGAATTCTTCTGTTATTCCATTCTTTATTATTCTGTTGGAATAACCTATCTACGCGGACTACCGCATGCATGGTGAATTCTTCTGTTATTTCATTCTTTATTATTCTATTAGAATAACCTATCTATGTAGATTACCACATGCATGGTGAATGATCCTTCGTATACATTTCTTATTAAATTGTGGAAATAATTTACGTGTATTATGATGAAAGTCATAATAAAAGCATTAGACTGATGAAAATCATGGGTATATGTAGTATTAGTAAGTGTTATGATGAGTTATGTTGGTTATTCTGTGAAAACATGAAAGTTTCTTAGAAATCACAAAGGGTTGAAAAATCAGATTTTGGTGAAAATGAAACATGAAATTCAATTGACCATGTCTCCTATTATATTTCAAAATTTTGAGTGTGGTCAAGTTCTAGAGTTAGATCTATGAGTTTTCTAACTTAACCAAGTGGAATCACTGGAAAAGGTGTTGTAGATTTTCGTGTGAACTGATTTTAGCAAAGGAGTCAAAAACTGCAAAGTACCAAAAAAGCTACTGCCCATAAATTTAAAAGGGCATTTTCGGCCACTTAGTTTGTGAAATAAATTCCAGCCTTTTGGGACATGAAAATATATGGTATAAAGTACCTCCTGTCCAAAAATGAGCTCATTCCGACTTAAAATGAGCAAGTTATGACTATTTCAATATTTAGGTTTTTCTGACGAAAAACGTTATAACTGGAGTTATATAACTCCGATGACCATGAAATTTAAACTGGAAGCTCACGTTAACATGTGTAAGATCCTGCCAAGATTTGGGAATTTCTGGAGTTAAACTTGAGGTAGCTAATTTCTTAAGGAATTAATTAGAAATTAATTTTTGAAAAATAGTAAATAAATTTTAAAAATTCTGAGAAAAATATATGTTCAATATGGGACTATATTCTGCTAAATTCCAGAAAAAATATATTTTTGGGACTGATTTGGTATTTTTTATGAAAATAATCTAATTATGAGTAAATGAGTTAAATATGTTATGTGAAGTAACAAAATTGGAAAATAGGATTTTATAGCTTGGAAATCCTATATAGTGTATATGCAGATTTTTGATAAGGGATTTAATCATTGGTGATGAAATTTTATGAGTATATTCATTTTTAAATGATTAAATGCATTATTTGATAAAGTGTAAACAATTGAAATAAATTATGTATAAGTTTAAGAAGTGATTAAAATATTGTTATAATAGTAATAATATTAGATTATGAGTTTATTAAGTGATTGATAATATTTGAATAAATTTAAAGTCTTTAATATTTATCCTTGTTTTCGTTTGATTAATGCTTATATCATTGTCATCATTCTCATGCTTATATTGTGATGAAAGTCATATTTGGCTTACGTGCATAGATGGACTTGGTGTGATTATGACTAGGGATTATTCGGTGTAATTAGGACCGTAATGTGACGAATGATGTGGTAAAAATCCTCAGTGGCCTGTAGTGCATTGATGGACATTTTTGGTATGATTATGACCAGAGATTATTCGGTATAGTCATAACCATTGATGATTTAATGAATATCCTTGGCATGTAGTACAGGGATGATTCGATAATGTGGTTTATTTATTAAGCTGAGTCTCAGCGATAAAAATTGATGAAAACATTTTAAATCATAGAAGATAGTAGATATTATGCTCTACTTGACTCTTCTAATGGATTGCTTATTCCGCTGCAGTTAAACTTGTTGTCTATTATATTCTATCAGTTTAACATTGTTGAAGGCTAATGATAATTTCTTCTGCATTATCTTAGTCATTATCTTAGTCATAATATATCTTAGCATTATCTTAGTCATAATATTGCACTCGTACCCGCATATGATCTTCTACTCAATGCGTCAGCTACTACGTTTGCTTTTCCAGGATGATATTGGATGGTATGATCGTAATCTTTTAGCAGCTCGAGCCAACGTCGTTGCCGCATGTTGAGTTCCTTTTGGGTGAAGAAATATTTGAGGCTTTTATGATCTGTATAGATCTTCACTTTCTCCCCATACAGGCAGTGTCTCCAGATCTTCAACGCGAAAACGACTGCTACCAACTCCAAATCATGAGTAGGATAATTCCTCATATATTCTTTGAGTTATCGCGAGGCATAGGCTATGACATTCCCATGTTGCATGAGAACACATCCTAACCCTTTGCTTGAAGCATCGCTGTAGATAACAAATCCATCTGAACCAGATGGTATTGTCAGAACAGGTGCCGAAATGAGTCTCCTCTTGAGTTCTTGAAAACTCATCTCACAATTCTCGCTCCAACCGAATTTTGTATCTTTACGAGTCAGCTGAGTTAACGGAGTAGCGATTCGAGAAAATCCTTCCACGAATCTCCGATAGTAACCAGCTAAGCCCAGAAAGCTACGTACTTCGGTCACCGACTTTGGTTGCTCCCAACTTTGTATGGCTTCAATCTTCGTCGGGTTGACAGATACTCCATGTTTTGACACCACATGCCCAAGGAATGCTACTTCCTCAAGCCAGAACTCGCATTTCTTCAGCTTGGCATATAGCTTCGCGAAGCCTTTGTAGTACCAGCTTCAAATGGTGCTCATGATCTTCACGGCTTTTGGAATAGATGAGGATGTCATCAATAAAGACAACAACGAACTGATCCAAATATTCCTTGAATACATGGTTCATCATATCCATGAAAGCAGCAGGAGCATTAGTCAATCCAAAAGACATGACTAAGAATTCGTAATGCCCGTACCGAGTTCTGAAGGCAGTCTTTGGAATATCCTCAGTTTTAATCTTCAGCTGATGATATCCAGAACGAAGATCGATCTTTGAAAAGAATTGTGCTCCTTGCAATTGGTCGAACAGGTCATCAATGCGAGGTAGTGGATACCTATTCTTGATGGTAACATGGTTCAATTCCCGATAGTCGATACAAAGTCGCATACTACCATCTTTCTTCTTTACGAATAACACCGGAGCACCCCAAGGAGATGTACTAGGATGATTAAAACTGATGTCCAACAACTCCTGTAGTTGGACCTTTAACTCCTGAAGTTCAATAGGAGCCATTCGATATGGGGTTTTAAAATGGGCTTTGTGTCAAGTTCAAGGTCAATAAAGAAATCAACTTCACATTCTGGGGGTAGACCGGGAAGTTCTTCAGGAAATACGTCAGGAAATTCATTAACAACAGAAATTTTATTCAAATCTGACGTGTTTTTGTTCAAGTCCGTGACATTGGCTAAGAAAGCTTGCCATCCATTTTTCAATAAACGAATAGCTTTATGGCTTGAAATGACAGTGATTGACTTTAATAATTTAGGTTGTTTGAATTCGCATAACAGGTTGGTTAGGAATATGAAAACTAACAATCTTACCAAAACAATCAATTTTAGCATGATGCGTGGTTAACCAATCAATCCCTAAAATCACATCAAATGCAAGAATTTTCAACGAAATAAGATCGGCAGGTAATGTGATGGTACCAACTTGAATCAAGCAACATTTATAAACAGTAGATGTAACGAAAGTTTCTCCTAACGGAGTTTCAACAGATAAGTCAAAGTCTAATTTCTCCGAAGTCAAGTTCAAACGTTGAGCACAAGCAGGAGAGATAAAAGAATGGGTAGAACCGATATCTAATAAGGTATAAACTTCGCAAGAGTTTATGATTAGCTTACCCGTGATCACCTCGTTCGGGTTCCTCGCATTTTGGGCAGTCGTGACAAACGCCCTTCTAGGAACCACTGACTTTGACTTGTCCGGAACAGCCTTCGGAGTCACTATCCCCATTGAACTTGGTTTCACAACAAGACAATCTTTAGCTATATGACCTTCCTTTCCATAGTTATAACATACCTTGAACTGTTGTGGGCAGTTTGGGCTGATGTGTCCCTCTTTCCCGTATTTGTAACCTACGACCGGTGCTCGTTCTCCTCCCCTAGAAATAGTTGATGCTGGTGCTGACGTCTTCACATTATTGTTTTTATACATTCTCCTTTTGAAATCTCCTCCTGACTCGCTCCTTCTATTGTCACGACCACGATTACCACCAGAGTGATTACCACTTTTGTCCGAATATTTTCCTCCTTGCTGGTTTTCATTGCTCTGATGACCGCTGCCACCGGTATGACCCTGGTTGTGGTCCCTCGGTTGAACATACTCATTATCTCGCTCTAATAATTGAGCCCTGTTTACAACATCTGAACATAAAGAAAATTTATGAGAGATAAGATATTGTCGAATCTCAGGCTTTAGACTCAGGAACATCCTCGTCATTCGTTCCTCATTCTCTACCAAATGAGGTGCAAACCTGGATAACTCTGCAAACTTCGCCTCGTACTGGGACACCGTCATATTATTTTGTTCCAATCTAATAAACTCTACCTCCTTCATATGACGAATACTTTCAGGAAAGTACTTGTCATTAAATAGTTTCTGAAACGTTTCCCAAGACATGTTGAGTGCGTCATGCTGGGTACGCGTCACAGACTCCCATCAGTAGTCTGCCTCACCGCGGAACATAAAGGTGGCGAATGGAACCTTATGTTCCTCCGTGCATCCCAAGACATCGAATATCTTGGTAATTTGCTTGACCCACGTTTCCGCCATGATCGGATCTGGCTTTCCCTTAAATTCTGGTGGTCTCAACTCTTTGAACTGCTTTGCTGTGACAAGCCGCGCATTGCTAGCATTTCCACCCGTATTTTGTGCACGAGTCTCCCTCGTCTGGTTTTGCATGAACTTAAAAAAACTTCTAAACATCCCATCATTCATCATTTGTTCGGTAGTGTTGTTTACAGGAGAAATATTGCCTTTCTGTTGCACGTTCCCCTGGGTGGTGATCAAAGGTGTCTCCACGGTCTGATTCACTCCATTATTGACGTTCTCAGCTGCCATTCTAAAATACTGCCATAAAACAAGGGTTAATAGTCATGTCATATATTATCCCTATACTCTGACCGACCAAATAAATACCAAATAAACTTAGTCAGGTCATACTAGCGAAGGAATTTTCCGTCTCTCCCCTCCTAGTTCTTGTCTCACATCTCAGCCAGGGATCATATCCCTAAGCTCTGATACCAACTGTGACGCCCCCAAAATAGGTATACATCACCCATTATGAGTCGTCAAATACTTGGTACAGAAACAACTACAACTTCATTAATACAAATGTTGTGTAAAATACAACAACCCAATACTGTGAGTTTGAATATAATTATTCTCTACTATAGAGTATACAAACTCAAAAGGAGTCCTTATTACAATTATTATCACACTATTTTATAAAATAGTGAGGACTGCTAACACCACTGACTGAAAACATCACTCTGTACCCCGACTAGTTCCCGCTATATTCTCGCCTCCTGAGAAAAATGGAACAAAAAGAGTGAGGTCAACTAGCCCAATAAAGAATATTATGACTAAGATAATATACAATAAATTATCATTAGTTTTCAACAGGGAAAAATCTGATAGAATATAATCGACAATAAGTTTTAGATCAACAACTGCAGCGGAAACAGCAATCCATTAGAAGAGTCAAGTAGAGAATGAGTTCTACTATCTTCTAAGATTTAAAAGTCCATCATCAATATTTTATCCCTGTAACAACAATCAATATTTATCTTGAATCAAATATTTATCTTTGCACTACAGGCCAAAGATATTCATTTGTATCACCAGTTGGTCATGTTCATCTCAACACCTGTTCATCTTTGCACTACGGGTCAAAGATATTCATCAGGTAATCATTCATCTTTGCACTACAGGCCAAAGATATTCATTTGTATCATCATTTAGGACTGAGGATGATGAAAAATATTTTAAAGAAAATGAATCCAGTGAGATAAAAGATCAAATACTATGGATTCGTATTACAGTTTATCCAAGTTCAATAATATTCCGAAATAACCAATTTTGAAGCAGAATTCAAAAATAAAGATCAAAACATGGATATAATCAAAGATAGTAACCATAATAGACAACTTGGACAAAAAGAAGAAAAATTTTATTTTTCGGTGAATAGTGTCGTATTCGTGAATAGTGTCGTATACGTGAATAGAACCGTATACGTGAATAGTAACCCCGACACAATAAGTTCTAAATTTGATAAAAAGTTCATACCAATATTTCGGTATAATGATATTAAAGAAAATATTATTTTAAGAAGAATATAACACCCCTTACCTCAAAATACCAGTACTTCTGATTGGAATATTGGTAAAAGGCTGAAAAAAACTTGTACTGATGAATAGAAACTCACAAAGTATCTAAATACTCACAAAATACACTCAATAATCTAGAGAGAGAAAACTTGTTTCTAGTGTGATTTCTAATTCTAACTTAGCCCTCTATTTATAGGAAAATGTTAGCACGTCGAAGCAGACTTAACCTTCAACCTGATGGCTTTACCTGCTACTATTCCCACCCATCACATATGAATAAAAATCTCATCATATTTTCACCAACCAAAAGTGGAGCCCACCAATTCTAGAATTTTCCACCAAAATGATAAATTCTAAAACGTCAACAATTTTTGAACTAGTCATCTCGTAAAAGTCATAACAAATCATACGTTTATTTTTAACGGTTCAAAATTTGTGGATATATACTCAACTTATATATGTATAACATATCCAAAAATCACAACGATCCAACGGTCGGATTAAAAATTATAACCCCCGCAATATAACTCAAAAACTCTGATTGATTTTTAATATCTCCATTCCGACAAAAATACTGATAAAACACCTCAACATTAACTCCTTCATTTTTAACCACAAAATATATCCAACATTTATATTCACATAAAATAAATATTTCCTTATCATATGAATCAATAATTAATTATTCACAATTAATATTACAGAATCACATTTATGACAACTAGACCGTTCCCAGGAAAGAGGGGGCTTTCCAATAAGGATTTCTCCTTACTGGCGCGCAATTAGGTGACCAAACATCTCCTTAGACAGAACTTTCTAGACATTGCCAATAATGTTATTTAATAATATTATTCAAACAATATGAATTATTGATCTGATAATGGGAAATATTGTGCAGTGACAATTATTGAAACAACAATAATATAAAATATCAATGCAGCAATTATTGAATCAATAAAATAAAATACTGAACAGTAACTACTGTAACAATTTTTGAGTAGTGTCTTCCTTCGTAAGAATCAATAATCCAAAAATATTGTACAATCTGTGTGCTACTGTGCAACCACGCGTATTACTGTATTTTAACCACCGGGTATTCCAACAGTGTTAACAGTAACAACTACGCCGTTATTTATAAAAACTCAATTTTTGTCGTTATCTTCATCCAATTGTTTTTCGTTATGGGGCCCACAAATAGTTGCGCCGTCGTACGAATATTTCCCGACAGAAAGAATATTCCACGACCAAACGAATATTCCCCGACAAAATGAATATTTTATAACCACTTGTTTATTTTACAAAATTTACACATTTCACCCATAACTAAAATATTATATCAAATTAACACCTTATTATTCACAATAATAATTAGAGAAAATTTGATTTCACCTTATTATTGGTATAATCGTGACTATGGGTTCTCTTTAGCCAGTAGTGCAAAGATGAATTGTTGACTGGTAAGATCATAACAATTGAGTTTATAAACGATTATCTTTAGCTTAAGTGCAAAGGTGAATTAATCAACATGGTAATAATTATTGTTTATATAAATTTTGAAATGATTATATATTTCTTTGAGATATTAATATCTTTGGCTCGTAGTGCAAAGATGACATGTTGTTGAATATCTTTGGATGTAGTGCAAAGATGACCTGTTGTTGAATATATTTAGCCTGTAGTGCAAAGATGAACTGTTGATGAATATCTTTGGCCCGTAGTGCAAAGATAAATTTATTAGTATGATTATGAACATGAACTGTGATTTGGTATAACCATGATCTTTGATGTTTCAGGTAAAAACAGGTGATGAAAATTATCTTCGTCCTGGATGCGAAGAGGAATTTAAAACCACAATTATGATTATGAGTTATTCACATGATTGTGGACATGAACTATTAATTGATGTTACAGGGATAAAACATTGTTGGTGGACTTTTAACATGGAGAAGATAATAGACTTTATAGTTTATTTGACTCTTCTAATGGATTACTCGTTCCGCTGCAACTATGGTTAAAAAGTTTTATCATCTACCATATGTTCTAAATCTCAGATTTATTACCGATGAAGGCTATTGATAATTTAATTATCTTTAGTCATGATATTCTTTACTAGGCTAGTTGTGCTCACCCTTTTGTTTCACAATTCCTTTCAGGTGATAAGAGTGCAGCTGAGTCGAGCGGGGGTAACAGGGGAATAGAATGGTGATCTATAGTTGTTGAGGCTTTTCCTAAATAGTATGGAAATAATTTTATTAAGAATTTGAGATAAGTGTGTCGTACGTTATACGTCATTTAACCATTATTTTTGGTGAACCGAATAGGATAAGGTGATCCTAACTTTGGAAGGGTGTTTTGCCACTATCATACAAGATGTCTAATGACATGCGACTTCGTGTTATCATAAGACAGGGTTGTGCACATCCAATTGCTGATTATATCTATGAGTACTACCTATATAATCTTGGAGTATGGTTTAAATATAATTCTTAATTAGAGACAATGGAGATAATTATATGTTAAGAGAAGACTCATGTGACGCCCCCAAAATAGGTATACATCACTCATCTTGAGTCGCCAAATACATGGTACAAAATTCAAATATAAACTTAATTATATAACTGTCGTGTACAATACGACAAAACATAGCTGAGAGTGTTAATGAGAATATTGTCATCTAGATAATATCCACACTCAAAAGAGTCATCATTACAATTATTGTCACACTATTTAACAGAATAGTGAGGACTACTAATGTTATCATCTGGACCGTCACTCCGTTCCCCGACTAGTCCCGGCTACGTTCTCATTTCCTGAAGAGAACAGTGAAAGAAAGGGTGAGCTCAACTAGCTCAGTAAGAAATATTATGACTAAGATAATGCAGAAAAAATTATCATTAGCCTTCAACAATGTTAAACTAATAGAATATAATAGACAACAAATTTAACTGCAGCGGAATGAGCAATCCATTAGAAGAGTCAAGTAGAGCATGATATCTACTATCTTCTATAATTTAAAATGTTTTCATCAATTTTTATCATTGAGACTCAGCTTAATAAATAAAATCAAATCATCCCTGCACCACAGCCAAGGATATTCATGTAATCATCAATGGTCATGACTATACCGAATAATTCCTGGTCATAATCATACCAACAACTGTCCACCAATGAACTACAAGCCAATGAGGACTTTTACCACATCATTCGTCATATTACGGTCATGATTATACCGAATAATCCCTGGTCATAATCATACCAAGTTCATCTATGCACGTAAGCCAAAGATGACTTTCATCATAATATAAGCATAGGAATGATGACAATGACATAATTATTCAATTAAACAAGTTAAATAATAAATTTTAAAGATTTATAATTTAATTTATCTTGAAATCAATAACGTCCAAATTGTCAACATGATACTGCTTTGTGAAGTAAAATTCAAGAATGCTTAGAAGAATATTTCCATGAAAAGATACTGGATGAAGCGCAAATATTAAGGATATTCCACTAATTTCATGGAATATAGAAGCCAAAACTTTAACCAACTGAGTATAATAGAGTATATGAAATCGCAAATAGATTTTTGTCCGCCATGCGGTAATCCACGTAGACTGATCATTTCCACAATTTAATAAGGAATGAATACGAAAGATCATTCACCATGCATGTGGTAATCCATATAGACAGGTTATTCCAACAGAATAATAAAGAATGGAATAACAGAAGGATTCACCATGCGTGCGATAGACTGCACAGACAGATTATTCCCAACAGAATAATAAATAATGGAACCAGGTCATGCATAACGCACAGACAGGATATTTCGACAGAATAATAAATAATGGAACCAGGTCCGGCGTAAACGTACAGACAGGATATTCGGACAGAATAATAAATAATGGAACCAGGTCCGGCATAAACGCACAGACAGGATATTCCGACAGAATGATAAAGAACGGAATATTAGAAGAATTTCACCATGTATGCGATACTTCGCATAAACAGGTTATTCCAACAGAATAATAAGGAATGGAATTACAGAAGAATTTCACCATATATACGGTAGTCCACGTATATAGGTTATTCCAACAGAATAATAAAGAGTGGAATAACAGAAGTTCTCTTCATGAATACGAAAGAAATAATACCCCTTACCTTAGAAGAAAACTGGATACTGGAATAGTGATGTAGTAGACTTCTCTTCTTTTTTCTCTCTATAATTTCTCTCTATAATAATTGCTCTATAGCTTTAGTGAATTGGTGAGAAATGAAGGAAGAATGAGCTTCTATTTATAGGAAAATATAGTTTCAATAATTACACATTTTAGGGCTCAAAATATTACAGTATAATACCTCCCTCTTTTTTTTCATTTTTATTTTAGTCCTGCAAGTATTATCAAACTTGTACCACATCCCCTAATAGTAAATAATGTGAATTAATAGTTCAATCATGTGACTCAATAGTATAATCATGTGAAAAAACTAATTACAGTATAGTACCTTCAACTATACCTCCATTTTTAATTTAGTCATGCAAGTATTATCAAACTTGTACCAACTCCCCTAATAGTAAATCATGTGAATCAATAGTACACTCATGATAGTTATAAGCATATGAATTAATAGCAATTAATTGCTCATTTATCCGGTTAATTACCCGATTGGTCAATATAACCTCCAGACATCAATTAATATCGAAATAAATGTCGATTTTTACTAATACTAATAATTCCAACACAATGGAACTATCAATTTCATCTTTAATCAACACGAACTAATTCATCATTAATATTATAATTCACAATATTTAACAGCCAGATCATTTCCAGGAAAGAGGGGGCTTTCCAATAAGAATTTTTCTTTATTGGCACGCAATTAGATGACCAAACCTCTCCTTGACAGAACTTTCTAGACATTGTCAATATTACAAATAATAATATGAATAACTTTGTCGTCTCAATTATTGATTTAATAATATAACATATTATGCAGATGATACTGTGACAATAATTGAATCAATAATATGAGAGATATTATGCAGCAATTACTATAGCAATAATTGAATATAACTAAGTGACTTCTCACATAAGTATCAATAATCAATACGGTGTGCTACTATGTAATCATGCGTATTACTGTACTTTTACTACCGGGTAGTTCAACAGTTTAACGGTAAAACTTCCGCCGTTATTTTTATAAAAAGATAATTCTGTCGTTTTCTTACTAAACAATACTTCCGTTGTGGGGTCTACCAATGATTGTGTCGTCTTATGAATATTTTCTATTAAAACGAATATTCCCCGACCAATCGAATATTATATAACCACTTGCTTACTTTGCAAAATTTGTAAATATTATCCACAACTATAACATTATATCATATCCACACCATAATATTCAAAAATATATTTCGAGAGAAATTAATCTTTATTCATAAAAGTTGGGGTCTTACAACTCACCATTGGAAAGAATATGATAGCAATCTTCTCATTTTTCTTTGGGGTCTATTGGGTCAACCAAGGATAATTCTCCAGTCTTATGATATCTATTATAACTTAAATGCATGGCCTCCCATGTACGAAGGTTTCCTTGAGCATTTTTCAAAAATTTTAATTTCTAAAATAGTTATTGACTGTACATTTATTTAAGGTGTCATTGTGACGTGCTATCCAAGATTGAGATGAGAGTCACAGTTTGTATATATTTGTATCAAAACTCACAGCATATGTGTGGTCGTATTTTGCACGACAGTTAGATTAATGAAGTTTGTAGTTATTTTCTGTACCATGTATTTGGCGACCCAGAATGGGTTGGGTGGATTGGACCTATTTTAGGGGCGTCACAGTTGGTATCAGAGCTTAGGGATATGGTCTCTAGCAGAGATCAGGGAATAGAACTAGGAGGGGAGAGACGAGTAATATCCTTCGCTAGTGTGTGTCCTACCTAAGCTGAATTTTCTTACTTGAGTTGACAAATTATCGTAAGACCCCAACTTTTTATAAATAAAATCAAATTTTCTCTAATTATTATTGTGAATAATAAAGTGTTAATTTGATATAATACTTTGGTTATGGGTGAAATGTGCAAATTTTGTAAAATAAACAAGTGGTTATAAAATATTCATTGTTGTCGGGGAATATTCGGTTGGTCGTGGAATATTCTTCCTGTCGGAGAATATTCGTACGATGGCGCAGCCATTTGTGGGCCCCATAACGAAAAACGGTTGGATGAAAGAAAATGACAAGTTTGAATTTTTATAAATAACGGCGTAATGGTTACCGTTAACACTGTTGGAATACCCGGTGATTAAAATACAATAATACGCGTGGTTGCACAGTAGAACACGGTATTGCACAGTATTTTTGAATTATTGATTCTTACGTAAGAAGGCACTACTCAATAATTGTTACAGTAATTACTGTTCAATATTTTATTTTATTGATTCAATAATTGTTGCGTTGATATTTTATATTATTGTTGTTTCAATAATTATCATTGCACAGTATTTTCCATTATCAGATCAATAATTCATATTATTTGAATAATATTATTAGATAGCATTATTGGCAATGTCTAAGGAAGTTCTGTCTAAGGAGAGGTTTGGTCACCTAATTGCGCGTCAATAAGGAAAAATCCTTATCGGAAAGCCCCCTCTTTCCTGGGAACGACCTGGTTGTCATAATTGTGATTCTGTAATATTATTTATGAATAATTAATTATTGATTTATATGATAAGGAAATATTTATTTTATGTGGATATAAATGATGGATATATTTATTGTGGTTATAAATGAAGGAATTAATGCTGAGATATTTTATCAGTATTTTGTCGGTATTGAGGTATTAAAAATCGTCCGTATGTGGATTTCGGATATTTTCTGATTGGAATTTGAAAAAATTTTCTTCTACAAAGTTGTAGATAATTAAATTTTCTATGGAATAGACATGAGATTCGTATTTTTTTGATAAAAGGACTATTTATTACGAATTATTAAAATTTTAAAAATAAATATTTTTATTTTAAATATGGGTGGGCCCTACTTTTGATTGGTGAAAATGTGGTGAAATTTTTATTCAAAAGTGGTGGGCGTGAATAGTAGCAGGTAAAGCCATCAGGTAGCAGGTTAGTCTGCTATGGCGTTCTAAGCATTTTCCTATAAATAGGGTGCTTAGTTAGAATTGAAAATCACACCAGAAACAAGTTTTCTCTTTCTCTCTCTATATTATCGAGCGTATTTTGTGAGTATTTAGATACTTTGAGAGTTGCTATACAGTGCAAGTTTCCTTCAGCACTATATCCGATATTCCAGTCAAAAGTAATGTTCTTTTGAGGTAAGGGATGTTATTTTTTTCATAATGATGTTATTCTTTCAATATCATTATACCAAAATATTGGTATGGATTTTATTGTAAAATTTTTACCTTTTTGTGTCGGAGTTACTATTCACGTATATGGCACTATTAACGTATACGGCACTATTCACAAAAAAAAAATTTCTTTTCTTTGTCCAAGTTGTCTATTATGATTACTATCTTTGATTGTATCTATGTTTTGATCTTTATTCTTGAATTTTACTTCACAATTGATTATTATAAGGTATTTGTGAACTTGGATAAACTAAAGTATGAATCCCTAATCTTTGATCTTTCATCTCACTGGATTTATTTTCTTTAAGATATTTTTCATCATCCTCAATCCTAAATGATGATATTACTGAATATCTTTGGCATGTAATGCAAAGATGAATGATTAACTGATGAATATCTTTGGCCCGTAGTGCAAAGATGAGCAGGTGTTGAGATGAACATGACCAACTGGTGATACAAATGAATATCTTTGGCCTGTAGTGCAAAGATGAATATTTGATTCAAGATGTATATTGATTGATGTTACAGGGATAAAATATTGATGATGGACTTTTAAATC